>CM053792.1:525842051-527042051 GCA_028749045.1 Cupressus sempervirens
AGTCATGACATTGCCTCCTCCAAATACCAGGAGAAACTACTTCTGATGTAGGAGCATCTAGTGGTGTCAAGGCAATTTTGTATCACCCAAAAATATGCTTAGTGTTAGTTTTTATTTAATGTGTTTGTATTTCTAGATACCCATTTGGGCCAAATAGAGACTCCAACTCTCATAGTTCCATTATTGGTTTTCTTGGTTAGTATTTTTTAGCACCTTGAGATATATACCAAAAAATAGGTTATTTTGTAATTCACCCATAATTATGATGAGTTAGAGGGTGTAAGTTGGAGGGATGATTTTACTTGTAATTGAAAGCATTCTAGAAAAAGAATCATGTCAAAAGGCTTTATGATTTGAAATTTATTGCAGTTTTAAGTTTCTTGGAGACCTCCTAAGAATGCTTCAAAGTCAGATTTGAGGCACTAAACGACCTCGTATGGGCCCAATAAATGAGGAACAAGAAAAGCTAGTCTGTAAGGCTATAGAGCACCTGAAAAGATTTTCAAAAATTTAAATAGTTTGTCAATCAAAGTCTCAGATCAAAAGTTATGCCTCTTGGAAGTTGGACTACCATTTTTGGATTCTTCTAATTTTGCACCGACTTCTAACGTATCATCTAGAACCTTTTTCTTTGGCGATGGACACCAAATGGAATTCTAAATGTATTCCTAACCCTAAACCTAATTTGGGTTAGTTAAGGTCATTTCCTACATTAAAAAGGTAGGTTTTGTAGAGTTTGGAAGAAGGTAAAGTGAGAAGGTTTTCTCCAGAATCTGATAGCATTGTAAGCCTATGGGGCATGTAGTTGAGTCTATTTTAGCTGAATTGAATATAATAGCATATCATATTTGATAGTAAAATTATCTTTTTCCTATTGTGTTCATTTTGTCTTGGGTTGTGCCGTCATCAAGTGGTATTAAAGTGGGAGTTCCTAAGTGTGTAGACAAAGCACCGACTATGAGGTAGTTTGCACCAAGACTATGTGGTTATGGGTTTTGAGATAGTGAGAAGATGCCTCCATGAAGAGAGCATGGTGGAAGGGTTGGAGGTGTTCCCCCTAAGGTTAGAGGCCTCTAGAGGCAAGTTCAAGCACTGCAAGAGGAGATTCGTAGAAGGATGAATCTTGTTGTAACGGATGAAAGAGAGTAGGAAAATGAAGAAGGAAATATTGTGCAAGAAGGGGAAGGAGAAGGAGAAGTCCTAAACCAAGTGGAGGAGAATCTTTTTAGGGCCATTTCCAAGTTGGGAAAAATACCTAAACTTGAGGTTGACATGTTTTTGGGAAATCTAAACCCAGATGAGTTGATCAACTGGATCAATGAGTTAGAGGAATATTTTGAGTACAAGGATATTGAGGACCCTGATAGAGTTAAGTTTATGAAGGCCAGATTGAAGGGCCATGCCAAAATCTTGTGGCCAGAGATTCAATTAGAAAGGAATAGAAGAGGGAAGAAGAAAATCACAAGATGAGATTACATGGTGGACAAATTAAAGAACTTCATACCTATTGAATATGAGCTTGATTTGTTCAAGAAGATGCAAGGGTTAAAGAAAGTAGGAAAATATGTCCAAGAATATATAGAGGCATTTTATCGAGTCCTTATTAGGACAAGACATGTGGAAGAAAAAAAAGGAGAAGATTGACTATTACCTTAATGGGTTAAAACCTAGCATTTAGGAGGAGCTAAGTTTGGTTAGAATGACCAACATTGAAGAGGCATATTAGTTTGGCTTTCAACTTGTGGATAAGCTAAACAAAAAGTTTGATGGAAGGAAAAGAGGGTGAAGTCAAGGATGAAGGGGTGGTGGTAGATCATTTGGAGGCCAAAATGAGGACCAGAAGAAAAATAAAGATGTGGGTACTAGTCAAAACTAGAGGAATGAAGGTTTCAATCACTCCCGTGATCAAAACTTTGGAGACCAAAGAGAAAGAGGTAGAGGATGTGGATAAGGTTCAGGAAGAGGAGGCTTCCATGGTATATGTTTTTACTACAATGAAGAAGGCCATTGTGCCTATGAGTTCCCTCAATGCTAAGGAAGGACATATAAGAGAGTTGATGGTCAAGCAATAGTTTATCATGTGGATGATGATGCTAAGTCATCTCATTCAAAGGATGTAGAGAGGAGAAATTATGGTTAATAAAAGGGTCTTGCTAAGTGGTGAGACTGAACTTGAACAAAGGAGGAGTCTATTTCGTACCAAGTGCAAGTGTGAGGGTAAATAATGTGATGTGATTATTGATGGTGGGAGCAATGACAACTTGGTATCAAAGGAGATGGTCTCAAATCTAAAGCTCAAGAAGGAGAAACACCCCCATCCATATCAGATTGCCTAGGTGCAAGATGATCATAAGGTCCTAGTTACTGAACAATATTTTGGTAAAGTTAAAGATTAGGAGTTACCATGATGAGGTTCTCTGTGACATCATCCTAATGGATGTATGCCATTTTTTGTTGGGAAGGCCATGGAATATGATAGGCATGCTATACATGATGGTCATGCAAACACCCATTCTTTGACAAAGGATGGAGTTCATCACAAGTTGAAGCCCTAGATAAAGGAGGGTGAAAATGTATGTAGTAGTGCTAGGGTATGTCTTGTTGATTGAAGACAATTTCTGGATGGCATGAAATATTAGTATATGTGTTATGCTTTAATTCCTAGAAAGGATAAGGAAGGTAGTAGTGAAGTTCTAGTTGAAGTTTCAGGTCTATTAAGAGAGTATGGAGATATCATATATGATAATGTCCCATAAGGGTTACCTCTAGTAAGGCAAATTAGTCATCAAATAGATTTAGTCATTAGAGCTAGTTTTCCTAACAAGGCTACTCATAGGATGACTCCTGCTGATACTGAGGAGCTTAACAAACAAGTTTAGGAGTTGTTGAGGAAAGGTCTAATTTGAGAGAGCCTGAGTCCATGTGCAGTACCTTCAGTACTAATACCAAAGAAGGATGGAGAGTGGAGGATGTGTACCAACACTTAGGCTATAAACAAGATAATCATCAAGTACCAGTTTCCTTTACCAAGGATGGATGATCTTATGGACTACATGAGTGCAGCTCAGTATTTAACAAATATGGATCTCAAGAGTGGTTATCACCATACACAAATAAGAGAGGGAGATGAGTGGACGACTACATTCAAGACCAAGGAGGGTCTATATAAGTTTCACAACCTTTGGACTAACCAATGCACTGATCACCTTCATCCATCTTATGAATGAGGTACTATATAAATTTTTGGGAAAATTTGTTATTGTCTATTTGGATGATATTTTGGTTTTCAGTATGTTTTTGGATGAACATTTATTGCACATTCGTAGCATCCTTGAAAGGTTGAGGGAAGATAAATTATTGATTAATTTAAAGAAGTGTAGCTTTGTCAAAAAGGAGTTAGTCTATTTGGGGTTGTTGCATCAGTTGAAGGTCTCAAAACGGACCCAAAGAAGGTTAAGGTCATCCTAGAATGGCCTACTCCAAGGTCTGCCACTAAGGTGAGATCATTTGATGGTTTGGCTAGTTTTTATAGGAAGTTCATTAGGAATTTTAGTAGTATATGTACACCCCTAGCTGAAACAATGAGAGCAGATGGAAAAGAGTTCAAGTGGAGTTGCAAGGAATTTTGAGTTGCTAAAGAAGAAGGTGACAGAGCAACCTATGTTGGAAATTCATGATTTTAACAAAGTGTTCTAGGTGGATTTTGATGCTAGTGGGAATGCTATTGGAGTTGTGTTGAGCCAAGAAGGTAAGCCTATTGCCTATTTTAGTAAAAAAATTGAATGATGCAAAAAAGTATTATGTTTATGATCAAGATTTCTATGCAATAGTTCAAGCTTAAAGCAATGGAGGCATTATTTGTTGCCAAAAATTTGTGTCTTGTATACTAATCATCAGGCATTATAGTACCTAAATAGCCAAGTTAAATTGAATTAGAGACATTTGAAATGGGTAGAGTTCATGCAAAGCTATATATTTGTATTGAAACATAGAAGTGGAAGGTCTAAAAGGGTTGCAGATGCATTAAGTAGGAGACAATTGTTGCTGACAGAAATGCAGTTGAAGTGGTTGGGTTTGATGAACTCAAGAATTTATACCTTGAGGATCCTAACTTTACAGAGAGGCTTGGAAGGCTTGTAAAGAACCTATTACTCTAGATCGGACTAGGTGGCTAGCTTACATGATCTAGGATGGTATGTTGTTCAAGGGTAATCAATTGTGTATTCCAAAGAGTTCCACGAGGGATAACTTGATCAAGGAGAAACATAGTGGATGGATGGTAGGACACTTTGGTCTCAATAAGACCATTTCCATTGTTAGAGAATATTATTTTTGGCCTCAATTATCACAAGATGTGAAGAAGTTTGTGCAAAGTTATTGAGTATGTCAAATAATAAAAGGAGCCAATCAGAATACTTGACTCTATCAATCATTGCCCATTCCATCAAATCCCTAGGAGGACATAAGTATGGAATTTGATCTTGGATTTCAAATGATACAAAGGGGTAATGACTGAGTTTTTGTGGTGGTTGATAGGTTCTCCAAGATGACACATTTCATTCCATGCCACAAGACTCATGATGTAGTGTATGTTGTAGATTTGTTTTTCATAGAGGTGGTGAGGCTACATGGTCTCCCAAAAAATATTGTTTTTGATAGTGGTACTAAATTTTTTGTGTATTTTTGGAGGACTTTGTGGAAGAAGTTGAAGACAGAATTGAAGTTTAGTTTTGTACATCATCTATAGACTGATGGACAAATAGAATTAGTGAATAGAAGTCTAGGCAATTTGCTAAGGTGTTTAGTCAAAGATAAGCCCTAGGCATGATATTTTATTCTACTAGAAGTAAAATTTTCTTATAATAATTATGTGAATAGGAGTATTTGTAGGTCATCATTTCAAATTGTGTATGGGAGTAGTCCAAGGATTGCACTAGAGTTGAGGAAGATGGAGCAAGGAGAGAGAACTAGTACTAAGGAAAAAGACTTTGTTGAACATGCCAAGAACCTACGTGAGGAGGTATGTGCACATCTTACCAAGATGAACTAATAATACAAGGCTCGAGTAGAGAAAAAGAGGAAACATAAGGAGTTCCATGTTGGGGATCTACTTATGGTGTATTTGAGGAAGGATAATTTCTAGTGCGCACCTACAACAAGCTTAAGATGAAGAAATTCGGTCCTTGCAAGATTTTGAAGAAACATGATTAAGGGAATGTGTATGAGGTAGAGTTTCCATATGGGATCCATGTTTACCTAGTTTTCAATATTGCAGATTTAACATAATATCATGAAGATGGTACAAATGAAGAATGAATCCTTGATCCATTTCCCATTCCTACTTTTGAGAAGGAAGAGATTGAAGAAATTCTAGATAGTCATGTAGGCCAGAGTACCAAAAATATATAGTATAAATGCGGTCCCTGCAAGATTTTGAAGAAACATGATTTAGGGAATGCGAAGGAGGTAGAGCTTCCAAATGGGATCCATATTTTCCCCATTTTTAATATTGAAAACTTAACAAAATATCATGAAGATGGTACATAGGAAGATTTGATCATGGATCCATGTCCCATTCCTACTTTTGAGAAGGAAGAGATTGAAGAAATTCTATATAGTTGTGTGGGCCAGAGTACTAGAAACATGTAGTATGAGGAGTACCTGTTGAAGTGGAAGGGATGACTAGTATAATATTCAACTTGGATATCCACAATGAAGGTTTCCCATTTGGGTTTTCCTCTACCTACTACAAAGTGACAGGGTCACTTTTCAATTTACCATGGGTGTTTGATGCAGGAGCATCCAATAGTGTAAGGGCAATCTTGTATCACTCAAAAATATGCTTAGTGTTAGTTTCGATTTAATGTGTTTGTATTTTTGGATACCCATTTAGGCCAAATAGAGATTCCAACTCTCATAGTACCATTATTAGTTTTTATGGGTTAGTGTTTTTGAGCACCTTGGGAAATGTGCCAATGTAGAAAATAAGTTATTTTGTAATTGAGCCATAATTATGATGAGTTAGAGGGTTTAAGTTGGAGGGATAATTGTACTTGTAATTTAAAGCATTGTAGAAAAAGAATCACGTCAAAAGGCTTTACAGTTTGAAAGTTATTGTAGTTTTAAGTTGCCTGGAGACCCCTTAAGAATGCTTCAAAGTTAGATTTAAGACACTAAACAGCTTTGTATGGGCCCAAAAAATGGGGAAGAGAAAACCTAGTCCATTGAGAAATAGAGAATTTGGAGAGATTTCAAAAAATGTAAACAATTCGACAATCGAAGTCCTGGATCAAAAGTTATTCCCGAAAGTTGGACTACCATTTTTCGATTCTTCTAATTTTACAGTGACTTCTGACGTGTCTTCTAGAACATTATGCTTTGATGGTGTATGCAAAATGGATATTATAAGTGCATTCCTAACATTAAACCTAATTCAGGTTACTTAAGGTTATTTCTTGCATTGTAAAGGTAGTTTTTGTGGAGTTTGGGAGAAGGTACTGTGAGAAGGGCTTTTTTCTAGAAATTGATAGCATTGTAAGTGTATAGGGCATGTATTTGAGTCTATTTTTGTTGAGCTGAATGTAATAGCATATCATATTTTATAATGTAATTCTCCTTTTCTCATTGTGTTCATTTTGTCTTGGGTTGTGTCCTCATCAACTTCACAATATAACCATCAAGGAATCAAACATTCATGAGAAGCACATATTCATATGCTAGTGGCTTACAAAAGCTATGTTAGGATAATTCAGTGACTCTTCTAGATAGCCTAATAATCCTCTCAATACCTAATGATATATGGTTAAAAATATTATTAGGATCATCACGTGAATGGTCATGCCATACAATGTTGGGTGCACCTTTTCCACTTAGTGCAAGACCATGTCGATAGGGGAATAACACAAGTGAATGAGAGGAAGACTAATTCTAATAAATCGGTTGAAAAGGTAAATAACAAACTATATATCTCTATTGATCCTCTCCTTCCTCATTCATCCAACTTTATCAAAACCTCCTCCTCATCTCCTCCATCACTGAGTCACAACCAATATGTAAATATGGTGATCATCACACCTATCTCCTTAGAAACCTAGAAAGTGACCTGTATATATATGTATGTATATGCATATATAGATACATATATATATGTATACATACATACATACATATACATACATATACGTACATACATACATACATACATATATACATGTATGTATGTATGTATGTATGTATACATGTATGTATGTATATATATACATACACACATATATATGTATCTATACATACATATATACATATACATACATACATATATACATATGTATGTATGTATATACTAACATGATTAGAGAGTATGCCCTCTTTTTCAATAACTTGAATTACAAGAAAATAATGATTTTGATTTTTTAATCCATATACAAGATGGAGTGTACTGTCCACACTTAGGATCAACTACCTTGACCATTTAGGTGGGGCTCAAAGTTGATTTCACCACCTTCATCATAATCCTTGAATTATACCACTTTTAGATCAAGTTAGGTATCCTTTGGCTAACCTCCATGGAAGTCATCTAATAAATGGTCCCAAAATGTATTAAGTTCCCACATGAGGGAAAATTTCATATGGTCTAGGAAACTGATATTGTCCATTGGTGTCCCACGAGGGCTTCTCTTTTGACTACTTTTGGACCTCATTGATTGGGCCCCTATAATCCTAATAAGATGTTGCATTCCTTGCCTACCAATCATACAAGGCCAAGGAAACAAATTTGTAATCAATGGTTACTTCAAGTGTCCTTCCCTCTCACGTGTTCCCATATGAAACCTCTTTTTCCTCTTCCTTATTAGTGTCTCAAAGGGAACACATGCCCCATGGGAAGCCTCCTAGACTACCAAAGGCTATACAACTACCAATTGTGTTTTTTAGTTCCCCCATCCACTTGACATGGGGAAAAAGGAAAGACAACTATATTATCAAACTCAAGGTATGCCCTATTATTCCCATCATCCCAAACATTTCTTATTATTTTCATTATGACCAAGGTAGGAAACTCCATTTGATAGCATTTCACCCTTCACACCTATCACTCAACTTGTAAAGAAACATCCTTCTTCCCCAACTACCTATAGTGAAAAAAGGGTAAAGTATCCCATGATTAAGCCTCTAGTGACTTGATCATCAATCTACCTCCTACCTCCTAAAGTGTCTCTTAACCTGTGAAACTTTTGCACACATATGTTATTTATAGCATATTCATACCTACTCTACATGTTCCAACTTCACTTACCCATCACCGTGCTATCTTTCCAAACATCTAAAGCTAACCATTATAGATCAAAGGATTATACCTCTGATCTTGAGAAGGGCCTTGTTTTGACATTCAAACAATGCAAGTCTACTCCCTTTGACACACTTTCTACATAAGTTCTTATAGTGGATCAAGATCTAACTTCTCTTGAGTTTGTCTCCACCCTTTTTGTAAAGGCTAGTGGGGACTTATTTCATCAACACTTCCACATGAGTCCATTGGTAGCATAATAATGCTTATACTTTTGAATCCATGAGAAAATTATAATGGTGACAATGATCTTCACAAGGTCCCTCTCATTTATTGTGGTAGAGCTCTGGGATGAGGAATTTTTGGGTGCCTCATCATTGGCCCTGACTACTAGTGATGTGTCTAAGAACTCCCTTATAGTCATTTTGTTGTAGTGTCAACCTCCCTCTCTTTTTTCTATGTGCTCCCCCTATGCCTATATTTTATTAGTATTCAACCTCAAAGGACCCTATTGTTTGATCCATTGGTGCCTAAAAATTAGAAGTTTCATGTTGTAAATTTATCCTCTGTGTCCTCTTTCTTCTCTTTATCCTGACTTTGTATTCGAAATTTTGGGACAATGAAAAGTGTTATGGGCATTTAGGCATCCCTTCCATGTTGATGCAAAAAAAGTAATTTTTTTTTTATGCGCTTGCTTCAAATATGCATTATGGATGGTAGTGATGATATATCCCTTGAAAGTGGGAATTTTTCCTTGCTTATTTGTTCTGATGCCAATCCTATTGGACCCCCTATGTTTTGCATGATCTTATGGAAACATGTGTTACCCATTAGGAAGTGACATTCATGATAACATTTAACATGTTTCCATGTCACGTCACTGCTCTTCCCTCCTTGAAATTATCTATGCTTTCCCTAGGCAATATCATCTATTCTAAGGGGGTATGTTGTGTGAAAGTCTATATGCATATTTCATTTTGCTAATGATGTCTCTACACCAAAAGTGTTTTTGGTAAAATTTCCATTTCTTTTAATTTCCTTAGTAGGGGCCAAACTACCAATCCATTTTCCTTAGTGGGTGCCGAACCATTGACCCATTTGATTTTTTTCAGGGATAAACCATCGATCCATTTTTCTCAGTGGGGGTTAAAATGCTAATTTATTTATTAAGTCATTGCATCATACAACACATATTTCAATGTATTGTGCCTTATGTCTCCCTATTACATATCTATCTAGAATCTTCTATGCATGTCAGTGCACCATCAAAGTTTCCTTATCACACACCTATCTAGTGTGTCGAATCTTATCAAAACTAGTCTTGTAATATGACTCATTGTAACAAAAATTTCCAGCTATCTCGACATACCTATCGTTGATCTTTTATCACAATTGTCTTCAACATCTAGCATGCCCAGTCATGATAAATTCAACTCAACATAGTATCAAGAGTTCTTTTCTAGGGAAAACCTTACGCAATTGAATTATTGTAGCTAAGTAAGTAATCCTTACTTTAGCTTCACACTCCTCTTATGGATAATATGCTTGCTAAAGTGAGGGAAATATGTAATGGCATAAAATTAACATCCCTGTGTAAAGGCCATTGTCACATTTTTTTTCCTTAGTGCAAAACACAAAATTTACCACCCTCACTCATCCTTGTCACTATCTCAACTCACCATCTAGCTAAGATTCCATGTAAGAAAGCCCTAGTAGCCTTAAAGAGATGTGCACTATAGAGTCATCTATGAATATGCAAATTATAAAGAATCACTTGGGCATTATAAAAATACCACCCTAAAGTTGTAACCGTTAAAAATGATGTCATCTTATGCGAATTCCATTCGGGTTGTCCAAAAACCCTCTTGGAGCTCATTTTAGTCTCTTGATAATTTCTTGGTTACTATCTCTCATTCAAGATTTTTGAGTCCTCTACATAGCTGCATACTACTATTTTGCTTCCATGATACTCCATTTTGTTACAAGTTTCACTGTTGTTGTAGTCTGAAGCTCTCATATTGCTTCATTATGCACATTAAAAGTCCTTCAATTGCATTTTGGGAGTCTCTTCTCCAAATCCCTTATCAGTTATCCAAGTTCCAAATGTACAAATAAAACCTTTTAGTACTTCAACATGTGCATGCATTCATTAGGTCATTCAATATCTTAAACTTATGCATATTGTTGTCCTAGGTCAAAACAACTTTGTAGAATTGTAAACATAAGTTAACACAAAATAATTCACACATTTTGACACAAGGATTTATGTGGAACCTAATTTGGGAAAAATCACTAGTAACATGCTACTAATTTTCACTCTTCTAAAGTGAGCTCTGTTAAGAGCCAACTCCACTAAAGGTTACAATACACACTATTAAATGTGACATGGTTAAAGGATTTCAATCACCCTATTAGGAGTGAGCCTTGTTAGAGGACTTTATAACATTACATTAAAATGTCACCTATTAAAGGATTTACTCATGACAGTCATGAGTGAATCACTTGCAGATTTTTAGTCTACCATCTTAAAATGGAAGCATTTCCACTGTGGTAGGTTTATCACCCTCTCTTAGTACATTTATCATGATATATTTGCATTTAGGATGCATTTTGCATTCAATTCCTTCATTCTTGGTAAAATTAGGGTTAGGATCTTAAAGATTCTCCTTAATTTCCCTCCTCAATAGCTCTATTTTCTAGGTAGGACTTAGGAATAGGTCCTCCTAGCCTTTATCATATTCATTATAGGACTTGGTATCTATTCTAGGCATTTAATCCTATTCTGACATCATTTCAAGGTCTCTAGGCATCCTTAGAATCCCCCTTTTTCTACTCTGCCTGATGATGATTCCCAGGTTGACCTTGACCTAGGGAAAGGTTGACTAGGTTGACCTTGAACTAGGGCAAGGTTGAGGTTGACCCTAACCTAGGCAAGGGTCAAGGTCATCCTTGACATCTTTAGGAGTTTGATCCCCTTTTTCATTTTTGGTCCCAAAGGGCTTCAAAATTGGTGTCGGGCTTTCAAGTTCAAATACAGAAGGGGTTAATTTGAGATTCATTTAATTATTTTCTCTCATTAGTTGGTTATTTTTATTGGACCATAATTCAAGGTAAAATTTGAATTTTGGGTCCTCACATTACTTTAGAAGCCTCATCTTGAAGCCTCTATATAAAGACTCTCATTTGCATATTTCTACAACTAAAAATTGGAAGAAGAGAACTAGAACACAAACATGATAACTAGAAGGACAAATAGAATCGAGAGATGATGCTATGAAGATGCAATATTGCAAGAGAATGATATAGAAGATCAAGCTATTGTGGATATCAAGCATTTTTATACCATTGTGAACATCTATTTGGAGCAAGAGAGATCCAATCTTCCTTGATCCACCTTTATTGATATTCAAGCATTCAAAGATATGATCATGGCATAGAAATTATAGACTATGAATTTGGTAGGAGTACATTTGGGGGGCTTGGTATGATTTCTTATCTTATTCAAGTCTATGTGTTGCTTTCTCATACATACATACATACATATGTAGATTATATCTTGGCATTACACATTCAAATCACACACATATTCTATTATATCTGGCTATTTGTGAAGGTGGAAGTCACCAAAATGAGGATTTGACAAAGGCAAAACCCTATATAGCCACCCCAAAACCTTATTTTCAGACATATGCAGGTGTTTGTTTCGACGATCAGAGTGCAGATTTGGATACCCTTTTCGGCAAACTTCTAAGATCCATGAACAAAATTTTCGTTGGAGTAGAAAAGGTCAAGGTCAACTTTTTAGGGTACAATTATACCTTAGAGCACAATTATACCTCGCCAAAAAGGTCAAGGTCAACCTCCCTTCAAAAAGACAAAAGATTTATGGATTGTTTCCATTTTGACATTTCTAGTTTGGAACAGGTTCCAAATTTTTGAGAAACAATGCATAGGCTTCAAAAAATAGGTATTTTTGTACTAGTTCCTCTTCAAGGTATGTATCTTATTGTATCAAATTTCAAGCATTTCTATTACTTATTTCATATCAACTTTGAATAATACAAAACAAATAAATGAATTGTGGCCAATGACTTATGCATTGGTAAAGATCCATTTTTACCTTACTCATTTTGGTGAACCCACGATAGACAACTCTTTCTTTTTGGTGTTAGATTTGCATCTTGTGTTAGATCGTGCATGTTAATTATATTTCCTTTATTTATATGTTTCAAAAATAAATAAAAAATTTCCAAATTTTCTTTAAAAATACAAAGAACATTTACATATGCTTTTTGTATTTCAATATGTATGATTCTTGTTTGGAATAATTTGATGAAGTTTTAATTATAAAAGAGGATAGATTCCCTAATGAGGTACATGAAAGTGAGATTGAAAATGGCCTAGATAATACCTCCATTGATCCTATTCCTATTTCACTCTCCTCCACAACCTCTCCAATTGACCTTTACCATAGGGTGAGTGTATGGTTACCTACTTGTTCCACTATATGCAATATTGATAAACCTAAGATGATATATCATATGCCTTTAATGATGATTAAATGATGTCCTTGAATAATAATTAAGGGTAAACATAGACATCCTTTGGATTTCTTTGATATAATTGATTCTATTTCACATGCTCATCACACATAGAATAACCCTTAGCCTATTATTCTGATATCTTTACCACCTTCTCAACCTATTCTTCCTCAAGATCCTAAGTTTTCTTCTACCTTGAAGGAGTATAACTTAGTTGATCAATTATGTGCTACTCATGCTAAGATATCTTTATGGGAGTTATTTCAAAATTCTTTGACATATTATGAGTCATTGCAAAAAGATTTATCCAATCTTCCATCTTTGCCTCTTAATCAAGACAACATTATTTTGGATTGCATGCATGCTATGCCTTCTGTACCTCCTATTATGTTTTTTGATAACAATTTATCTTCTCTTGAGGTGCAAAATCAATATGATGCTCTTATGGTTGTTGTTTCTATTAATTAGAGTATCATTCGAAGAACATTAATTGATAATGGATCTAGGCTTAATATTTGTAGCATGAAGATGCTTAAAGCAATTAAGGCTAATCTTATTACTATTTAACCTAATAATGTTCCTATATGTGGATTTGATAATATTGAGAAGAGAACTTTGGGCATTATTACTCTACCTATTAAAGTAGGTCCAATCATCTTTAATACACCTATTCATGTTATGACGGGACCTCTCAATTATAATATTCTTTTAGGAAGACCTTGGTTACATACTTTGCATACATTTCCTTCTAATCTTCATTGCAAGGTTCAATTTATTTATAATAATTTAATGTATACATTATATGTAGATGATGCAGTGAATTTTTACTTAAATGCAGAATATGTTAAAATCTCCGAGCCTCTTCAACCAAGTAAAGAGATTGAAAAATAACTGAGATAAAACAACTTGATATTCAATAGCCAAAAGCTTCATCTTCTTCTTTGTCTGAGGATGACTGGGGGACATTGGATTTTAATTCTACTTTAATTGGAGAATATAAGGTCTCTGATTTGGAATTCATGAAGCAACAAAGTGAATTTGAGAAACAAGTTTTTATTCCTTCTCCACTTTCTGAGGAATTGTAAAGCAATTTTGTTGTTGCTTTGATTAATGAAATGATTGAAATAATAAAACATGACTGTTCTGATATTGTGACATATGCCACTCCTTGGGCTCCCTCTAAAATGACCGATTGGTATGGTTCTAGTTATTGTTATCATTTTCTTAAGAAATTGGGATTTAATGGAAAAGGATGTGGTAAATATGAACAAGGTATACAAGTACCTCTAGATAGTGAAATTTATGATCATATATATGGATTAGGATTTAATCCATACAAACAACCATCGACTTTTCCTCTTAATGTTAATCTTATATGTGGTGGTCACTTGAAATTGGTTAACCCGCTGCTTATTGACATAAATCAAGCACCTACTTTGGATATTTTTCCTAAAGATGAAAGTTTAATGGATTTTTTTTGGAATTTATGAAGATTGACCTAAGTTCCTTTAGAAACGAAGAAAGCCTTATTGTTTAAATAGAGTTGCTTATTTTGGAGATTCTTTCTTTATCAATGGATTCTTCGATATGAAGTGATTTGTTAATAACTAAAACTATTGATATTCAGATGGTTGAGAATAATCTTGAGAAGATAATAAAAATTGGGAACTATTTTAATTGGGATGAGCGTGATCAATTAGATTCCCTTTTACTGGAATTGAAAGACATTTTTGCTTGGACATATTCAGATATGTTGAGTATTGATGCTAATATCGTTACTCATAATATTATTTTAAAACCAAATATGAAACCTGTGAAGCATAAAATTTGAAAGATAAATCTTATTGGTCAAAAGTGAAATTGAAAAGTTATTAGATTCTAGATTTGTATATTCTATTGATTACTTTGATTGGATTTCAAACATTGTGCCTATTTCAAAAGGAGAAAACAAGATAAGGATGTGTATTGATCATAGAGATTTAAATTTAGCATCCTTAAAGAATGATTTCCCATTACCCAATATTGATATGATTGTGGATTCAACAATGAGTCATGCTTTGTTATCTTTTATGGTTGGTTTTCTGGATATAATCAAATCTTTATTCCTCCTAAATATCAATTTAAAACTACATTTATAACACCTTGGGGAACATTTTGTTGGGTCATGATGCCTTTTGGATTGAAGAATGTAGGAGCAACTTATCAATGCGCTATGATTTTGATTTTTCATGATTACATCCATAAGATTGTTGGACTATGTGGATGATATTTTAGCAAAGTCTATACAAAGAGAAGATCATGTTACTATTTTACGAAAAACATTTGAATGGATTATAAGTTACAACATGAGATTGAATCCTAAGAAATGTCTTTTTGCAGTAGACTCTAGTAATTATTAGGATTTATAATCTCTAAGTGAGGCATATAATTTGATACTAAAAAGATTGATGCTATTGTTAATATGCCTCCTCTTAAGAATATTTCTTAGCTACACAGTTTATAAGGAAAGATACAAGCTATTTGTCATTTTGTTTCTAAGTTAGCTGATTGAACAATTCCTTTTACTTCATTTCTTAGAAAGGATACCACTTTCTCTTGGAATGATGAATGTAAACAAACTTTTGATAAATTTAAGGAATATCTTGTAAATCTTCCTATCTTGCAACCAACTAAATTTGATAAGCCATTTCACTTATAAACTTTAGTGACTTCAAAGGTTGTGAGTGCCTTGTTAGCTCAAAATGATGATGATGGTAAGGAAAGGCCTATGTATTACATTAGTCAGACTTTACTTGATTATGAAAAAAGATACACAAATTTGGAAAGATAATGCCTTGCTATAGTTTATACATGTCAGAAACTCAAGCATTATCTTATAAATGCTAAAGTCAATATGATTGTCAAGTTTGATTCTTTGAAACATCTTTTCTCACAAACTGATCTCTTTGGCCATTTGGAAAAGTGGGTGATGTTACTTAAAAAATTTGATCTTAATTTCATTTCTCAAAAATCTATTAAGGGACAAGCTTTAACAAATTACTTAGCTGAAATTCCTTGTCCTCATTCAGAAACATGTTCTACTTCAATGGAATTTCTTAATGATAATATTCTCGCTATTTAACAAGATGATATTTTGGAATTGTATTTTGATGGATCTAATTGTAAGATAGGATCTAGTGTTATATTATCTTAATTCCTCCTATGAAAAATCCATTCCATTTATCATACAAATTAACTTTTCCTTGTACTAATAACATTGCGGAGTATGAAGCTCTTATAGCTAGTTTATGAGAAACTTTATCCCTTAACATCAAACATTAGCAAATTTATGGAGATTCACAATTTATTTTTGAACAAGTTAAAGGAGGTTATCAAACTAAGAATGATAAATGACATAATATAGAGATTTGGCTCTTGATGTGCTTTCACAATTCTCTTCTTATACGATTCAAATCTTACTTAGAAAAGATAATCAACATGCGGATGCCATGGCAAGCACAACTTCTTTGGTGTGTCTTGAAACTAATGTGGAGAACTTTCAATTTACTATATGAACTCTTAAAATCCCTAAAATTTCTAAAAAGGTCACCTCCGACTGTTTTAACTTGTATTTGGATGAATGATATTCTCACATTTTTCATTTTTTGAAAGATGGTACTTTTCTTGAATTAGCAACAAGAAACACACGTAATCATATTAGGAAGCTTGTAGCACATTACATCATTTTAGGAGATACATTTTACAAATTCTCTTACAAAGGATTGTTATTAAGATGTCTCAACAAAACTAAAATTTTTGGTAGCTTTGGGAGAAGCTCATTTTGGTTCTTGTGGAGGGCATTTTGGTGGAAAATCTCTAGTTAATAAATTACTTAGAATGGGATATTATTGGCAAATTATGGGGCAAGATTATTTTATGTTTGTTAGGAAATGTCCTCAATGTCAACAACATAGTAATTTGATTCATGCTCTTGCTCGTGAGCCTCGTAATCAAGTTTCTCCATGGCCTTTTAGTATTTGGGGTTTTGATCTTATTGAAAAATCTCACCACCTTCTTCTCAAGGACATACTTACATTCTAACTACTAAAAATTATTTTATGAAGTGGGTTGAAGTTGTTCCTCTTCATTTAACAATTGTAGATGTTATTTGTGATTTCATCCTTAATAATATCATAACAAGATTTGGCAAACCTTCAGCGATAGTTTTAGATAACATTACTTCTTTCAAAAATAAAGAAGTCACAAAATTCTTGGAGAAATATCGAATTCAACATAAATTTTCAACTCCTTATTATCCTTAATATAATGGTCAAGCCAAATCATCAAATAAAATCATTGAGTAGATTTTAAGAAAAACATTCAACAAGCATGCAAAAGATTGGTATACTCAATTGAAATATGCTTTATGGGCTTATAGGACATGTGTTCATACTACCATGGGTACTTCTCCTTACAATATTGTTTATGGTACTAACACTATTATGCCTTTGGAATTATAAATACCTTCTTTGCATGTTTTATTTCATGGGATAATTAACAAAGATGTTGTTTGAGAGCAATGTTTACAAGAGTTAGAAATGTTGGATGAACAATGATTACATGCATTAGAACATATAAAAGCTTATCATAAATCTTTACAAAAAAAAAATAATTATAAGTTAATTGAATGAAAATTTTTAGTTGGTGATTTAGTTTTATATGAGAATCAATAAAATACGAATACTTTACCTGGTGAAAAAGGAAAGTTTAGCCCTAATTGGCTTGGACCTTTTGTTGTTATAAAAGATGCTAGTTCAGGTGCTTATAAACTTGTTGATATGGATGGTGTTTCTTTTAAGGAACCTATTAATATTATGCATCTTAAACACTATTATCCTTAATTATTTCTTTTCTTTCTACATTTATATATTCCTTATAGACTTTTTTTTATAGGTTATGTAGTTTTAGCAAAATTATATATTGAATATGTTCGTGCATCTTCTTTCTTTCTATTAAGTTTTATATTAAACATAGAACTAAATAGTAAACAAAGTTTTTCATTCATCATAAAGTGATTTCAATTCTAACACATATATGACCAATGGCCCTTCTATCAGTATGCCTATCACTGTGCTTTGATGGCCAATGGCTGCTAGATCTCTCTGGCCTATAATAGGAAGTGGTAGATCTGTGTGTCCACGTATTACATTTGGATATGCTCATATAATGTGAGCACTCTCAAACACTATGTAGCTCATCTATTAGTTTCTCCTCCCTTTCCTTGTACATCCTTAACTCTCGTTGGACAACTACAAAGATATCAAAATGCCTTTTGGGATCTCCATAGCCAAGAGATGAATCTCACTTGCTCACTGGTAGTCGGTAGGATATGCATGTATCCTTTAGAACCTCAAATAAAAAACTCCTCCATTCCACTATGCTAGCTATAGAATAGAGAATACATTTATCAATTTCATACTTTTTCAAATCAAATTACTTTTTTAATCATATTTCATACTTGGGTCTCCCTCCTGGACGTCATTGAAAGGTCTGTATGGTGGGGTCATGGAGTGACTACTCTCTCTATGCTCATTGTGTCTAGGTCTCAATAGTGGTGTCTCTGTGTGGGTGCATGGGGGTTGTCGAGATCTGAGTGGTGATATGTGATAAATGTGTATATCTATATCGATATCATCAGCTGGGGGCATCTCCTCTACCCTCTCCTCTACTTTGTCCTCTACCCCATGGGCTCTCCCTTAGAGATATGCTTCTCCTCATCTTTGATGTCCTCATCCTCGTCTACTATAACATCATCCTGGTATGTCCTCTTTGAAGCACCTAGATCACTTGTAAGATAATCCTCAGGTTAGGATGGGAACCCTGTAGGCTTTAGTACCTAATGCAATCTTGGCTCATGGTTGAATAGGTCACATCTGATGGTACCTCTATATCCTATGTATCATTGACTTCACTATCCTCCATATATGCTATCGATGGTCAATGTATGCACTAGGTCTCTGATAATACCTCATCAGATCCATATAGTGAGGTATTGCTCTAGGGATTCTCTATACTAGACCAAACCGTCTCATCACATGATCATAGTAGTAATGCATGACTATATGATTCAAATAACACTCTAGCAGCTTTCACTGTTGTGAGTATCTCATCTAGAATTGTGTATTAGGCCACATTGTCATCCGATAGTAGGGTCTCCATATCACATCTACACTAGGAATGTGGTCTAGAGATACTCTCCAAAACAAGATATCTCCAAACTACCTAACATTCTTTAGTGGATAAGAAAAAAATCTAGTTGTGCTCGCATCTACCATCACTGAGATACCCTATGGACGTGTACATGTAAAGTGCTCAAACAACCAAATCTGTAGAAGAGTGCATATAGATAGGCTCTCTCTCTAATATCTTTTCAACTGATATAGCTCATGGTATAGCTGAGCTAGCATGCTGCGACCCCATGAGAATATGGTCCTCTCCCTCTCCATCCTCTATATAATGTGAGTAAGCAGTGTCAAAAATATGGTACCCTTCGAGTTGGGTAACAAACCAAGGAAACTATACCAAGCATCACTCTTTGTATCAGAGGAGTAGGGCCTTATAATATGGATGATATAAGGACATGATCTAATTGGGTCCACATCTATGGAACATATCCCAAGTAATACTCCTTGTCTATAAGGATCTCCTCACAAACTCGCTAAGCTCTAGGTCTGATGGTCTCACCTCAGACTAGAAGCTGTAGGATCCTGTAGACATCCTCTAATGTAACTATGATCTCTCCTAAGGGAAGATGAAAGGAGCATGTATCCTCATCCCACCTCTCTATAAGAGTTGATAACATGGATTGATGTAATCTGATCTATGGTAGGACTTCCACTTAGTACAGTCCTACATCTCTCAATAGTTGCATATCTTCCTCATCAAGCTTGGATAGTCTCTCTCTGATGGTAATAAGAAACTCTCCAAATGGATGCTCTTGGAGATGAACCATGTCTTGTAAGCAAATATGAATATCATATTATTATTCTATGCCATCAAAGTTATAAAATGAACTTGACTAGGTCAAGGTCAACCTTGCTAGGTCAAGGTTGACCTTTCTAGGTTAGGGTTGACTTTATTGGGTCAAGGATGACCTCATCTCAGAATGACTGCAAATCTAACAATCTATGTTAATATTTCTAGGACAAGGTCAACCTTTAAGGCTCAAGGTTGACCTTTCCTATAGAAATCACATATTTTGAAAGTACATAATCAAAACAACAATAAACTCACCTTGGGAAGTGGCTGTCTGGTAGCTAGGCAATGTCTCAACAACTCCAAGTGTGTCGCTCAAAGTTCTTCTCTCCTTGGCATCGTCTTCCTTGTTTCAAATCTACAAAAAGTAAGAATGAGTAAGTATGACTTCTTTTTCATTATTTATAGGTAAAATTAGGATTTACTCATGGTAAACTTAGATTGCTGTTGTCTCATGCATTTAGATAGACATTGACTCTTTTCATCATAACTTGAAATGGGTAACTCTATTTTTGGTTCCATTAGTGGCATTGGAAATGTGATTTAGATATCTAACTCCTTTAATAAATTTAGGAAGATTCCAAATTATTCTAATTGATTTAAGAAAGATCTTCTCAACAAATTGCATATTCAATGCGTAGAGTTATCCTTATCACCATGTTTTAAAGCTAAAATAGGGGGCATAAGGGGATTTAAGCACTTCTCAACTATCATTTAGTAAGCTTTAGGTAGGTTGTGGATTTTCATTAACCTTGTGTGTTGTAGGTTCTAATATTTTTTTGCAAGATCTCTATATCGAGGACTTTACTATATCATTTTTGTTTACTATGATATTTTCTTACTTTAGCTTGCATTTTCATGTAGTGTCATATTTGAGCTAAAGTGGGGGCTAAATGTATCAGCTTAAAATGGAAGCACTTCCATTGTGGTAGCTTTAACACCCTCTCTTAGTACATTTATCATGATATATTTGCATTTAGGATGCATGTTGCATTCAATTCCTTCATTCTAGGTGAAATTAGGATCTCAAAGATTATCCTTAATTTCCCTCCTCAATAGCTAAATTTTATGGATAGGACTTAGGAATAGGTCCTCCTAGCCTTTATCATATTCATTATAGGACTTGGTGTCTATTCCAGGCATTTAATCCTATTCTGACATCATTTCTAGGTTTCTAGGCATTCTTGGAATCCCCCTTTTTCTGCTCTACCTGATGATGATTCCTAGGTTGACTCTAACCTAGGGAAAGGTCAACCAGGTTGACACTAACCTAGGGAAAGGTTGAGGTTGGCCCTAACCTAGGTTAGGGCCAAGGTCATCCTTGACCTCTTTAGGAGTTTGATCCCCTTTTTCATTTTTGGTCCCAAAGGGCTTTGAATTTGTTGTCAGGCTTTTAGACTCGAATACGGAAGGGGTTAGTTCAAGATTCATTTAATTATATTCCCTCCTTAGTTTGTTATTGTCATTGGACCATAATTCAAGGTGAAATTTGAATTATGGGTCCTCACATTACTCTAGGAGCCTCATCTTGAAGCCTTTATATAAAGACTCTCATTTGCATCTTTCTACAACTAGAAACTGGAAGAAGAGAACTAGAATGTGAATATGATAACTAGAAGGATGACTAGAATCAAGATATGATGCTATGAAGATGCAAGATTGTAAGAGAATAATGTAGAAGATCAAGCATTTTTATACCATTGTTAATATCTATTTGGAGCAAGAGAGATCCAATCTTCCTTGATCCACCCTTATCGATATTCAAGCATTCAAAGATATGATCATGGGGTAGCAATTACAGATTATGAGTTTGGTAGGAGTACTTTAGCCTTTGGGGGGTTTGGCATATTTTATTATCTTATTCAAGTCTGTGTGTTGCTTTCTCATACATATACATATACATACATACATACATATATATATATATATATATATATATATATATATATATATATATATATATATATATATATTCATGCTAGGGTCTAGTAGATTAGATCTTGACATTACACATTCAACACACACACACATTCTATTATATCTGGCTATTTCTAGAGGTGGAAATCACCAAAATGGGGATTTGACTAAGGCAAAACCCTATATAGCCACCCCAAAACCCTATTTTTGAGATATATGCAGGTGTTGTTTCAAAGATTGGAGTGCAAATTTGGATACCCTTTTTGGAAAACTTTTGAGATCCTCCAAAAAAATTTTCATTAGAGTATAAAAGGTTAAGGTTGAATTTTTGGGGCACAATTGTACCTTGCAAATAGGCTCAAGGTCTACCTCCCTTCAAAAAGATAAAAGATTTATGGATTTTCTCTATTTTGACTTTTTCAGTCCAGAACGAACTGTAGATTTTTTGGAAACTGTGCATAGGTATCAGAAAATAGGTACTTTTCATACTGGTTCCACTTTGAGGTATATATATCTTATCCTATCAAATTTCAAGAATTTCTATTACTGATCTCATATCAGCTCTAAAATAATACAAAACAAATAGATGAATAGTGGTCAATGACTTATGCATTGTTAAAGGTCTATTTTTACCTTATTAATTCAGTTCTCATGTTTATCTCACTATTTTGCTTGGCATTCATCCTCTTCATCTCTAATAGCTTGTTTACCCTTCAAGCCTTCAACTCCTTAAGCCTCCTTTCTTAGTATGTCAATTATAGATCCATTCCTTCGACCACCATACGAAGCAACAACCTAGACTTCCTATCTTTCTCAGGTTTTGCACTTCTCCTCTACACCTTTCTTTTGGCCTATTATCTCCTTAAATTGAGAATTTAGATATTTTTCTGCTTCATCACAATAGTCCATCTTAGGGTTAGGTTAGATTCATTTAATATACCAATCTTTCCATTTTATTCCTTTAGAAACTTCTCTTACAATCCTTTTTGAATTTTCCTCAAAATGGTTTATCTTGGATTATGTACCACCAACTCATCAAGCTTATCTTCCGCACACTTCATACAATTCAAGAAATTAACAATGTCAGCTCATATTCATCAAATCTTTGATTAAACTCATTTTACTGTCACTCAACAATTACATGCTAATGCTCGACAATCACTGTCTTCTAATGCTTGGTCAATACTAGATTTCTTGGCATATACTAAAGCTTACTAGTGCTTGACACTCACTAAACTTCACTCTGTCACAATTGATATCGTTCTCTACTTGGCACCTACTATATTTCACTTGGTCATAACTATTTTCTGCTTGGCATAAACTAACTTTCTCGGCTTACACTATTTACTTGGTCAGGCTTGGGAGACACATTTTCTTACTTAGTCTTCTTCTAGTCTCTGCTTAAGTATCTTCTCATTACAACCTTAAGTAGATAAACAAAACACTATATCATCAATGTCTTACTTGGTCTTGGTGCTCCTTTTATACACCATATAACTCAACCTTTCTCTAGGTACTCTTGTTATCCTTTGTTTTCAAATCCTCTTCATCAATCAAACAAATGATAATATTTATTCCAAATTAGCAATTGTCTCACCAACAAGTAGCAGGTTTGACATCAGTGACAAAATAATGATTGTTCCATGATATGTTTCATCAATCTCCTTCATTTCTGTACCTCAACAATCTTTTTTCAATATTTACTATAAAAAATAATGTCGTCTACAGTAAGATCGACATATAAAAAAGAGAGTAAATAACATCTTTGATAACTACATCTAAGACAAAAAAATCAATGTTAAATAGAGAAAAATAATGGTTGTAAATAACATTAAGAAGGATCCAAAATTCTACTATAAAGTGCAAGAAAGAGGCTAATAACATATTCAAGAATGAACAACATGAAGGGGATCCTTTATGGAATTAGTGGGACATTGAAAGGGTAGATCTCAGATAATATGTAATGTAGTAATGAACACTAAGCTAGTGATAAACAGAATGAAAATGTGACACTTTAGAAGTATGCATTCATTAAAAGATAGTGGAGAAGATAAGAGCTAGATGAAAATTGAGAGGACCTTTCATAATGTTTTTATACTTTGTATATATCTTGGGAAAAATAAGGATATAAGATATAAATAAGAGTAAAATAATGTGAGCGATTATTATACAATAAGGATGAGTAGAATATATAAGGGTTATTGAACAATCTAAAGTAGAGGATGATTTTATTATAAAAAAAAAAGGAGATTTGGTGAATTCGTGATGATTAAGAATTGAGAGACATGTCATCATGCTTGGAGATTTTTTTATTAAAAAAATACAATGGACAAGTCTAAAAATACATGTCATTAAATAGATAAACATAGTGGACAATATTCTTATCCACCATATTTCTAACATAATGGTAAGGAATTTCAATATGCTTGGACCTATCATGAAAAACTAGGTTCATAGAAAGCTTGATGGAACTCTGATTATCACGATGAATAATCATAGGATTTATGGCTAGACCAAATAGTCCCACAAGTAAATTTCTAAGCCAAGCTATTTCTCAAGAGGCCATTGTTGCAACAATTTATTCAGCTTTTGTGGAACTTTTTGCTACTGAAGACTGCTTTCTACATATCCATGATATCATCGCTGAGCCTAAACTAAAACAACATCCTAAAGTGCTTTTCCTACCATTAATACTTCCAGCCCAATCCAAGTCTGTGTATCCTTGTAGATCCAATTCAACTTTCTCATACTTGAGGCCAAGGTTAAGAGTGCCTTGTAAGTATCTCATGATGTTTTTGACTATAACTAGGTGAATCTCCTTTGGCTTGCACATAAATTGACTTAAGGCATTAACAAGATAGCAAATAATAGGTCTTGTATTTACCAAGTACATAAGGAATCCAATCATCTGTATATAAAGAGTATAATCTATGGAAGGTGATTCTGCTGCTACTTCCTTAAGTTTATGTAGATCAGTCTCCATGGGAGAAGACATAGGCTTGCAGTTCCACATTCCAAATCTCTTCGAGATATCTAATGTATACTTTCCTTGATTAAGTATGATGCTGTCAAAATTTTGCCATACTTCCAATCCTAGGAAGTAATGAAGGAGTCCTAAATCTTTCATCTCAAATTCTCTGATTAGATCTTTCTTGCATTGATCTATGACATGATCATCACCTGTTATTAGTAAATCATCAACATACAGTATCAAAATTACCATATCATCTTTATCCCTTTTATAATATAGATTTGGATTAGCTTCATTCTTAGAGAATACTAAGCTTGTGAGATACTTATCAATTCTTTCATACCATGCCCTTGGAGCCTATTTAAGCCCATAGAGAGCTTTCTTGAGCATGTGAACAAAAACTTTAGTTCTCCAAATATACCTCTTCTGTAATCTTTCCATTCAAAAATGCTATTTTTACATCCATATGATGTACTTTCCATCCCTTCAATGCTACAATAACTAGGACTACTCTTACAGAGGTGTATCTAGCATCAGGAGCAAAGGTTTCTTCATAATCAATCCCCTCTTTCTAAGAAAATCCCGTAGCTATAAATTTGGCTTTATATTTTTCAATGCTACCGTCAGTAGCATGCTTGATTTTAAATATCCACTTGGAACAAACATCATATTTTCCTTTAGGTCTTGGAACAATTTTCTAAACATCATTTTTCATAATGGAGTGGTATTCTTTCATCATGGCATCCTTCTAAGATATATGTTTAATAGCATCTAAAACATTGGTTGATTCTAATTTAGATAAATCAATCATGTTTTTTGCATAACTAGAAAATCTTTTGGGTCTTTTGTTTTCTCTAGAGGTTCCAAATGGTGCAACAAAGTCTTGTGCTTCCTCTACTATCTTAAGCGCCCAAAGTGGTCTTTTCTTAAAATTTTGAGTTTCTTTAAGATTGAGATTTTGAATTTCATCTTCAATTTCTTCAATGTTCTCCCTCTAAGACTTAGATTTAGTATTTTCTTTAGAACTAGGTAAGGGAGAGGGATCTCCAAAACTTAGGGATCTTTTGAATGCTAAATCTTCTTGAAAAATTACATCCCTACTAAGTTCAATGTTTTTATAACTAGGTATGAAAATCCTTTATGCTTTAGATGTTTCACTATACCCTACAAAAATACCTTTCCTCCCAAAGGGTTCTAACTTAGTTCTCTTTTCTCTTGGAACATGTATAAATACTGGGCACCCAAAAATCCTAAGATGACTTATATTAGGTTTAACATTAGTAAAGACTTTTTCACAAGTTTTATCTCTAAGGTAGGAGTGAGTACTTCTATTTTGAATATAGACAACAGTACAAGAGGCTTCTACCTAAAGATAATATTCTAGATTTTGATCAAATATCATAGCTCTTGTAGCTTCTATAGTTGTCCTATTCTTTCTTTTTGCTACCCCATTTTGTTGTGGGTTATAAGGAATGATATAATCCCTCTTAATTCTTGTTTCTTTACAAATTTTTTAAAATAAATCCGAGGTATATTCCCTCCATTATCAGCCCTAAGAATTTCAATTTTATGTCCTGATCATTTTTTAGTTGAGGTTTAAGATTCTTTAAATCTCTTAAGGATTTCTTCTAATTCTTTATATTTTAAGAAGTAAATCCAAGTTTTCCTAGAGAAGTCATCTATAAAAAGTATATAGTACTAGAATCCTCCAAGAGAAGGAACAAACATAGGTCCACATAAATCTGAGTTGATTAATTTGAAAGCTTGTTAGTTATTCTAGTGCTATTATGAAATGGACTTTTGGTGTTCTTACCTAGAGCGTATCCTTTGCATATGCTTGAATGATATCCTAACCTTCTATGCCTAAGTTAAATAAAGATCATTCAAGCATATGCAAAGGATGCGCTCTAGGTAAGAACACCAAAAGTCCATTTCATAATAGCACTAGAATAACTAACAAGCTTTCAAATTAATCAACTCAGATTTATGTGGACCTATGTTTGTTCCTTCTCTTGGAGGATTCTAGTACTATATACTTTTTATAGATGAATTCTCTAGGAAAACTTGGATTTACTTCTTAAAATATAAAGAATTAGAAGAAATCATATGGCATTGAGAAGTAGAGAACTATCTGACTTTAGTTTCAAGGTGCACTTTCCAATTCCTTTGACAAAATGTGCTGAATTATCACTGATGGTGAGTTCACCATTAACTTTTTTTGATATAGAGTCTAATACTTCTTTGTATCCAGTAATATGTTGAGATGATCCACTATTAATCACCCATGTCTTACTTGAGACTTCATTTGATAGAGCAGAATACAATACACAATTCTCAAGATCATAGTTATCTTCTTTCCTAGTAATGTTTGTACAATTTACTTGTTGCTTAGAATTCTTAGGGCGAATAGATCTATCATGTCCAAATTTTTCACATTTGATGCATTTTATTTTAGATAGATCTTTCTTAGGCTTGTCATTCTTTTGATTACCCTTTTTCTTCTTGAAGTTCTTCTTCTTACCTTTATAGGAATTTGTGTTGAGAACATGAAGTTATTCATCTTCAGTTTTCAACTTTCCCCCTTTCTTAAGTTTTCTAAATTCTTCCTAAAGATAATCTCCCTTAAGTCTTTTGAAGTCAGGAAGATTGTCTCTAGCACTTACTCCTTGTATGAACATTTTCCATGAATCTAGTAACCCATCTATAGCCATTAGTGTTAGTTCCTTGTCACTAATTATGGTTCCTATATTTGCAAGTTCATCTCTTAGACTGGCAACCCTTAGGAAGTAAGAAATCATTGATTCTCCCTTCTTTATTTATATATGATTTAGTTGCCTTTTTAGTGTGAGGACTCTAGTTGTATTGTTGAACTCATATGCATTTAATAATGTATTCATCATATGAAATGCTATTTGATGTTTTGTTAGCATGGCTACTATTTCATTTTTTTACTTCATCTAATATAATTTGCATGGATTTATCATTTCCTTTACTCCAAATAGTTTTATTAGGTTCAATAGTAGGTTGTCTAGATGCTGAATCAACAAATTATTTTACTTCATTTTCTTCAAGAATCATCATGATTATGAATTTCTAAGAATCAAAGTGTTCTTTCCCATAAAACCTGTCCTTGGGTCTGATTATGTATGCCATTGAAGATAGAAGAATGCTGCTAGATATATATCAAGTCTGATTATTTAATTTGTAGAGCCTAGGTTTGACTACCAGAGCTCTAATACCATGTAAAGTTTTTGCAAATTTATGTGATCAAAATTTGATAGTAACTTCTATATTGTTTGTTGTTCTTGATCTTCCTTATATCTAACTTGAAAATAGATCTCAATATCAATTGTTATTCTGAAATGTATTTGTCTCAAGAGGTATTCAAGTATAGGCAAAATTGCTTGAAGGAGCAGACTTATTCTTCTTGTGTGTCCTTTAACTACAATCACACCTTTTATAAATATCTCAACCAAAGGGCATGTCCCTTAAAGGGACATGACCCTATCTAGGTTGGCCTAATCACTACATTCTCATAATTGGCACCCAAAGAGATATTTTTTTAGCAAACAAGTATAACTAAAATTAGTTAAGGTAAATGCTAACACACAATCATCTAGGAAATCTCTGACCATGCCTAGTCAAGGAGAAATGTATTTATAAGCCATCATAATGTATTATATGAAAGATAAGGTATGTGTGATCTACATAGTCAGATCTGTATGGTGATCAAATTTATAGTTTTAACATTGAGCACCACTCCTTTGGTGACTGAGCCCACAACTTTAAAGCCAATTACCTCCAACATGTAGGATTGCAAGAAAGCCTAGGATGCTCCTGCATCAAGAATCAACTACATCCAATAAAATACAGCTAGGACATGGTTCCAAAATTCTAGGGTTGTCTACAAAATTCATTAAGTTGGAGCAGCGATATAGGTCATATTGAGTAGCCTCCCAGACATCTAGGAGTTTATTATTTGGGTTGGGTAGAAAATAGTTATCTCTTAATGCTATTGAGCCTATAGTCTATTCCACTAGTGAGCTAGCTATCAACATTATTGAAATAGATATCAAGTACCTTAGTCACAAAATAAAAAAGAAGAAAGAAAAATAGGTGCTTTGACGGAAAAAAACCACTTGGTGGCAATGTTAGAGCCTAAAAATAGTAAAAATAAAGATATATCCAAGGTTAAAAACTTCTTTGAGGTGCCCAAGGATAAGGCACTTAGTAGATTTCCCTGCTATTTTCAAGATATATCAACAATGTTGATTGATCCCACACAACCTATCAATCTTGGTATAGAAGAGTCTCCAAAAGTTATACACCTAGCTCAATCTTTGTTAGCTAAAGAAAAGGAATAGTTCACTTAGTTTTCCCTTGAAAAGAAAATCATTTTTTCTTGGGCCTATGCATACATGCCTATTCTTGACATTGATCTTATTATGCACCATCTTTCTGTAGATCCTACTATCAAACTTGTTAAACAAAAATTGAGGAAAATGCATCCGCATATTTCCCTTTTGGTGAAAGTTGAATTAGAAAACATCCTAAGTCCCCAATTCATAAGGGCTATAGATTACAAAGAATAGATCTCAAATATTGTACCTATTTCAAAGCATGGCAAATTTATTCGAGTGTGTATTGATTTTTATGACCTAAATAAATATTGTCCTAAGGATGATTTCCCACTCCCTAATATTGATATAATAGTGGACATGACTATGGGCTATGATATGTACTCCTTAATGGATGGGTTCTCAAGATATAATCAAATAAAGATAGGTCCTGAAGACCAATAAAACACCTCTTTTACTTGTGCATGGGGTACCTTTGTCCTAAGGATGATTTCCCACTCCCTAATATTGATATGATAGTGGACATGACTGTGAGCTATGAGGTGTACTCCTTAATGGATGGGTTGTGAACATATAATCAAATAAAGATAGCTCTAAAGACCAAGAAAACACCTCTTTTACTTGTGCATGGGGTACCTTTTCTAGAATGTTAAGCCATTTGGGCTTAAAACTATTGGTGCTACCTATCAAAGGACCATGACAACCATTTTTCATGACATGATGCATAAAAATATGGAAGACTATGTAGATGAAAACCTGGCTAAGTCTAAGAAAATAAACACTCACTTGGATGACTTGAGTTTGATATTGGGTCGTATGGAACAATTTAGCTTAGGTTCAATCCTAAGCAATGTGCCTTGTGTGTCACTTCTGGTAAAATTGTAGGATACATCATATCTTCTAAGGTCATTTAAGTTGATCCTAAAAAGGTACAAGAAATCATGGAAATGCCACTTCCTCACAATATTAGTCAGTTAAGACTTTTTCAAGGGCATATTCAATCTATAAGGAGGTTTATTTCTCACTTGTTTGATAGATCATAACATTTTAATGAGAGCTTGCATAAGGGCTCTACACATGTTTGGAATGAAGAATGTGACAAGAGCCTTAATCAAATCAACAAATTTCTAGCAAGGCCTTCTATTATTATGCCTCCTATTTTGGGAAAATATTTAATTTATATATCTCAACTACAACTACCTTCCTAGGGGCATTACTAGCACAAGATGATAAAAATGGAAAGGATCAAACCATCTATTATATTAGTAGAACTCTATTTTCTTATGAGATCAATTATAATAACATTGAGAAAGCTTTCCTCACTATAGTGTTTGCATCTCAAAAGCTTTGACACTATATGATATATCATACTACACACTCGATTGCCAAAATTGACCCTCTTAAGTATCTCCTAAGTAAGGTTGCACTCACTAGTCGACTTTCTAAATGGATGACGATTCTTTCCAAATTTAGCATTCAATATGTTAGACCTAAGGCCATAAAAGGACAAGCAATCACAGACCAACTTGTTGATTTCTTGCTTCAAGATAATTCTCCTATGCAAATAGATTTTCACAATTCCTCTATTATGTATGTCACAAAAAGGACTTTGAAAATGTTCTTTACTGGATTTCATACTTAGAATGGTGTTGGTGTTGTAATTTTTTTCAATACACCTCATGGCTACACTATTCCTAAGTCCTATAAGTTATTGTTCACTTGCAAAAATAACATAGCAAAAAATGAGGCTCTCACAAATGAGATCAAGTTTGCTATTGAATGGAGAATTACTGAGCTACACATCTATGGAGATTCCCAACTTGTCATAAACCAAATCAACAATACTATTAAACTAAGGATAATAATTTGATTCCCTATAAAAAGTTGATTGATTCTTTGAGAAATTATTTTGCCTTTGTTACTTTTCAAGAAATTCCTCAATTTGAAAATAAAGCTAATGATGTTATGGCTACCTTGGCATCTATCCTACAATTACAAGATCATGAGTCTTGGTTTAAATCTGATGCAGGAGCATCCAGAGGTATAAGGGCAATCTTGTGTCACCCAAAAAAATATACTTAGACTTAGTTTTTGTTTCATGTGTTTTCATTTTTAGATACCCATTTGGGTCAAATAAAGGTTCCAACTCTCATAGTTCCACTATCAGTGTTCGTGTAAATCTTGAAAAAATAGGAGTATGTAATTGAGCCATCATTTTGGTGAACTAGGAGGTGTAAATTGGCTAGATGAATGTAATTGTAATTTAGAGCATTCTAGAAAAATAACGAGGTCAAAAGGCCCCACGGTTTGAAAGTTATTACAGTTTTTCGAGTTGTAGAGACCTCCTAAGAATGCTTCAAATTCAGGTTAGGGGCATTAAATGACCTTAAAAAGGGCTAAAAAAATGGGGGATGAGAAAAGCTTGTCCATAGGGCTATAGAGCACTTCGAGAGCTTTCCAAAAATGTAAACGGTTCGTCAATCGGAGCTACGGTTCAAAAGTTATGCCTCTCGAAAGTTCGGTTACCATTTCTGGATTCTTCTAGATTTGTGTCGACTTCTAACGTAGCTTCTAGAACCTTCTATTTGGTCGGTGGATGCCTACTAGCACTTTCTAGAATGTACTCCTAGTCCTTAACCCTTTGAGGTCTATTTAAGGAGATTTTTGGCATTGTAAAAGGCAGTTCGGAGTGGAGTTTGAGAGGAGGTACTGAAAGGAGAAATTATCTCCACATTTATGCTATTGTAAGCCCTTAGGGCATGTTTTGAAGTTTCTTTTCTCTATACTAAATGTACTAGCTTATTTTTTAGTTAATATCATTTCCCTTTTCTGTTGTGTTCATTTTGTTCTTGGTTTGTGTTCCCATCAAGTGGTATCAAAGCTGGTTTTCCTGAGTGTGTAGATAGAGCGCCGATTGTGAGGCAATTTGCACCAGGACTATGTGGTTGTGGGTTTGAGTTAAGAAGATGCCTCCATGAAGAGAGCATGGCAGAAGGGCTAGAGCTATTAATCCTAAGGAGGTTAGAGCCCTCCAAAGGCAGGTACAAGCATTGCAGGAGGAGCTCCGTAGAGGAGCAACTGTGGCTGCAGGTGATGAAAGTGAAGATGACAACAAAGAAGATGAAATTGGACCAGAAGGGGAATTTGACGAGGAATTTCTAAATCATGTAGAGGAAAGGCTTTTTAGGGCCATTACTAAGTTTGGGAAAAGACCTACAATTGAAGTGGGTGTATTTTCAAAAAAATTGAAACCAGATGAGTTGATCGATTGGATCAATGAACTAGAAGAATACTTTGAGTATGAGGATATCAGGGACCCAAATAGGGTTAAGTTTGCAAAGGCCAAATTGAAAGGCCATGCCAAAATATGGTGGCAAGAGGTCCAATTGGAAAGAAACAGAAGAGGAAAGAAGAAGATCACAAGATGGGATCGCATGGTGGACAAATTGAAGAAGCAGTTCATTCCTGTGGACTATGAGCTTGATTTGTTTAAGAAGATGCATGGGTTAAAGCAAGCAGGAAGATCAGTCCAAGAATATACAGAGGAATTTTATCGACTCTTGATTAGAGCGGGGCATGCAAAAGCAAATAAGGAGAAGGTTGCTCGTTATATCAGTGGGTTGCGACCTAGCATCCAAGAGGAATTAAGTCTGGTAAGAATGACCAGCATTGAAGAGGCATACTAGTTTTCCCTACGAGTTGAAGAGAAGCTAAATAAAAGGTTTGAAGGAAGACAAAGAGGATGCAGTCAAGGAGGAAGGGGAAGCGGTAGATCATCTGGAGGCCGCAATGAAACCTAAAAGAAAAATGAAGATGTGGGTACTAACAGGAACTAGAGGAATGAGCGTTTCAACTGCTCCCATGATCAAGACTTTGGAAATCAGAGAGGAAGAGGTAGAGGACGTGGAAAAGGAAGAGGAGGCTTCCATGGTAACTATTTCCATTGCAATGAAGAAGGTCATCGTGCCTTTGAATGCCCTCAACAACAAGGAAGGATAGATAGGAGAGCTGAGGGCCAAGCTAGGGTTGCTCATGTGGATGAGGATGCACAATCATCACATTCAAAGGATGCAAAAAGAGGAGAGACCTTGGTAAATGAAAGAGTCCTACTAAGTGGTGAGAATGAACCAGGACAACGAAGGAGTTTGTTTCGTACCAGATGCAAGTGTGAGGATAAATGTTGTGACATGATCATTGATGGTGGTAGCACTGATAACTTGGTATCAAAAGAGATGGTCTCTAAGCTAAAGCTCAAGAGGGAGAAACATTCCCAGCCCTATCAGATTGCTTGGGTAAAAGATGATCATAAGGTCCTAGTAAGTGAACAATGTCTCGTGAAATTCAAAATTGGGAGTTACCATGATGAATTTCTCTATGATGTTATTCCGATGGATGTTTGCCATCTATTGTTGGGTAGACCATGGCAGTTTGATAGACATGCAGTACATGATGGGCATGCAAACACATACTCTCTGACAAAGGATGGAGTTTGCCACAAATTGAAGCCCATGAAAAAGGAAGGTGAAAAGGTATGTAGTAGTGCTAGGATTTGTCTTGTTGATAGAAGGAAGTTTTTAGATGGCATGAAACATCAACATATGTGCTATGCTTTGATTCCTAGGAAAGATAAAGAAGGTAGTAGTGAAATACCACTTGAAGTTTCAGATTTACTAGGGGAGTTTGGAGATATTATCTCTGATAATGTTCCAGATGGATTGCCACCAGTAAGGCAAATCAGTTATCAGATAGATCTGATTCCAGGAGCTAGTTTGCCTAACAAGGCTGCTCACAGGATGACTCCTACTGAAATAGAGGAGCTAAATAGACAGGTTCAAGAGCTGTTGAGGAAGGGCTTGATTCGAGAGAGCCTGAGTCCATGTGCAGTACTTGCAGTAGTCACACCAAAGAAGGATGGAGAGTGGAGGATGTGCACAGATTCTTGAGCTATAAATAGGATAACCATCAAGTACCAGTTTCCTTTGCCAAGGATGGATGATCTTATGGACTGCTTGAGTGGAGCTCATTACTTCACAAAGATAGATCTAAAGAGTGGTTATCACCAGATACAGATTCGAGAAGGAGATGAGTGGAAAATAGCCTTCAAGACCAAGGGGGTCTTTATGAGTGGTTAGTCATGCCCTTTGGATTGACGAACGCCCCAAGCACCTTCATGCGGCTCATGAATGAGGTACTTAAGAAGTTCTTGGGAAAATTTGTTATTGTTTATTTGGATGATATTTTAATTTTTAGCAAGACTTTGGAAGAACATTTATTGCATATTCGTAGTGTCCTTGAAAGGCTAAGGGAAGAGAAACTATTAATTAATCTGAAGAAGTGTATCTTTGCAAAAAGTGAGTTAGTCTATTTAGGGTTTGTTATATCACTTGAAGGTCTCAAAATGGATCCAGAGAAGGTAAAAGCCATCTTGGAATGGCCTACTCCAAGGTCTACTACTGAGGTAAGATCATTTCATGGTTTGGTTAGTTTTTACAGGAAGTTTATTAAGAATTTCAATGGCATATGTGCACCCCTAACTAATACAATAAGAGGGGATAGAAAAGAGTTCAAATGGACTACAACAGCTGCGAGAAGTTTTGAATTGCTGAAGAAGAAGGTAACAGAATAACCTGTGTTGGCACTTCCAGATTTTAGAAAGGTTTTCCAGGTGGATTGTGATGCTAGTGGTAGCACTATTGGGGCTGTATTAATCCAAGAAGGTAAGACTATTGCATATTTTAGTGAAAAATTAAATGATGCAAAGAAGAAGTATTCTGTTTATGATCAAGAGTTCTATGCAATAGTTCAGGCCTTAAAGAAATGGAGGCATTATTTATTGCCAAAGGAATTTTTTTTGTATACTGATCATTAGGCATTACAATACCTAAATAGCCAAGGTAAATTGAATCAGAGGCATATGAAGTGGGTAGAGTTCTTGCAGAGCTATACATTTGTGTTGAAGCATAGAAGTGGAAAATCTAACAGGGTTGCAGATGCACTAAGTAGGAGACAGTTGTTGCTTACAGTAATGCAGGTTGAAGTAGTTGGATTTGATGAACTCAAGAATTTGTACCCCGAGGATACTAATTTTGCTGAAGCATGGAAAGCTTGTAAAGAACCTGTTGTTGTAGATAAAACCAAGTGGTTAGACTATTTGATTCAGGATGGCATGTTGTTCAAGGGTAGTCAATTGTGCATTCCAAGGAGTTCCATGAGGGAAAATCTGATTAAGGAGAAACACAGTGGAGGGATGGCAAGACATTTTGGTCGAGATAAGACCATTGCCATTCTTAGAGAACATTATTTTTGGCCTCAAATTTCACAGGATGTGAAAAAGTTTGTACAGAGTTGCCAGGTTTGTCAAGTTGCCAAGGGGTTTAGTCACAATACTGGCCTATATCAGCCATTGCCTTTTCCTTCAAGGCCATGGGAGGACATAAGTATGGATTTTGTTCTTGGATTGCCAAGGACACAAAGGGGTAATGACTCAGTATTCGTGGTGGTTGATAGGTTCTCCAAAATGGCACATTTCATTCCATGCCACAAAACTCATGATGTTGTCCATATTGCAGACTTTTTTTTCAAAGAGGTGGTAAGACTATATGGTCTTCCAAGGAGTATAGTTTCTGATAGAGATACTAAATTTGTGGGGTATTTCTAGAGGACATTGTGGAAAAAGTTGAGAACAGACTTGAAATTTAGTTCCACGCATCACCCACAAACTGACGGCCAAACAGAAGTGGTAAACAGAAGTCTGGGCAATTTGCTGAGATGTTTAGTTGGGGATAAGCCCAAGGGATGGGATTTGATTCTACCACAAGCAGAGTTTGCTTACAATAATTCTATAAATAGGAGTACTGGAAAATCACCATTCCAAATTGTATATGGGAATAGCCCAAGGACTGCACCAAAATTGAGGAAGATAGAACAAGGGGAGAGGACAAGTGCTAAAGCTGAGGAATTTGCTGAACATATCAAGCGTCTACATGAGGAGGTTCAAGCACACATTACCAAGATGAATTAAGAGTATAAAGCTAGGGCTGATCAAAGGAGAAGACATAAGGAATTCCAAGTAGCGGATCTAGTCATGGTGCACTTACGGAAAGAAAAATTTCTAGCCGATACTTACAACAAGCTGAAAATGAAGAAATTTGGCCCCTACAAAATTTTGAAGAAACATGACTCAGGAAATGCATATGAAGTGGAGCTGCCAGATGGTATTCACATTTCTCCCATTTTCAACATTGCAAATTTAACAGAGTATCATGATGATGGTGCAAATGAGGAGCTGGTGCTAGAGCCATGTCCAATTCCTACTTCTAAGGAGGAGATAGAAGACATTCTAGATCATCGTGTGGGTAGGAGTACCAGAAACAGGCAGTATGAAGAGTATTTGGTCAAATGGAAAGGACGATCGATCGAGGACTCAACTTGGATTTCAGTAGCTGAGGTTTCCCATTTGGGATTTCCTCTACCATTCATAAAGTGACAGGGTCACTTTTCAATCTACCCTGGGTGTCTGATGCAGGAGCATCCAGAGGTATAAGGGCAATCTTGTGTCACCCAAAAAAATATACTTAGACTTAGTTTCTGTTTCATGTGTTTTCATTTTTGGATACCCATTTTGGTCAAATAAAGGTTCCAACTCTCACAGTTCCATTATCAGTGTTCGTGTAAATCCTGAAAAAATAGGAGTATGTAATTGAGCCATCATTTTGGTGAACTAGGAGGTGTAAATTGGCTAGATGAATGTAATTGTAATTTAGAGCATTCCAAAATAAGAATCAGGTCAAAAGGCCCCACAGTTTGAAAGTTATTGCAGTTTTTTGGGTTGTAGAGACCTCCTAAAAATGCTTCAAAGTCAGGTTAGGGGCATTAAATGACCTCAAAAAGGGCCAAAAATGGGGGACGCACAAAGCTTTTCCATAGGGCTATAGAGTGCTTTGAGAGCTTTTCAAAAATGTAAACGGTTCGTCAATTGGAGCTATGGTTCAAAAGTTATGCCTCTCGAAAGTTCGCTTACCAGTTCTGGATTCTTCTAGATTTGTGTCAACTTCTAACGTAGCTTCTGGAACCTTCTATTTGGTTGGTGGATGCCTACTAGCACTTTCTAGAATGTACTCCTAGTCCTTAACCCTCCGAGGTCTATTTAAGGAGATTTCTGGCATTGTAAAAGGCAATTCAGAGTGGAGTTTGAGAGGAGGTACTGAAAGGAGAAATTATCTCCACATTTATGCTATTGTAAGCCCTTAGGGCATGTTTTGAAGTTTATTTTCTCTGTACTAAATGTACTAGCTTATTTTTTAGTTAATACAATTTCTCTTTTTTGTTGTGTCCATTCTGTTCTTGGGTTGTGTTCCCATCAAAATCCAAGGTGGAAGAGTTAGGTTACCTACTTAAAATTCCATTGATAATCAAGTCATTTGTACTATTGTTGGGCATGACTCCTCTTTGTGCCACTATGTATTCTTACTTTTGTGATGAAAAAATTCTTGACAATCTAACCCATAATGAAAAATGCCAACTCATTCATAATGCCTCTCACTATACCCTTGTCTCTAGTGACTTGTATTAGAAAGCTCTAGATGAAATAATTCTTAGGTGCTCAGAGAAAGATGAGTCTGAGAGAGTGTTAGTTGAAATTCATGATGATATTTAAGGGTCTCACTCTATTAGCCTTATGTATGCACAAAAAATACTTAGGGCTAGTTACTTTGGCCTAATATGTAAGATGTTGTTGTGTGGTATGCTATTTCTTGCAAAAAGTGTCAACTCCATGGTAACTTGATTCATGCTCTTGGATGCAAGTTGATTCCCTCTATCATACATTGAACCTTTTAGTAGTGGGATTTTGACTTGGTTAGTAAGATACATTCTAGTTCTTCCAATGGACACAAGTTTATCATTACATCTACTGAGTATTTCACTAAATGGGTTGAAGTTGTTCCTCTCTTTGTTTTTACTGGGAAATATGTTTCTCTCTTCATGTTGAATCACATTAGTTATCACTATGGAATTCACTCCTCTATAGGCACTGATAATGGGGAGGCACTAATAATGGGGGACAATTCAAAAAAAATGACCTTAGACAACTTTGCAAGAAATTCAAGATTAAACAACATTGGTCCTCTATTTACTATCCCCAAAGAATGGTCAAGGTAAAGATTCTAATAAAACACTTCTCAAAATATTGTGTATAATTATATGTAATTATGGAAGAGATTGGCATCTAAAGATAAATCCTACACTATGGGCTTATAGGACAAGCATACATACACTTACTAGGGCTACACCTTTCACTTTAATTTATGGTTTTGAGGTTGTTCTGCCATTAGAGGTTGAAATTCCTTACATGTGAGTATCGTTGAAAGGGTCAATCATAGATGAGGATTATAGAGATATGAGGATATAAGAGATTGAACTCCTAGATGAACACTACAAGGCTTCTTTTGAACACCTAAGAGCATATAAAAACTGAATATCCACTAGTTAAAATAAGAAAGTTCATCCTAGGGAGTATCAAGTTGGTGACCTTGTACTTAGAGAGAATCCAAAGAACTAGAAAAATAGAGAATAGAAGAGAAAGTTTGAACCTAATTGGTTGGGTCCTTATATAGTCACTATTACATTTAGCTCTGTTGCTTATTAGATTTCTACATCTAAGGAAGAACATCTCCTCGAGCCTATCAACATTCCACAAATGAATAAGTTCTATGCTTAGTTCTCTCACTACTCAATTCTTGTACATAATTTATGATCTTGAATAAATACCAAAAAAATCATAGAAATTCCTTAAAAAAAACTCCTACCAAGTGGTGAAAACTTGGGAATGGGTACTACTCGAGACTCTTGCATCTATATCTATTAGCATTTTGCTTTGCACTCTAAACCATCCACCTCATGTTGCTTTTACTTGCCTATCTTAGAATTTACTCTTGTTTATGTCTAGGAGGCACAAACTGTTTATGCTTATCAAGGTCTCTTAGTTGCATAAGGTTTCTTTGGAATCTCTCAAATTATATTATTTAACACTCCCCCTCTTGACATCGAGTGTTTCTCAACACTTATTAGATATATTTCCTAGTCTAGGATGTTGTGATATTTACCATAGGTAGACTTGGGTCTTAAGGAGATAGTCATGTGAAACTCACACACATAAACTTAAACTAAACCAATTTGAGGCTTTCTTGACTTAATTTTGTTTTTGTGTCATCTATGCTGATTTCTTTGTTAAGTAATCCCTCCCTAATTGTCTCTCAAGGATGTCATGAACTAGACAAATAGGGGCATGTGACATGTTTCCCTTTGATTTCTACTTGTGGGTGTGATTTGTAAGATTTTAGGTGTCATTAGCATCATTCTTGAAGCACTTGACACTTAGGATCTATAACATTACATCCTTGTCTATTTTTTCAAGTGCATTCTCATTCCCATCATAATCTTGCTAGACTAAACTAGGGAATCTAACTGCACCGTCATCTTGACCTTTATGTCTTTGTGCATACATTGGGTTTCCATATTCATATCTTATATAGATCATATTCATATCCTCATAGTTATACTATTGATTATTTTATAATCTTCTAATGTCCCCAATAAGACTTGATGATACAAATTAGGACCTACTTGTATAACCCTTGCAATTGCACATTCACATACTAGCTTGCATTTTAGGGTTCATTTTAGCCTAGCTTTGAATTTTGTGCATTGAGGGAGTCTCCTTTTTCTATCATGGATGTGTCATTCAACTATGTTCACCTCCTTGATTCTTCTCGACCATTTATTTCTCTCTTTTTGATCTTGTCATCTCACTACTTCTCATCTTTTCCTGTCATCACAAGGGGTTGGTCTTATCATCATGGCTAACTTATCCAAGTGCTAAATTTTCAAGTCACGAGTCCATATCATAACATAGGGCAAGACATATGAGAGATAGACATTAATACATTCACGATAATATCAACATAAGATGAACATACATAAACATGAGCGTACAAATCAACATCAAATGGAAACATAAACAAAAGTGCTGAAATATAAAGATACATCAATTACATGAGCATAAAATGAGACAAGTACACAATTATAAACTTGAAATATATAAGCTCATATATATGTATGGTGAAATATCAAGTATAAATCCAACATGAGTATAAAAATTTGGATGAATATCTCAAAATGATATATCAAAATTTCATAGAGACCTATGATAAACCCTATGTCTGACTCCCTCCCTTAGGTGCCTAATGTAGTTATGGGGGAGGTGCCCGAGTCCTATTTGGTGGCTATACTACTCCCTTTGATCTCCCATATTTCTTTGCATAAAGAGGAACCTACTGATATATGGGTACTACTACTATGTACACTCCAGAATAGTAAGCTTCCCTAGCCCCTATCATTTTGCCTCTCACTACATAGTTGCTCGATCCTCCCATAGTTTTCTCTCTCTTGTACAAGAGCGTCCACTCTTGCATCCACTATTTATTGACATTTGATAGGTATAATAGTCCAAACCTGGTGGAGCTCCACCTCTAGTGCCCTAATCCTTTGATCCCTTGAGTCCTTTCTATAATCACCTAAAAATAGTCATCTAGACTATTAGTCCCCTTCTCAGCATTTTGGCTGAATTGATTAATTATTTTCCTAGATCAAATTGCTAAAATCAATTAATTTGATTATAACCTATAGTTTGACTATATTATCCTAACTTCATTATTTGATTAAAATAACATTTCCCCTTTTAATTAAATAAAGGATCCCATTCTTCTAACCCACCTAATGTGCACATATAAAGTCTTATTTCTATTTTACAAATTAAAGGAAAATACTCTTTTTGTCTCACATACAAAATCAACTCTTTGTTTATTGGTTGACTTGTGTGTGCACATGGATCATTCCCATTTTCAAACTCCACCCTTGATCATCCATCATTTGATCTTGATCTCCATCATCCATACATCTTTAAAAAAAGAGCTCTCCCTTTCTCAAAGGATCCACACACTTGAGTATTGTTATGCTGCAAGTTTCTTATTCGAATCTTTGAAGAGCTTGGTGGAGAACTTTTGATTCTTGTCTACTTTCTATCATTCATGGCATTTTAGTGTAGTTATATGTAGCTTAGTTTTATTTTTGCAATAATTTAGATCACATAGCTTAAATAGTTGGATTTGTCATACTCTCATCTTGGTTACTATAGTTGCATATTGCATTTCATATTAGCTTAGTTCATATTTGCATTGCATATTTGAGAGTTCTCTTGTGGACACTTTCATTTTTTCTCTTGTCGTAAAGAACCTTCCATTGCATGGTTAACTAGCAAGGAATGTGTTCCTAAGGCTCAATTGAGAGCCCATTATATTGCTCAAAACACACTTCTTGCACTCCATGGATAGGGAGCTCTAAGCTAGCATCAAAGCATTCCAATCTCATGGAATCACTTGGATAGAAGGGTTGAGAATGTGACACCTTTTGAGTGTACATATTTGGCACCCACGGTGGGGTAGAACACTCTAGTTTTTCTCTTTATCTTGTTGCATTTTTTGCATTCTATCCACAGTTTATTTATTTTTACACTCACAGGTATTTGGCAATACTTTTCCAGTATTGTTCGACATTTGTTTGTATTGTCGAGTGATACTTTTCTAGTAAAATTATTGCACACCCTTACTAAACTTTATCGCCTCAGTATAGTAAGTTTTATCGCATGGCTTAAGGAAAAATATTGCACAAAGGAAAATTGTCGCATGAGTATACTAAGAAGTATTGTACAACATTCTTTAGGCAAAATAATATCGCCCTGCGTTAAACTGTTTGTTGTTTTGGTGATTTGGTCAGTTTCTCAGTTACTTCTTGCTATTTGTTGGATTTGATAGGTCTGTGATAGTTTGACAGAGGTTTATTTGTAGATTTTATGCTATTTTGGGACTAACTTATAGGACTAACAGTTGTATTTTTAGGTATTTATGTTGAAATGCTAGCATAATTATCCTTAAAATAATGCATGTCAAATCTTCAAATGCACATTAAACTTGTGATTGAGGTTCTTTGGTGATACGAGAGTATGCTCTTCACCCTTGTAGTGAATTAGAAATCTTGACTCACCTTTGCACTTTGAAAGCAAGGGGATTAATTAAGACTTTTTGGCGTGTTTGGGGCAAACAATCAAGATAGGAGAGCATGGTCCTCACCTGTGTGATGAATCATAAATCTTGACTCTTGAAAGTGGATCCAATCTATTTTTAGTTAGAATCCTTTAGAGGGCCTTCTCTTGGGCAACCAATAGGAATGACCCAAGTGGGGACAAGCAAACATGGCTATTCCAACCACTATAATCTCAAAGCTATCAAGGACACAAAACCTTGGTAGACATAGTGTTTGTCTTTGGGTAGTGTGAGTACTTATGGGATTAGGACCATGAGAAAAATTCTAAGCAAGAATGCTTAAGGTGCTCTTGTGGCCACAATGTTTATTACCCACTGCAAGGTGGGGTGTCCTTTAATTGAGTGCAAGAGGAAAATTATGAATGGAATCCCTTTATAAACACTCTAAGTTAGTCGCTACCCTTTTTTTCCACTCAACTTCTCGGTGCAAGGATTGATCCTAGTGGACTACTTGGATCACCCAAGGATTTTACATCATCATGTATGTCCCCTTGGTTATGCTTATGGAATTTACATGACAAACCACTTGGTGTCAAGTGAAGGAGCACTTAGTGTGGGCCAAGTTGTTGAGTAATGAACCATGACTTTTATATAGATTGCTTGGCAATTGTTCTCAAATGTGTTGACCTATATAAACATTCTCACAAATCAAACATCTTGGTAAATTTGGTAGGAAGGTTGTTCTGATATCACAAATGCATATTGGAAAGGTTTTTTTGACCATTGTTCAATTGTTCAAGACATGCTAAATAACTCTAATATTTGCAAACCTTACTGTTCTTTGACACAACTGAAGTCCTAAACTATTTGATTTGAAAACTACTTGACTGTCAAACTGAAACACAAAATATTTGAGTCAAAATTGTCCTTTTTCACAATTTACTGGCACACTATCATAATATCTTTGGAGAAATATTGCACGATACTTTTCTTTTCCAAAATTGTATCACTTGGCTACTTGAGGTCTATTGCCTAGTTATACTGAACTTTACCACCTTGCTTAAGTGAAAATATCACCCGAGAGAAAAGTGTTGCCTAGTTACTGTGAACTTTATCGTACAATACAAATTATTGTCCTACTATCTTCTAGCTTTTGGAAAAATATTGCCTAGGTTATTTTGCTTGCAAAACAGAGTCTATAGTGCATTTTAACTAATCTAGGGTCTTGTCACTTCATTCCTTCCTGAGTCTAGTCTCAAATATGTATGCTAGGTACTATCCTAAGTTGAAAATATGAGTATAGTCTGTCAAATGTAAGTCTCAAGATGTCATTGATGATCATTTGTCAAAATTTGATTACTATTTTATGCTAGCTATTTGCTATTGAGCTTCTTGCTTGATATCTCAGCTTGAGTCACTAGTGTTGTAAATTATTGATCACTCTTGACAAGCCATCTATTTTACTTTGACATGCGATTATTCTTGATTGTACGAGCTTCAAATCTAAAACACTTCTCTCATCCTATTAAGAAAAAAAAAAATCCTTACATGCTGATCACAGCTAGGTTCCAAGTTGGTAATTTTAGTTGTCCCTCTTTCACTTTTACACAATTGGAAACTCCACCTAGAAGCCCTCGTGGACAACCTTGTGTGCAAGATCCTAACTCCAATCAAACACAAACAACCAACATTCAACATAATCCTCTTTGTAGCTTTGAAAACCTATTTGGTACACCCTTTGATACACCTAATGGTGAAAACATCTTGACCGCCATGCATCTCGAAGAGATCAAATGCCATTTAGAGGAATAAGCATATGAAAATGAGAGACTTAGAGAGGCCATACATGCTAGGGAAAAATCTTATCAACAAGCTAAAACTGATCCTCATGCATGTAATGAGGAAAATAGTAGAGATCATTACTGTAATCCTATTGATCACATTCCCCTTGGTGGCAATGATGAAACAAACACACCTCTAAGGATTCCTAGAGTCAATGTAGAAACATGCCCATCACCACCTAGACAATCATGATCACATCATGAAAGTGATGATGAGATCACTAGTAAAGATGTCATAAGATTTCAACAAGATGAGGTCGCTCAAAAAGTAATGCTCAAAGCTTTAGAGCAAAATGAGGACTAATACTTCTAGTATATATGACAACAAAAGGATGGAAACTCCCTCAAGACTTTGATATGCAACAAATAATAAAAAAGAAAGACCCCATCAAGGCTGAAATCATAAGAGAAGATGTAGTTCCTGCCCCTAGTTCACATTCCTGTTATCTATGCCAAACTCTTTTAGGCTAGTTTATGCTTGATGTTTAGGTGCATTACTTTTAGATTATCAGGTATTGTTTTTACATTCAGTTTATTAAATGATGAGATTACTTAGTACTCTATATTTCATGTCTGCATGATGATTATTACAATGCTTTTAGTTATTAATGATGATTACTTAGATGGTTTATTTATCCTATGTGTTTTGTTATGGATACTTACCCCATACTGCATGCGTATGGTGTGTGTGTTTTTTTTCTTTATGTATGTCATTTTTGATGTGGTTAAGGAAGGGAGTCGTAGTCACCTGCTAGTCAGGATCTACACGATGCACCACTTCCTGCCATTGCATGTTTAGCTTAGAATATTGTGTTTGTACATGTGTGGATTTTATGCAGGTTGCAGGTATTGGGTATTGACTTCTCTGAATTGCCAATATTAGCATACCCTATCGCATTATCTCAATGGTAAGAGAGGGGAGATAAATTCTTAAGTCCAAATCCTAAACCCTTAAGCCATTTATCCTAATTGATGATTAGGACAAGTATCTGAGTCGTGTACCCTCCGAATGTGTTCGATGACATTAATTCATGATTATAACCCTTTAGTTTGATTTTGTATGTGTTTTTCTTTGATGGGTTTTTGTATGTTGTTTTATGAGTCTTTGGTAAATTTTCTATTAATTAAGTCTAATCAAAAGACTAAATTAATGATTTAATTTAATGGAAAATTATTATGATATTTTAATATTTTATTATATTTAATTAATTACAAAATTAATTAAATAAAAAGAATTGAATTTGAAGATAAAAGTTATAAGAATAAATTTAGAATGTGATAGATTAATTTAATTTAATAATAATATATTTAGAGTTCATTTTTAAATAAATGCTAAATATTATTATTATTAAGTTAATAAATATTTTATCAATTAAGTTTTGAAAATAAATTAAGAAGTGAAAAGAAATTAATTTATGAAAAGTTTTAAGTTCTCATGATTTATGCATGAGATTAAAATATAAGAAATTAATTAAAAAGATAAAATAGGTGAATTTAATAAAGATATTTTAATCACATAATGCATGCATGAGTTTAAAAGTTAATAAATTAATTGAAAGCAAAGTCAAGTGGAAATTGAATAAAGTTATTTAATAATGCATAAACGTGCATGGGGAGAGATAAAGAAAAGATTAATGCAAGATAAAGAAACATTGAGAAAAGTTGATTTTGAGTTCAACTCTAGTGAGCACGAATGAGTTCTCATAGGTGAACGCACAATTAGTGCCCTGATTTAAGGAGAGAAATCCTTATCACCAAGGGGGGTTCATTTTTGAGGGAGACAAATTTTGGATGCAAATTTGTGGAAGCAAATTTGGACACGAATTTTGGGAAGAAAATTTGGGAGTGAATTCTGGAGAGTGAAATTTTGGAAGAGGAAGGAAATTTTGAAAAAGGGAAGGTTCTGTGAGGAGGGATTTCTCTTCAATTTTCGGGTGGTTGTGTATTAGCATTAGGCTCAGGTAGGGTCTAGTGTTTGGACCACTAAATGGATTATGTAATTTAATATATTCTATCTACTTTGTGCTTGTAGAAATTTGTATTCTCAAATTTTGTGTATGAATCTTGCCACCCTTCTTTCTAAATCTTGTTATTCGATTTCATCTATAAATCTGGATTGAAAAACTATTTAGAAAACCTCAATCTTCAATTGAAAGAAATTAGTTTTAAATCAGAAAGGTTTGAAAGAAATAGAAATTTCATTTGATGCTTTCCAATTGCTCGTGGAGAACTAATGTGAATATTGTGGATTATCTTTCAATGCTTTTCAGTTGCTCATGGAGAATTGATGTGATTATTGTGAATTTTCTTTTGATTCTTTCCAGTCACTTGTAAAGGACTGAGGTGATTTTTATATGATTATTATTTTGTGCTTTTATGAGCCTAGGGTAGGTTACCTACATGTAGTGTCGGGAAGTGGCTTGCAATGGGGGTTGGGGCCCTAAGTGGCTGCTAGGGTTACTCATTGTAAGTTGTTTTAATAAGTGAAAACATTACACTAAATAGGGATTAAAATGAACCTAATAAGATAATTGTATGTTGTCGCCCATGCCTCGAGTTCTAGTACAAACTAGGATGGGAGTAGAGAGAACACTTGGTTGTGACCTTGCATTCCATAGTATGCCTTGTTAGTATGAGAGGATACTAGTGGCCGCATGGGGATCACTAGGGACCCTAGAGTCCTAAGCTAACTACCAGGGTAACTTTTCTGTGATTCATGTGATGACACTTGCCCACTTACATAGTAGGTTTCCTACGGGTCTTTGTGTGCCTCTAGGAATTAGATGTCAATCTATATTAGAACCTTTGAGTTAAATTGCTTTTAGGATTTCTTGGACTTAGAGAGTATTTGTGTTCTATGATATGACTACCTATTTGGGACTTGAGACTATCTCCTCAACATGGTGGGAGTGGGCCATTTAGTTTCCACACGGTTGGGTGGTAGTGTCCTTTCACTCTTACCATTGAGATCCGTCTATAGTCACCGTGGCTTGCGCTTCTTGGGATGCTCATTTATCATGATTAGGTGATGTTATTTACTAATAAATTTCCTCATATTGATGATTAGCATGTGATAGGTGATTTTATCTACTTTGGAGGATCATCTTATACTTTATTCTAGTATGTTAGATTTCTTTATGCGTATTTTGTAGCATATTTTAGTAGTGATGTCTCCATTACTATAGTATCGACGATCTTATTAGTGGCTTGGGACATTATGTGTGGGGAATGGCTAGGGACCATGATGGTCTAATGATGATATTGATTGTTGGAAGGAACCACACACTTAGTTAGTTGTGTTTCATTATGGATAGTTGTATTTCATGTTGGGTGTTTATATCTTTTATGATGGATGGATGTATCATGTGTGGTGGATGGTTTCATTTATTGTTACTGTACTTTGTATCATGGATCCAAAGAGGATGATGTATTTCTATTTTTACATATGTATATTCTTTTAGCCTTTCATACCCTGTGACATGTACAGTGGATAATTGAGAATTCCGAATTAATTTGCCAAGAGGCATTCAGAACAAATGTATATTATGGACTTTGGACTTTCTGTTATTCTTTCATATGGATGTGGTAGTTGTTAGACTTAGTATTAGAAAAATTTATATGTAATTCAACATCATGGGATCCTTAAGGAATGTAACCTATTATGTATGCTTATAGTTGATTGTATGTTATTGCTTTCGCTACTATGTGTTTGATGTGTATGGTTTTATCTTTCTTGTTTTAAAAAAAATGTTGGCAAACTTAGTAAAACTTTAGGTCATTTCTTTTGGGTCCCTTGGTGGGGCGTTACACTTCAATGCAAGAATTGAGGAAACAACTTGCATAATTACAAACTTCCAAAGAGCCAATTAAAACTTCATTTATCAAATCAATATGTGCTATCTCATTTGATAGGAGTTTATACATGCTTCCATTTCTGAAGGATATAGAAGTTCCTAAGTATGAAAAATATGATGAAAATGGTGACCCTCATGATCATGTGAGCCATTTTTATGGCATTAGCATGGATTTCATGCATGAGGATACTTATCTTATGCAGTTGTTTCCTAGGAATCTAAGAGGGAAAGCTATGGAGTGGTTTACAAAATTGACTCCACCTCTCAAAATATTCAACGAACTTGCACAACTTTTTATCCAACAATAATCCTATAACATTCAACATCCCATAACTATGTTTGACTTGTGCAACATAAAAAAAAAATAGGGAGAACCTTTTACAACATACCTTTAGAGATGGAGATCCCTCTACTCTAGGTACCCTCGGTAAGTTCTCGAGGATAAGAAAATTGACATCTTTGTCAACACACTTGTACTAGAACTTCACTTTGACTTAAGAAAATAGTTATTCACACATCCTTCAACACAATGGTTGAGAGTGCATATCATATTGATAATGTTGCTATCAATAAGGGTGACATTGTTGTGAACAAAGATAAAAATGGCAACCGAAATGGCAAGGACAAGAGCAAGCCTTGGAACAAAAACAAATATGTTGTCAGTGATGGAGTAGTGGATACTCCTAAGACCAAGGAGCCTACATTTAACCTTTCCAATTCCATTTATGCTTCAAAACAAGAAGAAGGTTTGAAACTGCAAAAATCTAACAAGATCACCAAGTTTACTAAAAAATGATGTGTTTATACACCGATGGTTGAACCTTACAAAGTGGTCTTAAAGACCTTAATTGAAAACAAATTGGTTATGTTGCCAAATAATTCCTACCCCTATGACCCACTCATTAGATCCCCTTGGTGGAGAGAGGATCATATTTGTAGTTATCACAGAAGCAAAGGTTGTGATAGTGAAAGTTGTTTTAAGCTCAAAGATGTTATTCAAGATCTCATAGAGGCTAGTAAAGTTTTCATAGATGGCCCCATAAAATTTTTTTACCACAAAGATTTTAAACAACCCTTACCATAATATGAGAAAAGAGAATCCTTCAAGGCTCCCAAGAAAAATCATGACACTAAGATCAATTATGCCTATGCTAACACAGATAACATTATAAACATGATTGAGACCGTCGAATATCTTTGCATGCTAAATTCTAATGTTGACAGCCAACCTAATTATGATGCTGAGGATGAAAGACCCAAGGTTATCCTCAAATTGTGAAATTCTCCCCAAAAATATAAGGACACTGGACCTAAGGTGGTACTTTGAGTGGCAGAATCTTCCCACTCACAGAGTGAGCCACTTATCACTGTCACTAGGAGGCAATATAAAGTTGTTCTGAAAGTTTGTAATGATCCTAAGAAAACTTCATCATCCAAATAAGAAACTACCTCAGGGATCTCCAATTATGACCTTGTCAACCAACTACAATGTACTCTGACTCAAATATCCATCCTTGAGTTGTCAGAATTGTCCCATTTGCATAAGGATGTCCTTGAAAAAGCCTTGTACCAACATCCCCATGGATATTGACACAGAGTGATTCCAAGCTATGGTGAACCACATTTCTTCACCTCACTATCTCACCTTTTCTAAAGAAGATGACAGAGCTCTTAGTCATCCCCACAATCTTGCCCTCCACATTGAAGTCTAAATCTTCCATACTCATGTTCACCGAGTCCTGATAAGCAATGGTGCAAGGTTGAACATCATCTCATTCAATGTTATCCAACAATTAAGCATGTCTAAATTTGCCATCATTCCTAGGTGTAAGATCACTATCAAAGCCTATGATGAGGTCAAAATACCTTCCAAAGGTCTCATTGTCCTTCCAATCCAAGTTGGTCCTGTTGAGAAAGATGTTGTCTTCTAAGTACTAGACATGCCACTTGTATACAATTTTTTGCTAGGATGACCATGGATTCATGATATGCAAGTATTAGCCTCTACATACCATCAATGTATAAAGTTCCCTTTAATGGTATTGAGATATTTATCCCTGTTGAAAAATCAGTGTCTATAAACATGCTATCTATTTTAGAAACATTGGTTCCACATAATCGCTATTCTCACGACCTGTCTATCTTTTATAGAGTGTGAACAGAAACTGAAAATGATGAGCCTAAGAAGGGTAAAATACACTTTGGACTCTATTTCTACTTTACTTATTTCCCCTCGGTCTCATGGGAAACCTTCAGCCAAAATGAAGCCTTCAACTTTTGCAATGACCATTTTTGGCACTTTTGTTCAATCGTCAGTCCCCCTAGAAGTAGAAATAGAAGAACAAGAAATCAAGGATTAGATTTATAGGGAAGAGGAAGATGAGGAGAAAGTCACAGTCACTACTCCCATTATCCTAAATGACATGACAAAGGATATAAGCTTCTCATAAACATAGGCTATCAGGGCCATAGATCCTTAGCTAGTAACAAAAAATCTCTAGTAGAACCCTTCAATCATACTAAGGGTTGCAACACTCAAGATACTACTAGCATAGGTTTTGGGCTAGAAGATGAAATACCAACATTTGATAGAAGAGCTCCCATGCCTAGTGAATCAAAGGATGACAATCCACCCTTTGTTGCTACCACTTTGCAAGATGAGGATTTCATGCCTCTCACTTCTCTCCTTTGGGGAGAAGAAACACTAACTACCCACAATGACGATGAAGCTTCTACTTCTAGAAAGTATAAATAAAATGGATCTGACCATGAAGACTTAAATAAAGGAAGGATTAGAAAAAATATTGCTCGCTTAATTGCTATGAATTAGTGCACAAATTCTGGTGAGTATGAAGAGGAAAGTCTATCAGATGCATCTTGTGAATTAGGGGCAGATTTCATTCACACCTATGCAACCCAGTCGAATAAAGTTGAAGAGTCTAGTGGAGGGTTAGATGAATTTGGCTCACAAAATACTTTAGTAAACTACACTAGTCCTTAAAGGCTTGACTTCTCATGTCACCAAAGATGACTCCTTCTATATCACTGACCTTGAAGCTCCCACATCCCTCTCCTTGATTCACTTTGTTCTCAAAGGGTTCAACATTAAAGACCTGAAATATTGTCTTTTCATAATGACTATAAGATCACTTTCTACCTTAATGCTATTTAACCTATGGTTAACATGATAGAAGTGGATATAAAGTGCCTTAGTCACAAACTTAACAGAAAAAACAAGTGGATAGATGGAGAAAACCACTTTTTGGTAGTTTTTGAACCTAAAAAAAGTAAAAATAAAGATGTATCCAATGGTGAAAACCTCCTTGAGGCACCTGTGGATGAAGTACTTGGTAGTTTCCCAAGCTATATTCAGAACAGGTTCTCATTAGACCTATATAGCCTATCAACTTGGGTACAATAGAATCTCCTAAAATTATCCATGTTGCTCAATCATTGTCAATTGAAGAAAGGAGAGTTTTGCCAAGTTCTTTCAAGAAAAGAAGATCAACTTTGCATGGACTTACTCAAATATGCTAGGACTTGACATAGATCTAATTATGCATCATTTATCTATCTCTCCTGGTGTGAAAACTATTAAGAAAAAACTAAGAGAGAAGCATCCACATGTAGACCTTTTGGTCAAAGTAGAGTTCGAAAAACTCCTATGTGCAAACTTCATCAGAGCTATTGATTATGCGGAGTGGATTTCTAATATTGTACTTGTGTCTAAACATGACAAATCCATTTGAGTTTGTACCAATTTTAGAGAAATAAGGCATGCCCTAAGGATGAATTTCCACTACCCAACACAGACATGATAATGGATATGACAATAGGTTATGAAATGTACTCCTTAATGGATGGCTTTTCTAAGTATGACCAAGTTAAAATTGCTCCCGCTAATCAAGAAAAGACAACCTTTACATGTGCATGGAGTACCTTTTGTTGGAATGTCATTCCCTTTTGGCTCAAAAATGCTGGCACTACCTATCAATGAGCAATGATCACTATCTTCCACAATATGATGCATAAGAATATGGAAGATTATGTTGATGACACATTGGATAAATCTAAGAAAAGAGATACACACCTTGATGACCTTAGTTTGATATTGGACCATATGGAACAATTTCAACTCAGGCTAAATCCAAAAAAATGTGCCTTTGGTGTCACATTGGGAAAATTTCTAGGATACATCATATCAACAAAAGGCTTTGTAGTTGATCTTGAAAAGGTACAAGCCATCATGGAAATGCCTCCCCCTAGAAATATTAGTCAACTCATAAGTCTTTAGGGACATCTGCAATCAATTAGAAGGTTTATTTCACAATTGGCTAATAAGGCTCAATCTTTTAACAAAAACTTGCATAAAGGCTCTACTTGTATTTGGAATGAAGATTGTCAACACAAACTAGATCAAATCAAAGGATTCTTGGATAAACCTCCAATTTTGATGCCACCCATATCAAGAAAACCTTTGATATTGTATATCTCAGCTATGAATTCCTCTCTAGGAGCGTTATTGGCACAAAGCGATGAGATTGGTAAAGAACATGCTATATATTACATCAGTCACACTTTGGTGGCCTATGAGATGAACTACAACAACATTGAGAAGGCTTTCCTTGAAGTGGTCTTTTCCTCTCAAAAACTTAGACATTATATGTTGGCACATATAGTTCACCTGATTGCTAAAATTGATCCCCTAAAATACTTGTTAAGCAAAGTTGCACTTACTAGCCGCCTGGCTAAATGGATGATGATTCTTTTAGAATTTGACATTTAGTATGTCAAATGCAAAGCTATCAAGGGGTAGTTCATAGCTAACCAGTAGGCTGATTTTCCATTAGAAGATACAACACCTATGAAGATTGAGTTTCCAAATGCCTCAATTATGTACATCATTGAGAGAACTTGGAAAATGTTCTTGATGGTTCTCATACATAGAAAGGGGCTAGTGTAGATATCCTATTTAATTCACCTCATGATTACACAATCTCAAAATCTTACAAACTCCTATTCCCTTGCACTAACAATATTGTAGAATATGAGGCCTTAACAAATGAGATTAAAATGGTTCTTGAATGCAGAATCACAAAATTACACATCTATGGAGATTCCCAACTTGTCATAAATAGAGTCAATAATAAATATCAAACCAAAAATGATAAATTGGTACCTTACAAGAAGTTGATTTATGCTCTAAGGAATTATTTCACATTCGTGACATTCAAGTAAATTCCTATAGTAGAAAAAAAGGCTGTCGATGCTATGGCTACTCTATCATCTATCCTCCAACTACAAGAACATGAATCATGAATTGAGTTCTTGGTGGAAGAACTACTCATCCTTCCTATGATTTCTTTGATAACCAAGTGATCTACATAGTTGTGGGTCACAATTCATCCCACTATGCCACTATCTTCTCCTACCTATGTGATTAGGTTATTTTTGAAAACCTCATGCGCAACCAAAAATGCCAAAAAATGCCAACCCTTTCACAACGCTTCACATTACACTTTGGTCTCATGACTTGTATAGGAAGAGTAGACAAAATGCTTCTTAGGTGTTTAGAACTAGAAGAGTCTAAAAAGGCACTAGCCAAAGTCCACAATGACATTTATGGGGCACATTCTAATGGCCTTGCACTTGCTCAAAAATTGCTTACGGTGGGTTATTACTGGCCACCATGCAAGCTGACACTATTTGTTATGGTAAGTCCTATAAGAAATGTCAACTTCATGGTAATTTGATTCATGCTCTTGGATGTGAGCTTATACCCTTTGTTACATATTGGCCATTTTAGCAATGGGCTTTTGACTTGGTAGACAAAATTCATCCAAGTCCATCTAGTGGCCACAAGTTCATTATTAGAATGACTGAGTATTTCACCAAATGTGTTGAGGTTGTTGAGATTGTGCCACTATCCACTGCTACAAGAAAACATGTTGCCCTATTTATATTCAACCACATCATTTGTCACTATGAAATTTGTTCCTCCATTATTACTGATAATGGAGAACAATTCAAGAACAAAGACCTCAAACTAATGTGCAAGAAATTTAGAATCAAACAATATTGATCTTCAATCTACTACCCTCAAGGGAACAAACAAGATGAGGCCTCTAACAAAACATTGCTGAAAATTCTTCCATATAACAATTCACAAATCAGGGAAGAACTGACACTTCTAGATCAATCTGACACTATGGGCCTACAAAACTACCATATGTACTCTTACAGGGGCCACACCCTTCTCTTGAGTCTATGGCTCTAAGGCTGTCCTCCCCTTAAAAGTTGAGATCCCCTCATTGCGAGTCTCCTTGCATGGGTTTATAACCGATGAAGACCATAGGGCTATGTGAATATAGGAACTAAAAACTCTTTATGAATGCCACAAGGCTACTTTTGATCATATGAGGGATTATCAAAAGTGCATGTCTACTACCTACAATAAGAAATTTCATCCTCATGAGTTCCAAGTGGCTGAGCTTGTGCTTAGCGATAATCCCAAAAATTAGCAGAATAGAGAGCAAAAAAGGAAATTTGACCCTAACTGGTTGGATCCTTACATTATCACAACAACATTTGGGTTTCATGCTTATCAACTTTCTACTTCAGAAGGGGAACAATTGGTGGAGCCTATCAATTTCCTACATTTGAAAAAGTTCTATGTTTAAAGGCTCACAACTTAACTATTTTTATATATCAATTGATCCTAAAAAAATCTTAAAAATTAGAAAATGTCCTGAAAAACATGATCATCTTAGTGAAAAACTAGCAATAGGCACTTTGATGCATCACCAAAAAAATCAAAAAACACAAAAAATTGAAAAAAGTCCTGAAAAAATCTACCAAGTGGTGAAAACTTGGAAATAGGTGCCACTTGAAACCCTTGCACCTATGTCTATCAGCCTCAATAATTCACTCTGCAAAACATTTCCTAGCTTGGAATTGTTTCTTGTCCTCGTCTTGGGGGCACAACTGCTTAGCCTATTGAGGTCTCCTTATGCATTAGGGTTTCTTTGTTAACTCATAAAATAGTGTTTCTCAACACTACCCTCTTTGACATCAAGTGTTTCTCAACACTTTTTAGATAGTCTACCTACAATCTCTGATGTCATGATATTTCTCACTATTAGAATCAAGTCTTGAATAAATGGCCATGTGACTTACACACACACTTCAACATTTAAACAACTAAGCTATGATGAAATTTATCTTCTTTGTGTGTTGTCTATGATGATTTCTTTTCTATGTGTTCCCTCCCTAATAGTGTTTAGAGGATGCCATGGACTAGTAGACTGGGGGCATGGGGCATGTTTGCTTGCTTTCTAATTGTGAGTATAATTTCTTAGTCTACAATGTTTAGAGCACTCATGCTTGTCCTAGTTGAAACTTTGACTTACAACATGTCATCCTTGACTATTTTTGCAAGACCAAACTCGGGGGTTATCCTAACACTTATGCCTTGATACAGGTGTAATCTTGCTATATTAAAATTAGAGAATCTAATTGTGTAGCCATCTTGACTTACATGTCTTTGATGCTTAGATTGGATTTCTACATTCCTATCTAATATTGATCATATTCACATCCTCATAGTTATACTAGTGATGGTTGTATGATCTTATGATGTCCCTAATAAATGCTTAATGATGAAATTAGAGTCTAAATGTTATGTGTTCCTTGCTAGTAAACCACTATGCATATTAGTTTACATTATAGGCTCATTTTGTAGCATAGTCTTGCATTCCTGCATATGGGGAGAGCTCTCTCTTCATCTTTTTTTGGACATTGTCAACTAACTGCTTTCATATCTTCTTTTTCTTTTCTTCTTGATCATGTCTTTTCATCTTTCTTGATCTTTTGCGTTGCCTCTTTGCTACCCTATCATCACAAGGGGTTAATCTAAAAATCACATCTAATCTATCCAAATGTTACATTTTTTAAAACACAAGTCTATATCATACACATGAGAGCTAAACATCATACAGGAGAGAGATTCATGATCATATAAACATGAGCATAAAACAATGCATACATGAGAAAGAAACTAAAACATCACACGAAAACATAAAATGCTAAAACATCCACTCAAATGAGACAAGTACACAAGGCTATCGATTAAATCCAATATCTCATATATATCAAAATTTGTGTCACAATACATATACAATGTGAGTTCCAAAATTTGGATATCCATCTCAAAATACATGGGGTACAATACAACTATCATAAAACATCATCCTAGACCTACGAATGAATTCCCCCCTCATGAGTTGGTTGTGCTAGGGGAGGAGTTACTGGTGCTCTCAATGCTAGTTGATCTGATCTACTAGCCCTCTTTGAGAACATAGGTACCCATCGATCCACAAGAATTATACCAATGTATACCTTGTGATAGTAGGCTTCCCTAGCTGTTTGTCACTCCACCTCTCATTGGGCCTCTGTTAAATCATCTCTTAGAGATCACTCTCATTTGTTAGCCTCTATCCACACATCCACCAGCTACTGGTCTTGCACAATGATGGTCACTCGAGTTGCTTGCAATTCTACCTCCATAGCCTAAAATGTATCATCTCGATCATCATTTCCTCTAGTTCACTGCTTCACCTATACCTCCACTCGCTCATCTCTCTTGCATCTTAGTAGATGCTCCTCCTCCTCCTGCTCATTTCTCGTGGCCTACACTTGTGGCCTATGCTCGTGTACATCTCCTCCCTGCTCAAGAACTAATCCTAGCTTCCATCTATCTACCACCTTTGCCTCGCCCTCTACTGCCATCTCCTCCATCTCCCTCCTGTTCTACTATTGCGAGTGGGTCATCTGATTGTGTAAACCTTGATAATGGATGTCTTTGCATCTCATATAGGTATGTCGGGTCTGCACCCACATCTGCTACTTCTAGATGGTAATCCTAGGGCTTATGTACCAAATTTTTTGTCTCTTGTAGCCCTGCATGACAATCCAACATAGGAAGCCATCCATCTGCCTCCTCACCATGGTACTACGCATAATTAGTCATCTCCACTGAGACCACTTGTCGCTTAGAAAAATGTCACCATACTCTGCTAATAATGAACCACTCAACTATCTTTACATGCCTCCCAACTAGTGATTAATTGTAGTCCCAAGAGTTAGACCATCTGTGGCACTGACGGTATGGATGCCACATGAAAAAGGTCAACTCATCTAAGATCTACCAATGAAAGTCACATTCCCACTGTGGCTCTATGGTACAAATCCTATATACTTGAATATAAATGGTTGACTATGCTCTCATGGCTGGACCCATGACCAAATCATGACGATGTGCTCCCAAGGTCATATTTGAGCCAACACTGATCCAAATGCCCATGCCTTATCCTCATAGTAGACAATCTCGTGAAGCTCGTGATACATATCAACTAGTATCATAGGTACCCATGCCATCCTCTGAGGCCACCTAATAAAATCTACTACCAACCTCTCCTATCCTAATAGGAAGCCCTTCTGACTCCTATTAGTTCCTGATCATAATATGCTTCTGACATGTAAATAACCTTGCATCAATATACCTCACATGGATATTAGAAACTTAAAATAAAAAAGAGAAATCAAACATAGAACTCACTAGACCACTGTAACATGGTACTTGAAGGATGTGATATACATCCTCCAATGTGATTGTCACCTCTCCAATAGGTAGGTGAAAGGTGTTGTGCTTGCTATGCCATTGATCGGCTAGTGCAGTCAACAACCCATGGTTTGTCCATATATAGGACATCTGTGTAACCCAAGTTAGCCCCATACTCGATATAGCAACTTTATCATCATCAGTAAGATGCTCTAACATGCACAACCCCACCACTTTAAAGTCCCTAATGTGAATTATAGGAGACACAATCTGCAAAACAAGGTTAAGAAAACATCAATAATGTTAAAAAAATGATCAAACACACAAAATACAACTCAAAATACTCAAGAAATAGGCAGTGTTACTTTTTTCTATATATAGGTCACACTTTTTGCTAATAAAGTATGATACAATATTTTTTACCCTACCTGGGTGATATTTTTTGCCTAGACAATATTTTGCACTGGCCCATACAACATTTGGGTATGACCGATATGATATAGTTTTGTGAAGAGTGCGATACAATTTTTTATGTGAAATATTGTGCAACATTTCTTAAAGTACATGTGTGATACTTTTGAAAACATAAATAGTATCTACTTGTATAACCCTTGTAATTGTACATTCACATACTAGCTTGCATTCCAAGGTTCATTTTAGCTTAGCTTTGCATTTTGTGTGGTGAGAGAGTCTTCTTTGTCTTTTATGGATGTGTCATTCAACTATGTTTACCTCCTTGATTCTTCTTGACCATGTCTTTATCTCTTTTTGATGTTGTCATCTCACTACTTATTTTCTTTTCCATCATCACAAGGGGTTGGTCTTATCATCATAGCTAACCTATCCAAGTGCTAAATTTTCAAATCATGAATCCATATCATAACAGACAACCAAACATATGAGAGAGAGACATTAATACATCCATGAGCATATCAACATAAGATGAACATAAATAAACATGAGCATACATATCAACATCAGATGGAAACATAAACATAAGTGTTGAAATATAGAGATACACCCATCACATAAGCATAAGATGAGACAAGTACACAGTGATAAACTCGAAATATATAAGCTCATATATATATGGTAAAATATCAAGTATACATCCAACATGAGTATAAAAATTTGGATCAATATCTCAAAATGATACATCAAAATTTCATGGAGACCTATGATAAACCCTAGGTTTGGCTCCCTCCCTTAGGTGCCTAATGTAGTTATGGGGGAGGTGCCTGAGTCCTATCTAGTGGTTTCACTACTCCCTCTAATCTCCCATATCTCTCTGCATAAAGAGGAACCTACTAATCTATGGGTACTACTACTATGTACACCCCATAATAATAAGCTTCCCTAGCCCCTATCATTTTGCCTCTCACTACATAATTTTTTGATCCTCCCATAGTTCTCTCTCTCTCTCTCTCTCTCTCTCTCTCTCTCTCTCTCTCTCTCTCTCTCTCTCTCTCTCTCTCTCTCTCTCTCTCTCTCTCTCTCTCTCTCTCTCTCTCTCTCTCTCTCTCTCTCTCTCTCTCTCTCTCTCTCTCTCGTACAAAAGCCTTCGCTCTTGCATCCACTAGTTATTGATCTCTGTTAGGTATAGTAGTACAAACTTGTTAGAACTCTACCTCTAGTGCCCTAATCCTTTAATCTCTTGAGTCCTCTCTGTAATCACATAAAAATGGTCATCTAGACTATTAGCCCCCTTCTCATCATTTTGGCTAAATTGATTAATCATTTTCCTAGACCAAATTGCTAAACATTAATTAATTTGATTATAACCTATAGTTTGACTATACTATCCTAACTTAATTATTTGATTAAAAGAACATGTCCCCTTTTAATTAAATAAAAGACCCCATTCTTCTAACCCACTCAATGTGCACATATAAAGTCTTATTTCTATTTTGAAAATTAAAGGAAAAGACTCTTTTTGTCTCACATGCAAAGTCAACTCTTTGTTTATTGGTTGACTTGTGTGTGCACACTAATAATTCCCATTTTAAAACTCCACCCTTGATCATCCATCATTTAATCTTAATCTCTACCGTTTGTACATATTTAAAAAAAGAGCTCTCCCCTTCTCAAAGGATCCACACTCTTGAGTGTTGTTATATTGCAGGTTTCTCATTTGAATCTTTGAAGAGCTTTGTGGAGAACTTCTACTTCTTGTCTACTTTCTATCATCCATGGCATTTTAAGTGTAGTTTTATGTAGCTTAGTTCTCTTTTTGCAATAATCTAGATCACATAGATTAAATAATTGGATTTGTAATACTCTCATCTTGGTTACTGTAGCTCCATATTGCATTTCAAATTAGCTTAGTTCACATTTGCATTGCATATTTGATAGTTCTCTTGTGGGCACTTGCATTCTTGCTCTTGTCTCAAAGAACCTCCCATTGCATGGTTTACTAGCAAGGAATGTGTTCCTAAGACTCAACTGAGAGCCATTGTATTGCTCAAAACACACTTCTTGCACTCCATGGATAGGGAGCTCTAAGCCAACATCCAAACATTCTAATCTCATGGAATCGCTTGGATAGAAGGGTTTAGAGTGTGACACCTTTTGAGTGTACACTCTCATCCACTTGGTGCAAGATACTCCCATTGTTGTCCTCTATCTCTCTCCCTTTCCACTCAAGGCCATTTAATGAGCCTCTCCTCTTTTGGCTCCTTCTCTATTCTCACCCTTCTCCAATATCTAGTATAGCTACTAGATTGACCTCTCAATCTGGTGGGCATGTTACTCCCTCTCTGTCCTCTCCCCCCATCTCTTCCACCATCCCCATCATCTCCCTCCCTACCACTATCCACCTGTACTAAATCAAAGATTGTAAATCTTAGGAAGGGTCTCCTCCTCCTCTCCCTCTCATAGCCTATAGAGGTCCTTGCATTTGTATCCAATGTGAGCCACTCCTAGACCACCCCCTATAGATGACATGTCTCTTGTAGACAAGTGTCATAACTTAGCATAGGTAGCCATCCCATTCCTTCTCCTCTCCATACCTAGTGTAGGTAGTGGTCTCTGCTAGCACTCTCTGCCTTTGTCCAAACTATCACCACACTTGGCTGATGAAAATTCTCTCCACTATCCATGGGTATCTATCAAACAATGGCCCACTATAGAACATGTAGGATAAATCTGACCTACTATAGAACATGTAGGCTAACTCCTCTTGTAACTTTTCCCAACCATTACATCTGACATACAACCTCCACTCAACTGAGATTAGGTCAGATAGTATCTTCTTGTAGAACATCATGTCTATGTAGTGGGACCCTGCTATGAATCCAAATAAAAAAATAAAAATAAAAAATAAAAAAAAATATATATATATAATCGTCCTGTCTCCCACAATTGTACTTTGGGATGCACCACAACAATGTGGTCCCACGCTTGTACTTAATCTAAGATGGCCCCATACACCCTACGCTTTGCCTCCCTAAAGACGATATTGTAAAGCTCATGATGTAAGCTCATAAGGATGGTGGGACCCCAAGTCATGCACCTATTTCTACCCATGAGATCCATCACTAATCTCCCCCATCCACATGAGAACCCTCTCTAGCTCTTGTTTGTGATCAAATCCTATCTAATGAGGGAACACACTATACATGCTATTGGTATTGGTCTCCACACTACTTCATTATCTACTCCTAGACTATATATCAATCTAGGATGGTGTCATATTTTAAATACCTCTCACAGAGAGGATCTACCCTCTTCTAGAGGCTAATTAAAATACACTTGTGACACACATATTTCACACCAGCTATGATATTAATGAGACTAAGTATACATAGAAATTGAAAATGCTCAACAAACTCACTTGATCTCCAATGCATGGGATATAAAGGATCCTGTACACATCCTCTAAGATGAACATGGCCTCTCATGTTGGCAAGTGAAAGATGTTATTCTCACTATGCCATTTCTCTACTAGGGCTATCAAAAGGCCATGGTTTTTTTCCATATATAAGGGAACTACAATAGTCCTCCAAATTCCATGGCCTTGAGTGTAGCTCACTTCATGACATATAACTGAGGCACGGATCTCAATCCTACCATCTTAGGTACCTTGATGGAAACCACTAGAAATAACTCTTGCATCATAAAAACACATCAATGCATCAGTCTCTATCAAATGAGAATCAAAATGAAACTAAAACATCACAACTCAGCTATACGAACAATCAAATAAGTTCTCAAATTGACAAACAATGAAATTTCTAAGTGAACATCAATAGGTGGCTAAGAAAGTATTGTATGATATTTTTCTCTATACTAGTACGATACTTCTTGATAATACAATACTTCATCTTGTATTGTACGACTAATGGGTATGGCTAGTATGATAATGCACATAATTGTGATACGATGCTTTTTAGATACCAAAACTATCATACGAGACATTCTATAGTAGTGGTATAATACTTCAAAATTATTGTATGAGTTTTCTACTTATCCTATCAGAGACACAAGAAAAATATGCTAAAAATGCTCAAAAACACTAAAAAATGGGTCAGGTGTCAATTAGTTAATGGTGGACCATATTGCGAGGGTCAGTTGCGCAACTGATTGTGCTTGAATTGTTGCCTTTCAATCAGAATCCTCCTTTGATAAATCACTTTCTCTCTCTATATATTGTAGACTCAACAACTCAAATAAGACAAATGATTTGAAAATGACCCCTTGGGCCCCTTACATAACTCTTTGACCCAAATTTGACCCAATTTTTGAACTCCTCATATTTGCGCAAAAAAATCATCATTTCCTAATTTTGATGTCCTAGATCTATTTTTGGGATTAAAATAAAAAATTGGGTTCATCTTGATGGTCAAAATCACATTTTAAAATTCTCACTTTTTCTACGTAGTTGATTGACCCTTCTTGAGGCTTAATCTTTTGATCGTTTTGAGCCAATTATCATTTCTTCCTACTACATCATTTAAATATTTTTTATCATCACTTCTCTCTTATCATCATCCTCAATTCATATTTCTTCATGTTTTGACCTAATTCTTATGCTTTATCTTGTTGGTCAAACTTAGTCAAATTGGGGTATATCTTCATTGCTTGTTGGTCAATATTTGATCTTAATATCTCATCTATCATCATGTACTTTTATTTATCTCAATTTGATCAAATCTAGCTCATTTTTGTATCTCCTCTACCTCATTCAATTTTGATCTCGAGGGGGCAAGAATATGCTATCATTGCTTTGCTTTGGTGCATATTGATTTTGTTATGGCTATATATTTCTCAAGAGCATATGCTTGACCTTTCCATTTTCTCTTTATTTGGATATCTCTTTAGGGAATATGCTTGACCCTTCCATTTTCTCTAGATCTCTCACTCTCCTAATGTTCGATCTTGTTGCTTATTGACTATGCATTCAAGATCAACTATCTCTCTACACTTCGTTCTTCAAAGTCAGATTTCTCTATCAACTTGGCTTCTTCATTATTTCAGTTAGTGTTTCTCATATTTATCACAAATTATTCAAAGAGGGGAAAATGTAAAAATTCAAAAAAGGTCATCTAGACTATAAGCCCCCTTTCTAGTATTTTTGCTTAATTTATCTATTCCTTATCTTTGATTAAATCATCGCTTGTTATTTATTCAATTATAACCTATGGTTTGACCACTTTATCCTAAATCTTTTATTTAATTAGAATAAATTTCTCCCTTTTAATTAAATAAAATCCCCAAAGTGCCTTTATCTTAAGTGTGCACATGAAAATTATTATTCCTATTTAAAAATAAAATAAAAGGTTTTTTGTCTCACTTGAGGGGCACACTTTTCTATCTGAGAGGAATCATTATTTTCAAAAGAACTTCAATTATCCTCCACACATATTTTTCCTCTTAAATTCAACTATTGATCTTGTTTAGGTGAGATTCTTGTGTGCATAGATCACTCAAGGCTCATTCTCCACCCTTTATTTGGTCTTTTAATCTCCACCATCCATTTTTCTTTAAAAGGAGCCTCTCTCCTCACTCTCTCGTTTGTTGTTCACTTATGCTATTGTTATGTTGTAGGTTTTCTTGGTGATTTTTTATGGTTTCTAGCACTCATCTTGCACGCACTTGGTTTACTTGCAATGTAGCTTCATGGCATTCTTAGCATAGTTTCCTTTAAGCTCTAGCATATATCACATAGCTTAATTAGAAGCATGCTTTTTAATATTTCCATTCTTGTTAGCTTTAGCTTGTATTTTCATTTATTATCTTAGCTCTTGAATCCCTCATTTAGGTTGCATTTTCATTTCATCTCATCTTTGACTCTTGGATATTATCATACTTTCTCTTGTCTTGGAATCTCTTATTCTATGGTCCACCTTGCAAGGGTTGCATACTAGGTTCATTTGAGAGCCACTCTCATACCTATTGCATGTCATATATAGGGAGCTCCAAGTTTCCATTCAAACTTCCTAATCTAGTGGATTCCTTGGATTGAATGTCTTAGAGAAGTGTACCCTATTTTTGGTATACACCATGACCTTTTGAAGTCTTGACATTTCCCTTATGGAAAACCAATAGAATCAAGTAAAAAGAGGAAAGCAAATAAAGCTCAAAGCAAACTATGGCCCTTAAATCATTACAATAGTATATGGGTTTGGAGCATATCAAATACCCACATCATAGGGGAAGCCTCTATTATATCCCATCAATAGGTTACATCTTTGTAGGTTCTATACACATCTCTTAGAGTATACCCATGTTTAAGTATAAAAGATACCAAAAAAATTAAAAAGAGAAGAAGTTACCTTTGTAAAAATATTGTAATAAGATGCCTTTGGTGATACAAAAATAGAAATACAAGATGAATAATATTTTCCTATGGTGAAAACCACATCAGCAGTGCCTTGGAAAAAGTACCATGGTGGAAACTAGGCAATTCAATAACATGTTTAGAGATCATTTCTCCATCATCTATCATAACTCCACCTAGTATCTCTTATTATTACATATTATTCTACACAATAACAATCAATTTTCATCACTATCATGGCTTGATATTTGTTTATTATCATTGTCAAAACATATTATCACATGTTGCACCAAGCATGGGTATTCCACAATAAAGTGCCAATTAAATCCTAACTAGAGGCACTTCAATGTTGTGTTTCATAAATTTCTCAAAAAATATTAAATATATAGATTTTTTTTGATAAACTACAAAAAACATAGAAAAAATCTCTAAGATGTACCAAAAATAGTGGAAGTGAACCTTCAAAAACTCAAAGACATTGTAAAAAGTCCTAAAAAAATTATCCAAAAGAACAAAAAAATATTCCAATGAATTTTCTTTGTATATAAACCAAATTCTTCATATTTAATAGGTATTTAATGACATTGAATACAACAAATTTGAGGTTCTATAGAATCAAGTCACAATACTCAATTTAGTCAGCTAGTCCTTAGTCAAACTGACCAAACTGTCTCATAACTTTGTCAAATATCATGTTATTTTAGACAAGCAAAGAAATGGTTGAAACTAGATGGATTAGTCTTAGATAAGGTACCTTTTCACTTGGAATCACATAGCATCAACAATACATCAAAAATTCAATATCCAAAATAGACACATATTCAAAATAATTGTCGCTTGTTAGGTTAGTCTTATTATGTCTTGATTTTTATATATCATGTTACTATGTATCTTTAGGATGTCCACAAGTGATTTAGAGGTGTTTTTATGGTTCATGACTTGTTTTATTTTTGTTGTCTATGGAGTGTTTGTCCTAAAGTCTTAACAGAGTATTTTTGGTGTATTTGGTAAGACAATTCACTTCTATATACACTATCCAAATGTAAAAATAAATACAAAGAGTACTATAGTCATGAATTTTTGCATATAAATCAGCCTTAAATTCTTAAACTAGATGAATTGAGCCACATTATTGTCCATTTAATGCACCTTTTACAACACATGAGGATAGTCTTACATAGATCTTTCATATCTTGGTCAGATGGTGTCCATTTTTTCTATAATAAAAGTGGCCCAGTGATGAAAAATAAAATAGATCATATCAACTAAAATTCAAGCATGGTAATTATAACTCTCTATTTATTATAATCCAATAATTTCAATCATGTATTTATCCTCATTTTTTCATCTCCTGATTCTCATCTTTGAGAAAATTTATTTGTGTTGAATTTGTCTCTGTTAGTTCTAACAAATCATACTAAAATAGTATTATCATATAATTTTTTTTGCATTTTATATAGACATATTATAACAATAAAGCACTACATTCTTCATAAACATATTAGAACATATAACATAAATTATTGGTAGATATCATAAAGCTTTCATCCATAATAAAAAGTACATACATAAATACATACACATGTAAGCATATCATAAAGAATTTTGCATCTCACAACACAACATTTCATAACCATCAACGCAAAAATAAAAGAATAGCACATATGAATGAACATCATAGAATTTAAGCATTGTGTTGGGTGCGCACAAAGAGGAGAGCTTGAAAGCTTGTAAAATATATGAAAAAAGTGTCTATGTAAATTCAAAAGGTACTACCTCCATTCTATGGTCCATGAGGCCTAGGAGGTACTGAAGTAGAAGTCCCTACCCTAGTCTTTCCATGAGGAATACATGTAACTAATGGTTATTTTCTCTGATTCTATGCTATATGGAATTACTTCCTTAATATATTTGCATACACTAATTGATGAGAGAGAGTGTAACTAGGTAACCTCCGAGAAACTAGAAAAAATTGATCACATGCTCGCTCTATTAATCAATCTGTGCATATCTTGAGCCTATCACCTAGCCTTTGTTCCTTCTTGTAGGAATCTTTTCATAAACTACTATAAAGTCAAATCATTTACACTATCAATAAAGGCCCTCATCTCATCCTGTACAACTTAATCTCTAGCCACTTTAGTTTATATCTCTATTCTTGTGATCTCCCTCTTTGTATCTATATCCCCCTACATCATCTCAATCCTCCTCTTAATAGTAGTCACCCTCCTAGGATAAATATGAATCTAAGGCTATTAGGGTTGATACTATCAATGTCAAATTGATCTCTACCTGATTAAACCTTCACTTTTGCAGGTCTTATATAGGATCATCAAAATACCCCATCACGACATCCACTAGTCCCTCATCATCTCTTCCTATGGATACATACATGATTCTCTCATCATCATATTTTTGAACAACTTCTATATCCTCATCAAAAGAGGAATTATTCTTACTTCTTCTATCTCTGAACTCCTCTAATTACTTGTCACATCCATATCTATGTCACCACCTCTACCCACTAGCTTTCTACTTGAAGGAATAAATGGGTCAACTGACTCCACCACCACCACAATTATCTCTATCTCTGGAATCTCCACCATTTTCATAACCTCCACCTCCTCTATGTTGTGATGTGGAGCCTAATCAAAATTTGATGCTAACTTCTCTCACTTTATTTAATATGGTTTCCCCCCAGATTATTACTATGGGGGTTTGGGGTAGCACCACCAAGATGGAGCCAAAGGGATAATGTACCTTGTGGGTCTTGGGTAAGAGCCCTCGGCTACTATTTTTCTATTGGATGACTTATTATAGCCCTAATTTTGTAAGTGAAAAAAGCTTATATAAAATGGCTTAGGGTTAGGTATTTCATAATGCATGATGATATTGTAGCTTCTTGTAGTTGTATTGAGTTGTAAGGGATTGCAGATTATAATCATTAGATAATAATAATATTGGATTTGTTGTTGGTGGATGTATCCTAGGGATTGGGTGAACCGCATCAAATCTTTGTGTCTTGTGTTATCTTCTATGTGATTTATTATTTTTTGATATTGGTTATATTTGCATATTTTTGTTATTTATGTTTGCAATTATTCCTAACACTCTACCACCAATATCACCTCCACCCCTACCACCTACATCACTTCCTTTTTTACCTCTAGTGTCACAACTTTCTCTCCCTACTCATCTACTACATCTTTTGGATATTTATATCTATGGTTATTTGTAACACTCTACCACCAACATCACCTCCACCCTTACCACCTGCATCACCTCCTCTTCTACCACTAGTGTCACCACTTTCTCTCCCTACTCATCATGTTACTATGTATCTTTAGGATGCCAACAAGTGATTTAAAGACATTTCTATGGTTCATGATTGATTTTATTTTTTTTGTTTGTGGAATGTTTGTCCTAAAGTCTTAAAAGATTATTTATGGTATCTTTGGTAAGAAAATTCACTTTCTATATACACTATCCAAATGTAAATATTAATGCAAAGAGTATTAGAGTCATGATGTTTTGCATATAAATTAACCTTAAATTCTTGAACTAGATGAATTGAGCCACATTATGTGCCTTTTACAATGCATGAGGATAGTCTTACCTAGATCTTTCATATCTTGATCAAATGTTGTCCATTTTTTCCATAATAAAAGTGGCCCAATAATGAAAAGTAAAATAGCTCATATCAATTGAAATTCAAGCATGGTAATTATAACTCTCTATTTATTATAATCTAAGAATTTAAATCATGTGTTTATCCTCATTCTTTCATCTTGTTACTGTCATGTTTGATAAAATTTGTCTATATTGAATTTGTCTTTGCCAATTCTAATAAATCATAATAAAATAGTATTATCATATAAAAAGAAAACATTGCATTCTATGTAGACATAATAAAAAAATAAAAAAATTCATTCTTCATAAACATATTAGAACATATAACATAAATTACTATAGATATCATAAAGCATTCATCCATAATGAAAAGTACATATATACATAAATGCATATAAAAACCACATAAATACATACACATGGAATCATATCATAAAGAATTTTGTATGGAATCGTTTCATATCATAATTTCATAACCATCAACATAAAAATAAAAGAATAGCACATATGAATCAACATTGTAGAATTTAAGCATTGTGTTGTGTGTGCACAAAGAGGAGAGCTTGAAATCTCATAAAATATATGAAAAATTGTCTATATAAATTCAACAAGTACTACCTCCATTCTATGGTCCATGAGGCCTAGGAGGTACTGAAGTAGAAGTCCCTACCCTAGTCTTTCTATGAGGAATACATGTAGCTGATGGTGATGTTCTTTGATTCTATGCTATAAGGAATTACTTCCTTAAGATATTTGCATATATTAATTGATGAGAGAGAGTGTAGCTACATAACCTGTTAGAATCTGGAACAACCTGATCACATGCTCACTTTATTAACTAATCTCTAAATATCTTGAGACTATCACCTAGCCTGTATTCCTTCTTGTAGGAGTCTTTCCATCAACCACTATAAATTCAAATCATTTACACTATCAATAAAGGCCATCATTTGATCATGTACAACTTAATATTTGGCTACTTTGGTCTATATCTTTATTCTCATGATCTCCCTCTCTGTCTCTATATCCCCCTACATCATCTCAATCCTCCTCTTAATAGTAGTCACCCGCCTAGCATAAATATGACTCTAAGGCTATTTGGGTTGATATTATCAATGTCAAATTGATCTCTACCTAATGAAACCTTCATCCTTGTAGGTCTTATATAGGCTCATCAAAATACCCCATCACGACATCCAATAGTCCCTCATCATCTCCTCCCATGGATACATACATGATTCTCTCATCATCATATTTTTGAACAACCTCCCAATCCTCATCAAAAGAGGAATCATTCTCACTTCTTCTATACCTAAAATCCTCTAATTACTTGTCACATCCATATCTATGTCACCACCCGTACCCACTAGCTTGCTACATGAAGGAATAAATGGGCCAATTGACTCCACCACCACCACAATCATCTCTAACTCTACAATCTCTACCATTTCCATGACCTCCATCTCCTCTAAGTTGTGATGTGGAGCCTAATAGAATCAAAGATAAACTTATCTCACTTTATTTGGTGTGGTTTCCCCCCAAATTATTACTATAGGGGTTTGGGGGTAGATGGAGTCAAGGGGAAGCATCCCTTGCAAGTCTTGGATAGGAGACCCAACTACTATTTTTCTATTGGATGACTTATCATATCCCTAATTTTGTGAGTGAAAAAATCTTGAATAAAATCACTTAGGGTTAGGGATTTCATAATGAACGATGATATTGTAGCTTCTTGCGATGGTGTTGAGTTGTAAGGGATTGCAGATTATAATCACTGGATAATAATAATATTGGATTTATTTTTGGTTGACATAGCCTAGGGATTGGGTGAACCATATTAAATCTTTGTGCCTTCTGTTCTCTTCTGTGTGATTTTTTTTTATTGGTTATATTTGCATGCAATTATTGTTTATGTCTATAGTTATTCCTAACACTCTACCACCAACATCACCTCCACCCCTACCACTCGCATCACCTCCTCTTCTACCATTAATATCACCACTTTGTCTCCCTACTCATCTACCACCTGTCTATCTACAAAATCCATTTCTTCCCCTATCTATCACCATTATCAACTCATCTCCCATGTCTCCTACAATGAAGTATCACTCATCAATCAATCTCCAAAGGAATTAGTACAATTGGATCCAAAGAATGAGAAGGAATGTGTATGGCCCACCAAATATCATCCTTGATTATGGTACCAATGTATTCTCTTTCTTATCTCCATTCCCATTTCAACATAAATAACCCATAAAACTCAATCATTTTGGCTGTCCTAGGAATAATTGGTCTCCAACTTCTAACATCAATGACACATCCAACAATTTGAGGTAATCCAATTGACACAACTTGTGTCTATCTATATTGTCTAAGTACTCTACGTGGTTGTTGTATCTCTATAATCCTAGAGTATTGAATAGATTAACCTTTTAAGTACCTCTCTTGTCTACATAATGTGACATTTTCATCCTTTTTCATCCTGAATGGAGCATCCAATGTAAGATCTCTAGGCTTATGCTCTAAGAATATCCAAACTCATGTCTTTAATATCTGGCATGTTTCATCTTCTTATGAGAGACAACCTAATAATAGTATACATACATTTTTATCTCACTATATCACTAGTCTATCAAAAATTGGATGAAATACATCTATGTGCTTGAAATCCCACACTTGTAAAAGTGTGACCCTACATCCAAAGCTTTGAGCTCTCTGATAAGAATCACATGTGATTGATGATAATGCATTACCAATGCATAAGTTCCCCATGCATATACCCTTCCCTAAATCCACATATCTAAAAAATCTCTCCCCAATTGATAGGAAATGCATGACCCCTCCTATTTGGGCACAAAACCCATACTACAACTCTACATAACAATAGAAAATATATGGATCATATCCCACCATATCAACCCATATAATTTCATATCTCCTATAACTTAACTCCTCTGTGGTGCAATAAAAAAGATCACACAAGGATTCTCTCCATGTCCCAATAGAGTACACAACTCTCTCCCCCTAAATTAGGATGTGAAATACCTATACACATTCTCCAAAGTGATCATATACTCTCCCTTAGGTAAGTGGAATAAATATGTCTTTGAATGATATATCTTTCAAAGAGCAGTAACTATATCTCTATTTTCCCTACTATTAGACATAAATGTAATGTTCAATAGTCATAAACTATCCAACTGTTCTGGCTCCTCATTAGCCATTCTATCTCTCTAAGCTAAAATAACACAATGATTCTCCCAAATAATAAGGATATCATCCCTAATTTGAAAAGTATAGTCCAATCATCTAGTCAAACCATTTTCATATAGGAATCACACTAACAATATTGTTTAAGTCTCTATTATTTGAAAAAAAAAACATTTTTCATGTAAGATATGTAAGAATTTGGTATAACTATAATACCATGAAGAATTTGCCTTAGGGAAAAATAACACCAAGATCAATAAGCACAAGACTAGCACAATATGGACCAAATAATGTATGATCATAACAATATGAGAAATAATAACTAATTATCTTTGGATATCAGATTATTCAATAATTGATAATTGATGTTGTATTGATGTTCAAGTACACTACAAGTGCTTGTATATAAAGGCCTTTAGAATGCTTCTAGAATGTCTAGGAGTTAGCAAAATGATAAGCCTCACAACTAAGCACATGTCCACCAAGAGTGGATTATCCTCCATTGAGCACATGAGTTAGTGTGATGATGAAAAAATAAGCCTCAATACGTGTGTCACATAAAACTATGTTGTAGACACCATGTACTTAATTAGAGTGTGAACAACTGTGTTGTCTACATGACAAATTAGTTGATTATGCAAACTCCACTGTTGTAGAAACCATGTGCTAAAATAGAGTTTCTAACTGTTGTGTTGTCTAGAAGACAACTCATATGAGTACACATACTCCTAGGTGTCTAACCTAATAAATAATAAAATAATGCATTTATCCTAAGTAAACTTAAGTAAAGTGTAAACAATAATTATTTACACTAACACCTCCCCTTAAGTGCACCTTAGGGGAATGCACTTAAGCTCACAAAAACTATGATGAAATGCATAATGGGTCTTGTCTACTAGGCCATGTTAAGTACCCAAGTACAAATGCTATGTTGTACACACAATACATGCAATATAATGCAATCTCTCTGAAAACGGAGAAAGAGGGAAAACCTCACGGGAAAAACCCTCCTCCAAAAAGAGAGATAAGTACAATAAAGAAAGATGTGTGTATGGATGGAGTAATCAAGACCCCCCCATTATGACATGCATCATGCATATACAATAGAGAATCCTTCCATGAAATCCCCCCTTAGTGAAGGATCTCTTGATGATGAGTGCTTAAAGACAAAAGAGAATCCAATGCCTACAAACAACATTTCTCCCTTTAGGAAGAAGAAACACCAAGTATAGGCAAAAATATGCTTCCCACTCTGGATAGGAAGATGGAAGAGGGATCCAGATGTAGTATGGTGTGGATGCAGCCTCTAAAGTCTACTCATATGTGGACAAGTCCTTGATGAGTGTAGATGCCACAAACCAATTGGTGGAAGCCCAAAAGAAGGTGGCAAACAAGGTAACATATCCATGTATGAAAGTGAATCAAACTCCAAAGAAAATGAATCAGCCTAATAGGAAGATATGAGAAGAGAAGCAATTTAGCCTCTCGTCAATGATGAATGCACACCCATGAAAGAAGCTCCTTGATGACTGAAGAAGTTGCACTGTGAAAGTTGAATGAAGTTCCTCCTTGTAGGAAGAAGTGGTACCATAGGTGTAATAGAGAATGCTCCCGAACTCATAGGAAGAATCTTTAAAAGATATGATGTCTAAGGAAATTGGAATACAATCTCCAAAGACTGATATGACTCCTCTATAGTGAAATAGTACTCCTCCAACTACTGTAAAGAAATGTCCACAATCAAGTCAGTCTCGAAAGAAAGATCAAGTGGTTGAGGGTCAAAGTGTTCCCTCACAATAAGTGAAGAAGAAGTCTCCTCAATAAAGAGAAGATTGATGTCATCAATGATGTCTCCCACATCTTCAATGTAAGAGTCCACAAACAACCTTGTAATGTCTGGAAGCAAGTCATCTCATGAAGTTAAAGTAGGAAGACATGTTATTTCCTGCTGCACTGAATGAGGAGCATCTATGGCTGGAACTGGATCAGTAGAAGCAATAGGACCATCAAGAGGCGGGATCTCATTTGGAGTTGAAGTTACCATAACTGGAATGACTAGAGGTAGAATGTCCTCTAGAAATGGAGGGATTGTATGATCTCCATATGATTTCCAAAGAGCCATCCAAATGTCATAAGGATCACTAACCTTCCTAATGACGCCAAAGCAGTCAGAACTGATACTGAAAAAATGACATCTAAAATTATTTTAACAGGTGTACGATCATCAAAGGGTAGTTCTTTGGAACATAGATAAGGAAATACTTCCTTATGCTCTCTTCTTAGATGATCAATTATCAAGGCACTCCATTTCTAATAGTTCCTTTTTGTCAACCTCATTCTAACACCGAATTTACATGTGAAACAAAAACTCCATGAGATCAATAAATGTATGCACCCCCCAAAATGCAAAAATAATCAATCAACCCCCCTAATATATGATTTGGCACTTTATACTTAGTGTGATCATAATAGCCACTTTCCAATTTAGGCCTAAGTGGACTTCTGATTTTGCTATTTACAACCTCCTTTTGTAGTTCAAATCTAGAATTTTACAATGTAGCTTAGAAATACAACAATTTTGAAGTTTGAACAAAACATTACATTGCAAAAAAAGGACCTATTTCTGAATGTGGTATTTCTATCCACACAAGCCTATAATCTAATTATAGATCTAGAAAGTAGATGAAAAAATTATGCACTTTCAAAAAAAAAAACCTAAAAATGTGTCCAAATGAGCTCGTACTAAGCCTTTGAAGTTGCAAAAAATGGGATTTGTGATTTGCAGAAAAATTCAAGAACAAAGATCTCAAACATCTTGCACCAATGTGTAGATCACAAAATTCTATCGCAAAACAAAAAAAAATTGCTCAAAAAAAGGAGTCTATATGAGGGAGATATCACTGTTTGAAAATCACCTCTGTAATTATTTTTCCTAAATCGCCACCGTCGCACCTCCAAAAATCAAATGCTCTTGATTTAACCTCAGATGTCTGATTTTGATGAAAGATAAATTGATATGGGGGTTCTTGACTTTTGAATATGAGGCCAATATCTGATTGCAAATTTGAAAAATCAATTGCACAGATCTGAAGAGATCATACCAATTTAGCAAATTAGGCCTTCAGGTTCTGGTTTGCAAAATTTTTTTGCCTCAATCTTGACTATTGCCCAATATAGGAAAATTTATAGTCAAAATTCATCAAATTGACACTCTGGACACAATGGAAAGGTTCTCTTTGGCTCTAGATGCTCCCAATAGCTACAGATACTCTAGATTTGAATCAAGGTCCTTAGAGAGGTGAAGCAAGAATGGTCTTCAATGGCTATGAAATGACGTCTCTATGGATCTAATACCATGTAAAAATTTGGTATAGCTTTGATACCATGTAAGAATTTGGTATAGCTATAATAACATGAAGAATTTGCCTTAGGAAAAAATGATGCCAAGATCAAGATGCACAGACTAGCACAATATGCACCAAATAATGTATGATCATAACAATATGAGAAAGAATAACTGATTATCTTTGGATATCAGATTATTTAATAATTGATAATTGATGTTGTATTGATGTTCAAGTACACTAAAAGTGTTTGTATGTAGAGGCCTCTAGAATGCTTCTGGAATGTCTAGGAGTTAGCAAAATGATAAGCCTCACAACTAAGCACATGCCCACCATGAGTGGATTATCCTCCATTGAGCACAAGAGTTAGTGTGATGATGAAAGGATAATCCTACATAGGTGTGTCATGTAAAATTATGTTGTAGACACCATGTGCTTAATTAGAGTGTGAACAACTGTGTTGTCTACATGACAACTCAGTTGATTATGCAAACTCCAATGTTGTAGACACCATGTGCTAAAATAGAGTTGCTAACTCTTGTATTTCTACAAGACAACTCATATGAGTACACATACTCCTAGGTGTCTAACCTAATAAATAATAATAAAATGCATTTATCCTAAGTAAACTTAAGTAAAGTGTAAATAATAATTATTTACACTAACAAGATAAAATGAAATACAATTCATCTATTATTACTTACCAACTATTTAACACATTCATTTAAGTAAAATTACAATTACATTCATTTAAAATTTTACTTATAATAGACAAATACATCAATTGCACACAAGTGTTTCAATTGCACATTATATATGCTATCCTACTTTCTTCTTGTGTGGCATTCACACGCTATGCACACATCACCCTATCTAACCATTTCTAGCTCAATTAAGTACTCATCTATCCAAATGATAAAACCTAAGTAAAACAATTGCACTTTTTGAGCATGCTTCTCTAATATGTATTTGTGGCTTGGTTATAAACCAAGCTCTTCTAAACCTATCTTTTTATTGTGTTGATCCAATACCTTGAGTGTGTTGACCACACCTGATATGTGCATCACTTGACCTATATTTTTTTCTAACTTATACTATGAAAAAATATGAAAATGAGAAACAATTAAAAAAAAAAAGTTCAAAACATATTGGAGTTGGGGCATCAATCAGATGTTTATAGGTCTTGACCTACTTGCTAATGTGTGTGACATCCTAATACCCTATCATCACTATGAAATTATCTAGAAGTAACTCCTTCAACTCCTAGTTCTCCAAAGCTCCCATAATAAACCCTAAAATCACCCCCAAATCTTACTTATACCCTCCCATGTCTATCTCAATGGATGTGCACCCTTTGAAATTCTATTGGACATGATGATTTCCACCTTCTTGTCCATATCTTATGTGTGTGACCTTCATTTTCTTATCTATGGGTTGCATTGTGATTATGGTCATGATGTCAACTAAATGAGCCTTTCATTGCATTTTTGCTCATTTCCTTAAAGAGGCACCCTGACACCTAGTTACAAACATTTATTCATAGGGGCACACTATGACATTATCTTATCAAAAATGTCATTGAAATAATATCTCAAAAGCATTATATAAAAGAGGATGAAATGTAGACACTTAAAAATGTCTTATTGCTCTAAATGCAATGACATTACTAATATTCCTCTTGATTTTATTTTATAATTTTAAATATTCAATAAATTGTATCTTTCTACCTTATTCTAAGGTCAAAACCATCATTTATCTTTATTTATAATTAAGTAATTTTAATTAATTACCTAGTTATTTCATCACCAAACAATCTACACAATAAGTAAGTAATTAAAGATTATTTAATTATTCCCTATCTCATTGCAATTAATTAAATAACTATGTTTAATTAATATCCCCCCTTCAAACTATTATTACATTCACATAATAATTTAATCGATTTCCCCTCTCATGATTAAATAAATTATATTTATTTATATACAACTAACAATTCCTCTCATAAATAAATAACTAGTTATCTATTTATTCATAGATCTACATCTGCATACAAATAATTTATTATTTATTTAAATTATATTTATCCTCACAAATCTTAATGTACACTCACTATGAGTTAGCTTCTTAATCACTACTCTTGACTCCACAATTCTATCTTCTAACTAATTAATTAACTTAGTCACCTATTCCACCTCATTCAGTCAATCCTCCAAACAAGGAAATCAATTTGAGTTGAAATCTCAATCCCTTGAGTTAACTTTTCCACCTCATTCAATCTATCTTTTTAACTAAGAAGTTAATTGAGTTGAACTTCTACTCACTTTAAGTTAACTCTAAAATCATGGTAAATTAACCCATCAACCAAGGAATCTTGAGTTAGATTCTTGAAAATTATTTTAAATACAGAGTTTTATATTTGATTTTGGTAACTAGACATGTGCTTTAAATTTTATGCTAGCATAATCTTTATCTCAAATTTGAGAGCCCATATTGTACAAGAAGGAAAACAACAAGGAATGATTTCACGTTGTTTGCATTATTCATTTGAATTTATTTTTGATATGGTTTCATAATTTTTCTTATCGTTTATCTTGCATCCTTTCTCTATTTATTGGCAATGCTAATTGCTTTGGCATTGTCACTTGGTGGTTGAGATTTAAGGTGTTATTTTAGGTTTATATTGATCCCCAATACCTAATTATGGTCATATAACTCACATCATGCATGACATATATTGATAAGGTTTAGTTTCAAGGAAAATTGTATAGGGTTCAAGGAATTTTAAGTGGTTTGGAAGAATCAACAAGATGAGAAGGAAATTTGATCATAGATGCATCCAAATCTTGAATTTACCAAGACAGGACCTGAGAGAGAAGTAAATTTTGTGGTTTGAGGAAAAAATAGAGGAGGATGGATAGAAATTGGATCCTTTTTTGACGTTTTCACAAGTTAGAGGGGGAAAAGTAAAGGAGGGTGCATATAGATTAACTCATAATTCAATGTTACTAATGAGAGAGGGAAATTGAATTAGATGTGAATTAAATATAATCATACAGTACTATATAATATAATTTCATAATAAAAATACACTAAGGAGGGTGCTATGCAAATGTTAAATTATAGAGCACAAAGGTGCCTACAATTTAAGATGATACAATCTATAGTTTAGAGTATTTTTTAGGTGAAGCATCCTAAGGAACCAGCCTTCTATCAAGGTCCATCTCCATTACTGGTTTCCCACAACCTGGAGGTGTTACCATGTTTCACTAGGAACCTATTACAATTATGTTAATTCCTTAACAATTAAGTCATTATCTAGTCTTTTTAGCAAGGAGGATATTAAGAAATCAAACACATTCATCATTATCTTGTATAGAAAAATAACAAAATTACTAAAAACAAAGATAGAAAAATAACAAAATTACTAAAAACAAAGATTGCAAGCCTGACTATCCCATAAGATATTTAGCCTTGTGGATTATAAAAGTTATCTTTCTTCAACAAGGTTTATAGTTTGAATGTAGCTAATTATTCATTGAAAGTACTTAATTTTTATTGAATATATATTTTTTAATTGTCTTATTTTCTTCTTATTTTTTGGAACATCTTTAATTTACAAACACATTGTTTTATCAAAAATTCATATTTAGGAAGTATGTCATAATAATTCTTAATTCATAAAATTATTTTCTTGATGATATAATAAATTCTAATTTTAATTCTTATTAATGGATTACTAAATTTGTAAACCTGTTTTGTCAAAAGATATATTTACTAAAGAAGAATATTTCTACTGAAATAATTTCAAGCAATATAATTTGATTCACCAAATAGATCATTTATGGTAGATAAATAATGAATGAGAATGAGAAATCAGAATATTTTTTAAGTTTAAAATAAGGAAAGGTTTCTAGAAATGGAGTTTCTTGAATGGATATTCCACACACAATTTGAGAGTAAGTCCCCTTATTACTTGCACTAATTGGTTAATAAGACAAAAAACATCAAACTCTTATTGTTAGCATTTTTCTATTTAAAGTTCTTACATGAAAGGAATACAAAATTAAGATTGAAGGAGTGGGGACAACATCGAGAGAAGTAAACACATAATGAGGTTTGTACATAAAGAAAATGGAAGAAGTAATAAAGGATGGGTAAATCACTTTCCACTTTCATTAATTGTATATTTTCAGAGGGAGGGTGCCCCACTAGGTTCAAGAGGAGACTTAAACACTAAGAGGGATGATGATCCTTTGCTAAAATATGTGATTGATAAAAATTTAAATTATTTACTAATGTGATCAGAGTGATTAATTAGACAAGTTACAAAAAACTAGAAATAAGAAACTAATACGAGCAAACAATGAGCTAAAAAGTACAAAAATGAAAACTAGGGTACAAATTTAATTTGTAGGTGAAATTTGAGCTAAAAATGTAGAGTACATAATATCACTTATTATCAACCTAGGGATAAAACTATAATGACATTTAGTACCTAGGGATAGAACACCAATGAGATTTTGTAACTAACAACTTTGACTAAAACTTTTTGGGTATTTTTTATTGTGTCTAATCATTCTAATCCCAATCTTGTGGCTCTATAGCCTATTTTCCATATAGAAAATGAAGGAAAAGGTTTCTAAAGGGGTACATGTTGAAACTTATTCTAAACTTAGGGATAGAGCTATAATGGCATTTTCTGCCTAGGAGTAGAACACAAATGTCAATTTGTACTAGACAACTTTGATAAATTTTTTTTGGTCATTTCTAACTATGTCCAATCTTTCTTATCCCTATCTAAAGGCTCTATAACCTATTTATATCTTGATCAAACCATTTTTTGGAATTAACCTTGAAAATGGAAAGAAATTTCATAGAGAAAAGTATGTAGGAATAATAATGCCCTCACAAATGCATAGATATATGAATGCCACTCATAGATCTTGAATGTTTATATACATGAAAATGACTTGAAATAAAGGAGAGAGAACAAGAATGAAGGGAAGATATTATTGCTTGGTTGATAATTTCTTTAGTTGGCCATCATGGGAGAGAAACTTGGTTCAATTGGATAATATAACATTTGACTTAAGTAAATTTAAAGAATTGGAGACTTGATTATGATCTTGGATGCTTGCCTTCAAATTTTGAATTTAAATTTTGAATTTCTCTTGATTGCTTGAGAATATTGATAGTATAGACACATAATATTGAGTTTCCATCTATGTACAACAACTTCACTAATCTTATTCTATATATATAATTAACATCTTTCTATTATTTGCAACCTCCATCAAATTCATAATTGCTCCTCAATTTCTATAATTAAACAATTTTAATTATTTATTAGGTTTAATTAATTATCATCATATTTCTTCTATAAATGAATTAAGTAATTATCATTATTTAATTAATTCCTTTATCTTGTTATGTTCATTAAATAATTATATTATTTGAATTATATTTCTTCAATTTTTGCTTATGTTTATGTAATGATTATCATTAAAATTAAATTTTCTCTTTAAAATTAAATAAATGTTTTGTTTAATTTCCTATTTTTCTAACTATTTATTCTGATAAATAAATATATTTTATTTATTTATTATTGGACTCATGTACAATTAAGTAGAAATTTAAATTTAGTTAATTGAAATTATTCTCATACTTCTGACTAATACTAACTGCTGGTCAGACTGCCTAATCAAGTTTGTTAATTGATCAATCATCTTTTCTCATTATTCATTCTATTTTACTAATCATTCCATCAATTTAGTTTTTATTACAATCATCTCCCCAATCTAACCAGTCAACTATCAATTCAATTTGAGTTAACTCATCATCAATTGAGTTAACATATCAATCACTTCATTCACACCCCACTTCATTGTCCAAATCTATTGACTTGTCTAATCAATCAAATAAGTCAACTCTTTAATTAGTCCAAGTATAACTTCTAAATCAATTTCAATAAATTCTCATAGACATCCATTCTAATTGGAGTCTAAAGATCTATAAATGAGATGCCTTTCTAATCATTTCACAACCACATATTTTAAATCCTTATGCTTTCAACTTTGAGTGAGAAAAATAGCCAAGAGCCCAGATCTATAAATGAGATGCCTTTCTAATCATTTCACAACCACATATTTTAAATCCTTATGCTTTCAACTTTGAGTGAGAAAAATAGCCAAGAGCCCACAAATTTGTAATAAGAGAAAATAAAACAAGAGAGGATCATAAATGCAAAAATATTAGAGGCAAAAACTAATGAAAGGCTTTGACTTCTAATTGCAAGGATATGAGAGGAATACAAAGTATGACTCCCAATAAAAAATTAATATGTTCATTATAGAGATAAGAAATTATAAGAAAATATTAATAAAAAATTTAGACTCTAATTATAGTCTCATTCAGTTTTACAATTTTACCAGTCAATTATGTTGAATGGATATAGTGAATACCTAGCATGAATCTTAAAAATATGTACTAGGATTATAATGACAACATAGCAACACTATGACAAATGTGACTTATGATCAACAACCACATATCAAGAACACTATAATTGCATCATATTAATAGTTTAACTATGTCTATTTTTTTCACTTGCATACGATGATTAGGTCAATTGTATTTTCTTGACACTATTTTAAATAGGGCTAAATGATATAGACATAATAAGCACACATGTGGAGTATGATTATTTGACAAAAAAATTGACTTTGTTAACATTTGTGCATATTCATTAACTTTTTCAAGCCACACATTTCTACTAGTTTGATAAAAATCAAAGAATAATACAAATAGTAACTATCCTAATGTCAAAAGGCTTTATTAAATGTTTTCAACCCATTTCTTGGTGTTTTATCAGCTCTCACAACCTTGTCACTTTCCTAGAACATGAAAGTCTTCTTGAGAGTCTTATTTTTTCTTTTGCTAGAAACAACTCAAAGAGAATCTCTCCATGAATGAAATAATATCCTAGGACACATATGCAAGGGATTTTGGTTGGGGGGGCGGAGGAGGATGTCTCCCTTCCCTCGTATTGAAATAAGATAATCTTTATAGGTGAAATGAGTGGCCTCTATTTTATTTATTTTTACTAGATCCATGGTGGCTTTCCCAATCAAATAATAGAAGTGAGACATCAAAGTCTCTAATGGATAAAATTGGATCCTTAGGAAATCACCCATATATCTTCTTGAGCTCAGTTAGGTGTAAGAACTTCATGCTTTTACCCCACATATTATTTACATACTAGTCATAAGGATTTTCTAGTTTGAGGTCTTCCTCTAGTCGTGATCAATTCCCCAATTACGTCTCTCTATTTAAAAAAGGTTTTTAATCTAGACAAAGTGTGCAAGCCCACCAAAGACAAATGACATACAATTAGCCGAATCAAGTCCAAAATTCAGATGTTCACTAATTTAAAAAGTATATTAAAACGAATGAATTCTTTTTATATCACCAAAACTAAGTGTAGATTGCTCATACAATTTTATAGCCTCAAAATCAAATGTAGATTACTTGTTTAATTTTAACCAAGGTTCCTTTTAAAGTACTAGAAACCAAATGTGATTTTTTTTTGTCCATGCAAGATCATTTTTAAAGAACTGTATGAAAAATGTGAATTGATTTTGGTTTTAAACATATAAGTGTTTCTTCCTTACCACAAGCTGAAAATCTTACCTTAGTATAAAAAACCTAGAGATCTAGAATTTTCAATTCTTATGATCAAGGATTTCATGTTAATTAGCATGAAGATAACTATACTTATCAAAATATTTGTATACCTTTTGTAGAAAAAACATTGAAGTTTTCTTGACACTCAATATTCATTTCTAAATCTTTTGCTACTGCCCTATGTGCATAATCTTGATTAATTCTAACTAATTCTTTCATCTTTCCCTATTTGGTTGGTTGAACTACTTTCACTTTTCTATGATTTAGATAGTTGATTGTGTCACTTCAAGAGTAGATGTGGCTTTCAATATAACAAATATAGTCAATCAATATGTCAGATGTCACTACTGAAACATAATTTTTTTTCTTTACTTTTTTACCCATGTTAAGTCAAATTACACAAACATAAAACAAATGAATTGTCAAAAATAGGATTTCAATAATGATAATCTAGTTGTAGGACATGGAATATTGTAGGGTAGTAAAAAATGCCTCAAATAACCTAATATTAGAAGAAAATTAAAAAAAAAAAACCCAAAAAGAACAATAAGTGACATTAATAATGCAATAAATGTTAGCCCCAACTAATAATGTTGATAATGTATATGTAAGAGTCATATCAATTGTTATGTTGTCATTAATGTCAAGCCTTAATTGTGTAATCACCTAAAAATGGTCATCTAGACTATTAGCCCCCTTCTCAGCATTTTGGCTAAATTAATTTAATTATTTACCTAGACCAAATTGCTAATAATCAATTTATTTGATTATAACCTATAGTTTGACTATGCTATCCTAAGTTCATTATTTGATTAAAAGAACATGTCCTCTTTTAATTAAATAAAAGACCCCATTCTTCTAACCCACTTAAAGTGCACACATAAAGTCCTTTTTCTATTTTGCAATTAAAAGAAAAGGCTTTGTGACTTTTGTCTTATATGACAAGTCAACTTATATTCTATTGGTTGATTTGTGTGTGCACATGGATCACTCCTATTTTTGAATTCAACCGTTGATCATCCACCATCTTCATCTTGATCTCCACCGTCCATACATCTTTAAAAGGGAGAGAGCTTTCCCCCTCAATGGATCCTCATTTTGAATATTGTTATGCTGCAGGTTTTCTAACAGGTTTCTTTGGAGCTTTGTGGAGAACTTCTATTTCTTGTCTACATTCTCTCATACCATAGCATTTTAGCTTAGATTCATGTTGCATGTTAGTTTAGCTTCTATTTTGCAATAATCTATCTCACATAGCTTATTAATGGTATTGTAACACTCTCATCCATGCTTAGAATAGCTGGATTTTTCATATTCATTCTAGTTTAATCTTTAGTTGCATTGCGTTCTTGAGGAACTCCTTGGGACATTTGCATTCTTGCATCTTGTCTTTGGAACCTCCCATTGCATGGTTTACTAGCAAGAAGAGTATTCCTAAGGCTCAACTGAGAGCCCTTGAACTTGAAATACACTCTCTTGCACTCCGTGGATAGGGAGCTCTAAGCCGGCATCCAAGCATTCCAACTCATGAAATCTTTTGGATAGAAGGGTTTAGAGTGGGACACTTTCGAGTGTACATTTTTATGCTGATCTTTATCTACTTTGTGTGCTGTCTATGATGATTTCTTTGCCAGGTGTTCCCTCCCTAATAGTCTTTCAAGGATGTCATTGACTAGAAGACTGGGGGCATGGGACATATTTTCTTGATTTCTGCTTGTGGGTATACTTTTGTTTGTCTATAGTGTTGTAAGCATTCATGCTTGTCCTATTCAACACTTTGACTTATAAATGTATCATCCTTGATTGTTTTTGCAAGACCGCACTCAGGGTTTATCCCGGCGCTTATGCCTTGATACAGGTGTAATCTTGCTAAATTAAACTTAGGGAATCTAATCGTGTAGTTATCTTGACTTACATGTCTCTGATGCTTAGATTGGATTTCCACATACCTATCTCATATTGATCATATTCATATCCTCATAGTTATACTAGTGATGGTTGTATGATCTCATGATGTCCCTAATAAATGCTCAATGATGAAATTAAGAGTCTAAATGTTATGCACTTCTTGCTGGTAAACCACTTTGCATGTTAGCTTGCATTTTAGGTTCATTTTCTAGCTTAGTCTTGCATTCTTGCATATGGGGAGAGCTCTCTCTTCATCTTTTTGTGGACATATCAACTAACTCCTTTCATATATTTCTTTATTTTCTTCTTGTTCATGTCTTTTCACCTTCTTAATCTTTCACTTCATCTCTTTTCTATCTTATCATCACATTATATAAAGTTTTGACCTCTTAAATAATTTTGACGTCCTAGATTCATTTTCGGGATCGAAATCCAAATTCGAGTTCATCTTGATGGTCAAAATTGTCTTTTAAAATTCTACTTTCTTCTAAGCAGTTAGCTGACCTTTTGAGGTCTAATCTCCGAATCATCACTGGGGCATCTTCATTTATTCATGACTTCATCATTTCCATACTTCATATCTACTTCAATTCACTATTTCATGTCTAAAATCACCTTTCTACTCATTTCGACCTTATTTTTATGCTATATCCTTCAAGGTCAACTCTAGTCAAACTGGGGCATTTTATCAATTTTTTTATATAGTCATTCTTGGGTTCTAATAATCTATTTGTCATCTTGGACATTGCTATATTCTAATTTTCTCATTTCTAGCCAATTTTTGCATCCCCTTACCTCATTTCAATTTCGATCCCGAGGGGGCAGAAATACTCTATCACTGCTTAGGAGCATTTGTTTGATCTTCTCACTTGCTCTCACTCTATCCGCTTTTCTAGGTGTTAACATTCTTCTTGAATTCTAACATTGTTCTCTTCCTAGTGTTCAGTACTACCACTATCAGGCTGTACATTTAGGACTTGCTATCTTTTTCTACATTTTGTTCTTCAAAATCAGATATCTATATCTATCACCGCCTACTTGGCTTTCTATTTTCTTTGACATAATGTGTTCCCAGATCGATCACGCATTAGTCAAAGAGGGGCAAATGTAATCACCTAAAAATGGTCATCTAGACTATTAGCCCCCTTCTCAGCATTTTGGCTAAATTAATTTAATTATTTACCTAGACCAAATTGCTAATAATCAATTTATTTGATTATAACCTATAGTTTGACTATGCTATCCTAAGTTCATTATTTGATTAAAAGAACATGTCCTCTTTTAATTAAATAAAAGACCCCATTCTTCTAACCCACTTAAAGTGCACACATAAAGTCCTTTTTCTATTTTGCAATTAAAAGAAAAGGCTTTGTGACTTTTGTCTTATATGACAAGTCAACTTATATTCTATTGGTTGATTTGTGTGTGCACATGGATCACTCCTATTTTTGAATTCAACCGTTGATCATCCACCATCTTCATCTTGATCTCCACCGTCCATACATCTTTAAAAGGGAGAGAGCTTTCCCCCTCAATGGATCCTCATTTTGAATATTGTTATGCTGCAGGTTTTCTAACAGGTTTCTTTGGAGCTTTGTGGAGAACTTCTATTTCTTGTCTACATTCTCTCATACCATAGCATTTTAGCTTAGATTCATGTTGCATGTTAGTTTAGCTTCTATTTTGCAATAATCTATCTCACATAGCTTATTAATGGTATTGTAACACTCTCATCCATGCTTAGAATAGCTGCATTTTTCATATTCATTCTAGTTTAATCTTTAGTTGCATTGCGTTCTTGAGGAACTCCTTGGGACATTTGCATTCTTGCATCTTGTCTTTGGAACCTCCCATTGCATGGTTTACTAGCAAGAAGAGTATTCCTAAGGCTCAACTGAGAGCCCTTGAACTTGAAATACACTCTCTTGCACTCCGTGGATAGGGAGCTCTAAGTCGGCATCCAAGCATTCCAACTCATGGAATCGTTTGGATAGAAGGGTTTAGAGTGGGACACTTTCGAGTGTACAAATTGGTTAGCCATTATGCTAATTCACTAGAGTGCCATATCATTTGATTGATGAGGATTTTAAGAAGTATGATGATGCAAGTGTTGATAAGTGTATGGTATTCCATGGGCACTTGAATGAGTTAGACTCTGACAGTATAATATTGATTTGATTGCTTGACATGATCTTAAGCAAGATGTATAAGCAAGACAATTTAGTCAGTGAATGAAGTAATATAGTATTAACCGAGACACTATAGTTGTCATTGAACACCTAAAAAGAAGTGAAAGAACATAGTGTTAATTGAGTAATTTTAGTATTGATTGAATCAAGTATTGACTGAGTTAAGTATTGACTGAGTCAAGTATTGACTGAACAAGTTGTAATGTTCATCAAGCATGCATATGAAGGAAAAGTTTAGAAAAGATTAATATGAGGTTGATATTTGGTGAAAATTAAGAATGTTCAAGAACTTTTGAGGATAAAGACAAAGTTATTTATGAGATCAATGACTAAATAAATTCAAAGAAGATCTAATGGAGAAGATTTATCAATTTGAAAATGGAGCACAAAGTTCAAGGTGGAAGTCTATTTCCCAAGTGTCTAGATCCAATGAGTTTGAATTTGATGGAGATCTGTGATTGTGATTGAGCTAAAAAATAGAAGATTCTAGAATGATAGAAGTTTTTGATTTAAAGGGATGAACAAGATGTTTTTTTTCCAGATTGTTGCTAATTGTTGTTGATGTGAATAGTGGTGATTGAAGTGAAAGAAGAAAGATAAGGTGAATTGAGAAGAACTATATTGAGAAGATCAAGCAGAGTAAGTGATAAGTGGAAGTGTAAAGTGTGTGAATCAGACAAAAAGGGACCAAAAGAAAGAGATTGAGCAAAGTAGAGATCTAAACAAGGTGTAGTGCTAAACCCTAAAAAATCATTTCACTACTACTTTCTTAACATTGTAGTAGAAAAATATCTTAACTAAGTGGATCTAACAATATTTTGAAATGCTATATGGTAACATTCAATAGTAATGTTTGCAAGTCCTTTAGAGCATACCACTCTTTAGAAATGTCAAGGAGTGATAAGGTTTAGATGATCTTTGGTGTAAATACTCTAATAAAGGAACATTAAAAATGTTTATGTAACCTTTAACAAGGTTGACTCCTAGCAGATCTCACTTCAGAAGAGCGAAAAATATTTGGGTTGTTAGTTACCAAGTGGCTTTTCCCTTTCCAAGGTTTTCACGTTAAATACTTGTGTCAAATGTGTGAATGCTCATTGTGTTGCATGTTTATTTCAAGTTAATTGTTTAATGTTGCAACTCAATATAAGCTAGATGATTACTTGATATATTAAGGAACAAAAAATTGATAGTTTGGTGCAAAGTTTTTACAATTTTGAGTTGTGATGTTAGATCTGATTACCAAGTTATTAATTTGAAAGTTTGAGAAGTGTGAATTAGTACAAAAGTATATAAGGCCTATAGGATAACTGGTTATAACTGATTTAACAAACTCCCCCACCAATTATCTAATAATAAATCATATATAAGTGTGGCACATCAATCTATTAGGTATGTCATTTTTGAAACTAATGAATACATTGCTTCTTTAGTACAATTCTAGCAAATAAAGAAAGTGTCTCGATCATTTATGTAACATGGGTGCATCAAAAGAACCTATAACTCCACAAGTATTGAAAATTTAGAATTTTAAAAGCATTTTATGCTTCACATCGGTTCACTAATATAGATTAGGGGACAAATTGAAGGTTTGGAGCTTGTAACAACATAGTTAGATAACCACAAAGCCTAAATATTGTAATAAATCCCTAAACATCAAGAGAGAAAGGCTCATTAAATATTGAAATCAATTCAAACAATATAGTATGAAAACCAAATTTATATCCATTGTTCTCCTTTTTCTTAATGCAAATTGTGTGCTCTTAGTTTGTACTCACTTGTGTTAAGATTAAAGAAACAAATATAAAAATTATATGCATATATATATAATATTAGAAAATAATAAAGCACACACAAGAGAACACAAGACATAAAGATTTAATGTGGTACACCCGATCGTTGGGCTACATCCACCAATAACGAGTCCAATATCCTTATTATCCAGAGATTATAACCTAATTACAATATATGATCCCTTCCAGATCACTACTACCACAAGATCAAGCTACTAAATCATCACACATAATAAAATCCCTAACCCTAAGCCATTATATACAAGACTTTTTATGCTTACTAAATTAGGGCTAGAATAAATCATTCAATAGAAAAATATTAACTCATGATGTCTTTCACAATGATAGATTCACTTTTGGCTTTGGGGATATTGCCCCTCAACCCTTCCCTATATCACGACCCTACAAGAGGCATTGCCCCTTGAACCTGCCCCAGGACCCCATAAGGGGCATTGCCTCTTGACCCGTAGCATGGGGGCACTACCTCCAAACCCTCATAAGACAAACTAGGGAGAAACTCCACCAAATGAAGTGGAAAGAAATAACCTCTAAGTCTGATTAGACTCCACATAATAGCAATTTAGATAACATAAGATTTCAAATCATGCAATTATAAATTATGAGAATTTGATCTCATTATATAGAAATTCTAGATATTAATTGGGATTTTGTGGTTAAGGAAACAATTAAAATAGATTGAGGAGTTAAATTCAAGTAATTGGGGAGTTAAACTCGAATGATAGAATAGTGTAGTGAGATTTATTGGAAGTCAAGTGGGTGCATGAAAAAATTGGTTGACTGGTAAACTCATTTGATTGTGAGAAAATTGAAATTGATTAGAGAGTTAACCAAATATATGAGAAATATTACTAAATTGATTAATTAGTCAAAGACATAGATTGATCAAATAATAAATACATTAAATAGTCAAAAAAAACTTAGACAAAGACTTAGTATTATCTAGAACTAGAAGAACAACTCCAATTAAATAAATTAGGAATCTCATTTAATTGCAAATGTGGAATATAAATAAATAAGATTTATTTATTTATGAGAAGAGTGAATTAGTAAAAGAAATAAATTGGCATTCATTTAATTTAGGAGAAAATTATTAATTAATTAATTACAATTATTGCATAAATGTGATAATAATTAATAGTATTAATTAAAGGACATAATTATTTAATTAGTTATAAAGATAAGAGACTAATTAGATAATAATAATTATTTAATTAATTTGTAGAAGAAAAATTAATAAAAATTAGTTAGATGTCTGATAAAGTAATAATTGATTATAAAACTCTTAATTTTGGAATTGGGGAATTTATGAATTGGAAAATTGAATTAGGAAGAATGAAAAATTAATTTAAATAAATATTATTTAATCAAATAAGATAAAATTAATTAAAAAAATTATGTGCAAGCATGGAAATTTTAGGCATATATAGTAGTGTTGGTGTATTTATACGCTTATAATGATATTGTATCTCTTGTAATAAAATAATGATGTTATCATGTTTGATTTACTAGTGCATTTCCATTTATATTTTACATAGCAAGTGATCTTGACCTCAAATCAATGAATTTAGTATCCTCCAATATAGAGGTGATCATAATTTAGTCTTACATTAGATTCATAACCCCAATTTTAGTATTTTCCCTTAGTTTATAATCTTTTACACAATTTGATTGCACTCTTGTGCATATACACAATTCTCTCACTCATATGGTCAATTATGTTGCACATAAGTGTTACTCCCATATATGATCTTGAGGGAGAAAAAAGAGTGAAGAAGTAAATATGCTAGTAAGTGAGAATAGTAATCGAGTTACTATATTGCCCGAGCAATGAAGGAGGAGCAAAATGAGTTTTATCGTAATCCTCGAGCTTAGTACTTATTGAGTGTTTCTATATACACTGAGCATAAGACATCACTGAGACAAATAGAGATAACCGAGAAGAGATACAACCAAGTGATAATATCAAGTTTAGAAGTATTTACTGACTGAAATAAAGGACATATAAATGTTTGGATTTGCACATTAAATAATGTGAAACAATTGAGCAGGGAACATGATTCCCACCAATTGAGACAAAGATTTGAAAGGATTCCTTGAAGAAAGTGATTTGATTGTTGTTCGATTTTTAGGCAGGAAAAGGCCAATTAAAAAGAAAAAAGAAAAGTACATAACACATTTTATTCTAGATCATTGAGTTTGATCAATGATATGTTCTAGAGAGTTCCCAAACCCTAATTAGGTTAGAGATTGAAGAGGCAAAATAAAACTATAAAATGACCTATAAGGAACCATTTTAAATTTGTTGATGAAGTGAGAAAGAGGGGTACTATTGCTACCACTATTGAAAAAAAGTTTATGACAAATAGAAGTTTTGAGTATATCAGAGGTCAAAAATTCAAATAGTGTAAAGAGGAATTGAAGATCAATCACAAGAGGTGATAAACCAATGAGCAGAAGTGAGATCTAATCAAGCAAAGTAAGTTTCTATCATACAGATCATTTGTTGCTACTCTCTAATCATTGTAGTAGCTCAAAATCCTTGAAGAAGGGAGACTTAACAGTCTTATGTAAAATCTCTTAATCGAGTACATACTTAGGATAGTGTTGTAAAATCCTTAAAGAAAGTAGACTTAACAATCTTATGTAAAATCTCTTAATGGAGTACACACTTAGGATAATTTTGTAAAATCCTTGACGAAGATAGATCTTAGCAGATCTAATTATATACTCCTAATTACAAATTAAGTTACCAAAAGTGACAAAGACATTGTATCCCTAACAAGGCACCCTCTTATTGTAGTAGTGATAGATTTGTGGGTATCATCCCCACCACAATTTTCCATCTAACCAAGGGTTTTTGTGTGACCAAATATTTATATTATGTATTATGATTTCATGTTTATTGTTTATATGGTTGATGCAAATTATAGATATAGCTATTTTATTTGCAAAGTATTGTGGTTATTGTTATGAGCTTACCAAATTGTGAAAAGGATAAGGGCATCACTAAAATTATTTAAGGATAGAAATTTTAAAGGATACTAATTCACCCCCTTCTCAGCATCCTACCTTTCCTACTATTCCAACAATAAGTTCAATTGTACTACGTATTTAGCTTTTGCAGTCCTTCCCATTCATGATAGTTTAGTGTTGCTTGGGTTTTTGCATCAGATAGTTAGGATTTCAGATACCCTTTATGCAAGTGATGTTTTTAATTTATTTAAAATTTGTATATGACTATGTTACATTTGTATTTCATTTTATGCATCAAACAAAACATGGTTTACTTGACTTTCAAGGACAAATCTAGTCTCATCAATTGGTAACTATGGCAATGGCTTGGTTTAGTCTTGTGAATCTCAATGATTGATTGATCAATTTCTTGCAAGGAGCCTCATGGATTGCAAGCATTTGATTACATGGTTGTGCTTCAATTTGTCATGGAATCCTTGGAAGTGTCACAAGATTCCTCGTGTGTGAATGAGTATTGATCACCATTTTTTTGTTTGTGTGGTTATTATTTAATGCATGCGATTTGATATTATTTTAAAAATATATACCATGGATTTTTTTACCCTTAGTTCTTGAGGGTTCCTTTGTGGGGTGTTATACCCATTGCAAGGGTTTGGAAGCAATGCCTCCAAAGGCCACATTTTATGTATAATTTAATCTTATAAATCTTGATTGTTTCTAAGGTCATGAATCTGATGTTGGATAATTTTTTTCTTTTCTTTCCCTAGAAGGAAATCATATTTTATAGGCACAATGTATCATGACTACAAATTATGATGTATTTTTATAACCTGATTATTGATGAGCTATCTTCAAGTCTCCATTAGTGATACTCATTTGAGAATCTTTGTTTCTATGTGTTCAAGTTGATGAAAGATCAACTCCACAACTCCCAAGAGTCACTTGCATGAAAACACTTGTCACAGAAAGAGAGGAGCAAAAGCTATGGAGACAAGAATTCCAAGATCCATAGATGAGACATTCTTGATGAGAAAAAAGAGAAATTGCTATTAATTAAAAGTGAATCAATCAATAAATTATAAAGAGAGATCAATCCTTATAAAAGGAGATCCAAAAACCCTAAAAGGTAAAACCTAGGTTGCATTATAATAATTAATAAATTAGTAAATTAATATTTGCCTAGAGTTTAGCTTAAGTAAAATAGAGTTAATTAGAATTACTCTAACATCCCCCCCTACCCCCCCAAGATAAACTTAGGGAGTAGCTAAAATCCTAGAAACTACTACTGAAAGTAGATTTGGGTCTTGACAATAAAGGCCTGATGAGGTATCCAAGTACAACCAAATCTCTGTAAAGAGGAGATAAAAAAAATTACATGGGAAAAACCCTACTCCAAGAAGAGATGGAAAAATGTTGAAAGAACTAGTAAAGGATAGAAGAAGCCTCCAAACTAGATAATGCCTCAGAAAATAGTAACAAAGGGATGATCATGTAGAAAACCACTAAAGCATGTAGAAGCTACAAAAAATTAGTCAAAAAGTAATAGCTAACCTGAAGAACACCCATTGAAATAGAACCTAACTAGGTAGAGAAAACTATAATCTGCATGAGTTCTCTAAGACGACACTACTCAAATTAGGAGGCACACAAAGGAAAACAATTGAACTCAAAGATATAAATGACATAAAACACTATAGCCTAAAGACTCGATCAATCAAAAATGGAAGGATGTAATCAAACTAGGAACAAAGAGAAGAGTGTCTATATGAAAAATGATCTATCTCACCAAGATGCATAGGTATCCAGCCATTGCATCTGCCTAGTACATAGGAATAAATACTGAATACATAGCTCACTCCATTGAACCAATGAAGCATAAGAACTAACAAAAGAACCCAACCCCCCCGCCCCCCCAATGTAGACAAGGGTAAGGTGATAGACAACTAGAAAAGTGGGCCAAAAGAACTACATGTCAAGGAACCATAATCAAGATGCACAAAAGAATACATATGTGTATATTGAGGTGATCAATCTTAGACATGTCATGAGGTTAATGCCATGGAAGGAATACTCATTGGACAAAGGACAATGACAAACAAAGGTAAAACATCAACCCCCATGTCACTTTAATAAGAGTAGTGCATGTACAATAAGGCACACAATATGGTAAATCCCAAGAAAATAGTAATCTATACAAGTGTCCTCTGATGACACTAATTGAATCAGAAGGCAAAACAAGGAAAAACAAATGAAACAAAAATATAGATGGAATATGACACTTTATCTCAACGCATTTGCAAGAATGCATACAATAGATGTCTACAAAGATCAGAAGAGACATAAGGGTGATACAAAAGATAGTACAACCAATGAAAAATCATCTGAACCAATAAAATTGATCCCCAGACCTGAAATAACAAGGATATCTACCAGAATGCAAAAATGCAAAAAAACTAAATAGAATGTGTTTGGAGCATAATATAAAAAAAATTAGCATCACTATAAAGAGATCTAAAAGACCTTTTCAATGGCATAAAGACTTGAAAAATTGAAGATCAGAAGCTCAAGATATGTCTCCCAAAGTGCAAAAAAGAACTCTTGACTTTGGTAGGGAAAAAAGCCATAAAAATGCATCAAAACTAAAAATTACTTGTATTACTATAAAGGTCTCGGAGCCAACTTTTCGACGATATCTTGTTTGTGTAAAATGAAGTCAGTGTGCTTGAGATATGAGAAAACACACAAAGGTGGGTCCAAATAGAGCCAAAAGGGGAACTAGGAACGTTGATGCAGTGCTAATGTCAGTAAGTGATGATCCCAAATTTGATGGTCAAATGACCATCAAGGCAAAAAGAAGAAGAGAAAGGACCTAGTAGTTGGAAAAAACATATCCAATATACTAGAAAAGTGAAGAGCCAGTGAAAATGACATGCTCTGGTGCCAAAAAATAATTTGATGGCCATATAACTTTGCATGTGTATGAAAAAATTCCACCATTTGCATTCAAAGAAAAATCTTCGGTAAACCCCAAAAAATTGCATGTGCATGTGAGAAATACCACCAATAAGCGATCTAAACCACCGATGGAAAATCCTTGAGAATACTCTAGAAATAAGCTATAGAAACCACCATTTAGCAAACCACCTAGGCCATAAAAAACACCAATGTCCAAAACATTTCAAACCCACCACAAGGGTGGAAAATACTGGATGAGGTGGCTATCCTGCGTGGAGGGAGCGAGGTCTACCAAAAAAAAGTGGGCATCACCAAAACAATATACTAGGCATGGGAGTCAAGGTGGAGGTTCATATCCATGAACCAAGCACTAAGTTGGAAAAAGATTTTCACAAGTCAAAAATTTGTGGGTTGCATGAGTGCATGGAAAGGTCGAGTTGACCTGCATAGTAATTAATGCCTCCAAAAATGCAATCCAAGCACCAATAAAAAGGGCAAAGCACATCCCAAGGAGATCGATCCAGTCACCAAAATTGTAGGTCTCCAAAACAAAATGGTAGGTAAAGGGCATGTTACAATGCATCCATATGCAAAAAATGTATTGTCCATCAAAAATTGCATCCCATACCAAGTCTCAAAGTGCATGCATGGGTGCAGAACACAAAGTCTAGCCAATGGATATAGGACAACTTATATGCACCAGTATCAAGTGTTAAATAGTGGAGGAACTTATATTTTCATTGAAAAGGGGTGCATATAAGTTGAAATTTGCTCCCCCATATTAAATTCTCACCACGTGGTTAGAGAAGAAAGGCAATCCCAACAAAAAAAAATGTTGTTGATAGATGGGTCTGCCTAAAAACAAGGGATGACAGGGTAATGTGGAGTACAACCTAGGCAAAAAGAACCAATCTTCACACCAGTGCCATGATTGGTTAGAAGTAGCACATTGACTTGGAAACAACGCCTTGGCTTCCTCAACATGACCTTCATTCACAGAGTTGCGCATCGGGTCCACTCTAAAAAAAGTCTCCTTTGTCTAGGCCCAAAAAGGTGCCTTTCCAAGAAATTGTGCCTTGCCTTAAATTTTGCAGGCCAAACCAAAGGCGTGGGGGCTGGAGTGAAATGCACTAGAGAAAGGGCCAAAGAGCGAAGAGTTTATGTGGCAAGAAATCGTGCCATGTTGACTGTAGAAAGGCCTGCAACACCCAATAAAATCATAGGGCCCAAAAAAAGATGTCCAACACTATTCTCCAAAGTGAGCGCCTAAAATCATGTGATCCCCAAAATCATAGGCACTAATGTCAGTGACGAGTGGTTTGAGACCAAAAAGGATGTTGGACCGAAGGTATGAAGGCTTCGTACACTGAAGTCAGCACTCATAGTGACACATGCACATCTAAAAAATGGGAGTCATAGGAGAAGCAAGGAGTGTGGAGCCTAAGTGTCAAGGTGGAAGTGCCTTATTGCACTTTGAACAATGTGCCTCCCCTCCAAAGAAAGAACATGGTCTCTCCCAAAAAAACCTTCTTCCTTGTTGATTAAAAAAATCTCTACCATGCGTACAAAGCATGCCCACCTTGAAATTTTTTTGATAAAAAATATCAATAAGGAATTTGATATATTTTTTTAATAAAAAATATATATCGCTGCCTCATTTTGTGTGTCCAGGTCAATATAACCTAGATGCAAAATTTTTTTGCCTCAGAAGTCAATGTCATCCAAATTGGATGTATTTATATAGATCTGTTTTCAAGTTCTCTTATCTCAACGGTGATGTCTATTTGGGCTCAAAGTGCCTCAAAAAAAGTGACCCCTAGATCCAATTCAAAACACCTCTAGAAACTAAAAGCCATCAAACAATTGCAACTAAACATCTCATGAAGAGAACAAGGGCATGTAGATCTAGAGCTCTTATACCATATGTTGAAATTGATGAAAGATCAACCCCACAACTCCCAATAATCACTTGTATGCAAACCCCTATCATAGAAAGAGATGAACAAAAGCTATGGAGGTTGGAATTCCCAAATCCACATATGAGACATTATTAAACAGTAAAAAGAGAAATTGCTATTAATCAAAAGTGAATCAATGAGTAAATTACAAAGAGAGGTCAATCCTTATAAAAAAGGATATCCAAAAAGCCCTAAAAAGTAAAACCTAGGTTGCACTATAATAATTATTAAAAGACTTAATTATTATATTCCTAAAATTAACTTAAGTAAATTAGAGTTAATTAGAAAATATCTAATTACTCTAGCAACATGTATATTGTAATATGTAGTTAATTTATAAATAATATGTTGGGCAAGTTTTAGAGTGGAAGGATGTTGTCTTGAAAGGGATTTTCCTAAAATCATTGAGATATGTATGGATGATATTTATCTTCATCTCTTTTAAGTTTTTGTAACTATTGTATAACTTTTGAATTTTTACATAACACTCCTCTCAAGGTTGGCATAGGAAGTTCTTCCACCATCTTAACTTTCTTACATTGATTTATTATAGAGTTATCATTTTGAGGATGACATATCAAACATGTTTATACTACAAAGAGGAGGGATGTATTAGTTCATTTTTGTTATTTTGTTAAAAATCACAATATGCAGGTTGGGCGAAATTGATCAATGATTACATGACGGATTAACTAATGTATTTCTCTATGAAGTATCAATTTCATAAATGCTTGTATTTAGTAAACAATTTAATGCATACTCAATTAGTGTGGTCAAGATATAATACTTTTAAAATATACACACAACACTCAAGAGTATAATCATCATCCTCAATTTTATGAGGACTATGGAAATATGGACTAAGTATAGGTGAATGATGCATTGTGTATGTTCAATATTAGGATGATAAATGACAATCCCAAAACTAAAATTTCTTAAGAGGTGACATAATTTATAATGCAATTTGGTATCTTTTTCACCCAATTTGATAAAATCACATGTTCAAATTAGTTGTTTTTATAATAATCCCTATGAACCTTCAAAATATGTCAATGTTTTCATTATACTTTGAGAGGTTTGTGGACAAATGGTTCATGTGAGGAAGGAGTGACACAATAAAAAAAATGTAGGATATACTTCTAACACATCATACTAAATATCACTAGGAATGATGATGAATTCTCTTCAATTCATTTTCCAACACATTTATTTCTAGACCACTTTTTGAGAGAAAAGATGTTTCAAGGATAATTTATATATCGGTCCATCATATGAGCATAAACAACTATTAAAGGCTACTAGGAGGATTGTATTGAAGAACACACATTCATTACAAAGAGATTGGACAAGACTCACAATAGATTTGATAAATGATTTCAATGTTGATTTTGATATTATTCCTACCATGATTGGTGATAATACTTGTATGATTAATGAAGGGTGTTGTGTAGTGAACTCACATCCTTTACCAACAATTAGGAAAAGAGATTATTGACGTCTTAGTGAGATCATCATTAGTGATTACTAAAATTAAAAGTGATTAGATGCTAGAATCACTCGTACATTTGAAACTAAACCTTCACAAAAGGAACAAACTTCCAAGGACAAAAAATTCAACCACAATATTTTCTCTTTATGTATAGACTATCAAGGAATATACTACCAAGTTGAGGATTTTACATAAGAAAGGATATGACATGGATGGTCCTAAGAAAGAAAGAAAAGTGAAAGGTTAATGTTAAGGAGATAACAAGAAGACACGGAAATAATCACAAGTGAAGAGATCGTAAAATTGAGGATGTAGAAATATAAGAAACAAAATAGGGGTCGTAGTTCAAGAAAGTCATAAAACTTTAGATTACATTTCATCGTCTTACAATAAAAAAGACTTTCTCATTCACCAACAAATTCACCAAAAAATAAAGTGTTAATTCTCACTCTCCATTACTAATATTAAATGTGAATGCTCCATCATATTTGTACCCTCAAAAACAAAAAATAATAATGATATTTCAAATTTTATTAATAACACCCCTAGATTGTGTAAATGGGTTGAAAGTAAATTAAAATTTCCACCTTCAACATAGTTGAAAGATACTATTGGGAAGGAAGAAGACACAAATAATTGATCCTAGTTTTGATACAATGCCCAAGCTATTTTAAATTGATCTTCAACATAAAAGCTAAAAATGTGTATAGGTTGATGATTTATTCATTTTTTCGAATATCAAGTTATAGAGATGACAAAGTCTATTAATTTGAAAAAGGATTCAGATGTCACAAAATTTGATTTCAATGGTAACAATATTAACATAGAACCTCCTTTAGTAGAGGGGGGACTTTCCTAGCAAAAAAAAATCTATTAATATTTTGGTCAATAGATTAAGGGAAAAGGAGAAAGGAAAAGGGTTATTAGAACAAGTATGGATTTAACTCTATCTATAAGATCAATTGATGATATGCCTTCTCAATCTCTATATGTTTCAATTATGCTCCTATGAAAAATTTGTCTAAAAGAGTTAGTTTAGATATTGTGGGGTCATTTAAAACAAATTCTATTAAACATCAAAATAAGTGAAGTTAATTTGAAGTTATGTTTCATAACCACACGTCTTTTATAACATAAGGACAATATCACACAAAGTCTCAACTAAGAATAACAATTTTCCACCAAAGGATTGAACAATGTAAGACATTTATTTTGTACTCTTTTTTATATAGAATAATCATGTGCGCAAAAAAAAGTTATGAGACCATGAAAAATTTACTTTTCAATCAATTATTACCACTTCCTACCAAATCAAGCTTTATGAAGGCTTCAAGTTTATAGTGCAAGACTTGGGACTTATAATTCATAGCATAGAAAGGATCAAGGTTTAGGATTAGATTCAAAATTCACAATCCACAAGAGATTGAAGACTGTAACACTATAAGGGTTCATATTTTAAGTTTCATGATTCAATATTAAGCAATTCCTCTAAGGTTAAATTTATTGTATTTATTGTTTAAGGTTGAATATTTATAAATTAATTCTTAATAAGTAATACTCATAATTGAATATTTAATAATTTGTAAATAAGTTTGATTTCAAAGTTTAGTTAATTAATAAAAAATGATATGAAGAATTATTCAATCATTAATTTTTTTAATCAATTATATAATATTAAAAAAATTTAAATTGTACAATTATCAAATTATTTTATAATTATAAAAGATCACTCACTTGAATGGTAAGTAAATAAAATGGTAATGCAACCTTAGTAGCTATTAGCTTAGGCAACTCCTAAATAACTTTCTAGAAAGAAAACCAAAAACAATGCTAGGCACTTATATTTCATACAATTCCAACTGGAGAAAGCAAAGTGTAATCCTCTTTCATTAGCACATCACATATAGGAAGAGGATGAAGTGGAAACACAGGATAAGGAAGGAGGGGAATAAGAGAGGGTGGGTTTCTACAAGGAAGGGGCGCGCTCTCCTCCGATGATGGTGAGGAGGTTGTTGCCAAAAGGATCACTCAAATGGGCAGCCAGATTCTCCACTGGCCCCTGCCCTGTGACGTATGCCTGCACGAAGAAGCCGAGCATGGAGAACATCGCCAGCCTCCCATTCTTTATCTCCTTCACCTTCAGCAATGCAAACTGATCTGGATCATCCGCCAACCCCAGCGGATCGAATGGCCCCCCCGGGTGAAGCTTGTCCTCCAGCCCCTGTTTCCATCAATCTTATGAGAAAACATCTTGCTGTTTATGTATGCAAGTTTGAACAACATCAACATCAACTAAACCAAAATTTGATTTGATAATATCTACTTCATCGGAATTCATACTAATTAATAGTTCTTCTTAGAAAAAGACTGCGGAATTCCACATGACCCACTAAACAAATTATAACTTAGAATGTAATGTATAAGAAGGTTATCACAACCAAATAGCTTTCCAACTCTCTGGATTAAAAATTGAAAATAATTGAACTGACCAGCCCATTTGTAGCGCGGTAGTATTCAGCTCCACCAACAAGGATCACTTCTGCAATGACAGCAATCACTAAATTGATGGGAATGTTGGCACCAAAATAGCTTAGTGTGCCTCCATCGAGAAGAAGAGCCCCAGTCTGCAAACACCAGTTATATATAGGAGATGAGCTTTCCATACACTCTTTTCCTCGAGAGTACTTCAAAAGCTCATGAACATTAGATGAAAAGAAAAAGCTTTTCTACAGCACTCAGTTTAGAAAACCAATTAAACAATCGGGATTTTATACGCCCTTTTCCTGAACCATGGAGCTGAAACCAGAAGTGCTTCAAAAGCTCATGAAAATCAAATGAAGTAAGTAATATTTTCCATGGCAGTCAGTCTACAAAGCTTAGATGTGAGATGTGCACAAGAGTGTGGAAGTAGAGAATCCAAGCTAAATTAAAGAGAGGGGAGGAGAGACCTTGAACCAGACAGCTTCAGGACCACAGTAGGCACCGAACTTGTTAAAGGCCTCAGGGATGATGAACCCAGCAGCTCCCAGCATTGCCCATCTGGCATGGATCAGCTCATATGCTTGGTACTTGTCAAAGTCCTCCGGTTTCTTGCTCAATCCGAAGGGATCGTATCCGTAACTGCATAAAAAAAACCATTGAGTTTCCAAACCCTAAGGGGCTGAAATACAAAGCTCCAAACCCTAAGGTGCTTACTCTCCAGGAACTTCTCCGTTGAGATACTCGGGAATATCAGCTCTGTCAAGCAGACCTTCGGGCAGAAAGATCCTCCTGTCTGGTCCTGCCAATGTATATAGAATTACACCATTAATAAATTACCCACTGGCACTAGGGCCAATGGGGGTGATTACAAATACAAAAAACAGGGCAAATGGAAAAATGGAGTTTAAATTGCCCAAATCAGAGAGAATTGAAATGCAAATGACTTACCATACCACTTGGCGAGCTCATCGGTGGCGGGAGGAGGTGCAGACTTGAATTTAGAGGGGGGAGGAGGAGGAGCGGGCTTCTTCTTTCCGAGGCCAAACAGAGAAACGACTCGCAGTGGAGAGGAAATGGATTTTGTTGATTTGAGGGATGAGGAGATGTTGAGAGGGTTGCCGACGAACTCAGGTCTTGCAAGAGCCGCGCCGCCAGCAATGGACGCCATTGGAGATACCTTCAATTGAGTTCTCTTCCTCTGACCCTGCGCGACTTAGATAACCCCAAATCCAAATCTTAGCCCATTCTGGTGGCTCGCTTCCTGCCACCTCATATTACATTTCAGATCATCGATTGGTGGGGAAACTTTTCGCCTTATCCAATCACACCCCCATTCATTAATACATAAGTACACATCATCAGGATTACATAAGTATAAATTGTCTCATTAAACAGTATTTTAAAAATATTTACATCAATCTTGTTTTTATCTTTACAAAGCATTGGCACTAGAACAATCTTCTTTATTGTTTGCATTCCTTTTTTTTTTTCCTTAAATGTGCGTAGGAATTTCGACTCTTAAAATTTGGTTGTGATTTCTTTGTTCCTAAGCCAACTTAGGAAATTCTCACTAATGGTACTTAGTCTTATAAGTGATAATCGAGTGGGCATCATTATTAATATTCATTAAAAATAACATATTCTCATTCATATTAATTGTCTCTAGAGTAAAAATGAAAGCTTTTCTAAGAGGATTTTGCATTCTTGAAAGAGGATGGGCTTTTTTGTTGCTTTGTTGACTTGAAAAGACTTTCGACATTGTTTCTAGTAACAAGTTTTGGCTTAAAATGAGAGAATTAGGGACCCCTATGAATCTAGAGCTATTGTTTATAGAATGTATGAAGAGGTGAAAGTCAAAATCAGAACTTCATATGGCATTTAAAGTGTTTTAAAAGTGATATAGGAGTCAAACATGGATGTCCTCTTTTACCTAATCTATTTGACCTATATATCGACAAACTTGAAGAATGGTTAGACATGCAAAATGGTGAGGGTATCTAGTTAGGTACATTTTAAATAAGGTTGCTCCTGTATGTGAATGTTCTCGTTTTGGTTGTCAAATCTGCTTGTGGTTTGCAAGAACATTTACTCTCGCTCGAGTATTTATGCAAAATGGTAGGCATGCAAGTCAACATCAGTAAGACAAAAGTTGTGATATTTTTGTAAAAATAGAAAATAACATTAGCATAAGTTTTGTTTTGAGGGCAACATTCTTGAGGAAGTTGTAGAATAAAAAATACCTTGGGATTGACTTCAAGAAAATCTAAGCTGTGAAGGTTGTAGAAAGAAAAGAGTTTTAGGATGATGGAAGACACTCTATGCACTTCAAAATAGGTGTCGTGATGTAGAGGTTTACGATTGGAAAACTACTTAAACTTTGTTTGGGCTTCATGTGCTATTGGTTGTTCTTTATGGATGTGAATTATGGGCCAACAGTACTTCAACCTTACAATAGAAACAAATCGAGAGGATTCAAAAATGCAATCAAAAGCATTGTTTCATATGATATCATGCTTAGTGAAGTGAGAATTGTACCTATTGAGGCTCTTGCTATGGTTCACCTCATTAAATATCTTAAAAGAATTGAAAAAATGTTTGTAAGTAGATGACCTAAAGTGTTCTTAAATGATATTTTTTTCAAATGTAAAAAGACAGGGATACAAAAAATATCAAGTGGATGAAAAAATGGAATATCCATTTCAATATGTGCGTCGTAAACAATAAAGAAATAAAAGTCTTTGTTATGGAGAAATTCTATAAGAGAAATTGGGGAAATGGACTTGGAAGGAAAAAGACTTATTACATCAGTGAGTTCAACCCCACATGTGATCAACTCCAAAAGGTATACATAGAGGCCAACATTTCTTGGATAGCTAAACTTGTATTACACAGCTCAGAACCAACTCTCGCTAGCTTCAATGTGAGACAAGACAATGGAAGAGGGAAAAAAAAGTCTTGAGAAGAGAGATTTTACATGTTTTACAATTTTGGGAAGCTAAAAACCAAATAACACTTTATTTTAGAATATGATTCATACAAGAACAATAGGCTCAAATTTGCATATATTAAATCTGACAGCTTTTGCTACAACTTATTTACCAAGGAGAACATTGAGAAGTTGGGTGGTCTCATCATCAACTTGCACAAAAAAAGGAACCGAATTACTAAATTTGGTTTGGTGGGAAGGTTGTCCTATAGCCTATGTTCAGCCTCATGGATGTCAAAATTTCATCTATTTATCTTGTGCTTTCTATTGTATTAATTATATTTAGAAATACTTTTAGTGTTTTTTTGTAATAAGAGGATTTAGGAATCTTGATATCAAAATTAACAAGAGATGCAAAGTGTCATGTTCCCCAATAGTATAATAGTGTAATACATTTAGATTTAAGATTTGGTGAAATTAGAAGTTGGATACAACTTTTAAGATTTTTTAAAATTAGGAAATTGAATTTATTTGAAATAAAATATTATGAAAAAAAAATGGGTAAGAAGTATCATTGATAACTTCATTTAAAAATCACTCAAAATATTTTAATTATGAGAAAATCTATGAAACTAAATTTGATAGGTTATATATAAATCATGAGCATAACATATGTTGATAAATAGTAGACATTTTCCATGACAAGTCAATTTGTGATATTGCTACCAAGATTCAACTGTGATGTTTTCCAGTTTAACTCATTAACCCATGTTTTGAGAGTAGTGGTTCAAATGAATGCATTTCTATGAGAATGAATGGAACCATTATCACTTATTACATCTAAGTGATGCTCACAGAGTTAAAGAACACATGATTGATGTTGTCAATCACATATTTAGGTATACATGATAAGAAATAAAAAGTAATTCGTCTACCTAATCAAAAAAATTAACAGTAAAAAGTACTCAATAATTTGATCTTTGTTGTTTCTGTAAATGCTCCATGTGGAGCAAATGCTATAATTTTTCAAACATGAATACCCAACACAAGCAACAAGATATTATTTTCTCCACATTTATTGGGGCTTGCGGAAAGAAAGGAATGGCAAAATCTTTAGAGATACCAACACCCCCTCCTGGGTCATTGGTAAAGGAATTATCAGAAATATAAAGGAGAATTTTATATCACATTGTGGCCCCTCTACAAATCTCAACTTGGAGCATCCTAGTCAAATCTGCATAGTTAAAAAGGATAATTTGAGGGAGAATGCTATCTGGTTATCTCCTCCCAATGGTTGGATTAAGGTTAATTTTGATGGGGCTTCCAAAGGGATCCCTAGCAAGGCTAGCTATGGGGGGGTCATAAGGGATTGTAAATGCAATGTCATTTGAGCTTAGGCTATTCCTCTTGCTATTACTTCTAGCCATAAAGTTGAGATGGCAAGGGCACGTTATATGATCAAGCTGGCTAAGGATACTAGTTGTAGGAGCCTTTGGCTAGAAGGGGACACTAGAAATATTGTCAATATCCTTAATAATAAACATGACCCTGCCTAGAATATTTCTAACCTTCTTTGTGAAAGTAAAGAAGACCTTTTTTTTTTTTTTTTCAAAAAGCATTCATTTCTCATCACTAGCATGAGACAAATACATTGGCTGATTGGATGGCCAACCTGATAGTTCAAAGCAATGATATCGTCATGTGGACTGACCATTTAAGCATGGGAGATGATTTAATAGCTAAATGTAATTATGAAGGAAGCATATCTCGAGAAGGGAAAATCAATATTTGATATGCTTGCAGCCTCCACTTATCATTTCTTCAATGCTTCTATTTATTGTTTTAAATAGAATGGTTTTTGTGCATGCATGTTTATCAGTACTTCACATGGATTGTGGGTTTCATTTGGGCTTTGAAGACATAATACACTGATAATTTCTTAGAGTTTTTCTTTGAGCTATTTTAGTCTCATTCTGTAGAGCAGTGTTGTTTCTGTGAAAATGGGTAGAGAAGCGAAAAAGTTGGAATCCAAGAAGCGCCACTAATGGAAAAAGAAGAAGGAAGTTTGACATCAGCTAGAGAAAGGGAAGGTGACCAGTTACATTAAAATATTTCATGGTTAAACACCTCATGTGATGGACAATTTCTACAAAGCTTGGGATGGTGACAAGGTTACGCTCTATGGTAGACAATTTACCCTTAATGCTAATTTTAATGCTGAGGTTATGAGGCTATCAAATGAAGGTATTAGATTTTTCAAGCACAAAAAAGCTTCAAAAGAGGTGGTAAAGTGCTTTCCCAAAAATAACCAAGAGGATGTGAGACTGGTGAAGAAGGTTGGTAACTTCTATGATCTTGCTCAAATTAAGGAAATCGGGTAGGAGGTTCTCACCCATGCATGGTTGTATTTAATTCTAGATGGTAGGGTTTCTAGGGTTCATTAATACCACTTTTTTTTTTGAAATCATTTCTGTTATAAGAAAATAATCTTCTTCCCTTACTACTTGGCTAATTCTCTCTAACTAGGCTTAAATCCCATAAGAATAAAGATTCTAGACCTATCATCCATGAGGGTCTCATCCTGCTTATCATTGAGTTTTTTTGAGATAGTACCCCCACTCACTCTATTTCTACTATCAAATGGAAAAGAGAAGTGGAAGACACACTCAGCAACAAGGAAAATGTTGGTGACTCTTCGAGGAAAAACAAAAGTAGCAGCAAGTGGGCTCTAGCGATGGAAATAGACACTGATTAGAGCTCTGAAGATTTGGAGGTTGTTGATGCTCCCTTGGATGATGGCATGACCCAGAAGTGATAGTTTCTCTTCTGAGAACAAGGATTTTTCTCTCAACCTAGATGATATCTTGGCCCATGATTCTCTGCTTTCTTCCCCTAGTACTATCAGCAAGTGAGGTAAGAACTCTTTCAATAAGGGTAAATTTATGGATAATGTCCCTTCCTTGAAGTGTAAAAGAATAAAAAGAAACAATTCTAGTCTTGAGAACAAGGATGCTATCATCAAAGAGGATAGTGGAAAGATGGTGAATAAGAAGGTCTTGTATGAAAAAAAATTGGAAGGTGACCAGTACTAATGATAAAGGTGGGTTAATCAACCTGACTACTTAGACACTTGACTTGGAGCATGCTAAGATCTCCCCTGTTAATACTACCCTTTCCCTTGGTCCAGAGGCCGCTATTGTTTCTCTGGCTAAATGTGGTCATGGTGATGTTGATCTTGGTACATATAATGAGCCAAAGACCAAAACCTAGGACTATAAGGAAAAGCCTCTACAAATTGATGATTCTGAGAATGCCTAGGATTTAAGGGGAAATGTTTAAGTTCAAGAATATCTGAATAAAGCCAAAGAAAAGCTAATCTTGGGTTGGAAATGGAGAACTAGATGTACAATGAAATTTAAAAACTTCACTTATCTATTTCTTCCTTGTAGAAAAATTCCCTTTTTTTACAACTGAAGCTAGATGGGGAAGGTAAGAAGCGGAGGGAGATGGATTCTCTAGTTGGGAGCATCCCAAAAAAACTCTAGGAGTGCAAAGCTTCCCTTAAAAAATTGATTAAGGATAGTGAGATGGGTATGCAAGATGTTACTTCGTGCATCCTAGTTGTTGCTACCTTTATTGGGAAAGTTTCTCCAAATGAAGCCAATTTGACTGGTTAGGCTCCGCTACTAGTTGGTGGTCTGAGCAGAAGAACTAGACAGAGCACTAAGAAAGCTAACCTGCAGCTTCCTATGAAGAATATTCACGATTCTCTCAAAGAGGTTGTTGTCTTAGGCACTTCTATTATGATTGCTATAAAAGACCTGATCTAAATTTTTTTTCTAGGTTTTTTTGGACTTTTGGTCCTTATTGTTTTTGTTAACTTATGTTGGTTGTTGGTCCCTATAAAACTAGCTTTACTTGGTTTTTGGTCCCTGTAAAACTAGCCTTTGAATTCTACTTTGATATTCTAGGATGTTAGTCCCTGTAAAACTAGCTTTTGACTTTGGTTCCTTTTTTTTTGGGGTTTTGGGTCCCCCTCAAACCTAATTTTACCTAATCAAAACATGAGCAACAAGGTTCTATATGTATCAACATTTTTTTTTTTTCAGTTGTGAGTCAAAATATCTAAATATTAGAAACCATGATACAACATTTTTAATAAGTCTAAGCCAAATATCTTGCACCTAGATGTTCTCCTTATAGATACATGACTTATAATTAGCACAAGTAAATGCAACTATCTGACATGGTTGAGGTATTCTTCCATTTCACTTAGGCCTTCATTTGTTCTTGTGAAATTGATGAGAATGTCATAATCAACATAGAAATATCTCTTGCAATTTTGAATTCCTCAACATTTGGACCTATTTCTATGGTAGAATATTTAATGGTAAATATAAAACATCTCAAGATTGGGAATTAGTAACTAGAAATTTTTTGGTTTCCCCAAGGCCCCAAAATACTTTCATATCAAATCAACTTTATAGGTCAAAAATGTGAGAAAAATTGTAAGGTACATCAAATAAAAAAGAGCATGAACATTATTGTATAGATTAAACCATCTAATGGGAAAATAAAGAACCATTTTTTTAAAACCTTTTGGTTAAGTGGATTGATAAGGGAAAAAATAGAGAAACAAGGTTTGGGGGGAGAAAATGGAGAAATGAGGGGATAGGAATAGCATGGCAAGGGGAACCGTTCTAAGAACTTAGTAGCTCCCATATGGACCCCAAATCAAAATTTCAAAAATTAGATTATCCTCGTTCATATACTATATTGTGGCAAAGATTATCTCTCTAAGTCTATATTTTAAAATCTGATAAGGCACAGTCCTTAAACCCTTTTGAACTAGTTCAAATTGGTTCAATTGGTTCAAATTAGTTCAACGAGTTCAAACTAGTTCATGAGGTTCAAAAAGGATTCACAAGTTGAAGATCGAAAGTTCAAAGTTTAGGTTCGAAAGATTGACTCATCAGTTTAGAGGAATAGTTCCATGGTTCAAATTGGTTTAGTCAAGTTCATGTAGGTACAACTAGGTTTATAATGATTAAAAAAGGTTCACAAGTTCGATGGTATGAAAAATTTGAAAAGATAGTTCAAAAGGGAACAATTTCAATGGTTCAAATCTATGTGCCTCACAAGGTTATTAACTTATATGCCCCATTCTGAGATATTGGGAATTTTTGGATGTAAGGATAACATAAATCATGGCTTCATCAAATAATTCTTGGTCCATAAATGCCACAATGCAATAATCAAAGATATATGGTAGTGATCTAATAAAGAGGGAGTGTGAACAATTCTAATTTTATGATAGTTTGATAGACCTACACATAGTGACACATAACTTTTGACAAATACATAATTTCATAGATCGCTCTGGTGAGAATGTAAAAAAGTTGGGTTGTGAAAACATATCCATAATTGAGAAAGATCCAATGGTGTAATAAAAAAGTTACACCCCCCAAGAGGTGGCTGATTTTTACCATCAAAACTATTTTCAATCTGCCTAGGATAAAGAATATTTCAATTTGGGCTAACATATTTAAATTCCACCATTCCAAATATCATTTGAATATTTTAATTTGTATCCTTATAAAATTCTAAATAAATAGTTTATAAATATATCAAAATATAACTGAGAAATAATCACAAGAGGAGTTTGAAAATAGAGAGTAGAGAGAAAAATAGCTTTCAAGAATTGGTTGTGATAACCAAATGATAATCCGAAAAGGCTTTATATTGGAAAAGACTCGGCATGAAAGGGGGTTTCCAAAATCAACCTTTTTGGTTGGAGACTTTTTGCTATAGATAGATAGGATTTCTTTTGGCTTCTGATTGCAATGTAAAGGGAGGGGGGATGTTTTGTTTTTATGTTGTAATTTGGGTGCAGAGGCAAGGAAATCTCTTTTATCTTTTTGTATGTTTGGAGAACGGGGCTATTAGTATACTAAAACTTTGAGTTTAGATACTTATCTTCTTACCGATATTAATCTTTGAATTACATTTAGTTTTCTCTAAATACAACTCTATCTCATTTATGTGTGAATATGTTAATTACTTGGTCTTTGAAGCCTTGATCATTCATATTCTTAGAAAGAATGGATTTTCCTTTTTCCTCTCTTAATTTATTTTTAGTTTAAAGGTTTGAATAAATGGACTTTGTGTCATTTATCTAGTGTTATTAGTTGTTTTCTTCTTTGTGGCTACTCCATGTTTATGGGTAGATGTTTATGTGCCTTTATTTCTTTTGGTTTGAAAGAATACATGTTTGTAGTGTACATAATTTATTGGAAATATCACATAGGGAGTTGTACCCTTTATAATTCAAAGGAAGATTATCAATCTCGTAATAATCTACAAAACTATTAGCAACAACTACACTTCAATATGGGCACCAAGAATAATTTTGTGTTGATTTTTCTCGAAGTGTGAATCTATTAACTAACACATTTTTGGTGACTTCACCAAGGAAAGGAATCAAAGGCTAGTGTTGAATTTATTTCCTTAGTTATTTTTGATATATTTGTATAGGTAGGCCTGGTGACTTTGTTAATTCATCATGATGCAAGGAAGAGTTGTAAGGTATACACTCAATTTGTGCACTTCTCTAAACCCGTCTATCCAAGGTATCCCATGGATTGGAACACTTGAATGTTGGCTTAGAGTTCCCTATCCATGGAGTGCAAAGGTGGGTGCTTGTGCATATGGGGAGCTCTCAATTGAGCCTTTGAGACACAACCCTTACTAGTAAACCATGTAATGAGAGATTCCTTAGATAAGAGAAAGAGTGAGAATGTCCAAAAGAGATCTCAAACTTGCAATGCAAGAATAATCTATGCTAGAATGAAATGTAAGAGTGCAACTAGATTAAGCAAGATGATCATATTACAACCATTTTAATTAAGCTATGTGAGTTGTGTTACAACAAAGAAATCAAGCTATTAGTTCTAATTTGATGAAGGATGCAAGAATGAGGTAAGAAGAATAGAAGTTCTTCTATCCTCAAGTGCTTCAAGAAACTTATCAAGAATCTTGCAACATAACATTAGCTCAAAATGGGATCCTTAGAAAGGGAGAGAGCTCTCTTTTATAGGTGTATGAACAATTGAGATCAAGATTAAGAAGTGGATGATCAAGGGCAGGGGTTGAGTTTTGGCATGATCCATGTGCTAGATCAAGTCAACCAATGAAATAGAGTTGACTTTTCATGTGAGACAAAAGCTTTTTATTTTAATTTATAAATAGGGAAAAATATTTTATGTGTGTACATTGAGTGAGTTAGGAGAATGGGGTATTTTTTTTAATTAAAAGGGGCATGTTCTTTTAATCAAATATGGTCTTAGGATATTATAGTCAAACTATAGGTTAAAATCAAATAAATTGATTTTTTTAGCAATTTGGCCTAGGCAAATGATTAAATAATTTAGCCAAAGTGCTAAGAAGGGGGGCTAATAGTCTAGATGACCATTTTTAGGTGATTATATTTTCCCTCTTTGAGTAATGTGTGATTGATTTGGGAACACATTACGTTGAAGAATACAAAAGCCACATAGGCAACAATAGATAAAGAGATATGATTTTGAAGAATGAAAATGCAAAATGAGATAGCAAGTCCTAAATGCACATCCTGGTAGTGGTAGTACTGAACACTGGGAGAGAAATGATATTGGGACTCAAGAAGAGTACTTACACCTAAGAAAAGTAGATAGAATGAGAGAAAATTAAGACATCAAGCATATGCTCCTAAGAAATAAATAGTTGTAGCAAGCAAGGATAGAATATTTCTACCTCCTTGGGATTGAAATCAAAATGAGGTAAAGGGAATGAAAAAATGACCAAGATATGATCAAATTGAGATAAAGCAAGATCCATGATGACAAATAAAATATTAAAACCAAAGAGTGACCATAAGGAAGCGATATAATGTCCCAATTTGACTAGAGTTGACCAAGAAGGATAAAGCCTAAAAATTAGGTCAAATCAAGTAGAAAGATGATTTAGAAGAGGAAAATGTGAATCAAAGTGAGTATGGAGTGTAGAAATGATGAAGACATGGAGAAAAAAAGATTCCCTAGTGAATATTTAGAGATTAGACCTCATAAGGTTAGCTAACTACATAAAAGAAGACATGAATTTAAAATGCAATTTTGACTCTCAAGATGAACCCAAATTTTGATTTCAATCCCAAAAACAAATCTAGGATGTTGAAATTAGTAGGGGTGCAATTTTTGTGGCATTCCAAGGAGTTTGAAAAATAAGTCAAAATGAGGTTGGATGACAGTTTGAAAAATAAGTCAAAATGAGGTTGGATGACTATATAAGGTGTCCGCAGGTCATTTTCAATTCATTTGTCTTTTATGATTTTGGAAGGCTCTCCAGTCATTTTGAGAGAGATCATTGATCTAGCAGGTATTCTAACCCATAGGCACCATTTTGAGCATAGCCAATTGCACAAACAACCACTGGAATATGAGGCTCTGGTGAGTCTTCAAATTTTTTCTCACTTTTTGAGCCTTTATATGCATTTTGACATGTTTTTAATGCATTTTTGTGAGTTTTTTGCAAATTATTGTGTGATACTTTAAAGTTATCACATGGTTGTAATCAGATGTATTGCGCGGTACTTCTCCTATGCAAATTGTATCACACTTGATGTAAGGGTTTATCATATCAAGTATACTCAAGTTTCGCATGAAAGAGAAGTATCACCCATATACTATAAGAAGTATTGTACAATACTTAATCATAAAATTGTATTGCCTGCATATTATGAAAAGTATCACATGGTTATTTTTTGAGCACTTTTGTATGTGTAGGAGAAATTTTTGAGTGTGAGATTTTTTTTTTCTATCATTTTGATCTATTTATGATGTCACATGATTTCTTAGGACTGATACTGATGCTTTCCTTGTTTGCTTGACTTGACTATGCAGATTGTTTTTCTAGCATTGGGGATTAAAGCCCCCAAGGTGGTGGTGTTATGCATGGTCTATTGTCTAGAGGTCGATGAGAGAGCTACAATTCAGAGCATGAGGTTTAGTTGGTTGTAAGTATGCCCCATATTTGGGCTAACCATGGTTTGTTGACAATCTTAGCTAAGTGGTGGCATAGTGAGCGTAATACCTTTTATTTTCTCACTAGTGAGACCACCATCACTTTGGAGGATGTATATCACATCCTTTTTGTACCATACTATTAGTGAATAGTTTTTACTTCCTAGTTACTTTGAATTTAAATCAACAAGAAAAATAATTTTCACCACAAATGAGTTTGGAAGAATTGTAAAAACTCTCTATGTTTAAAGGCCCTTCTACAATAATTTGTCAATGCAACTCTTACAATAAATGAATTATAATAATTGTTCTTTTAACCTAAAAGAACTTAAGGGAAATGAAAACATCCTCTCATATCCATAAAAAAATGTTATAGATTTAACTACTAATATTTGATATATATGCCATATGACACATGGCTTAGAATCTTAGAAATATGATCAAGCTCACCAAACCAAAAAAGAAAGGAAAAGGAACTACAACATTGCTAATGAAACAACATCCATATGGAAATGGATTTCACATGAATTTCACCACCAACAAGATAACCGCAAGATTATCAAATAGATGCACCGGAAATAACCAAATGATCACTTCTATTATCATTAACTATATTGTTCAACAACAACTGAAAAGAAAGAACTAAAACTTACTAGCAAAATCTAAAAGAACTAAGTCTGGAGAGCCGAACCTTTAGATCAATTAAAACATTACATATATAGCCATGTAGGGATTTTTGAATTCCCTCAAAAATTGACTCCCTTAAGAAAGTTAAAACGTTTCATAAAAACCAACTGAGTCTTAAAATAAAGAAAACTAAAACTAAGGAAAAAGATGTGGGTGACTCTTTGATTCTCCTTTAGGCTCCATCTATATCAACAATGTTGAAGCAAGGTTCCACACTTTATGCACTGCAAGGAAATTGACCAACTCCTTCCATTGTGCGACACCTAGCTGCTCCAAGAAAAACATCCACATCCTCATGATTCAGTAGATATGATCCATCTGTTTGTCTTGTATCTCCAGGTGATTCATGTAGATAATCACTATGGAGTCTGCCCTAGCAATGATGGTTAGATCTTGAACTAAGACCTCGCTTTTTTCTTTCAGCACCTTAATTTTTGAGAAAAAGGTTGTCTCCACTTCCCTAGGGGGCTTGTCACCTTGATCCTCATTTCCCATAATTTTAAGATTGATGCATTTTATAACATCAATTAGGATTTCTTTTAGGCATCCTATCTCCTTAAGTAGTTTAGCGCATTCTTCTAATCCTTGCTCCATCACTATGTTTCTCAAATCCAAATTAGCTTGGGCAATGAACAAGAAGTCAACTTTGAGCTTGGCTCTTGGATTTTCTTTCACAAATTTATCTATGCCATATTCCTCAATTTCAAAAATGTTGATGATATACTAATCCCATTTGATTTTCTCAGATTCCCAAGCATTCATTTCTGATTCTAAAGCTATTGTGTATTTCTCAGCTCTTACATTGATATTGGAAAAATGAGAGAAATAGATAGACGCTTGAACGTGAACTACATTCTACCATTCACCGTAGGCTTGAGAAATGGAGTAGTCCCTCTTAACCTACTTGATGAAACTCTTATTCAAAGGAGACTCAATGTCAATAAAAGAAATGAAAGTAGACAAGGCTTCTGTATGTGGGCTCTGAAGTTCATGAATGTATTCAACCATTTTTTGCATTGATTTCTTTAACTCTTGTTTGTCCCTATGATATTTACATATCCTTTGGGAAATTTTGGTGGTTCCTACATTCCATATTTTTACACTAGTGGCCCTTGAAGGAAGACCAAGGATATTCTTCTATGTCGCATAATCCTAGGGCTAAACTTCATGTATTCCCTCTTAGCCATTGGCTTCATTAATTCTTCAATCCATTACCTTGTTTCTTCATCAATGTTCAACATAGTTTCAATCTTTGGTCATTTTGTCTAAGGAGTCTTCCCAAGGAATTTGCCTACCATGTCACCCACAGGAAGAGTCATTGGCACTATGCTTTTCTTACTTACTGGTAACTCGAACCAATTAGGGATGGGGGGATTCACTTTCTTAAAGTGTTAGCACCTTCCATTGTTTACACCCTTGTTCCATTTCATTGATTTGGGACTCCCATGTTTCTTCAATATCTTCTCTTACGTTAAGCTCTATCATCACTGGTTTTTCTTGGGTCTCATTCAAGATCTTTGATTGCTCCTACTTCTTCCTACTACAAGAATGGGTCCACTTGACAGATGGTGGAAGGTGAACTGAACCATGAATAAGGTGTTCAGGTTCAACACTTGACTTTGGCTTTCCTACATTGGAAGAAGTAACAACTTCATTAGAACCAAGAACAACCAATGGTAAAATTGAACTAGCATGAACCTCTTAAACATTACAAGCCATTGATCTTGACTGCCTCTTGTTTATGAACCATTGCTCTATTTTGGTTAAGACAGGTAGGGTTCTTGTATGTAAATCATCTTCCTTTGGAAAAGTCTAGTATATTTGTGGTAATGGGTAAGCTTCTACTTTCTCAATGCATGAAGGGTCAACAATTTCCTCATTTCCTTCATTGGTTACCCTTGAGGTGTTAAACTAGAGGTTGAAATCTTTAATCTTCTTTAGCGTTAGTATAGACAATAGCTTCCTTCTAACCTCAAAATCATCTTGACAATCAACCCAGAAATCCTCTAAATGGGGAATGTGAGGAGCAGGAGAACTTAGTTTTGAGTACTTTAGAGAAAACTCTTGACTATCAAAGTTGGACCTAGTAGAGTAAGTTAGCGAGTTCATGGCTTTGATCTCAGATTTAAGCTTGAGAGTGTCTTGAATGGTTTTGCATTTATAACGTGCAAGCTCAACAGGAAAAGTATAACTTGAGCATTTCCTTATTTTACAATTGTTTTCAACCTCCACCAATTGTCTACATACTTTGATTAGCACAAACCAGTCTAGGAAATGTTGGGGTAGCCTCATTGGCTTACCTTCATATCCCCAACCCTAAGATAGGTGAATTTTTGAAATTGGGTAGACAAATTTCCATAAATATCAATTAATTGGGTGGCTTCCTCTGTCAACCTCATTTGTCAACCATTTTGGCAATAAATGTGTCTTGGACTATTTTAAATTCATCATGGTTTCTACTTTTCTGTAAGAAAAAATAATATTCATAAATGGGCATGCTTGGGTTCTAGTCTGAGTGTGGAAGGCCTTTCCATTCTCTTCAACAAGCTAGGATATAGAACAAATAGGAGGTCATGTAGAAACTAGACATTCTAGAAGCTTGAGAGAGTTCCTCTTGTAGCCTAGTAGCTATTATGTCATCCCAATCGATAAACTTGTCTTCCCCCAAAATAGTCTACATGAAAAAGTACATCCAATTCTTCCAATAAAAGGCATGTGGGTTCCCCTTCACCTTGTTCAAGAGTGTAATGACATCCTTAATTTTTGGAATCATGTGTTCTCTGGTCAATGGATGTACTAGGTAGGAACCCCCTCTCTTGGATTTGAAAAGCCATCTTTTTACAATGTTGTCCTTAAATTCAGTGGCATCTGTGGAAAATTGGGCATAGAAAGAAGTGATAGTCTAGTCTTCATAGAAATCACACAAAGGAATACTCAAAGCACCCATGACAACAACCCGACTGACATACACTAGGACCTCACCATTAAAGGTATGAATGCACTTTTCAATCACATCATATTTATCTGTGCATGTCAAGACTAACTTAGGACAAGGGAAGGCTTCTGGGAAGATAGATGCTTGCAACATACCACAATATGAGACCTTCTGAGATATGGAACCTAGTTTGGGGTTTACAAATCTAGCCAATAATTTTCTCATGTCCTCTTTAGCAAGGAATGTGACTTCCATATTGCTAATAATAGACTCCTTAATCTTATCAGGTAGCTTTGGGCAGAAACGGGTGGCCAATACAAGAAAATAACCATAACCAAAGAAGAGTAGAAAGATTACACAACCTTAAAGTAATGCAGAAAGAAATGACACATTAAAGGTGGAAGACTAGAAACTCATTGTGTTGAGTGCATGCAAACTTGTAGAGACAAAAGGCTTTAAGCTATCGTCATGTACATCCATACAGACAAAATTATCTTTTACCAAAAGTAGAAATGGCAGGGGAATGAAAAAAAAGTGGCCTCCATTTAAAACATAAACCTAGACTTGAAGCTTGTGGATGGATGATAAGACAAATGATGCGGCAGGTATTTTAATCATCAAAAGCTCACCTAAGATCCACACATGCCACAACATACCAAAACATCATTACCTTTAACTCCCATTTAATACAAATATTTTTTGTAGATTTAGTAAACATTGCATTGCTATTGAGCTGTCCACCTGGACACATGGCACCAAAAGCATCAATCTGTATGACCAGGTGAACATGAATAGTGAACTACAAAACAATTTAATTTTCAAGTTCAATATTCACAAAATATTGGAAGTCACGCTCATAATGATAGACTAGATACAAAGGAGAAACTATGAACTTGAACCTCAAACAAAGTGTTCAATGTTCAAGTTCAACACCAATGATGAGCGATAGTAACCGTGGGATGATTTGACTTTATTGACTCAACCAAGGGAAACTGATGAACCTACGAACCTTTGGCATCTTGAATTGTGTGTAAGGAGATCATGGCTAAAATGGTTATGATAGATTCCTATGATGCATAAGAGCTATCTCTGGAAGATTTGATGACAAGTGAAGATGTGAAGACATGTAGCAATTGATCATTGAGTATTGTACACTTGAGTTGAATGGTAAAACCCTAATATGATTGTTCTTTGGAAGTTTCCCTAAAAGGGAAAGCACATGATATAAGCATTTTTAGAGTTGTAGATTGGAGAGTGATAAAATGTATTGTTGGTATGGTATGTTGCTATTGGATTGGTCTTTTGTGTCATTGTTCTCTTGAAAGAACTTGCATTGCAAGTGTGTTGTAATTTTCTATGTTGAAGATAATACATTGTGCAGGTTTTGGAGGTGTGGGGTTGTTTTATGGAAAGGTTTTTTCTGACATATCTTTGTGTTTATGTGTTTTCTTTCTCTATTTTTTTTCTATGTCCATGGTTGAGTGCTATATTATTGTTTACATAATGTCAAATCTAAAATTGTAGGGATTTAATAGGAATTTGCATAATACTTTCCTTAAGGGATTAGTGTAGGAAGTTGTTTCCACACTTGAGTTTCCTTACAAGTGGTATTAGCGCTTGATCAACTTTTGATCCTAGTTGTTGGGTAGGGTTTTTTGTGCTAATCTCAAGCTGATTGGGAGTTTTGTGCAAAGAATTCTAAATCTTATTTGCAGATTAAGATGGCAAGTTCATCATATGGAAAAATGGAGGTGGAGAAATTTAATGGCAGTAATTTCAAGTTGTGGAAACTCAATATGGAAGACTTGTTTAAAGATCATGATCTATGGGAGGCAACCTCACTTGATGTGAGACCCATAATAGTATCTCAAGCAGATTGGGATCTCAAGGATAAAAAAGCTAAGGGTCTCATTAGACTCTATCTAGCTAATTCAATTCTCTTGAATGTTCTTGATTAGAAGACCACAAATAGTTTGTGGACATGGCTTGGGTTTGTGTATCAAGCCAAATCTATGGTGAACATGTTTTTCCTAAGGAAGAAGTTATATTTTATAAGAATGGAGGGAGGAGGATCTGTTACAAATCATCTAAATGCTTTTAATTTACTAATTGCATAGTTGGCATCATCTAGTGTCAAGATAGAGGAGGAGGATTTATCTATGACCCTATTATGTTCCTTGCTAGATTCATGGGACCATCTTGTGATGGCTCTTAGAAGCACTTTAGTCACTTTTAGAATGGATGATGTGGTGTCTCCACTATTATTTGAGGAGATGCAGACAAAGTCTTTGGATTTGGCTAAGGAAACTCTTGTTGTTTGCAAGAGATCAATGACAAAGGGAAGAAAAATGACAACAAGTCTGGATAGGGTAGATCCAAATCTCGTGGCAAATCAAAGACTCCTAAAAATTCCAAGGAAAAATGTTGGAATTGTGATAAGTTTAGGAACTTCCATAAAGATTGTAAAGAGCCAAGAAAGAAGAAGAAGGCCCCAAATTTAGGTTTAAAAAAATCTCAAGAAGATGGTGATGCTTTCATTGCAGCCTTGGCATCACATGCATCTAATGATGTGTGGTTGATAGACTTGAGTGCTTCTTTCCACATGACCTCTCATTGAAGTTGGTTGTCAAAGGATGAAGTTTTTGATGGTGGAAAGGTGTATTTGGGTGATGATTCTCACCTAAAGATAGTTGGATAAGGATAGGTCACTATCAGATTCCCTAATGGATGAGCAAAGGGGACCAACGAGGTAATGCATGTCCCTAGTTTGGCATGAAACCTATATCTCTAAGTATGTTGAATGATTGCAATGTCCCCTTTTTAGCATTCATAGCATGATGTTGTCATTAGCCTATTTCCCCACGGTCTCGTAGGCTAACCAGGACATTAAAGGGGCTTAGAGGCCATTTGGCCTAGATAGTTTCAGTTGCTGGTCTTTCTGAGGGGTCTTGAGGCAACTTTGGGCATACTTACTATTTATAGTAAGTCATCTTGGGCATGGGTGGACATCCAGTGGCAATGGTATGTCGATGGTAATTGTTTAAAATCGGCAAGAAGACTTGTTTATCATTGATAAGATTCGTTTTGCATTGATAAAGCTATTTTATAAAGTTAAATTTAAATATTTAACTTTATTAATGCATAGACTATAGTTTGTGGGAAATATTTAAATTAAAAGAGTCCCCTTTATTTTATAACACATTGGAGACATAAGTTACATAAAGGGAGTTATGTTTTATCCCACATTGAGAAAATGAAGGATGGAGCTCTTGTGAGAACACTATAAAAGAAATGGAAGAGCTTCTTTTAAGCATGGTTGGAAATTGGGAAATTTTCTAGAGATTATGTCTCAATAGTTTGAAGGACAAAATCCCTTCAAGATGGAAATCTTGACGCCATTGAAAGATATGGTCTTGAGATTCAACAGGGTAGCAGTCTGAAAAAGCAGATATGAAAAAGCAGAACTGAAAAAGCAGGCTGAAAAAAGCAGTCTGAAAAAGCGAAATCGAAAAAAGCAAGCCGAAAAAGCAGTCCAAAAAAGCAGTTCGAAAAAGAAAATCAGAAAAGCAAAGAAGAAGGGGCAGCATTGAAGAAAATTATTATAGCCATCTACAACCAAGTTCCTTTGTTAATATTTCTTTTTTAGGTGTGATAAGTTTCAGCTGTAGGTGTGCATTATACCAACATTATCATTTTGTAATCCATGTAAATGCCAAAAGTCTTGGCCATATTTCATGAGCATTGTATTAGAAATTTCATTGCAAATTAATAAGATAATAGTTGCTGGTGTCATTTAAGCAATACAATATCATTATTTATCAGCTAGTTAGTTTGCATACCAACTGTTTGTATAAATGCCAGTTGGCTGTAGGTGTTCATTTCTCATGCTTAGATCATATATATGCATTGAATATTGTCAAAATTAGTAGCACACTCATGTTAGGCCATTGTGTAGTCCATTTGGAGTCTTCTAGCATAAGAATCTCATTGATGCAAATTGAAAAAAGTCATTTAAAGCCAGCTGAAAAACTATATCAGTCATCCGTCCCTTGCATGAGAATTCTTTGATGAAATTCCTTGAGCTTTCATCAGCATTTTTTGAGAGCAGATTTAGGGATGGTCATTACAGTGGTATTAGAGCTTGCTTGCAAAGTGTTTGACGAAATGTCAAACAACTAAAGTATAAAGAATTTTGGTGTTTGAAGGAGTTATAACCTATTGGGGTTATTACAGTGGTATTAGAGCTATAAGTCCTGCCATCTTGTGGAGGTCTTATAGGGAATTTGGAATAGCCAGATAGGGAGAAAAATGTTTGACAAAATGAATTCCGGTCCAAATCAGGGGAAGGAAAGATTCTTATAATTATTAGACACCTTAGCACAGGGACAGCGATCAGCAAAGCAAAGAGCACAGGAACCGAGTCAGAGATTTGAGCTTATGATGCAGATGATGGCTTGTCAAATGGGGTTGAATGCTAATGTGGGTGGATGAAATAATCAAAATGGTAATAATCAGGATGGGGCACATAATGGAGGTGAACAAGTTGGGAACAATTTTAGTCATGCACCCCAGCAAACTAGGACAGTGAGTTCGTGGCCCATGATTCGCATATTTCCTCCTAGAGCTCCAGAGTAGCCCATACCAGAGCCCCAGATCACTAATATACAAGACCAACTGAGGAGAGATTGGGAAGCCAGAGGTCCAAATTTTATTGCTGCAATCACCTTTAGGGAGTATATAGATGTGCGGATGAAGCATATGCCACGTGGACATGACAGGAACCAGAGCTATGAGCTACAAAAGAAAGTAGGGAAACTTCAGTTACCATATTATGATGGCTCGGGGAAGTCTACAGCAAGAGCTTGGGTTCAAAAGCTTGACACATACTTTCAATTGAACCTTATTCCTGAGGAAGAAGCCATTAAGTATGCAACAATTCACCTGGATGGGTTAGCACACAAGTGGTGGCATCATGGTATGGTCACTATGGGTCATGCACACATTACCTCATATGTGGAGTTTATAGAGAGATTGATTGAACGCTTTGATAGGCCTAAGGATTATAACTTCCCTATGACAGGAAAAAACTTGTATGAGGAGTTTAACAGACATGCAGATTCGATACAGGGAGACTTTAGCACATCTTCAGGTAATGGTTTATCTGCATCATCTTCACAAGCAGAAGGGGTTAAAGATGTTGTGCAGGTTGAGCCAGTCGCATCAGAAGGTGATATCACGGGCACACCAGATTATGTGATTGACACAGATAGTGATTCCAGTACAGTTGGGCTAGATGAAGTTACAACAATTGAGGATACTGTCATGTTTGAGGATAGTGCAGTTGATCAAAAAGTGAGCATTCAGGACTTTGCAGAAAGTGAGTATCAGGCACAGTTGGATGCTTCTTCACATGAGATAGAGGCTAGTAGCTCTTTACTTGGTTTGGCAAGCCAACTGAAGACAAGGGACAAGAATATTGTCATGGCTTTATCCCATCATGATAGGATACATGGATTGATTGAGAATCACATTTGGATGATTCAACTGCAAGAGAGATAGAAAGGAGTCACAACAGGTTCTTCTTGTGATGACTTACAATAGATCAAGGAAGGCATGGAGTCAATGAAGTTGGCTCTCCAGGATTCTGAGAGACATGTGGACGAGCATTGTCTTGAGGTGAGTTCAGTTCGAGAGTTAGCGCATATAGCAGGGACTCAGTTTCCTTTTACAGTAGGGTCACATGTTGATGATGATATGAGTACGTCTAGAATTCACACTCCGGATTCAGAGACTGTAGACAAGTTTGTGAAGTTATTTGGTATTGTTCACATTACTTAGGTGAGAAGTTTACTTGAATTGCTAGTTGGTTTTCGTTCATGGATTAGATGTTGGGATCCTTATCTTAGTACTTGGGATCGTTTTGACCGGAGATATTTATCATTCTTTGGTAGTAGTATCTGTTGCACCATCATGGACTTGATTAGTAGTTTGCCAGGTGTAGTTCTCATCCATGCCAGCAGCTTCTTTGATGATGGAATTAGTTTTTACACACCTTTGTTGGGCACTGTTCATGTATTCAGTCGACCATTCTTGTTGGAATGGGTTGATGATCTCTCAGATATGACAAAGTTTATAGAAGAGTCCCAGGATCTGATTATTACAGATGACACCCAGGGGGATATTGTGGATAATTTTGAGGACTTAGTCTCCTCAATAGTTTCCTTTGATACAGAGGTTTATGTTGATGCTTCAGTCACTCTGTTTGATGATACAAGTTCAGCAGTTGGACTGCAGAATTTGGATGGCAGTATTACAGACGATAGCTATTATGAGGTTACTCCTTTGGATAGTGTACCAGGGGTAGAGTATAGGAGTTTGACCAGCCAACACAATCATGTTTCTAGTCAGCTGAGAGTTAGTGAGCGAGACATTGCTATCGCTTGCCAGCATTTCGATGACGCTCGTCAGTTGTTAGCAATTTATGGATGGGGTTCTCCTACTAGTGATGAGCAGGGAGGCAGTTATCTTTCCTTGATAGAGATCCACTCTTTATGGGAGGCTATTCGGATTCTGAGACAGAATTATATGCAGTTGGTAGCCGACAGAGATTATCTTATGGTGTGGGGTAGTACATCATATGACACATTATTGGTCAAGGAATATGAGGTGAGTGAGCTTACTTAGCAACTCGAGATGACTTCTGAGTTTCTTGAGAGTACACAGTTGGCTTTCAAGGAGTCACAGCTTCATTTAGCTGAGGTGACCATGGAGTTGGAACGACTTCAATCTTTACTCAATTTTGTATAGTCACTGACCATGGTGTCTAGTGATCTGAGGATGTCCATGGTCGAGGTTGATAGAGGCAATCGAGATGAGGATATATTTATCCACGACACTAGTACTGGCATATTTGGTCTATTTCCATTGGAGGTAGGTTTAGCTCGGTTAGGCACTACAGCTGAGCATTGTGGTATGTTTGACTTGAAGGGCACAAAGACTACTGATTTTGTTGATTCTGCGCCCTTGGCTATATCATCATCTGACTTAGCTGATGATCAGTCACAGTGGGTCATATCACGTTTGCAGGATGAGTCTTTGACTGAGATTTGTTCTTTTTACAGGCATTATACTAAAGGATATGTTCATCGGTTTGCTTTTGATCCATGTGTTGAGGAGTTGGTGGCAAGCAGATTTGGTTTGGGTTCCATTTCTTGCTATTTATCTTGTGATGTCTTTTCACCATTAGCAGTGCATGGGAGTTATGGTTATGAGATAGTGGCCCGTAATCTACAGAGTTGTGTTAACTGCAGTAGATGTATAGTGTGTGGATTCTTTGTATTTGGTGCAGTTTCATGTGGGAGTGGTCACCATTGTTGCAGAGTTGGATTGTACATTCCATATAGACCAGTGGGATGCGTTGATGGTATTTACTGTGTTGGCAGTTTGGGTTATCTACTCTACTTGGGTTCTGATATTTCGAGAGCTTGTTTCTCATGGGTTCCTAACTTTGGAGTTTGGGTGAGTTGTATTTGCCAATTTGATTATGGATTCCTCTTGGTTAATTTTCAGAGGTTGTTGCAGGAGCCTATGTTGACTAACAATAGTATAGTTCATGACTACATTTGGGATCCAGGTGGATTGATTGGGTTGTTGTTCGGCCATTGCTTGGGGACAAGCAATTTTGGGAAGGGCGGATTGTAATGTCCCCTTTTTAGCATTCATAGCATGATGTTGTCGTTAGCCTATTTCCCCACGATCTCGTAGGCTAACCAGGACATTAAAGGGGCTTAGAGGCCATTTGGCCTAGATAGTTTCAATTGCAGGTCTTTTTGAGGGGTTTTGAGGCAACTTTGGGCATACTTACTATTTATAGTAAGTCATCTTGGGCATGGGTGGACATCCAGTGGCAACGGTATGTCGATGATAATTGTTTAAAATTGGCAAGAAGACTTGTTTATCATTGATAAGATTTTTTTTGCATTGATAAAGCTATTTTATAAAGTTAAATTTAAATATTTAACTTTATTAATGCATAGACTATAGTTTGTGGGAAATATTTAAATTAAAAGAGTCCCCTTTATTTTATAACACATTGGAGACATAAGTTACATAAAGAGAGTTATGTTTTATCCCACATTGAGAAAATGAAGGATGGAACTCTTGTGAGAACACTATAAAAGAAATGGAAGAGCTTCTTTTAAGCATGGTTGGAAATATCAAAGAAATTGGGAAATTTTCTAGAGATTATGTCTCAATAGTTTGAAGGACAAAATCCCTTCAAGCTGGAAATCTTGACGCCATTGAAAGATATGGTCTTGAGATTCAACAAGGTAGCGGTCTGAAAAAATAGATATGAAAAAGCAGTCCGAAAAAGCAAGCCGAAAAAGCAGTCTGAAAAAGCGAAACTGAAAAAGCAGGCCAAAAAAAATAGTTCGAAAAAGCGGAACCAAAAAAAGAAAGCAGAAAAAGCAGTCCAAAAAAGCAGTTCGAAAAAGCAAAGCAGAAGGGGTAGCATTGAAGAAAATTATTACAGCCATCTACAACCAGGTTCCTTTGTTAATATTTCTTTTTTAGGTGTGATAAGTTTCAGCTGTAGGTGTGCATTATACCAGCATTATCATTTTGTAATCCATGTAAATGCCAAAAGTCTTGGCCATATTTCATGAGCATTGTATTAGAAATTTCATATGCAAATTAATAAGATAATAGTTGCTGGTGTCGTTTAAGCAATACAATATCATTATTTATCAGCTAGTTAGTTTGCATACCAATTGTTTGTATAAATGCCAGTTGGTTGTAGGTGTTCATTTCTCATGCTTAGATCATATATATGCACTGAATATTGTCAAAATTAGTAGCACACTCATGTTAGGCCATTATGTAGTCCATTTGGAATCTTCTAGCATAAGAATCTCATTGATGCAAATTGAAAAAAGTTGCATGAGAATTGTTTGATGAAATTCCTTGAGCTTTCATCATCATTTTTTGAGAGCAGATTTGGGGAGGGTCATTACAGTGGTATCAGAGCTTGCCTGCAAAGTGTTTGACAAAATGTCAAACAACTAAAGTATAAAGAATTTTGGTGCTTGAAGGAGTTATAACCTATTGGGGTTATTACAATGATGTAGGTGTGCAAGTTGTTTTTCCTAAAGATGGATCCAAGATGATGAGAGGAGCTATGGTGCTTGCTAAGGGTACTAGGAGAGGTACTCTATTTTAGCTTGATGCATGCATTTCTTAGTGCAATAGTTCTTCTATTTCAAAGAAGAGAGCATCTATCACATCATCCCTACCATTTGAACAAGCAATAAAGAAGAGTATGGTTATTGGTTTCGGTGGTAGTGTAACATGTGTACCTAAGGGTGCAAACACTTTGGAAGACAAGCTTCCTACAGAAAAGATAATGTTGTGGCATATGAGATTTGGCCACATTAGTGAGAAGCGTCTCATAACCCTGAAAAACAAGAACCTAATTGAGGGGTTAAATGATTGTAATCTTGAGTTTGGCTTCTACAAACATTGTGTCTATGGTAAATACTTGGCCAAAGAAAGAGATCAAAATAATACAACAATGGACTACCTAATCTAGGATTGTAAATCCCGAGTGTTTCTAACCCAACTCATTTGGACTTATTTAGTTTATCAACCAGGGACGTAAACTTGAAATGGTGTCTACAAAGTATATGCTTCAAACTTCTCTCAACTTAAGAATTATTCTATGAAAAATCAGATGATTATGCTACAAGAAATCTATGCTAAAGCGAAGAATCAAATCTATTATAACAAAGCATGACAATACAGCTGAGAACTATGTCAACTGCCTATGCTGCAGGAACAATCCACTAGTTTTTCTATCAATGGTTGTAGGAATAGTAGAGTCTACTCTAGTTCTACAAACTGAAGGTAAATCCTATGCTAATTAATTAATTCACTTCCTATGTGGGCCCCCACAGAGAAGTGAAGTAGAACTACTCAAAGATGGAAACCTGAAATGATCTTTTTATTCATAACAGTAAACATACATATTGATAAATAGCAATATTACATTCAGTATTCAAAGCTTAGAAAACTTCTTCCTTCTACTAAAAACTACTAATTAATTCCCTTCTTCTAGAACACAGACTTCTAGTTATTTAAGCACAAACTAGGAACATTATTCCTAGATTTTAGACTTCATCAACTACTAAAACAATGGACAACATTGAATATTACAAGAGATGTATTAACTTTGGTGCCAAATGGAACTTGAATTTAGGAGCTCATGACCCCTGGATTTCTTGCTTTCCTAAAAATGGGTACTAACCATTATGAATGAAACAATTGGTGATGTAGAAGGTCATTAATGAAATTTACCACCATTTGCTCGAGCTACTGACTCCACTTAGCTAAGTTGACTTTACCTTTAAATCTACAAAATATTAGTGGCTCCAAAGTAATAACATACATCAAGACTAATTCAAAATATGTCATCTAAGTTAGTTTACCCTATGTCACATTGCTATAGGAGAACTACCCAACCTAGCTAAGGAAGAAAAACATCATTCTCACTATTTTGTAATCAAATAACTTATCATTTCATAGCATATTCATTTTAGTCCTAGAAAGTAATTATGCACACATTTGTCTAAAATTATCATAAACATCATGTTCTTAAACATCAAAGTTTTTAGAAAGTTTGAAAATTCAACTAAAAATGAAATATAAAATAGACCATATTCTAGTCTCATCATTCCTCCCAACTGAAACTTTGACTCGTCCTCAAGGAAACATAATTTTTTTGACCCTTGTAGCCATCCTAAAATCTAAGGGAACACTCTATCCTTTACCTCCTGTAGCGTAGTTCCAATAAAAGCCTTTACTCTTCCTGTACCCTTCCCATCTGCAGAGCTCTTCTATCATATCAAATTTCTCTAAATCTTGCTTATTAACAATCAATGGGGACAATAACAGTGGAGGCTAAAAAGTTAAAGGGATCCAATAAATTTTCCTTTCTTCCCCTAACTTAATGTACCAAGGTGCTTGTCAAGTAGCCATGATAAGATTCAATGGAGAATGAGGTTCCTTCTTCTGTAGGTCTTCACTCAATCCTATCCAGCACCATTGATTTCCCTGCTTTGTTGTAGGAAGATTTATTTTTGCCATAGCTTTATATTCTTGATAGGTTACCTCCCTTAAAGGAGAAATAATCTAGTTTCTAGATTTTGATTGAGCAACTTTCAACCAATCATAGTACATTATTCTGGCATTCTTGGCTTTAGGCCTAAGAAAAAGTGGAATCTCGTACTCTAATTCTTTGTACTACTGAGCTTTATTTTCTTTGCTAACTTCATTTTGGATCCAAGACATCAATGCCTTGAGTTGAATATCACCCACATAAATTAGAAGGTTTCAATCTTTGTTTTTAGGGACTACTAAATTATGTAAAAAGAGTTCACAGAGTAAATTTTTAATGGCTACAAGGGCATTATGAAAAGATTGGAAGAATTCTTGAGGAGTATTCAATGTTAAACTTTTACCTTGCATCACACAAGTCATCTAATAATTGACAAAATTTTCTTTCAAAAAGAGAGCATAAATAGGAGAAGGAGAGTGACAAGACACTGATTCAGGAATCATGGTAGTGACTTTTCTAAGTTTGCCACTTGATTGTTCAATCTTTGCATCCTTTTCAATCAAATTTTAAGTTTGACTAAAAATGGATTTTTCAAAGCTCTCTCTCTATTTTCCATTCTTCCCTCTCCTAAATTAACTGATTAGATAGTTGTGAACTAATGCTTAATAATGAAATAATTGAACTAGGATGGTAAGTAACATGTGATGGAGGTGAAGGACCAAGAGGAACAACTTGCTTGGCTGCAGAGGCTAAAGCATCAAGTCCTTATGAAAGAAGTTATTTAGCAATAGTATTAAATATTTTTAAATTTATTCCAATATCTTTTTCATAAAATTATCTTCTCTAAAGAACAGGAGGAGAGTCTGCAACTTTGACAAATTCACTGTCGTCATTGTTTGAGTCTATGGAAATGATGGGTGGCTAGACAGAAGATGTTCCTGCTACTGCCAGTACATGTTCTACACTTTCTTCATTTGAACCATCTTCAATGATGATCTTATCCTTATCAAAAGAAGAGGATTTCTCTTTTTCTATATTACATTTTCAAACACAGGGGATTCAAAAGACACATCCTCATCAAGTTTTACAGACAATTGGCTCCTTCGAGTTCTATGCCCGAGGGGTACTTCTGCTACCTTTGAAGTTGTAAGAAGTTATAAAGATGTTTCCTATACATTCTCTTTCTACTTCTTATAAACCCTAGGAACTACAAGAGAGCTAGTATTTGGGGAAAATTTAATTTTCCTTTTATCCTTATCAGATGTTGGACCCAACCCGGAGGTAGAAGCTATGGGAGTGGAAATTGGGGTTCTCTGTGACCTCTTGGGTTTGGATGAGGAAGAGCCTGGTGTTGGGTTTACAAGATTTTCTTGAGGTTCTCTTTTCTCTTCAACTTTCTCTACAGGTTGCCTAACAGAGTTTTGCACTTTATTTGAAACAAAATCATCCCAAGATATCCCAAGTTGTTCCTTGAGGGATTTTTCTATGATGAGCTTAATAAAGCAGTGGTGTAAAACATCTTTCAAGGTTCCTTTTTGCACTACATCAGCTCTTTTTAAGAAAATGTGATACATAAAATGAGGAACATTCAAAGGGAAATCATCATGTCTTAGGCAACTCAAAAATGTGAAATGTGTGGCATGCAAGTATGAATGTCTCCCCTCACAAGTAAAATATCTCACAATATAGATAGCACATTGATTAAACAATTTTGGTAAAGATGTGCAAATTGTATCTTGTTTCCGGTCTATTTGAAGTCATGGGTCTATGTGCATTGTAAATTGAGCTCTGGTCGATGCTACGTTGAATGCATTTGAAAACTCCTCCCCTACTAGAGGCAATTCCATTATCTTAGTTACCATTTTGGGTGAAAATGAAACACTTATTCCTTTGATTGTGGCAAAACTATCCTTCAGCGTCTGCAACCATTCTAAGGTAAGCTCCTCATCCTACGCAGACAATTTGAACATGTAATTTGTCCACCCCCTAGCTTGAAATATAGGTAGGAAAATTGGGTCTCCCAATAATGTTGTATGGTCAATTGGTTCTCTTCTTTTCAAATCACCACCCATTGTTCCTCCGGAGTGATTACAGGAGTAATTTCAAAAATGGAAAAACTTGGAACAAGACGAGAAGACAAGTGATAGTACTTGTTTTAAACAACTGGCATTTTTAGCATTTAAGATCACTTAATTCTACATTAAGTGCCTCAGCTGGAACTCGTACTTACCAATTTGCAAAAATGTGTGACATAAAGGTAATGGTCACATCACATCATTCTTTTTATCATGTGGCAGCATATAAAGAATAACATGAACATTTAATGATCACAAAAAAATGAATGAAATATAATACCCCTCCCCCAACTAAATTATGCAATAGCTCCTGCAATTGCTAGTGACAAAGGTAACGAACACATTAAGAAATTTTTTGAACTTGAGTATGTGTACGAACCTTGTAATTTGTGTTGTCAGGTGATATCATCATGGAAGTTGATGAAGGATGAGGTGGGGTGGAAGATGAGAAAAAGTGGAGTGAGGTGGAATTATTACGGAGAAAATACTTTCATAAAGAAAGTAGTTTATTATGATGAGTGAAATGCTCTTTGAGAGAGGACAACAGATGAGTGAGAAACTCATCTATAGTTGTTGCAGGAATTGTAGGATCAATAGGTGTTTGGAATTGTTGTAGGAACTCTTCACGACTAGACAACTTATGGTAGAGTTTTAAGCAATGCCCATTAACAAGCAGTTTAAAGTGAATGGGATCAATGGTAGAGAGTCGCACTACACTATTCTCAAATACAAAAATGATTTCATACTGTCCAAGCCAATGGGTTTGGAAATTTCTTAGAATTTACTGATAACGAGAATCATATAGCAGGGCCCAGTCTACCATAGAAAATTTCTTGTCACAGATGAGCTTATCATGCCATTTCTTTTGCTACTATTGAATTATCTTAGTAAAATGCAAGGAATATTTGCGGTATTCATCAAGGGCATTCAGCTATAGCAACCTATCTTCTTGAGCCTTTGTAAGATCAAGATCCAATTCCAAAGCAATTTTTGAAGTCTTGTGCTCAAATTCTATAGGCATGGAAGTAGATTTACCATAAAGTAATTCAAATGGGGCAAATCTAGTGGTGCTCTTCCATGTAGTCCTGTAAGCCCAAATTGCTTGAGGAAGTTGGGTAACCCAGTCACATTTGTGAATAGCAACTGTCTTGGTGAGGATTGCTTCTATCTCTCTATTTGTGATTTCTACCTAACCATTAGCTTGAGGATGGTATGGGGAAGATGTACCATGATGGATCATGTACTTCTTCATGAGTTCTGCAATTACGTTGGATGTGAATTGAGTTCCTTGATTTGTGATAATTTCTCTAGGTACTTGAAATTTGGTGAATATGCGTTCATATAGAAAATCTACTACTTTGTGATCTCTGGCATGTGTCATAGCTTGTGCTTTAACCCATTTAGTTGCATAATCAATACATACTAAGATGTATGATTTGTCATGAGAAGAGGATTCTATTAGACTGACAAAGTCAGTACCCCACTTGCCAAAAGGCATGACAACCACCTATGGCTATAGAGGCATTTCATCAGATTTAGTGGGTCTTCCCATGTGTTGGCATCAATCACATCACCTTGTATACTTTGCTGCATCTTTGTGGGGAGTAGGCTAGTAGTATCTAGTTGTTAAAATCTTATAGGTTGTTCTCTTTGTTATAAAATGACCCCTACATGGTTCATCATGAAATGCCTACAGGATGTCATAGGTTTCATCTTCCCTCACACGCTAGTGAGTTACTTGATCTAGTCTAGTGTAGATCATCAACCCAGCTATCCATAAGAAATTGAAACTCTTTTCCACCAAGAGAGGAGATTGCTTGGGTGACAAATGTGGTGGTGTTCTTCCTGTAGCAAGGTAATTTGCTATATCTATGAACCATGAGTTATAACTTTCTATTGAAAATAGATGCTCATTAGGGAAGCTATCACCTATGGCTACAAGATCATCAGGTACTTGAAGTTGTGATAGAAAATTTGCTACTACATTGGTTCAACCTGGTTTATCTATTATCTTCACATTAAACTTCTATATGAGGAGTAGCCAACATGCTAATCTACTAGAAATACTAGGTTTGTTCATCAAATATTTTATGGTAGAGTGATCAGTGTAGACAAAAACACCATAGCTTGTGATATAATGCCAAAATTTATTAAGTTCATATACAAAAACAAGCAATTCTTTTTCAGTGACAGTATAATTCAGCTCAGCACCCTGCAAATTCTTACTAATATAGTAAATGGCATGCTCAATAGTACCTTATTTTTGGCCCACAATTGCTCCTAAAGTAGTATGAGATGCATCAGTGTGAATATGAAAAGGTAGCTTCCAATTAGGTCATCTAAGAATAGGTGTTGTAGTCAAAACATTATTTAATTGTTGGAATGTTGCCTCAGAGTCTTTTGTCCACTCAAATTCAGCTATCTTCTTGAGTAAGTTGTACAAGGGGGTAGCAAGCTTTCTGAAGTTTTTGATGAACCTCCTATAGTAACTAGCATGTCCAAGAAAGATTCTAACATCTATTTTCTTGGTTGGCATTGGTAGATTAGTAATTACAACAATCTTTGTAGGGTCCACTTGAATTCCACAAGAGGAAAGGTAGTGGCCAAGAAAAACTCCTTCCATCATGAAATAACACTTGTCACTATTAAGAGAAAGGTTGTATTCTTGACACCTTTTTAATACCTTCTCCAAGTTGGCATGAGATTGTTCAAATGTGTCACCATAAGTGGTGAAATCATCCATATAGATTTCAACACAATTAGCATCTATGTCAGAAAATATGCTAAGTACAACTCATTGAAAAGTTGTAGGACATTACATAATCCAAATGGTAGTAAGACAGAGTAAGAAAATGTTCCCCATAGTCAGGTGAACGTTGTCTTATCTTTATCTTTTAGAGAGATTTGGATTTGATTATATCCACTGAAACCATCTAAAAATGAAAAATATCTCCTTTCTACTAGGTTATCTAGTACTTGATCAATAAATGGTAGAGGAAAGTGATCCTTTTTAGTGGCTTTATTAAGCTTCATGTAGTCTACACATACTCTCCATTTTCATTCCTTCTTTGGAATAATAACTAGAGGTGACACCCATTGGCTATCAGAAATAAAATAGATAAATCCAGCACTAAGATGTTTTTGTAACTCTACTTTGACTATACCTTTTAATGTTGGGTTTACTCTCCTCTAGGGTTGTCTCACTAGCTTACATTCTAAGTTAATAAATATTCTATGTGTACAAAGACTAAGATCTAAGCCCTTCATGTTAGTAAAGTCCCATGCAAAGGCTTGTTGACTATCTTGCAATAGTTTAATGAGACTTGTCATCTAAGATGCAGTAAGGTTATTATTGACATTCAACTCTTTTCTTGTAGCAATCTCAGCTCTCTTTATCTTTTTTGTCTTTAAAACCTCTACTATTGATGGAGATTTAATTTCATGGGGTAATAATATATGAAAGTAATTAGGTGCTATAGGACATTGAGATGCATCACATTTAGCCAATACAATTTGTAAGGATCCAATAGGGTTTGTAGAAGCGAACTTCTCAGAATCATACTGATTGGAAAGGATTATAGCTAGTACATCATCTTCTTCCTAGGATACAAAAAATGGGTTTCTCTCAAGCATCATAAGCTATTGAACATAATTGACTTTTGAAGGATCATCACCAAGGTCTAGCCAAGAAATTTGGTCAAGATCTAGTTGTGGTTGTGCAGAAGAGTACAAACTTAACTTTTTAGTCTTGGCACCATCTAATATTATCATTTTTCCTACTCGACATGCAATGCATGCATCTGCAGTGGTTAACCAAGGTCTTCCTAAGATTAATGGATATCCTCCAAGGGTGCCTCTAAGTGACAACACAACAAAGTATAAAGGTAAATCTAGGGAATCAAAGGTTACAATGATATCTTCTATCATACCATTAGGCTTGACAGTTGAGTTATCTGCTAACTAAAGTATTGTAGGAGTGTCCCTTAATCCAATAATGCTAAGTCTTAACAAGACTTCTTTAGTCATGAAATTAATTGACGCTCCCAGATCAATCAAAACATTATGAATTTGGATGCCATTTATGTGTATGGTAACCACAAGACTTCCTGGGTTAGAATACTTTGTAATGTCCCATTTCAGGACCATTAAATTTTAAACCTGGCTATGCATATATTTTATATTTTTCTTCTTGATTGCGAATGATTTCCCTTTTTTTAATATTTTTCTTTATATTCTCCTTACTTGTCCCCTATATCTCAATACTAAATTTCTTTATGTATATATAGTTTTCACTTCTAGGAGTCATGTCTTTCCATTATATTATTATAATAATATTAGAGTAATATTATATTTGAAATATAATTATATTAATAATTAGATTATAATATAATATATAATACTATAGTGTTTCTATTATTATATATAATATATAATATAATATTATTATATAATACTTTATAGTGTTTCTATATTTAGTCATCATAATATCATCATTTATTTATAATTATATTAGATTATCATTTCATTCATTTTGTTGATTATTGAATATTATATTTATTATCATATGTACTAAGGGATTTATATAGAATAGGTTATATAAATTTTCTATAATTGATTATAATTATAATTATATTTTATGTTATATTTTAATATTTAGTTTTATTAGTGATATTACTTATTAATATTTTCTTATAATATTTATTAAAAATGGGGACATGACAAGTCCACCCCTCTCAAATTTGCCTGTCCTCAAGCAACTGATGTGATTCATAGCTCAAATTCATTCTTTTCCCTACACATGAGTTAAAATACTTGCAAACTAAACATGTTAGTATATAATAGCATGTACAAGAACATATAAATGAAGACACAAAGTAGACTCATTAATACATGAATATGCAATGCAAACACAAGGTAGACACGAATGCATGAAGACACGAAGCAAACACATTGATGCATGAAGACAACATGTAGACACATAGTATACATGTTAGGATCTATCTTACAAATTGAAATAAGAAAAAATAAGGAAATGTTTTACCACCTTGATTGTGAATGTTGTGCTCCTTTCACCTATCTTGAAATCAAAAGTTAGATTGGAAATGCATATTTTCTATAGCTCCTTCTATAATAGGGGGTATAACTCCATAGTGGATGGTAGATTTACTATGGCTCTGAATTTGGACATGCTCAGCTTGGGGCTCCCTCAAACGTTAGTCCATATTGGGATTCATTTTGCCCCAACGCGACTGATTTACTCCTCCCTCTGTGCACACTCCCTACCCACTAGGAACATGCTTAATTTTGACATGAATGGAAAATTTATTATGGCTCTGAGCTTAGACACACTTAGCTTGGGGCTCCCTCAAATTTTTAATCCATATTGAGATTCCATTGCCCCAACATGACTGATTTACTCCTCACCCTGTGCACACTCCCTATCCCTTATGTAATAGATTGCAAATATTTTGAATAATGTATCCTTGGAAAGGAATAGAAAATAGTCATATGGTGAATATGTATTTATACTCAATTATATTCTTTGTATATTTCATAACAATATTATAAATTATCATAATATTTGAAAAAGTAATTTCACTCTTGAGTGACCACATTGGTCTCCATGAATATAGTATCATTCATGTAATAACCCTTTCTTTAGAACATATATGTAATGGTTGAAATTATCATTACACCTATTATAAATTTATAATAACTATTGCTATAAATGAAATAATTTTTTTAATGAGACATATCTTATGTGTAGTCCTTCAACATACCTTTTCCACACTCTCATCAATGATATTGATGAAATATGTCTATCCACCATTCATATGTAAACCATACCTATTGCCACTTTAGTGGTAAAGAATTGTCTTCCAATGCCACTAACTATTGCTATTGGTGTGGCAATATGGCATCTATTCTGGAAGTAGATGATTATAAAGGACACATATTTATTCAATTTGAGCCAACTCCAAGACATGGAGAGCTAGATGTCACACAAAGGACACTAGATTACATTTTGTGATTCACTCTCTTGGATGTTCCCTACTTGTTTTTTAGCCAGCAAACTTTTGGCTATCTACGAATCTGCTCTTTTATAAATATGCAAGTGTTGTTGATATTAAAGCTTTTCCACATTTCTAGTGGACTGCATTATCTTCAAAGTATGCTTCACAAATTGAATGGAAGAAGCATGTAAAATGATCAGGTATTTCTTGTAAGGTTCTTTGTTATTTTAGTTTGAAACTTTATTTGTAGGGGGTGCATATGCACTACCAAGTGTATCAAATAAGATAAGATGTGCTTTGTCTATGGAGAGATAGTTTACTTCCAAAAAAAACATATTTAATTCAACACTAGTAAACTTGTATTGGGCATTGCTACTGATTGAGTGTGTTGCCCATTCCCATCTCATTAATCAATAGCTTGGGGTAATTGCTTGTTTATATGTTTAACCTGACAGCTCCGTACACCAATGTGTTTAATCCTTTGGTAATCACACTTTCGGCTTAATTACCATTGTCAGTTTCTTTTAATAACAATGTACCCACAATAATGGAGTCGCTTGTCTGTACCATATGCTTGTAAAATGTTTTCACCACTTCCAATGCAAAATTTGGATTGGATTAATTACCAAGTCTCCAGTTTCCCAATCATGGATCGTTAGTGCAGAAAAATGTTCTTATTATATTGCCAATGTTTGCTACTGTATTTTATCACCTCACGGCTTCTTAAGCCTTAACCCCGCAATAGTGTATGTTTAATATGGTTGACTTTGGCTCACGGGTGTTGAACATACTCAGTGGTAGTACTGTGGCCAACATTTTAGGGAACCCACAATAATGGAGTTTAACTTTATCATGCAAGGTGATTCCTTTAATACTTCAAGTCAAGTTCACATGCTGCAAAAAAATGCTTCTTCTATATATATTTGGACCATTTCTACCACATTACTTCCATAGTTGTAGAATCTTTATATATTCACAATACTTTTCTTCTCTTTAACATAGAACTTCTTATGCCATCCTCTTTCCTTTTTATATTTTTATGTCTATCACACTTCAAAGTTATCCCGCATAAGTGTCTGATAACCTCTGTCTTGGTACACACTGGGCACACTCAACTACTTTGGAGTGGACTTCATGTATTTCTAAATCAAATCACTTTTATTTGTCACTGTTCAATATCGTTATACGACCAATCCTCCAATTGGTTTATTAGATGTTGTGTTTGATAAGTATCTTTGTTTCTTTGTTATAACTTTTATATTCAGTTTCCTTAATTGATTATCTGAATCCACTTTAATGTTGTCATATCTATATTTGGTTCTCGATTCACTGCCTCGAATCTCTTCCTTCTAATCCACCTAAGATAATATTTGCTGCGATGATCTGTTCATGTCCTTTGCAAACTTATACAAATGTTGAGTGTGCTTAGATTAGAAATCTGGTTCTGCATTGAGCTTCTCAACAGTCTTATAATAAATATCGTTTGGTTATCCTATTCGATATATTATGTTTTACTTGTCTTGTATGGTTGTTGGGTTGGCTGAGTCTATGTGGATTTGGCTAATTGGGATTTACTGTTCTGAATAGGTCGACACTTGAACATTTCTAGACCCAAATATATTATATGCTTTCCATTTGAATGAAATATATCTGCTGTCAACTCAAATGAAAACCTTTCAGAATTGCAAACTCACAAGTTGGTAGGATGTACTATTCTGATACCACTATAATGTTCCATTTCAGGACTATTAAATTTTAAACCTCCATTGTGCATATATTTTATATTTTTCTTCTTGATTGCGAATGATTTCCCTTTTTAAAATATTTTTCTTTATATTCTCCATACTTCTCCCCTATATCTCAATATTAAATTTCTTTATGTATATATAGTTTTCACTTCTAGGAGTCATGTCCTTCCATTATATTATTATTATAATATTAGAATAATATTATATTTAAAATATAATAATATTAATAATTAGATTATAGTATAATATATAATAATATAGTGTTTCTATTATTTTATAATACTTTATAGTGTTTCTATATTTAGTCATCATAATATCATCATTTATTTATAATTATATTAGATTATCATTTCATTCATTTTGTTGATTATTAAATATTATATTTATTATCATATATACTAAGGGATTTACATAGAATAGTTTATATAAATTTTCTATAATTGATTATAATTATAATTATATTTTATGTTATAGTTTAATATTTAGTTTTATTAGTGATATTACTTATTAATATTTTCTTATAATATTTATTAAAAATGGGGACATGACATACTTAGGCATCAGGACTTTGCTCAACATTAAATCAAAAAGTTGTCCTAGCACATAGACAATAGGAGAATCTTTTTTCTTCCTACCAGATTGCTTGACACATGCTTCTTTTAAAGCTTTATTATAAAGGGGAATCTCCTTAAGTGCATCCAGTAAGGGAGTTTGGATAGTCATTTGTTTAAGTTGGTCTAGGAGATTAGTTGCTATAGGATTTGGTTTAGATGGAGTTGTAGGAACTAACCTTTGCAAATATGGGGGAATAGATGCTTGTGGGGGAAGTGAGGAATTAATTGGTTGATTTGTTGGAACATGTTTAGTATCAACAACCTCTATTATTATAGGTCCTTTAGGTGGAGGCAACTTGGTTCTGGACCTTAGATGAATATCATTTATCTGCAAAGAATAAGCTTGTTGCTTATTGTTGGGATTTGGTGTTGGTTGAGTAGGAAGTTGTGGTTGCTTATGTGGGCCAACATTGGCTACAGGAGGCAGAGGCATTAGGGCTTGCTACTAAGGTGGTTCATTAGGCCTCCACTGAGGTGGTTGCTACCAATTCCCTTGGTAGATAGGTTTCTGGTTAGGGCCCCACTAAGGATACTAGTTATTTTGTTGAGGCCATTGATTATTTTATTGTGAATACTGAGGTGGTTGTTGGTAGGCTTGGTTATAGTGTTGTTGCTAGTTGGGCCAATTATTATTCCAATTCTATCCTTGAGGGGCAAAATTTGGAGGAATAGTTCCTTGCTACTGATTATTATTATAACTAAAATTATTTAGAGGGTCTTGAGCTATACCTTGTCTCTAAGCCCATGACCATCTTTGAGCGACATAGACTACTTCTCCTGTATCCTTATCAATTACTTTGAACTTGGTGGGGATTGGTTGTGCATTCATGGCTACAATGGTCTTGCATGTGTAGTTCTTCTTCCTTTCTCTACAACAAGGGCATAATTCAGTCAGCATAGTAAAAATGGTCATCTAGACTATTAGCCCCCTTTTCAACATTTTGGCTAAATTAACTTAATCACTTACCTAAGCCAAATTGCTAATAATCAATTTATTTGATTATAACCTTTAGTTTGACTATGCTATCCTAAGTTCATTATTTGATTAAAAGAACATGTCCCCTTTTAATTAAATAAAAGACCCCATTCTTCTAACCCACTTAAAGTGCACACATAAAGTCCTTTTTCTATTTTTCAATTAAAAGAAAAGGCTTTGTGACTTTTGTCTTATATGACAAGTCAACTTATATTCTATTGGTTGACTTGTGTGTGCACATGGATCACTCCTCTTTTTTAATTCCACCGTTGATCATCCACCATCTTCCTCTTGATCTCTACCGTCCATACAACTTTAAAAGGGAGAGAGCTTTCCCCCTCGATCCATCCATCTTTTGAACATTGTTATGCTACAGGTTTTCTAACAGGTTTCTTTGGAGCTTTGAGGAGAACTTCTATTTCTTGTCTACATTCTCTCATCCATGGCATCATGGCATTCTAGCTTAGCTTAGCTTTCATTTTTACATGTAGCTTAAATAATATAGTCTAATAGTTGGATTGTAACACTCTCATACATGCTTAGAATAGCTGCACTTTTCATATTCATTCTTAGCTTAATTTTCATTTGCATTGCATCCTTGAGAAACTCCTTGGGACATTTGCATTCTTGCATCTTGTCTTTGGAACCTCCCATTGCATGGTTTACTAGAAAGAAGAGTATCTCTAAGGCTCATCTGAGAGCCCTTGAACTTGAAATACACTCTCTTGCACTCCGTGGATAGGGATCTCTAAGCCGGCATCCAAGCATTTCGAACTCATGAAATCGTTTGGATAAAAGGGTTTAGAGTGAAACACTTTCGAGTGTACATTTTTGGCGCCCACCGTGGGGCTTGAATCAAGTTTTTAGCTCCATTTGCTTTTATTTTTCATCTCTGGTTTTTTACAGTAGCATATTGGATCTAATCAAATGATTTTGTAGAATTATCACTTTGGTTTTAAGGCCAACCCATAAGTAGATTGGTTTGAAGGCCAAAAACTTAGTTGGTTTAAAGATTTGATCATATCTTTTAAACCGCTTGGATTTTTGTTCTGAAATTTTTTTTGCAAGTTGGGTATGTGCTCCAAATGTCTCACTCCGATTTTTAGAGAATTTTGACATGATTTTAGGAAGTTATGAGTTTTTCTTTATTTTTCATAAAAAGCTATTTTTGATCGAAAATCAACGAATTTTTCAAAAAAACTTACATTTTCAAAAAAAAATTTCAATTCTAATAGGGGTTCTTTCTTTGTGTTTTGAATTTTGAGGTCGTGTTGAGGATGAAAAACTTGATTTGATAAATCTAGCCTATTTTGACAAAATCAATCTCTAGAGAGCAAATGAAGAGATTTTTTAAAATTTCTTGCATTTTTGAAAAGCTATTTGATTTTTAGTAGGGGTCTCTTCTTTTCATTTCTATTTTTGGATCCAAAATAATAGTAAACAAGTCCAATCTTGTTGACTAGGTCAAAATTAAAGAGTAAAAATGAGAGCATTTGTGATTAACTTGCACTTTCTTTGCATGCACTTGGTTGGAAGATAAATTGGATTTTTGAGGAAATTCACCACTTTTTATTGCAGATTTTTATGTTATTTCACACTAACTTTTGGTGCTAACAAGTTGTGATTACAGGTTGCCATCCTTATGAAAAAAAAATTGAAACATTGCATAAAAAGAACGCATGTCAAAGCTTCAAATGCGCAAGGGCTACTAACACTGTTTGCAGGGCTGCCCAAAGCATAAAAACCCAAAATTTTTTGCTTTTTTATTTTCATGTGTGGCATTGACTAATTGTTCATTTTTCATAGGCACATAAAACTTGTGATTGGAGTCTTTTGGTAATAGAAGAGTATGCTCTTCACCCTTGTGGTGAATCAGAAATCTTGACTTGCCATTTGGTTTCAAAAGCAAGGGGTAATTGAATCTTCTTGGTGTGTTTGGGAGAAAACGATTGCAATAGGGGAGTATGCTCTTCACCCTTGTGGTGAATCAGAAATCTTGACTTCCAAAAGTTGATCCACTCTTTGTGTAGTTAGAATCATTTAGAGGGCCTGCTCTCGGACAACCTGAGAGGAACGACCCAAGTGGGGACAAGCCGATTACCTAGCTCTTCCAACCCACTATAAACTCAAGGCTACCAAGGACACAAAACCTTGGTAAATGTAGTGTTTATCTTTTCCTAGTGTGATCGCTTATGGGATTTTGACCATAGGGAGATCACTAGGCAAGAATGCTTAAGGTACTCTTGTGATCGCGAGATCGGTTACTCATCGCAAGGTGAGGTGTCCCGTAATTGGGAGCAAGAGGAACACTATGAATAGAAGCCCTATCTAAACACTTTAAGTTAGTAACTACCCTTTTTAGCCGCTCAACTTCTTGGTGCAAGGATTGATCCTAGTGGACTACCCGGATCACCCCAAGATTTACACTCACCATATGTGTTCCCTTGGTTATGCTTATGGCATTTCCATGACAAAGCCAATATCTCTTGTGGGCAAACACTTGGTGTGAGGCGAAGGAGCATCAATTGTGGGCTAAGTTGTTGAGTAATGAGCCATGTCCTTTAGGTAGATATTGCTTGATGTGTTCTCGAATGTGCTAGACCTGTGGAAATCTTTGGAACATACACATGATGATAGTTATATGGCTTTCTTTTAAGACCTCACATATGCTTGTATCATGCAAGGTTTCTTTGTCCCTTGCTTGATTGTTTGAAGACTACTCCATGTGTCACTATCTTGCTTGGAAAGAAATTATTTTTGAACATCAAACTTGCTATGCTATCAACTATTGTCAAACTTTGTCAACCATGTCAAAGCATCAAGTTTGAACATTTTTCTTGTGTTTCTTGCTAAGGGGAGTCTCATCATTTGACTTTGATTTGCTATGTCTCTAGTTCTTAAACATGCTTAAAGTGGCTCTTTGGTCTTAGTGCTCTTGGTCTTTTTGTCTTCATGGTCTATGCATGCTTGCTAGTTATCCTTTTGCTAAAATGGTTACCTTGATTTCTTGACTAAACTCTTGGGTCGGGAAAGTTGTTCACTTGTCACCCCGCTTGCTCTATCTATTTGGCTATTTGGGCATCTTGCCTAGCTATTGACTTGAGTCATTCATGTCATAATTTTCTTGGACATATTTTTTGACAAGTAGCTTTAATCTCTCTCTACTATCTTGGCAAGTGAATACTCTACCTCCTATAGTTTCAACATCAAGTTATCTTCTAGACTATTTTATGCTTGGCTTTGCATCTAAAACTATGGAATCTAAACCTTGTGCTACCAAACTTCAACCGAATCTAGATGATCATGATATCCTCCATGTCACTAAAGAGTTTCAAGATCTATATGCACAATACAAAGAACTAGAAGAGACGAATGATCTTTTTTACCTTCATCTCTCTAAGTGCATGATAGAAATGAAGTCTAAACTTGAGAAAAGGTTAGAGGAGAAGATTGCATCATTACATGAATCTTCCTTAAGGTCTTTACATGCATGTGAGTCACCTTCTTTGAGGTCATCCTCTTCTTCTAGGTCTACATGCTCTACTTTAAGACATCAAATGTCTTCATCTTCTAGATCTAAAGACCTCTTTAGAGAACAAGCAAATGATACATCCTTGGAGCATACGTCAAAATTTCATGATAAACCTTGGAGCATACGTCAAAATTTCATGATAAACCTATCTTTGACCAAGACAATGATGAAGACATGTATGCATGCTATTCACTTGGGAAGCAACCAAAGGACTCTAGACATAATTTTGATAGAACTTTTGCTCCCTTGGAAGATTCTTATGATGACACTTTGCAAAAACTTCTTGGCAATAAGATCATCATGTTACCTAAGTCTAGCTCATATGGAAACCCATTCTTGGATATCTATTGTGCTTGTCATCAACATAATGAGCATAGTACTATAGATTGCATTGAGCTAAAACATAAAATCCAAGATCTTATTGATAATGGAATTATTGGAACCTCTAGTGACTCATGTGTTGAGGATACTTCTCTTGAGCAAGATTATGTTGATGAACCTATGTCTAGTAGTGGCTCCATTACATCTTCCACTTCTTCCAACACTCATGCATCTCCCAAAACTTCAAAGCTTTCCAACATGCCTCCATCAAATAAAGAACCTAATGCTTTCCACATTGACTACACATATCCTCAAGGGCTACCTCTAAAAGAAACTCAAGCTAACCTTCACTTGGCTGCAAACCTTTTCCATGCTACTAATCCTAAACATCCTCAACCTTCATGCACTGCTATGCCTAATCCAAACACTACTTCATTCACTCTTCATTCTCCCTTGTCCTTAGAAGTGGCTCCATGTCAAGAGGACTCTCAAAAAGACAAAGCTATAAATGTCAAGAAAGATCAAGATCAAGCACCCTTTTATCTCTTTCAAGATTTTTTCCCTCCATATCCTATATCTTGTCCACCTCCTAAGTATGATGAAGATAGCACTTCCATTATCTCCCTTGAGCTTACTGAAAATTATGAGAAAAGTTCTCTTCATATGCTATCCAAAGCTACTTGTCAAGATCAAAGCATCCCCTCATATTCTACTTCTCCACATCCACTTCAAAATTGTGCTCAAGCTTCAAGTGCTTGTATTAAAAATGGTGTTCCTATCAAAGGTACTCATGAGTCTATTCAAAAAAAAAAAAAATCATATATGATCCTGAAAAAATCCTAAAAATCAGAAAATGTCCTGAAAAATTTGTCAAGTGGTGAAAATCTGGAAACAGGCGCTACTTGAAACCCTCGCACCTATGTCTATCTATCTCAATCATCCACTTCACTACACATTTCCTAGCTTGGAATTGTTTCTTGTCCTCATCTCAGGGGCATAGCTACTTAGCTTATTGAGGTATTCTTGTGCATTAGGGTTTCTTTGACAACTCACAAAATAGTGTTTCTCAACACTTCCCCCACCTTGACATCTAGTGTTTTTCAACATTTTTCAGATAGTTTACCTATAGTCTCCAATGTCACAATATTTCTCACTATCAGAATCAAGTCTTGAAGAAATGGCCAAGTGACTTACACACACGCACTTTAACACTTAAACGACTGAGCTATGCTGATCTTTATCTACTTTGTGTGCTGTCTATGATGATTTCTTTGCCATGTGTTCCCTCCCTAATAGTCTTTCGAGGATGTCATTGACTAGAAGACTAGGGGCATGGGGCATGTCTTCTTGATTTCTGCTTGTGGGTATACTTTGTTTGTCTATAGTGTTGTAAGCATTCATGCTTGTCCTATTCAACACTTTGACTTATAAATGTATCATCCTTGATTGTTTTGCAAGACCGCACTCAGGGTTTATCCTGGCACTTATGCCTTGATACAGGTGTAATCTTGCTAAATTAAACTTAGGGAATCTAATCGTGTAGTTATCTTGACTTACATGTCTCTGATGCTTAGATTGGATTTCCACATACCTATCTAATATCGATCATATTCATATCCTCATAGTTATACTAGTGATGGTTGTATGATCTCATGATGTCCCTAATAAATGCTCAATGATGAAATTAAGAGTCTAAATGTTATGTGCTTCTTGCTGGTAAACCACTTTTCATATTAGCTTGCATTTTAGGTTCATTTTCTAGCTTAGTCTTGCATTCTTGCATATGGGGAGAGCTCTCTTTCTTCATCTTTTTGTGGACATATCAGCTAACTCCTTTCATATATTTCTTTACTTTCTTCTTGTTCATGTCTTTTCACCTTCTTAATCTTTCGTCACATTATATAAAGTTTTGACCTCTTAAATAATTTTGATGTCCTAGATTCATTTTCGAGATCAAAATCCAAATTCGAGTTCATCTTGATGGTCAAAATTGTCTTTTAAAATTCTACTTTCTTCTGAGCAGTTAGCTAACCTTTTGAGGTCTAATCTCTGAATCATCACTGGGGCATCTTCATTTCTTCATGACCTCATCATTTCTATGCTTCATATCTACTTAAATTCACTATTTCATGTCTAAAATTACCTTTCTACTCATTTTGACCTTATTTTTATGCTATATCCTTCAAGGTCAACTCTAGTCAAACTAGGGCATTTTATCAATTTTTTTATATAGTCATTCTTGGGTTCTAATCATCTATCTGTCATCTTGGACATTGCTATATTCTAATTTTCTCATTTCTAGCCAGTTTTTGCATCCCCTTACCTCATTTCAATTTCGATCCCGAGGGGGCAGAAATACTCTATCACTTCTTAGGAGCATTTGTTTGATCTTCTCACTTGCTCTCACTCTATCTGCTTTTCTAAGTGTTAGTATTCTTCTTGAATTTTGACATCATCTTTTCCTAGTGTTCAGTACTACCACTATCAAGCTGTGCATTCAGAACTTGCTATCTATTTTTGCATTTCATTCTTTGGAATCAGATATCTATATCTATCATCGCCTACTTGGCTTCGATTTTCTTTGACATAATGTGTTCCCAGATTGATCATGCATTAGTCAAAGAGGGGCAAATGTAATCACCTAAAAATGGTCATCTAGACTAATAGCCCCCTTTTCAACATTTTGGCTAAATTAACTTAATCACTTACCTAAGCCAAATTGCTAATAATCAATTTATTTGATTATAACCTTTAGTTTGACTATGCTATCCTAAGTTCATTATTTGATTAAAAGAACATGTCCCCTTTTAATTAAATAAAAGACCCCATTCTTCTAACCCACTTAAAGTGCACACATAAAGTCCTTTTTCTATTTTGCAATTAAAAGAAAAGGCTTTGTGACTTTTGTCTTATATGACAAGTCAACTTATATTCTATTGGTTGACTTGTGTGTGCACATGGATCACTCCTCTTTTTTAATTCCACCGTTGATCATCCACCATCTTCCTCTTGATCTCTACCATCCATACAACTTTAAAAGGGAGAGAGCTTTCCCCCTCGATCCATCCATCTTTTGAACATTGTTATGCTACAGGTTTTCTAACAGGTTTCTTTGGAGCTTTGTGGAGAACTTGTATTTCTTGTCTAAATTCTCTCATCCATGGCATCATGGCATTCTAGCTTAGCTTAGCTTTCATTTTTACATGTAGCTTAAATCATATAGTCTAATAGTTGGATTGCAACACTCTCATACATGCTTAGAATAGCTGCACTTTTCATATTCATTCTTAGCTTAATCTTCATTTGCATTGCATCCTTGAGGAACTCCTTGGGACATTTGCATTCTTGCATCTTGTCTTTGGAACCTCCCATTGCATGGTTTACTAGCAAGAAGAGTATCTTTAAGGCTCATCTGAGAGCCCTTGAACTTGAAATACACTCTCTTGCACTCCGTGGATAGGGAGCTCTAAGCCGGCATCCAAGCATTTCGAACTCATGGAATCATTTGGATAGAAGGGTTTAGAGTGGGACACTTTCGAGTGTACAAGTATCAGCTTCAACCTTTTTCCTTTGGGCTTTCATGGTATCCATCTAAGTAGCGACATCATTTATGATATCTTGCTTGAAGTCAAATGGTAGGTTAGATAACTCCATCTTAGATACTTTTGACCCACCATTGGTCTTATGTGGTAGGCTTCTTAGTCCTCTACCTTTCTTCACAGTAGCTCTTGAATAGTTCTAATATATCTCCTTGATTTCATTCCAAGTCCTTTGTGTAACATCTCCTCTAGCCATTAGGTCCAAGGCTTCCATGCTTTCTTCTTGTATACCTCTCAGAAAAATATGCTTCTTAGATTATTCATTTAAGTTATGTTGTGTGTTCCATTACACATTGAACAAGAATCTAGAAACATAGTCTTCCAAGGTTTCACCTTCCTTCTATGAAATTTTAAAAATGTCATCCCCTTTCATATCTTGACCTTTGCAATATTATTTATACTTTTGAAGAAACAAATTACTCATTTTAGTCTAGTTTGCTATAGCATTTGCACCCAACCCCATGAACCAAATTAGAGCAACCTCCTTCAGAGTAGAGGGAAACAATTTCAACTTATGGGCATCAGTTGTGTAGTCATAACTCCTACAGAGAATGCCAAACTCAAAGAGAAAGGTTTCAAGGTCTTCTATAATAAGGCCATAGAATTTTGGAAGGGCAATAGCAGGTATGTTCTTCAAATTTTGATTCCCTTGTTGAGGTAGAATAGGAAAAAGAAAGGTAGGCATAGTCATTCCTAGAGGAAGAGGTGGTGCTTGATATATAACAATGGCTAGTGGATTATCTTGATATGTAGGCTCAGGAAAAAGTTCATTCAAGTGGAATGATTCCTCTGAAGATGAAGAAGGTATTTCAGCTTGAATAACAACAAATAAATTTTCAAAAGGTTCGTCTTTGTCATTCTCTCTTTGGGGTTCATCTAGTTTAGGATGAACATCATTGGATGGTTCTTTTAGATTATTACGATGAAGGAATCTCCCAAGGTTGTCTCTTCTTCTATGTGTAACATGTTTCTTTAATACTAAATTATATTCTACAGGGAATAAAATTGCAACTACAAAGATTTATTTGAATTAACACCATCCCCAACAATGGCGCCAAAAATGGTTGGCCAAAGAAAGGGATCAAAATACTATAGCAATGGATTGTTTAATCTAGGATTGGACATCTTGAGTGTTTCTAACCCAACTCATTTGGACTCATTTAATTTATCAACCAAGGACGTAAACTTGAAATGGTGTCTACAAAGTATATGCTTCAAACTTCTCTCAACTTAAGAATTATTCTATAAAAATTCAAATGATTATGCTACAAAAAATCTATGCTAAAGCTAAGAATCAAATCTATTTTAACAAAGCATAACAATACAGCTGAGAACTACATCAAGTACCTATGCTACAGGATCAGTCCACTAGTTCTGCTACCAATGGCTACAGGAATAGTAGAGTCTACTCTAGTTCTACAAACTGAAGGTAAATCCTATGCTGATTAATTAATTCACTTCCTATGTAGGCCCCCACAGAGAAGTGAAGTAAAACTACTCAAAGATAGAAACCTAAAATGATCTTTTTATTCATAATAGTAAACATACATATTGATAAACAACAAGATTACATTTAGTATTCAAAACTAAAAAAATTGCTTCCTTCTACTAAAAACTACTAATTAATTCGCTTCTTATGGAACATAGACTTCCAATTATTTAAGCACAAACTAGGAATAGAATTCCTAGATTTTAGACTTCATCAACTACCACAACAATGGATGACATTGAATATTACAAGAGATGTATTAACTTTGGTGCCAAATGGAACATGGATTTAGGAGCTCATGACCCCTGGATTTCCTACTTTGACTCCTACTTTCCTAAAACTAGGTACTGGCTATTATTACAAAACAGTTGGTGATGTAGAAGGTCATTAATGAAATTTACCACCATTTTCTTGAGCTGTTGACTCCACTTAGTTGAGTTGACTTTACCTTTGAGTCTACAAAATATTAGTGCCTCCAAAGTAATAACATACATCAAGACTAATTCAAAATGTGTCATCTAAATTAGTTTACCCTATGTCACATTGTTGCAGGAGAACTACTCAACCTAGCTAAGGAAGAAAAACATCATTCTCATTATTTTGTAATAAAATAATATATCATTTCATAACATATTCATTTTAGTCCTAGAAAGTAATTATGCACACATTTGTCTAAAATTATCATAAACATCATGTTCTTAAACATCAAAGTTTTTAGAAAGTTTGCAAATTCAACTGAAAATGAAATGATAAAATATACCATATTTTGGTCTCATTAGTAAACAAAATCGTGTTTAGTTTTAGTCTAGTTCTCACAAATCTTCTGATGTTTTAGTTATTACTCATTCTAATGTATTTGGTCCTGTAAAAGTTCCTTCAATCTCCAGGTCTATATTTTTTGTATCTTTCATAGATGATTATAGTAGAAGGACATGGATTTATTTCCTAAAAAGTAAGACACAAATCTTTAGTTAGTTCAAGGAATTTAAAGCCCTTGTAGAGAATTAGAATAGTAAGAAGATTAAGTGTGTGAGAACTGACAATGGTGGTGAGTTTTTCTCAGTAGAGTTGAAATAGTTCTGTAAAGAATGAGGCATCGAGAGGCATAAGACAAATCCTTATAACCCACAACAAAATGGAATTGCAGCAAGAATGACTAGGACACTGATGGAGAAGGCTAGGATTATGCTTAGTGGAGCTAGTCTTGAACAGAGGTTTTGGGCTAAAGTTGTGCCCACTGCTTGCTATTTTTTTAATAGATCTCCTACATCAACTCTTGTTGATAGGACACCCATAGAGTTGTGGTCTGGTAAGAAGCCTTCAATTAGACATCTTCATGTTTTTGGTTGTGAAGATTATGCACATGTTCCAAAGGAGAAAAGATCTAAGTTAGAAAACAAAGCTGTCAAATGCATTTTCATCGGATACAGTGTTGGTGTGAAAGGATACAAGCTTTGGGACCCTATGAGTAGTAAGGTGTTGTATAGCCAAAATGTTATTTTTAGAGAGCTAAAATCTTCTCCTATTGTGCTAGAATCATATGAAAAAGAAAAGAAAGAAGGTATTGTTTAGTTGACTCCTACCCCTAAGAAGACTAAATAGAAAGACCATGTTGGGTTTAATGATGAGGAGAGCTCTAGTAGTTGTGATAATTCAAAAGAAGAGGAAGAACAACCTCAACCTCAACCCTTGAGGAGATCCACAAGGGAAAGAAAGCAGATAGAATGGTTTGGTTATTCTATGTTAGATTCTAGTTGTGCTTTCACTTTGATTACTAACATTGATGAGCCTTGATCTATGGAAGAGGCTTTGGATATGAAAGATGTAGCCTCCTGGATTGAGGCCATAGATGATGAGATGGCTTAATTGGATAAAAAAAACTTGGAAGCTTGTACCTTTTCCTAAAGGATGGAAACATTTTGGTAGAAAATGGGTGTTCAAGAAGAAATTCTATGTAGATGGAAGTGTCGAAAGGTACAAAGCTTGATTAGTTGCAAAGGGGTACTCATAGGTAGAGGGAATAGATCATGGTGAAATATTATCTCTTGTTGCAAAGTTGACATCCATTAGATTTCTGTTATCTCATGCTGCATCATATGATTTAGAGATAGAATAGATGGATTTGTGAAGACAAATTTTCTTCATGGTGATTTGGAGGAAAGATTTATATGTCACAACTTGAGCACTACATTGTTAAAGGTAAAGAATCTTTGGTTTGCAGATTAAAGAAGTCTTTGTATGGTTTGAAACAATCTCCTAGGATCTAGTACCTTAAGTTTGATGCCTTTGTGTTGTCAATTGAATTTTTTAGATCAAAATCAAATCATTGTGTTTATTTCAAAGTTGAAAATAATCGCCTTTTATTGTTACATTATATGTTGATAATATGTTTCTGTTTGGGAAGGGTAAGGGTATGATTTATAGTTTTAAATATTAGTTTTCAGCACAGTTTGAGATGAAAGATCTTAGGGCAGTAAGGTACATCTTGGGAATGGAAATCAGTAAAGATAGGTCTAACAAAAAACTTTGGTTGAGTCAGAGTAAGTATGTGAAGTCTTTGTTAGACAAGTTCAATGTGGTAGATTTTAGACCATTGTGTGTTCCTATTTCTATGGGAAACAAAGTTATCTGTAGATGGTTGTCCAAAATCTCCTAGTGAGGTGGAGGAAATGAGTAGAGCACCTTATGCTAGTGTAATTGGTTCTATACTAGACTAGACATTGCCTAAGCAGTGGGAGTTTTGAGCTAGTTTATGGCTAATCTTGGATGGGTACATTGGGATGCAATTAAGCGAGTATTCAGCTATTTAAGGGGTACATCAAATTACTCCATTTTTTTATCATGGTAACTCTTCTAGACCTTCGAATTTAGTTTGTATTTGTGGATTTTTGGATTCAAATTGGGTAGGTGATATTGACATCAAGGGATCCACTAGTGCTTGTGTGTTCACTATGTTTGGTGGTGCCATCAGTTGAATGAGTAAGCGACAACTTGTGGTTGCTTTGTCCACTACAAAAGTTGAGTACATGGTTGCTACTCATGATTGTAAGGAATCCATTTGGCTTTGGAGATTGTATTCTAATTTTGGTATTGATGCAAGACATTTTACTATTTGGTACGACAATTAGAGTGCTATTTTCCTTGCAAAGAATCCAACTTTCCATGCCAAAATGAAGCCCATTGATGTGCAGTTTCACTTTGTGAGAGATATGGTGGAACATGGAAAGGTAAATTTGGAGAAGGTAGATACTATAAAGAATGTTACATATGCATTGATCAAATTAGTGGGCACAGAGAAGTTCAAATGGTGTTCAGAGTCTATGGGCCTTTTGGCCTATAGTGGTTAGTTTTTGTTATGTTCCTATTGCTTTTACAAGGTGTCCGACAAGTGGTAGATTGTTAGGAATAAGGTGTCTCAACCTTGGGTAATTCCTATTCTTATTATTTGTTTTGTAAATGTATTTTTTGTAAATAATGTAATTAAGTGTAAGTGTACATGTCTAGTTGGCATGTTGATGTATCACTCCACTTGTATGTGTCAACTTCTTGAATTATGTGTAAGGAGATCATGGTTGAAATAGTTATGATAGATTCCTATGACACGTAAGAGCTATCTCTAGAAGATTTGATGATGGGTGAAGATGTGAAGACATGTGGCAATCGATCATTGAGTATTGTACACTCAAGTCAAATGGTAAAACCCTAATGTGATTGTTCTTTGGAAGTTTCCCTACAAGGGAAAGCACATGATATAACCATTTATAAAGTTTCAGATTGGAGAGTGAGAAAGTGTATTGTTGGTATGGTATGTTGCTACTGGATTGGTCTTGTATGTCATTGTTCTCCTGAAATAACTTGCATTGCAAGTGTGTTATAACCTTATGTGTTGAAGATAATACATAGGGTAGGTTTTGGAGGGATGGGGTTGTTTTACTGAAAGGTTTTTCCACATTGGCATAATATTGAATCTAAAACTGTAAGGATTTAATAGGAATTTGCACAATACTTTCCTTAAGGGATTAGTATAGGAAGTTGTTTCCACACCTGAGTTTCCTTACAAATAGAATAGAACAAAACCTAAGCAAAGGCATAAGAAAAATGCAAAGGAAAGTAAACTAAGACACAACAAAAGTTGAAAGGAACTTAAACTAAGACACAAAAAAAATTGAAAGGAACCTAAACTAAGACACAACAAAATTGAAGGGAAAACCAAGAAGTACTAAAGCTGGATAAGCTTTAAGTCCTGTCCATTATAAGACATGGCTAAATCAGTGCCATCCAAGTACTTGAGCCTGAAAGAATTTGATTTGAGAACATTATTGATTTCAAAGGGTCCTTTTCAAAGTGATTCAATTTTTCCATGTGCTCCTCATGGTTCTAATCTTTTCTCCCATAGAAAAACTTTATCATTCTCCATGAAATTTTTGGGCTTGGACTTCCTATCAAAAATCTTATTAACCTGCAACTAATGAATAGTTATGTGATCAACCACTTTCTCTCTCTCCTCTTCAATCTTGGTGAGATGACATATTTGTTTCTCTAATGAATTTTGAAACACTTCATCTTCGATCACCTTTTGCAACTTGACTACAGCTAGTTCTAGTACTAGAGACAATTGAGATTCAACATAGTATACCAATTCAAAAGGAGACATCCGATGGCTTGCTTAGGAGTAGTTTGATCAGCTCATAATGCTTCAAAAATATTTTTATGCCAATCCCTAGTATTATTGTTCACCAATTTTCTCATGATTGAAATCAAGTTCTTGTTTGAAGATTTTACCCAACCATTCCCTTGTCAAAAATAATTAGAAGAATGAGAAAGACAAACTTGATTACCGTAGAAAAATAGTTGAAGCTCTCTTGAGGAGAAGTTCTAAGCATTATCTAGTACTACTTTCTCATGTACTCCAAATATGATCAGAATGTTTTTCATAAGGAACTTAATCACCTCTTCAGAGGTAGTCTTGCTAACTAGTATCACCTCAACCCACTTGGTGAAGTAATCAGTGGCTATCAGAATATGAGTGTGACCTACACTTAAGGCTGGATTGAGAGGTCCTATAAAATCTAGACCCCATTATTTCAAAGGCTCCTCAATAACTATTGGCTTCAAGGGGAGCACAACTAGTCTTGACTTTCTAGCAAATAGTTTGCACTTCTCACATTTCCCGACCCATTTGTAGGCATCAATGAACATTCCAAGCCAATAAAATCCATTTCTTGGTATCTTGAAAGTAGTCACTATGGATGAAAAATACCTGCCACAAGCTTCATTGTGAAGAGAATGAAGTAATTTCTCTTGTTGATCTTTGTCTATGCATCTCAGGAATGCACCATCAAGGCCTTTCTTATATAGCACATCGTCAACAATGACATATTTGGCATCTTTCAATTTTAGATTCCTTCTCGCCTTGCCAATGAGGTGTTTATGGAATTCACCATAGGTAAGAAAATAAGGAATGTCAGAGAACCAATCATCCTTTAGGCCCACTAGTAATGCACACAAGTTATCTTCAGCTAACTCTTCTTTACTATCAACCATTAACTTACACAAACCTTGGCCTCTTATTAGTTTGGTAAGGTTTATTTCAAAATCAAATTCGTAAAATTTTGACACACAAGTGGCTTTGTTATTGACTGACACTTCCTGTTGAGTGAGGATTTTTTTTACTGATGAACTTGGAACAAAAATTGTTGAGTGTGAATGTAAGATAGAATACCTGAAGTGTTTTACTGCTTTCATAATTGAGAAGGCTTTCTTTTCAGCCAGTGAATATCTTAGCTCATACTTCTTCAATGACACACTAATAAAGGATATGGAGACTTCAAAACCTATTATGTCTTCTTACAACAAGACTACAGACATTGTATACTCACTGGCATAATAGTGGATAATAAAATCTTTTAATAATCTGGGTGAGAAACAACTATCACTTTAGCAATGACAATTTTAACTTCATCAGATGCTTTCATTACTTCTTTACTTCACTTGAAAACCAGCTTCTCATTGAGAAAATTAACAAATGGCCTAGTTATTTTAGCAAAATTAGGTATGAATTTCCTCAAGAAATTAATCTGGCCAAAGAAAAAATGAATACCATTCTGATTAGATGGAAGGCTCAATTTTTGAATGGCCTTGACTCGCTCGAGGTCTATCCAGATCCCATCTCTTGACACTAGGTTTCTCAAGAGCTTTCCTTTCGTAATACAAAAAATAGAATTCTTGGGGTTCAAGAAGATACTGTGTTCTCCGCACCTTTGAAGAACTAACCTTAGGTTGAATAGGTGTTTCTTCCTCCTTGTTGAGAAAATAGTCATGGTGTCCAGGTAAATGACAATTATCTTATTCAACAAGTGTCCAAAAGATGAATTCATCACTCTCTCAAAGGTGGCACCTACATTGATGAGCCCAATTGACATCCTACTATATGTGAAGGTTCCTACGATGTGGTAGAAGTGATTTTAGTTGGTCTCCTAGGGCTACAATCATCTAATTGTATCCAAAAAAAATGTCAAGCATCGACATCATTTTTGAGCCAACTACCATTTGTAGGATATGATCCATGTGTGGTAGAGCAAAATTATCTTTCACATTAGCTTGATTCATATTCCTAAAGTTGACAAAGATCCTAAACTTGCCACTTTTATTTCTAACAAGTACTATATTGGCTACCCATGTGAAGTGATGAATAGGATAAATTATACATGCTTTCAACATCTTGTCCACTTTGGAAAAAATTGCATCAGCCACCCTTGGGTTGCAAGTTTGAAAGCTTTTGACAGAAAGGGGCAACGTTCAACTTTAGGGGAATTTCATGTTTAAATTTCCCTTGGTGTAAATATTTCAAATCTTCATAGGACCAGGTGAACACATCACCAAACTCCTTTAATGGCTCTAGAAATCTATTCCTTCTAGACTTGTTGCAACATTTTTTTATTTTTTTGATAGGTAATCGACCAAAGCCTAGATTATTTATTATTTATTTTATTATTATTAGATTTATTATTATTATGTGTTAATCTCAAGTAGATTCAAACCCAAGACCTCTCTGATGAGAGGCTCACAATTTACTGATGCATTGTAGGTTGTTGTCTAGACTCATTGCAACATTTACCTAAGTTGACCCACTTAGGATTATCTTATGAACCAATGTTCACCTTTTCACATTCGCTCAAAATCTCTTCTGCCTCACTTACATCTTTACTAAAACAACAATCCCTGTGATCAAAGAGTGACTCCAACGTGACCAAGCCTTTAGGAATATGGTTGTCTTTTAGTTGAATGAAATCCTTTTTAGGATCATGTTCAAGTTTCATAGGAATCTCAAAATCCTTAGGGTCTGAACCTTTGTAGTGCAAAGATCAAAATGGTGCAAGCTCTTGGAGAAATGCATTAATGCACTAGTACATTTGACCCCATTTTTCGACCAAAATTTTCGACCATCTATGAAAATGTATTAGATTGGTCGGAATATAGAAGAAAAAATATCAATTTTTAAAAATCCATGCCCGTGTTGGTCAAAATTTTGACCAACACAGGCTTCGTAACTTTAAAATGAAAAAAGGATTTTGCTATTTCATTGTTATGTATTTTACTACGCGTGGGAGCTGCATGCAAAAAGGGGTTTCGCTCTTCTGAAGGCCTGGCCAAAAGATCTGTCCTCACTATGATTTTACACACTCTTTCATAGGTAGTATGGATGATTTCATCACGATAAAGACAAGATAGCCTTCCCATCTATGGTGTAGGCTCAGAAGCTGCAAAGGAAGGCCATAAGCAACCCTAAATTATGTGATAGAATTTGCAAATTGAACTTACAGAATGAGATACTTCGCCTAAATCTATTAATAGAATTTGCTAAATAACACTTAGAAAAAGGTATTGACCTAAATCTATCACTACGTAAAAGAATTCACAAAGTAGAACATAGAAATACAACTGGTATTCATGATTGTGCCTTGAGGGGATGAGAAATTCAAAATCTTGAGCTTATTTTAAGTCGCAGTTTGATGAAAAGAGTTCTCCAGTGCAGAGACTCGACTATGGTTGGGTTTATGAAATCCATTTTCAATGAGCTGGCATACAAAATTGTTGTTGCTCCAAAATGATTGTCAAAAAGCATTTCATTTCTAATTAGGCTTTCTTCTAATGTAGAGATGTAGAGATGGCTTCTCAGAATCTTCCTTTTGTATTAGTGAGAACATGTTGGTGCTTGACATAAACAAGTGATTTGGCCTAGAGTACACAGTTGAGATGGAGAGTGTAGGCTCAATGTTTTCACCATTATATGAGATGATTTTGTGTGATGTAGTAGATTTTGTGAGGAGAAAACTATGGTGTTGAATGTGTACCTTCTAAACCATCACTACCACGGTCGCCTAGCAGGTTGGTAGTGATTAGATTTTCCCTATTTTTTGTGGGCTGTCTATGCACAATCCTTTGACAAGATTGGGATATTTCTGACAACATTCATTTCCCTTTTCATAGTTGCTAATTGAAGTGTTGGTTACACTCATCTATCAAAATACAAACAAAAATGTTCTTAAGGTGGAGGAATCAACTCCTGCACGGTGGAAGAGAGCAGTAGTGGGTGGTTTAGTACATTGTGTCTCTAGTGTTTGCTTCATCTTTTTTCCTTTGTTGTTGGTAGGTTGATAGGTTTAATGGACTTTTTGGGTACTGGTTCTATATAGCCACAGTAGATCATTCTATTTTTATAAGCTATATGTACTTTCTGGAAGATTTCTTTTTCTGTACTTTCAATGTTAATGAATAGTTATGTTATTCATCTTTTCAAGGGCACAGGCCCCTATATAATCCTGACTATTATATCTAAAAAAAATAAATCAGTATTTATCACAGTCAAGCACAAAGTTTGAAATCACTATGGTTGTTTGTGCTTCAACATGTAACAAGTCTAGAATTCAGGAGACAAGCAGAATTGATACTAGTATGTGTTCAAGAACTAGGAAAACCTATAAATCTTAACTTTTATCTATAGTTTCGATGTTAATGAATAGTTGTGTAATTCTTCTATTCAAGGGCAGTGGCTCCAATAGAAAGCCTATTATTATATTCAATAATAACTTATGAACATTGAAATCACTATGGTTGTTTGTGTTTCTACATCTAATAATGTCTACAATTTAGGATACTGGCAGAATCCTACTGCTATGTGCTCAAAATGTGGTAGCAATTAAAACCTCAAGTCAAAATAAAGGAATTCAAGAAAAAGCCTTGTGTCATGACAGAATTAAATGTGACAGGCAAAAAGTAATGCCAGTCAAAAGGTTTGTAAGCTATTAACATTGCTTTTTGTAGGCCATGTGAGAAATTACAAAGCAAGCAAGAAATTTCAGTTGTGTATCCATTTTGGTATTTAGTTCTCTATTATCAATTGATGTCAAAAGATAATGTCAACATTTCAAAAACAAAAAACTTCTATTTTCAGGTGAGGAAACTTGTACTTGCTAATAAAATCCCATAAGAAAAGCACATCTATTATTCCTATTTCCTTTCCCCTTCTTAGAAGGATTCTAAAAGCTTTTATGGATAAATGGACAAATAAACTTTTCTCACCTCATTTTATCATTGTTATTACTAGCTTACCTCAATGTCAGTAAAAAGAAAAGCATGGAAATCTCTTTTTCTATTGTGGATAATTTTGCAACCAGAAAGCCACTAAGACAATTAAATTGTGCTAGGAAGCATTGCAATTCTCAAACACTGGCTACTCAATAGATATATAAAATAATAGTGCAATCTTTTCTTTCAGACTGTACCTTAAATAAACAAATCCTTATTATGGTTTGTGCCTCTACATCCAAGTTTTTTTTGAACTTTTGAATTCGGGATACCAGAACAAGCCCACTTCTAGGCAAACAAGATCAAGGTATAGTTTTAAAATAACTCAAATTCAAAGTCAATGAACAAGGCATCCAAGTCAAAATGTCACAACAGCTACCTATCAAATCCTTCTTCAAACAAGCACCTACAAGGAACATATATGTGGTGAAAACTACCACAGAGCAAGTGGCATTTAAACAAATTAAGTTAAGCTAAGATAGAGGCAACTATTGTAGGCTAAGGTGTATACACCATCATCGACATAGTGCAAGGCTCCATCTCAGATCTATGAGATTAAAGAAATAGCTCTACACTTCTTTGACAGGAATAACAGTCAAAAAAAATCTCATCATGATAGCAATATATTGTCAAACAACAATATCACATTACATGCGTAATCAAGTCATCTTGGAATGGTGTACTCCACAATACTTCCACCCAGAGTTATGTCATTCCTACCCAAGAAACAAAATAATGTGGTGTCTACCAATCCTATACGTGTAGTCTCATCATCGCCTTTGATGTTCAGCTTTACAAATTACTAGAGGCCCTGATTTGTGAAGTCCCTACTCTTAAATATCTTCCATGATGAAAACACATTATCTAAGCCCAAAAACAAGCACTAGTCACTTCTACAAAGAATTCATCACCTAAGGGATGATAACAGCATTAAAAAAATGAGCTTAGTCTCATCATACAAGTAGATTATAGAAATACAAGAAAACCTTACTCAAATCAGAGAGCTAATTGTTGGCAAATCATCTCAAAAAAAGATGAAAGATGAGCTAAGATTTGAAGAAATTTCATAAAGTATCAAGTTGCAAGTTGCATTTTATTTACATCAAATATGAGTAATAATTTAGCTAGCATCTTTGTCCCTCTTTGTAAATTCAAAGGTAAACAAAATTGATTTGATGTTTTGAATTGTTCTGATTTTTTTCTTAAGGATGAAGGCAAAACTTAGATGGAGAAACTTTTTCTTAAACAACTCGCAACAATAAAAATATGACAATAATGTCATATCACATACATACTATAATGTGGTTGCAAGAACACTATAGCTCAAAAGAATGGCTACACAAGACCTTGTCATTGCACAAGTAACATGGAGTGAGTGGAAGACTAACAATCATGTTGATGACTCACCATATTTCTTTCTTGTTTCACCTTTGTCTTCTATTTTGCCTTTTATTTTCATTTTCGATGACCTTGCGAGCCAAGGGATCAAGTAAGTTAGATAGTGAGGTAGTTTCCAATATTTTGATGCCTAGTCAATGAGATCCCTCTTCTCTTTTTTTCTTCTCTTTTTTTCCTTACTTTGGGTTTTGATGTGTTTTCAAGCTTTGGGGCTTCAAAGGTACTAAGGTAGATCAATAGGTCACCAAAACCTTAAAGCTTTGGAACTCAATTTTTAGGGTTTGAGGTTTCGAGACCACCAATACATGACACATTGATGCCTCAACCCCTGAAGGTTGACCTACATAAATCCTAACATAGGTGACATAATCAATCTTATGCCTATAAAAGAGGGTTTTGCCTCTCATTTCAATACCTTATCCCCAATCGGTGACTATTATTTTTATTAGAAGAAAATTGGTTTTTACAAGGACTAGAGATCCATAAGTCTAAACAACAAAAACATAAATCCTAGACCCAAATAGATAAAACATTATAGACTGAGATAGTAATGAAACACCACAAAGTAGCCAGAAATCTAGAGAGCAACAATCCCAAAACTAGCCTATAAAGCCTAAGCTAAAACTTCATTATAGCTAGAATGATATCAAAATTAATATCCCCCACCTTTTAGATACATTATCCAAAGGGAAAATTCCCTTATTTTTGTTCCTTAGTATCATGGAAAGATCAAGCATATTTGAGTGGATGTCCAGATGAATGTGTGTCACTCGTTGTGTTTCTTTCTCTGTTCTTATTCTTCATCCTTGTATTCCTTGTTTCACACAAAATAGTTCTAGAGCTAGTGGTTAGTGAGATACCCTTTGAAAGTCCATGAAAAAATTTTACTTACTTGTTAAGATTCCTCTACCTATCACTAGTTTCCTACAAAGTGATCTTTCTACATTCACAGTTCCATAGTAACTTTTATTTGAATATCATCAAATATTTTTGGAATTTGGAATTTGGCCAAGACTGTTGCTTCTTGAAACAAGCCTTTCTAGATTGTCAAATTTGGTTTAGGTACTAGCAGCTTCATCACTTTTCTGCACTTGTATCTGTCGTATTTTAATATGATTGTATCATTTTCAAATCATACACTTTAAATCATAAATGAGAGAGACCATTCCTCATAGCTGACCTATGCAAGCATTCCTTTTGACTCTAGTCTGTGCAAATGTGTGTCTACATTATATATTAAATTTTCTTATTTTTTCTTCTCTAGAGAATTTTTTTGGTGCATATTTCATATTCTTTGATTGTGCCACCATTTCTCTTTTTTAGTGATGGAGAAATGGCTTAAATGAAGTCTATCACCTTAAGGTTTAGGAAGCTCTTTTTCATCTTGCTTTGTTTTTTTTCCATTGCATTTTGTAAGACACTCTTCTGCTACAAGAAATGTCAAAAAAATGTCAAGGGATGTCTCTCAGTCTATACAAAGTATTATAGGGATGTCTTTTGTACTTATTCCCATCTTCTAGATGCAAGCCCATCTCCTTGGCATACCCTACTATTGGTGCAATGGTAGGCCAAGCTCCCATTAATCTATAGATGAGCACATGAAATTGTAGTATTACATTATAACCAACTATCTTACCTCTAGTTCACCTAGAGGTCAGTGTTGCTATCACACAAGGTAGGATCTATTATATGTTTTTTGGGTGTTGTACTTGTGCCTTTCCCAATCTTTATTTGTGTTACAGAGTTCTGCGACATGTTTTGAAACACTTTGAAAGACAAAGGGTCATTCTCTTAGTTGAATGTTAAAAAATTGTGATAGCTTGTGACGGCCAGTTTAAGGAGTCATTCTATATTGTGAAATATATGTTCTTGCAAATGAAAATTTTATGGGACTGCTTAGGACACTCTTCCATGGTGGCCAAGAACTTTTGAGTTCATGAATCTAATTGTTATGGATAGTTAAATCCTTTCCTGCTATGGTTCTATCTCAGATTTTACAATAAGAAACTAAACTACAGCAGTGACTCATGTTCCAAGCCATGCAAAATATGGCATAGTTTTAACTGGCAATGCATGTTTCTTGACTTGCATGGTCTAACATTTGAACATGCAAAAGCTTATTTCTAACTCCTGTCTACTGTAAATGTCATTTTAGCTTCACAATGTGTTTTATACTGAAGCTTATGCAAAATGTTGGTTGTAACATTCATTTTCAGGGCTTATAATTCTTACTCAACTTATCGGTATGCTTTTATTAATGGTTCTCACTTGTTGATATGCTACTTGAAGGACATGTTTCCTTTTTTAAGAGCCTGAATGTTAATGTTTTCTCTAAGTTTTTGCATATAGTCAGCTATGTACATTATTTCTATTTGTTCAGATATCATAAGAGCTAGATAGTCATTTGACTTGAATTATTTTTCAGTGACAATAAATAGGGTAATTGCAATTCTGGATTCAGACTTCCATTCACTCTCCACTATCCAACATCGACTACAGTATGGTCTTGTATGTTTTGGACTCCTTTCTTCTTATTGCATTTCAGTTATTCAACTCTGTTATCGTTAAATTAGACTACAAAGACCTATCTCTATGCTAAGCTTTCAATCTTAATTTTTGTTATGAAGTTTTTAGGGCTGCCAATAAATATTTGCCTATTTCTCTCTTCAACTAATATATGTATTCATCATACATGTATGTACATGCATATGGAGGTTTGTATTATGAGATTATTTATTTTAGTTTTTTTAAGAGGCTATTATGCAACTTGTGTCCACAACTTCTGGAGTAGATGTAGGACATTGCTTAAAGATGTGATGAAGCTTGTGGCTGTTCCATTGCTTAGTAGGGGCATAAAAGCATTGTTGTGCATGTGATATTGATTATAAACTAATCCACCAATTCTAGTTTAGATCCTAGTTTAGTTTTACGGGTTTGGTTTGTGTGTTTGTCTCTAATGCTTAGTTGACCTTGGCCAACCTTGGCAACTATTGGCCAACACTTGACAACATTTGGCAACTTGTGCCCAAACTCACACATTGACACACAACCCTAATTAAACACACCCTTAGACCCTCTTGGAGTCCTTAATTATATCATCCATCCTCTTCATGGCTTTGAGGCTTCCTCACCTAAACTCTAAGACTTGACTGATTTCAAACTATGCCCCTCTGATATAGTGCCCCCATAACAACTTGAAAAATAATTGCTGAAACATGGTTGTTGCAGCTGGATAAAATGTGGATTGAGGCCAAGGAACATCCATTTGTTTTGCAGACCATTCTATGGCTCCATGGCAATCCCTAGTAGTGCTTCTTGCAACCATCCACCACAAGGTCTAATTAGGTCTGTCGATGATTGTGGTGTTCCAGTCATCTCAGGGACTTGCATCTTTCATGTTACAAAGACAATCATTTGGTAGGTATAGTCTATACATGGAATGGGTATGTGATGTAGAGGAAGGAGGATCTAACCACAAACTTGCAAATTCAAGCACAATATGGACCCAAAACCCCTATGTTTCAATGGTGTTCCCAAATGCACACAATGTCACCAAAGGCTCAAACTTGGATTTACCTTCACCAAGTGTTTCCTCCACCTCTACACACCTTAAAAAACTTCAACCAACATTTTTATAAGGTTTCCAAACCCACAAATCTTCAGTAGATACAAAAAGACCAGTTTTGCCCTTTACTAGGCTATTCTCTTCTTTGGATCAGCAGACCCTATTTTCTTGATTTTTCTCCCAAACTTTCCAAAACACCAAGAAAATAAATAGGCTTTTTAGATACCCTTTTTTGAGTTTTATAACATATCAAAATTTCAGTATTGACTCCTTTGCAACAGGGGCTTCAAAAACACGTTGTTGTCACTCTCCAAGAGGCCTAATTATGCACCCTTTGTGAAGGAAGTACCCTTCAAACTCAAAATCTGACTTAACCCTTTTAAAAAGTCTTTAGTTAGGTTCCAAAACCAAGGATTTTCAATGTTCTAAGTCCTAGTGACACTCCTAGATACCCAAACTCCAAAACCCTCCTTAAAATGGCTTAAAAGCTAGGGCCGGCTTGTTTAACCCTCAAAATTCAATTCCAAAACTTCTCCTTCAGAAAACACATTTCATTCATCATCCCCTAACTCTATCCAACATAAAAACCCTACCTCCTTAAGGTAGATTCTCTGCTGCTACACCTATGGCAGCCCTTCAATGCACTTTTCCTCTTATTTTCACCTTTTAAATGCTTGGTGACCACCAATTATTGAAGTTAGATTGTCATTAAAGGATTAGAATCATCTACACATGTTAGAGAATTTCCATTCCATGAAGAAGTAGATGAAATTTCATGGAATGACCATGATTAAATAAAGAAAACTGTCAAAATCCCTATTCAATGGACTGCTATAGCCAGGTAGTGAATTAAATTGAACAATAAACTCACCAAATGGATTCAAGGCTTGCTTATTATCATCAAACGTGTGTTAGAATAGAGAACAATTCATTACTAGTGTAATGAATGTTGAATAACACAAAATATTGTTTCTTTGTTCATCTAAAATGTATTTCAATGTGCTACTCAACTAATAAATACAAAAGCTTTTAGAAGTATATCAATCGTATGAAGAGGACTGAACAATTAAAGTAAAAGTTATCTAGAATTTTTCCAATCATGCAAGAATCCATATGAAAAACTTTTATCATTAGATGATCCTTAGTTGTACTCGAATCAAATAATGCTTAGTTGCACTCGAATGTAGGGTGACTTCTTTCAATGCACCCAAAATAGCGTATGCAAAAAAAATACATTTTAAATAATAAATTTGTTCATACATATCTACTTCCTGGTTAGTGATCTATCTACATTTTTTAGTCATAACAGAAGTAAACCAAATATTTTAGTAGTTAATAACAAATGTCATCAAAGTTCAACACTACTTTCCATAATCTATGAAATAATGGCAGTAATATTACCGAGGAGGACATTAAGATAGCTTAGTATATGACTTTTGGTCTTTTAGACTAAAGTTCTCGACGAGCCATCAAAATTCCTTCAAAGAAACTAAAAGGGAAACCTAAGGATTAAAGCATATACAGACTTTTCAAGAATATTTATAAGAATTCTGAGTGATTTTTTAAACTAAAAAGCATAAAGCTACTTGAACACAAACAGAGGATAGAGATCTAGTATTCTTAATATGAAGTAAACTCAAGAACTCCATTTTTCTATTTTTCAGCATTTTGGAAGATTGGGAGGAGGCTGCTAGAGAGTGGAGTAGTCAGGTCCATCGTGCACCAAAAAAACCATGGCTAAACCCCATCCAATGTGTGCATCCAAATGATAGTGAAACAACCATGCACCTGCCACACCACAAACCATTGTTCTTATACACAAATTTGAATGCCACTTCAATTACTAGCTTTCCACAGAATGGTGAAAACTTGTGTCCGAGATGTACTTGACAACACATTATCTTACTTAAAATCATCGATCCGTACCTATGGGTATGCAAATATATCCTCATCTTGTCCAGTTTGATAAATTATCCACCATCACATTGCCTGATCAGTAAACATGGGAGATTTTAAAATCCTTTAGAGAATTAAAATTTTTACAAGTTGGTAAAATATATTTATTAATGTTTTATGCCAGGCCTTTCTTCTGCTTAAGTACATTTACAGTAATCATCAATTCCCCTCTAAATGTATCTTTTTGATGCCTAACATCTTTGCCATGTTACTTGTTCCATCTTGCAATTTTTTGGCTCCTATAGCAGTGATATTACTGTTTGAATCTCATGCCATGTAACCTGATCTCATACCATATAACCTGACCCCGATAGATTTAGGTTTTGCTTCGACGGCCCATCAAAGTTTACCTTGAAACATATTTCCTTTTCCATATAAACCTGTAGCAACCTGTTACTCTTCCATCATTTGAGGTATAATCATTATTGTTTTCATTTTGGTGTTGGTTTAATGTATTTGAGCAAAGTTGGGAAATGACTTGCATTAGTGCCATTTATTTCAGCACATGCAACAGCAATGTAAACTTTATCAGCTCTTGTAGACAGATTATCATTTTTTAGCATGTGTAAGTTGAGCTTGCACATCTTACACGTTCTTGTTACATATCAGTCCCCATTATGCACATTTCATATATGAGTAATTAAATGATGGTTATAACAGGTCAATCAACACAAATGGAATAAGAGGAGCAACAAATTGCTGCTCAAGTTTTCTCCATGTACAGATTCATCTGTTGCTATCAGTGCAAATTTATTGAAGAAGGGAACAACTTTATAGTTTGAAACCACCAAAAATTTTCTAGCTTTCAATGTTCAAGCTCGTGCAGCTTCCAATGAGATATTTTATTCAATATTTATCTCATCTATAAATACCATTGTATTAGCCGAAATGCTGAAAGTATAGAACACAAAACCTAAATATTTTCTAATACAACCCTTTTGGTTGATATTAATATGTACTTGTTGGAGGATGCCTCTCTATTATATATATAAATGATAGTGTGATTATTTATTGCCATGCCTCACGTCCAATGCTCCCTTCATTCATTCGAAAATATTTATTAAAAAAATCACTTCCATTCAAAACTGCTTGCTTTCATGGGGTCTTGTTTGCATGCCTCCTTAACTAGTGGGATTTGATCAATGAACTTTTAAATGTTTGTTAACGTGAAAATTATTAAGTTTTGCATTTGTGTTCTTCTTTTGAATTCACTTTAATTTGGTTATTTTGAGTGTCCTCATTGACAAGAAAATGTGGCAATGAAATTTGGGTTTAAAGTTTCAATAAAACATACATGCTTTAGAAAATCTTCAAATGCACCTACTCTACCTCTACCTACAATGTTGTACTCTAGATTCTAAATCCTCAAAAACTACAATGTTCTATTTAAACAACCCAGCAAAAATCTTGAATCAACAATACTTTATACTTCCTCTGAACTATACAATGGTAGTGACTTTGTTGTGTTTGACATAGGCTAGAGTGTGCATGGATCATATACATAATCTAAGTCACATAGATAGACAGGCAGAAAGGCAACAATAAAGATCAGCATTTACATGGACAAATAGGCAACAACAAAGATCAACATTTACCTAATTTTGATAGTTTCTCAACAGTTGGATACAAGTTCTGCATTTTGCTCCAATGTGTTAAAACTCTCCTTCAACATTTTGTTTGTTGTTGCCACTCAACGGATTTGACACCCTTCTCATTCACTGCATCAAACAGGACATCAACTTCTTGCAAGTGGCACTCACTTCAGCATCCCCTCATCCTCAAAGCTAGTAAAAATCAAAATGTTGAGTAACACTTTTAATATAGAACTTCACAAATGTATAAAATGGGGCTTCTTTTTTAAAATACTATTTTGCCATAATTTTTGAAGTATTGTGCATTGGATGAAAAATTGAGAACTATCACATCTCAAGATGAAAATGTGTTTCTTGGATGTGTGTCTTGAGTTTTAGTAGTCAAATCTCTTTTCACAATTAGAGATACTGCATATTTATCAATAAGCACAATGATTCTATAATGTTTTGGATGAGTCTTCATTGGATTTTGTTGGGTTGAATGTTTGTGTGAGTTTTTAAACATTTAAAGAGGGTAATTGTTTTTCAGATGAATTATTGTACTTGTGATATTAAAACTTTAAAAACATGACAGAAATGGGCTTTTTATTTTTTATTTTAAAACTCTTCCATGGACTGGAAGTCTATTTAATTCCTCAACACTTTACTGTGGATGAGTTTTCATTAGATTTTACAGTGGATTGGATGTTTTTTGTGAGTTTTTTAACATTTTATGTTGGAAATTGTGTTTGTCAATTGAATTAAATGACACTTTTGGTGTTTAGTAATTTGTTGACAAGTACTCCAACAAGGTTGATTCTTTGTGTTAGTAAATTGTTTGAGATATACATTGTTTGTTCATCTACAATTAGATTTTAGATTCTGAATGAACTACTTTACTATTTTTTTTTCATATACAACATAATATCTAGATTCAAGATTATTTAGAATAGTTAGTGATGGAACGACTCAGGAGGTTGTTGAGAGAAGAGTTAATCAAATTAGGAGCATGATTGAGGTATGCCTTCTTGTCTGTGTGTGTGTGTTCTTCGGGCCTTAACATGGACTATCAGTCTTATGCTTTGTAATTAGAGCACTTTAGTTCTATTCTTTATGTTATTTCTCCTTTGTCTGCACCTAGTATCTCACCATGGTTAACACTTTGTATTTTGTTGATCATATCAATATATTGGCGAAGAATAACTCATTAGAGAATTGTGCTATTGTCAACCTAGCTTGTAGAATGTATTTGACTTAACTTGCACATAGAATATATCTCTATGTGCAAGTTAAGTTTTATTGTAGTGTCAAGGGAACAGCTACATATCTTTGGCTTGAAGTGTCAAATGGATAGAAGAGCATTGAATCACTAGCCTTGCATTGAACTCGAGAATCAGCATGGGGAAAAGATGTCATCTATTTCAGAGACTGATCAAAGGTAGTATTTTATGATGAATTTTAATGTTTCTTTTGCATATGGTACCCATGTGGTGATACATAACATAATTAATTATACTTGGCACAAATACAAATGTCAGTTTCACTGTCATTTCCATCAACAATATATTTGTTGTGCTTGCAATCAATGTCCCTTACTAATGTTTTTCATCCTAATTGTATAAACTTTTATAAGTCTTTTCTTGTGAACCATATTGAATTAAAGGATGCTTTTCCTTGAATAGGGTTATTATGATGGCACTAATGCTTCATGCAAAAGGTTGGCATTTAATTGAAAAGTCACAATATAAAGAGGCTCTTGAAATACTTTCCATGGGAGAGGTATCTAGTGCGTAGACAAGCATTTGCAAGACAAGCATTTCCAGTGAACATAGATGTTGCACAGAAAAGAATTTCTAGTAAACATAGATGTTGTAGTTGGTGTCCCTTGCCATTTGGCTTGCCCTTCTCAATGTGATTGTAGCATCTAATGTAATAGTAATAAGTTATAATTGAACTAAAAATTTATTTATATGCTTGCGAGAGATGACTAATTCAATCACAATAACCATGATTGAAGTTTCCCATTGCAGTCTAGGAAAATTCGCACTAACCTACTAACAAACTTATTCTCAACAATCAGACTTAGGCAAGTGATACAAATTGTAAAATATGAACATATGGTTGTTCAAATTTTGTATCTCCTAAATGATTTCCTTTTAGCATATAACTTGTTGTGCATAGTTTCCAAGTTCACTTATTGTATCGAGCATATTAATGAAGAAGCATATTAGTTACTATCGGAGTTTATGACAGTTTGATTAATTATTGTCAATGTTTTTTAGGAATTCTATAGTTCACATGCCTTGTGTATGATATGACATTTTGCATACATCCTGCACTCTCTCATCTGGTTGATGATGGATTACAGAGAGTGATCTGAAACCATGATGCTACAAAACACACACAATCAAATCCAAAACGAACTTGCATTACAAATAGATTGTGGAAATCCGATATTGTTGATTTTGCATGCATGTCTACCAGGACAATCACAACTTAAACATATCAATAGATATGTTTAAGTTGTGATTGTCCTGGATATGTTTAAGTTGTGATTGTCCTGGTAGACATGCATGCAAAATCAACAATATCAGATTTCCACAATCCATTTGTAATGCAAGTTCATTTTGGATTTGATTGTGTGTGTTTTGTAGCATCATGGTTTCAGATCACTCTCCGTAATCCATCATCAGCCGGATGAGAGAGTGCAGGATGCATGCAAAATGTCATATCATACACAAGGCATGTGAACTATTTTATAGAATGCCTGAAAAAAAAATTACACCCAGGCGTTGGTAGAAATTTCTACCTTCATTGGTCAAAATTTCTACCTTCATTGGTCAAAATTTTTGACCTTCATTGGTCGAAATTTCTACCTTTATTGGTCAAAATTTCTACCTTCATTAGTCAAAATTTTTGACCTTCATTGGTCAAAATTTCTACCTTTATTGATCGAAATGTCTACCTTCATTGGTCAAAATTTGTGACCTTCATTGGTCAAAATTTCTACCTTTATTGGTCAAAATTTTCTACCTTCATTGGTCAAAATTTTGACCAATTCCTAGCAGAACTTGCACCATGGATATGGAAGTTTTTCAACCAACGTATTGGTTGAAATTTTGACCAACCAGCAGGTTGGTCAAAATTTCGATCGAAAAATTTCTGACCAATGGGTTCGTCAAATTTGGTTGAAGTTTGGTCAAAAATTGGGTCGAAATTTCGACCAATAATGGTCAAAAAATGGTCTCAAATGTACTAGTGATGTGAGCATCATTATAAAAAAATTGCTAGGAATTTGCATTATCAGGTACACTTAGATGATGAACCAATTCAATCATGGAAAAATTATTTTGAAAATTTGGATGTGGTATCATCAGGGATGCAGACAGACCCAATGGGTCAGCTCTGGTGTTGTATTTTCTGGGCATAGATTCTATGGAAAATGCTTCAAAACCTTCAATTTCATCCTAGACCTGATTCCTCTATTGCTTCAACCTGGGATTCTTTATAGTGAAGATATTTCACACCTATTTAACCACCATCTTAGCATCTCCTTTAGCTCTTAATAACTTAATCCCTTTCCTTTTTGCTTCCTCAAGACCTAGGAGTACGGCTTCATATTCTGTGGTATTGTTTGTATTTTCAAATTCAAGTTTGAAAGCTTTAGGAACATTCTCACCTAAGGGTGAAATTAGAACTACTTCAGTACATGAACCAATTGAAGCACAACTATTGTCAAACTCTAAAGTCCATAGGCCATCTTTGGACCCCTCTCTAGAAGCTGTTGACTCTTCAAATGAAATGAAATAGTTAGCAAAGTCAGATTATGTGTACAAGATCTAGGATCTAGGATCTGCAGAAGCTAGGACTGTGTTTTAAGCTTTACTTTCAGGTTTAAGCACAACTTTCTTATCTCCAATCTTAATAGTAGCTTGAGACTAGTCTAATATTACTTTCCCACCCATGCCTTTACAAAATGTTCTACTCAAAAGCATTCCATAACTAGCAGGGATATCTACAACTAAGATGGTTAATTTGAGCCTTTTGTCAAGGGATTTAGTGAGAGCTACCTACGCATCTTTTATCTATCCTATGAGAGGAACTTGTTTGGAATCCATTGCATAGCATTTACCCAAGGTTTTAGTCAAAGGTGAGTCTAGGGATTTATCTACTGTAGTAGGCATAATGTTATCAGAGGCCCCATAATCGATGATGCAATTGCTTAATTTATGACCATGAAAAAATAGGGATACATAAAATGGGTTGGGTTTTTTAGCATTAGCATACACTTGAGATGTTTCAACATGAACAAAAATTTCACCATTATTAAGTTCTATAGTAGGATTAATATATGCTTTTAAATTGTTTCTTGAATTGTCTGTTTGAACTAGACTTTTAACACATTCAACTAATATGTTCAGTTCATCAATATTAGATCTTAGGTAATCAAAAGGAGAGACTTGAATTCGAGAGGACTTATAGAATTCCACTATATTAAAAGTAGATTTGGGACTAACTTCCTTAGGTGTCCTTTCTTCTTGAATTGTATTCCTTTGGATTTTGAATTCCCCCTTGTGTTGTCTAAGTTGATCACGCCATTTAGAAGTTGGTATAGGAGAGGATGAAGAAACATCAGCCTTATCATTATGATTACTCTTGGTGAGTACTATACAGGAAGGATCCTTTAGAGTAGTGTATATGTTAGCACCTCATTCTGAGTCAGATTCATATTCAAAGTAGCAACTTTTAGAATCACTAGCTCCTCCAAGGGATTCCTCACTGACAAGTATTTCTTCTACAACTTCTTTATTAATTCTCAATTCTCTATAATGAATAATCTCTAGGAAAGACACTCCATCATATTCATTAGTCAAATGAAATATACACATGCTTGACTTCTTAGGGGAATGTCCTTCAATTGCTAATCTTTGATTTCCAGGTAGCATATGTGGTTGTCTACTATGTGTTCTTGGGGAATTAAAGTTTCTGGGGATATCACAATAAGTAATCCTAGGCATCTTCATTTTCATCTCAGAAACATCATTCAATAATTTCTTAACAATAGGGTCAATTAAACTTGAAGTGGATGCTTGATTTTGAGAATGTTGCATCTCCCATCTCCATTTCCTTGTAACTAGAAAATCATCTTCTAGTTCCACTACTAACCTATATGTTACATCAACATCTACCACTTTATTCCTTCTCAAGTGAAAGATTATGTCAAGAGGCATGGAATTCACAAAGAAACTTTTTCTATTTTCATTATTTGGTCTCTTCGTGGTAGGGATTTTGTACAAGATCTTATTGAATTTGGCTATGAAATCACACATGGGTTCTTGAACCTCCTTTTTGAGCTGTGAGAGTTGTAACAAAAGAGTATGTTCATCGTCAATGAATTTGAACCTAGACTCAAAAGAAGTCCTCATGGAAGCCCAGTCGGTGATAGACCTATTAGGAAGGTGGTGGAACCAATCAGCGACAACTTTTGTTAAAGTTTGCACAACTAATCTAATGACAACATTTTCAAAGTTGGCAACAATAACCCCATAGGCCGTATTAAATGTGTTCAAATGTCCATTAGTGGATTTCTTCCCATATCTATTGGACTTAGGAAGAATCTCTTGGGATCCTTTAGGTAATGGTTTAGGATTAGATCTTAGGGCTAAAGGTCCTACTTGAGCACCCCAAGGATTTGTAGCCATGTTCGGTATCCAAAAGTTGATTAGTTGACTATTAAAGTGTGTAGGTATGAGGGTCCCAAGAAAAACCAAAGCTTGCAAGGAAGTGATAGCTGATTTAGGATTTGTGGGAGAAGTAGGGCTACTTTTCACTTATTTATTCCCTTTCTCCTAAGAGTGTGATCAGGGGAAAAAATTTGGGATTTCACAAATTCAAATGCTTCGTCTATGGAGCCTGTGTTTTTATCACCCCAACTGTACTTTCCCTTAGCTAGCCTAACAAGGAAAAAATTGATACTAGGATTTGGGGCTTGCTAAGCTAATCTTCCTATCACTACTTCCTCTTGAGCTATAGGTACTCCTCTAATTAATTTAGATCTTCCTTCTTCATCGTCAAGAACTTTACTAACTTGTAGGAATTGCTCATTGCTACTCCTACTATTCTAAGATAGGGTATTTAATTCAAAGATAATATCTTCCTAAGTGTTGTCAAACCCTAGATTTGGTTGAAGAACTAGGAAAATGTCTTGATGAGGTATGACCATTATTAACTAAATATAATTACTATCCTAGTAGAGTCACCAAAAACTGTTAGTGAATAGTTTTCCCTTCCCAGTTACTTTGAATTTATATCAACAAGAAAAATAAGTTTCACCACAAATGAGTCTGGAAGACTTATACACTCTCTATATTTAAAGGAACAATTCCCTTCTACAATAATTGGTCAATGCAATTCTTATTGTAAATGAATTATAATAATCATTCTTTTAACCTGAAAGAACTTAAGGAAAATGAAAACATCCTCTCATATCCATAAAATAATGTTGCAATTAAAGGAACTACAACACTACTAATGAAACAACATCCATATGGAAATTAATTTCACACAAATTTCACCACCAACAAGGTAACCACATTATTATCAAATAGATGCACCAGAAATAACCGAACGATCACTTCTATTATTGTTAATTGTATTATTCAACAACAACTTAAAGGAAATAACTAAAACTTACTAGAAAAAGCAAAAAGAACTAAGTCTAGAGACCCGACCTCGTAGATCAATTAAAACATTACATATTTAGCCACATAGGGCTTTCCAAATTCCCTCAAAAATTGACTTCCTCAAGGAAGTTAAAATGTTTCATAAAAACCAGCTGAGTCTTAAAACAAAGAAAACTAAAACTAAGGAAAAATATGCAGGCTACTCTTTGATTCTCCTTTAGGCTCCAACTATATTATTAGTGTTGGCACAGGGTTCTTGAATATCTAAACAACCACCACCATTTTCTTTCCACACTTTATGTGCTATGAGGAAACCAACCAACTCCTTCTATTGCAGAACAACTAGGTGCTCCAGAAGAAACTTCCACATCCTCATGATTCATTAGATATGATCCAACTTTTTGTCTTGTACCACCAAGTGATTAGTGTAGATAATTATCATGGAGTCTACCCTGATGATGATGGTTATATCTTGAACTAAAACATCTCTCATTTCTTTCAACAGCTTAATTTTTGAGAAAGAGGTTGTCTCCACTTCCCTAGGGGGCTTGTCACCTCAATCCTCATTTCCCATAATTTTAACATCGATGCATTTTATATTAGAAATTAGGATTTCTTTTAGACATCCTATCTCTTTAAGAATTTCAACACATTCTTCTAATCCTTGCTCAATCACTATATTTCTCCACTCTAGATTAGCTCAAGCAATGAACAGGAAGTCGACATCAAACTTGACTCCTAGATTTTATTTCACAAATTTCTCTATGCCATACTCCTAAACTTCAAAAATGTCAATGACATACTCATCCCATTTGAATTTCTTAGATCCCCAAGTATTCAATTCTAATTCTAAAGCTATTGTTGATTTCTGAGCTCTTGTATTGGTATTGGAAAAATGAGATAAACAGTCACTTGAACATGAACTATGTTCAACAATTCACTGTAGGCATGAAAAATGGAGCGATCCCTCTTAACCTACTCAATGAAACTCTTTGTCAAGGGAGATTCAACATCAATAATAGAAATGGTAGTAGGTAGGGCTCCTACATGTGGGCTCTAAAGTTCATGAATGTATTCAACCATCTTATGCATTGATTGCTTTAAATCTTGTTTGTCCCTTTGATCTTTCCATATCCTTTGGGAAATTCTAGTGTTTCATGCATTCCATATTTTCATGTCAATAGCCCTTGAAGCAGGACCAATAATATTCTTCTCCACAACATAATCTTAGGGTTGAATTTCATGTATGCCCTTCTCAGTCATCGGCTTCATTATTTTTGCAACTCATTGCCCTGTTTCTTCATTGATGTTCGACTCAATACTTATCCTTTTGGTCTTAGGAGTCTTCCCATGGCATTTTCTTACCATATCAACTACAACAAGAGTCACTGACACTATGTCTATTTTCTTACTTACTGATAACTCAAACCAATTAGGGAAGGAGGGATTCACTTTGGGAGGAGGAGTCTATAACATAGGTGATGAATTGAGAGGAATTGCACTTAAAGTGTTAGCACCTTCCATCACTTGTTGACACCCTTGTTCTATTTCACCAATTTGGTACTCCCCTATTTCTTTAGTATTTTCTCTTAGGTCAAGTTCTATCATTGTTGGTTTGTCCTGAGTCTCATTCAAGACCTTCGCTTGCTCTTACTTCTTCTTGCTATGAGAATGAGTCCACTTGAAAAATCATGGAAGGTGAATTGAACCTTGAATGAGATGTTGAGGTTCAACACTTGACTTTGGCTTTCCTATATTGGGAGAAGTAACAACTTCATTAGAACTGAGAATAACCAATGGTTAACTTGAACTGGCATTAACCTCTTGAACATTACAAGCCACTAATCTTGACTACCTCTTATTTATGAGCCATTGCTCTATTTTGGTTAGGAGAGGTAGGGTTCTTGTATGTAAATCATCTTCCTCTAGCAAAGTCAAGTCTATTTATGGCAATGTAAGCTTCTACTTTCTTAATGTAAGTAGGGTCAACAATTTCCTCATTTCCTTCATTGGTTACCCCTGAGGTGTCAAATGAGAGGTTAAAATATTTAATCTTCTTTAACATTAGTCTAGACCATAGCTTCCTTCTAACCCCAAAATCATCCTGACAATTGGCCCAGAAATCCTTTAAATGGGGAATGTGGGGAGCAGAAGAACTTTGTTCAGAGTACTTTAGAGTGAACTCTTTACTATCAAAGTTGGACCTAGCAGAGTAAGTTAGCAAGTTCATGGATTTGATCTCATATTTAAGCTTGAGAGTGTCTTGAATGGTTTTGTTTTTATAATGTCCAAGATTGAATGGAAAAGTATAACCCAAGCTTTTCCTTGTTTTGTAGTTCTTTTCATCCTCCACCAATTGTCTGTAGAATTCAATTCACATGAAATGGTTTAGGCAATGCCAGGGTAGCCTCATCAACTTACCTTCATATCCCCCAACCTTGATATAGGTTAATTTTTTTAATTGGGTAAATAAACTACCATAAATATCAATTAATTGGGTGGCTTCCTTTGTCAACCTCATGTTTTCCTTCCCTTGCAATTCAAACACCTTTTTGGCTAGGAATGTGTCTTGGATTATTTTCAATCCATTAAGGTTTCTTCTTTTCTATAGGAAAGGATAATATTCATAAATGGGCATGCTTGGGTTTGAGTCTGAGATTGGAAGCCCTTTCCATTCTTTGCCACAAGCTAGGATATAGAAAAAATAGTAGGTCATGTAGAAACTAGATGTTCCAAAAGCTTGAGAGAGTTCCTTCTATAGCCTAGTAGCTATAATGTCAAACCAATCGATAATCTTATCTTCCCCCAAAATAGTTTGGATGAAAAAGTACATCCAATTCTCCTAATAAAAAGCATGTGGGTTTCCCTTCACCCTGTTCAAGAGTGTAATGACATCCTTAATTTTAGGAATTGTGTGTTCTTTGGTCAGTGGATGTACCATGTAGAAACCCCCTCTCTTAGATTTGAAAAGCCAAATTTTTGCAATGTTGTTGTTAAATTTAGTGGCATCTATGGAAAATTAAGCTTAGGAAGAACTGATAGTGCAGTCTTCATAGATTTCATGCTGGGAAATTCTCAGAGTACCCATGATAGCAACTTGACTGACATACACTAGGACCTCACCATTAAAGGTACAAATACACTTTTTTGTTGCATCATATTTATCTCTGCATGCCAAGAGTAACTCAGGATAAGGGAAGGCTTTTGGGAAGGCAAATACTTGTAACAAACCACAATCTGAGACCTTCTAAGATATGGAACCTAGTTTGGGGTTTACAAATCTAGCTAGTAATTTTCTAATGTCCTCTTTACCAAGGAATGTGTCTTCCATATTAGGTAGGATATTTCTAATAACAGACTCCTCAACCTTATCAAGTATCTTTGGCTGGAAAGGGGTGACCATGACAAGAAAATAACCAGAACCAATGCAGAATGGAAATAATACACAACCTTAAAGTAATGAAGAAAGAAATGGAACTTGAAAGGCAAAAGACTAGAAAATCATCGTGCTAAGTGCATGCAAACTTGCAAAGACAAAATGATTTAAGCTATCGTCGCATACATCTAAACAAACAAAATGATCTTTTACCTATAGTAAAAATGACAAGGGAATAAAAACAGGACAACCTCCATTTAAAACATAAACCTAGACTTGAAGCGTGTGGATGGGTGACAAGATGGATGACGTGACAAGTATTTAAATCATTAAAATCTCACCCAAGATCCACATGTGCTGCAACATATCAAAACATCATTACCTTTAACTCCTATTTTTTGTATATTTGCTAAACATTGCACTACTGCTAAGTTGTGCGCCTAGACATGTGACACTAAAAGCATTGATCTTTATGACAGGGTGAACTACAAAACAATTCAATGTTCAATTTCAATAGTCACAAAATATTGGAAACCACACTCATAATAACATACTAGATACAAAGGAGAAATCGTGAACTTGAACCTTGAACAATGTGTTCAATGTTTAAGTTTCAACATCGGTGATGAGTAACAGTAGCTGTGGGATGATTTGAGTTTATCAACTTGACCAAGGGAAACTAATGAACCTATAAAATTTGAACATTGAATGAAGTGTTCAATGTTCAAGTTCATGGATTTGTTCAACCAAGGGATTTAAAAAAAACAAAGAATGATGAAATCATTAAGACTCATGATGAGATTTCAATAATAGACCATCCTTTTACCAAAGCTATGGTTATCCTCAACCTCTACACCTCTACCTCTAGGGATCATATATGAGCATCTCTAGGGTCCTCTCCCCCACTCCTGGAAGGCTACTCCTATTGTTGCTCTACTCACTCCACCCTCATGGGCCTCAAGGGACTCTCCTACTAGCCTCCTCCTTCTCTTCCTCAGCCTCCTACCTCTTCCTCCACCTCCACTATTGTTTCCACCATCTCCTCCCTATCCTGTTGCTACAAGTAATGTATTGGAAATTGTGAACTAGGGGAAGGGATGTCTTTGCATCTCGTATAGATATGCTAGATCAACCCTCGCATCTACTAGATCTAACCTATAGTCCCAAGGCTCTGCCATAAGTGTTACAGTATCCCTCATAGTTGTTTGGTAATCCAACATAGGAAACTAGTCCTCATCCTCCTCCCCATGAAACTAGGCATATGTGGTCTCCATTGAGATCACCTATCTTTGGGTAAACTATCACCATACTCAACTAACTACAAACTGTTCCATTATATCTGAGTGTATCCCCACCAATGGCTAGTTGTATCACATGCAATATAACTCCCATGCATCATCTAATACACTATCAATGTGGCTACCAGAAAAAAGAGGTAAGTTCAGATAAATTTTGATAGTACGACACATCCCCATTGTGGCTCTAAGGGATGAACCTTGTGTATCTGTAAATATAAGGGTGACTGTAGTCTCGCAGCTGCACCTATGGTCAAATCACTACAATATGCTCCCATGCTCATATCTAGGCCAACATTATGTCACATGCCCACATCTTACCATCCATGTAGGTGATCTCATACAACTCATGTAAACTATGCAACTCTTATTCAATTCAAATTTTATTCATTTTGGTAACAATTTTCATGCTTTCTAGTAGTTTTAGGGTAGATTTAGTATTTCATCATCTAAAATGTTTGTTTGGTCATAGGGTACGATGAAATTTCACATACAACAATGACTTTTTTCATTTTTTGTTTAGGAAAATCTCATATGACTACAAAAGTATCATATGTCATTATAGGATTTGTTGTATGAGAATTAACATCAAAAGTTTTAAGTCCTTTTTGTCATTAAAAAATATAGTGAGCAATTTTAGGCCATTTTCACTCAAATTTTCACTATTTTGATCACCATGATGCATTCTTAGACCTTTTTAGCATGTATTGACATGTTTAGTAGACTTCTTTGCATTGTTTTGCTCATTCATATTGATCATATTTTGATAGTTGTCCCATTTTATTCTTGCAGATTGATATGTTAGATGTTCAGTTTTGATCTTTATATCCTCCTACACAAGTGTTGATTTAGGACTTGTCTAATGCTGATATTTTTAGATTAAGAAAAAAATAGGTTTTGAGGGGACCTGAAACCCCTTACAAAAATAAAAGATCTACGGAAAGTATCACTAGGTTTTACAAGGACCTGAAACCTAAAGTTCTAACCAATACTTTAAAAAAACTAGGTTTCACAGGGACTTGAAACTAAAAAATAAATAAAGTTCTAACCTAGGTTTTATAAGGACCTGGAACCTAGAGTAAACTGCAAAAAGCTAGAAATAATAGTAACAATTAAAAAGAACCAACACACTAACCAGATACTAGAGACATGCAAACTAGACCAACAACTAGATTAGCTTTTTAATGACCTTTTCTAATTCCTTGATAGCCTCCATTGTACTCTGAATGATTTATTCCATAATAGAACTAGGAACCTCTCTAGTTGCTTTCTTGGTACTCTGTCTTGTTCTCTTACTTGGTCCACCAGGGATCTTTTCCACCATAGCCTCAAGAGACATGATCTCCTCATTTCTCTTTTTTCCCTAAACTAGCATCCATGATGCATAAGATGGAAGTAACCATCTCCATTTTTTTCCCACTATCTTTGACCAATTGTCAAAGTTCCATTTCATACTCTCTCTATTTCTCCAGAATACTCCTAACTTGATTTTTTCTAGTTAGGCTCTCTTTGTTCTTTCATCTTCTAGAACTTTCTACATACCACACATTTTCCTCTTAATTGTAGTTATTTCATTATAGAGCTAGGAGTTCACTTGGAGGGTAGCATTAGCTTTCATCTTGGCTTTATGAAGGAAGGAAAGTTCAATTTCATCTATGATCTCTTCACCAATTTTTTTTACCAAAATCATAAGTCATGTCCTAGTTTTCATTGAGATAGAACTAATTTTTAGATATAGTGCCCTTGTGTTCCAGAATCTTCTTCTGATTCTCTTTATTCAAGCCTTGATCTTTAATCATAAGGGCTTTACCTTTTTTATTCTTCTTGGTTTCAATATCCTCTAGACTCTTAGTATTAGAAAGATCCTTTTTAGTGGGAGTAGGTTGAACATTATGGTTCCCCTCATTCTATTCTAAAGCTTTAGTAAGAGATTTTGACTCCATATTCCTATCTTTACTACTCTCTTCCTCAAACTAATCCCCAGAAGTTCCCCTGCTACTAGAATAACCATCCATATTAGAGCTCAAATCTCTAGTTTTTGTATCATCCTCTTCCTCGCCATTTTTATCAGACTCTATATTTCCCTCAATAATTTTCTTCTTTTTGTCTCTCTTAGTCTCCTTCTTAGCACTCTTTCTATCACTAAAGCCCTCCTCAGATTTAACCTTGATTTTCTTAGCACTCACCTTTTGAGGAGGCTCATTACCAAGTGATTTATGCTTCTTCTCTGTTAAAGGAGAGGTTTCACGATATTACTCTTATAATACTTTTTAATTAAAAGAATAAGTCCCTAATAGAGCATAGGTCTAGACTCCTTCTTCCTATGGGCTTGAAGACTATGAAGTAGAGAAAACTTCAAATAAAAAGGGAAAGACATCCTATAATTATATTGAAAAAATGGTTTAAAAATACGAAATGAAATTTATGTACCATTTTTTATCTTTTGTCAAGAATGAAGAATTCATAAATGTAGGATAAGACTTCTTGCCATAAAACCTTGAGTTAGTCTAGGTCATAAAAATCCCCATTCTTCACCATCATTTTCTCCTCATCATCAATTTTCAGAAATTTCTTGAAAGCTACATTCAAAATACTTGTCTCCTTTCTAAATTTTAAGCCACCCATTAGAAGATTGGTAATCTTTGCTATGAATTCGTCTGTCAAATTCATTGTAACTCTATGCATTGTATCCCTTTCTTTATTCTAGTTCTTAAAGAATTACTCTATGATATGGTGCTTATAGCCATGTAACTTCTCAAAATACTTTGTCAAATTTCCCTTGGAAAGAATACCCCACACTGTAGATTTTTCCTTCTACTCCTTGCATGTAGCCAGTTCTTGTTTCCTCGACTCTCCACCCATCACATAACCAACTCTACAATTTTTCTGGAAAACAGTAACATCAACTGAGAACAAGGTATAGTTAATCTCAAGAAAATGTTTTTCCTTTAAAATGTACCAAGTACTTTTAATGATGACACAATAGTACCTCCTTGAGATACTCAAAAAATCTGCCATAAAACCATCAATAATCATAATAAATTGCTGAAACTTTTATAGTATTTCCTTCAGTAGCATTAGTCATGTCATTATTAATAGTTGCCTCACTTTCCTTGCTGAGGTAATCATGCCATGTCATTTTTTCATCCCTGTAGACCGCTTTATTCGCAATTCAGTCAACAACTTTTTTACCTTCATGGAAGATGTAAGTTATGATAATTTTGTTGATTTTTTTAATTACATCTTTGTTTTCCTTAATACTACCATCAATATTCCACGTAGTTGTACTCCTATTATTTAGCATATTGACAATATTAAGAGAGTCACCTTCTAGCCATAGATTCCTATAACCAGAATTCATTGCCATCTTAACAATATATAGAGCCATAGTAGCCTTAACTTTATGACTAGTAATTTTACTAATAGGAATAGCAATAGCATCCACCACTCTACTATAATGGTCTCTTAAAACTCTACCACATACCACTCTTCCAAGATTCCCTTTAGCCGATCCATCAAAATTATCTTTGAACTAGTCTAATGGAGGAGATTTCCATTTCACATATTGTCTTTGATCTTCTTTTTTGGTATTAGTTCCAATACCCTTGTTAGGATTACTAATTTGGGCTTCATCACTACTTTTATTCTCAGATCTAAAATTCTCTTTAATGGCTCTGATGATACTTTGATCCACAACCCACTCAGGAGTTTATTTATTTCTAAATATTCTATGGATCCTTTCTTTCCATATACCCCAACAAAGATGGGGAAGAGAGATTTTCTGTAGAAATCCAATTTCAACTCCCTTAATCAAACTTTATCTAGTTCTTAAAATAATCATCAATATTATTAAGATGAGCCCACCAAGTATTACAATATTGAAGGAGGTATCCCCAAACATTCTGACTATATCTACAATTCAAAAAAAGGTGATTTGTCTCTTCCATTTCTATCTTGCAAAGACATCACCTATTCACCAAATTGATACCTCTTGTTTTCAAATTATCAAGGGTTAAAATTTTATTTTGAAGTAGAATCCAAAAGAAAATATTAATTTTAGATGTAAGGCCCTTGATCCAAGCTTTAGCCCATATAGGGGAGTTGACCTTATCCTCTATTTTAAATACTGATAAGACCTTGAAGCAACCACTAGGTTTAATCCCCCACATACTTAAGTCTTCCTAATTAGGATAAAGGCTACAAGTATTAAGAGAAATTTGGATGTTGGAAAGATTATGATTAATCTCCACTATATTCACCCAACCATTATTGGACCAATAATTCTCCACAAATTCTCCATAAACCTATTTACATCTATCTATAGGACTCAAATCCACAAAATCATCCGCCAAAGGGTGATCCAAAAGCCACTCATCTTCCCAGAACTTGATTTTACTACCATTATCAACTTTCCACTTATAAACTTTATTCAAGGTATGTTTATCACCTTAAACAACACCCCACATTACATAGAAACTTTGGATAATAGGGTAGGACAAAAAGTCATAAAGAGAGGGGGAATTATAAAGAAACTTTTTCTTCCAAATAGAACTCCATTCCTTATCATCATGATAGACTCTCCATCCTTGTTTGTCCAACAAAGCTTTATTCATACTTCTAATAGATATAATTCCTTGTCCTCCTTCTATTTTAGGTTTACAAACCTTATCCCATGCTATCAGGGCCAGTATATTTTTCTCCTTAGTTCCAGATCATAAAAAATTCCTTTGAATTTTATGAATAGCATCTACAAATTTAACTGGAATCCTAAAGAGACTTAGAGCATAACTTGGAAGGCTTTGAAAACAAGCTTTAAGAAGAACTACTTTACCTACTTGGCTCAACATGTTTCCTTTCTGTCCAACTAATTTCTTATTGAATTTCTTAATTAGATCCTCCCAAAAGGTATCAAAGGGACTAAGATGTAGGGGAAGACCTAAGTAAGTGCTCAAAAAAGAACCAATAGAACACCCAAGAATGTTAGCAATTTTCCTTTCTCTATGATCAGGAGAGTTGAGAAAAAAGAGAGAACTCTATCCTAATTAATCAATTTCCCAGAGATAGAAGAATAAAGATTCAGAGCTTTTTAAAGATTCCTTGCCTCCCTAACATCAGATTTTCCTAAGAAAATTGTATCTATATGTTGATGTTGCCTAGATGGTCAATTTAGGTTTATCTCACCTATCTTATATGCCTGATATTTTGGATAACCATGGTTTACTTACTACACTCATAGAGTGGTTCCATAGTGAGTATAACACTTTCAACTTGTCAATTGAGGAAATGACCATCTCTCCTAAGGATGTGTACATGATACTTCTATTTCTATTTCATGGTCATCAGGTGGAGGATGATTCCACTCCACAAGTTGGTATAGAGTCCTTGCATAACATGTTATAGGATAACACTATTATATATCATTCTATCACTTGGGACATTTTGATGAGGACATATGGACCACAAAGTCTACTACCCTATGTGTTAGATGGGTTCATCGGTTGCTTCTTAATGGAGGATAGTGGTCAACAAGGATCCCTATATGGCTGGGGTAGGATGCTAGATCACATGATGATGGATATTGTAGTATTTGGATAAGGACAATGTCTCCTTTCACACATATACCATGAGATTCATGAGGTGGTCCATACATGGGTGAAAGGCATGGTGATCAGGGTGATAATCTTCTAGATTTGAGCATTAGAGCATCTACCCATTATGTGGCATTTATTCAATGACCAGAGATAACATGGCCAGTCTTATGTGATGAGACCTTATTTCCTCATTACCCAAACTAACATTGCAAATATGAGCTACTAGCGATGACAACTTGATGATTTTATTTCAATGTTCTAGAGATCATACAAGGGTATTGAGGCCTAGGATGATGCTAGATCTTCGCTACCTTACATGTTTTCTTCATGCTCATTGAGTGACATGTCTCCTCAACACATCGAGAGGTTTGTGATTTCATATGACTGGCATCAATATGGTTGGATGAAGGATGTGTCTTAGGAGTACACTAACTTATGCACATTTCATAGATAAGGAGTGTAAGGGATAGGGACCATGATTAACTACTACTCATGCAATATAGTATATCTAAATACTAACTTTGTAAAGATGAGACTACCTCCCAGAGGTAGTTGATGTATAGGTCACTCTAGGCTACAAATATCATTTTTCCATACATCCACTTGCTAGACACACAAATCCTATAAAGTGATCTATAAGAATTGATTCCCTAGAAAGAGATGATAGGCCAACATAAGCACCCTGAGTTACTCTTGTTGTGACTCTAGCAAAAATAGTCAAACTAGACCCTGAGGCTAGCACTAGTATATAGGTACTAATATAGAAACAATAGATGGGAGAGCATGGAACTCTAGAGTCCATTGGAGTGACTATTATAGCTTCAAGTGAGAAGGTTGATGTAGAGATGGATCAAAAGATTTCCATGGTAGAGAAAACTATGAGGCATGTGTGGAGGTAGAAAGATGATGTAGTGGGTGGTAAAGAGGATGCTAGAGATAAACCAACTAGTGGTGACTTATCGACTTAGGAAATTATCAAAGGTATGTGGAGGAGGCTACATGAATCACATTAGTGTGTGGTAGAGATGTAAACACAACTATTTGTGGCTATAAGATAGATTTTTGATAGAGATAGGAAGGTTATAAAGTTGGCTTTTAGGTGTCAAACTTTGTAGGATGAGGTCACCCATAAAATGAGCAAGGAAATGTATCATTATGCATCTTATTCTAGAGTGGCACCCCTACATCAATAGGCCATCTAGTTTTCTCAATATTCACAAAGATTAAAAGGAACAATTCCACCTATGAGAGTTGATGTACCACCACCTCCTCATCTACTTGATGGAAAGGAAGAGGGTTTTAGTTAGATGATCCCCTCTCTTTATGATGTAGATTATATTGTACATTTTAAGACTCTTTTTGTGATAGTGCTCTAACCACACTCAATTTTTTCGTTCTGATTGTATCACCCCCATGAAACTTGTTTAGGATATACACATACATATGTTATACATTTTGAGACTCTTTTTGCAATAATGCTCCAATCACACTCATTTTTTTCCTTTTGATTGTCTCACCCCCATGACACTTATTTATGATGATCAGGATATATATATATATATATATATATATATATATATATATATATATATATATATATATATATATATATATATATATATATATATATATATATATATATATATATATATATATATATGACATATGATTTGTTCTCATTGCACTGTTTCATGATATGTTTTGATTTTATATGTATGATATGTTTCTATATTATGTCTTTTTTTTTATATGATGCAATGTTATGGATGAATTCAATTTTGATTCATGTTTGTGATGCATATGTGGAAAACTTTTTCATATTTCTCATATGCAATAGATGATATTAATGTTATTGAAATGTAAGTGTATAAACATGATATGTAGATGAAAATGCGGATGTAATTTATATGGATATGACTAATGTTTCATGTAGGTGATGCTTTTGTTCATGATAGGTGCTCACTCATGCTCTAAAGATAGGATGTGCAGTCGACCTTTTGTGCAATGTGATGAGAATGTAATACGATGCAATACTCCTCTTTCTCATTTTATGCACGCAATTTAAAGAATGAATGTATTATAATAATCTTACTAAATGCAAGTCTAGAATGAATGCAACCTTAAGAATTTAGTCACTAAAATTTATAGCATATTTTCATCATTGAGAATTTTAGGGACACGATATATTGATACAACCCTCTTTGGCAGGGTAACCATTAGGATATGAATATGAAATTTCTTGGATTTATTATCAGACCCGCATTGGTTGAAATACCCATTTTGACCTACATGTGTTGGTCAAAATTTTGACCAACATGGGGCTTAGATGTAAAAAATAGAAAATTTTGCCTTCTACAGTCCGACCAACCTAAACAATTTTAGTTGATGGTTAAAAATTTTGGTAGAAAAATAAGGTCAAATGTACTAGTGAGAAGTAAACATAAGAATCAAGGCACATGAAGTGAGGATGATTATAATATTCCTTCCTTTTGATTTAGCAAGTGAACATAAACACCTAGGCATAAACAACTTGATGACCAAAGTTTTGATTGTTCTGTCTATAATGACCCTTTGTCATTCATAACCTAAGATAAAGTATTTCTTTGTCTACCTTTAATGACCCATACATTAACATCCTAGGGTAGTTATCTAGATTATAATAGAAAATGAGAAATTACTCAAATAGACAAGGAGAAGATCCAACCTCACTGTAGCATCCAAATAAAATGAGTTAAGGTATATGTAACATTCCAATCATGAGGTAGGTTGTTATGCTAGGCACCTAGTTTATTTTGATGCTATGACCATAACTAAATTGACAAGAAAAAAATAAAGAAAAGATTATGCCCCATTAATTTCTCCTCTAGTCAAGATAGACATCCTAGATTTTCTCAAAGAGGAATAATAAGCAAAAAAACAATTCAAGATACAACACATAAAAAGATTTCTACACATCTCAAGTATGTTTTAAATTGTATTTTCTATTCATAACTTTTATTTTCCATCATGACTAATTTTCAAGGTGTTAGTGTTTAAAACCTTCAGTGGTTAGGAGATAGGAAACTAACTTAAAATGGATGTACATTTACTAACAAAAAGGATGAGTTGATTAAAATGCAAGGGAATTGCCCCCTAGTATAGGTTTATTTCCCCAAGACTACAACATTGATTGGCTCCAAGTCATGAATGCTCTAGGAAGGACTAACGACATCATAAAAGTGACTAAGAGCTATGCTTAAGATAAAGTAGTAGATGAAAGCAAGAAATGCACAAAATAATTTGCACTCAAAAGTTAGAAGACTTGTAAGTAAATAAAAATAGTAAAGAGATAAGAGATGTGTTGATAGATCAAGCATTTTGGTAGAAGAGGTGTCTATTTACCAAGTTTTCATCTTCTTGGTAGAGATTTTATTTTTGCTACCAGGATTTTTGTTTGTCATGTTTTCATCAAGGTACTTTTTCTTCTTCATTTGTTTTTCCTTTTTCTTTTGTTATTTTCTCTATTTTTCTCTATTTTTTATATTTTTGGTCTTTGATGTTTTTGATATTATCAAAGTTCCTATTTCTAGGGTTTCACTAGGATAATATTTTTTCAAAATTTTATCACATTTTAAAGGATTTTTCAAGACTTAAATAGATAGAAAAAGTCTTATGAGAATGTTAGCTCTAGAATTTATTTAGATGAAGGGTATTGAAAGGCTCCCAAAGTTGTTCTCCTTTAGTTATTTTTAGTTGATATGCACTTGACCCAAAGACTATGATATAAATATATGGACCAAGACAATTCAATTCAAACTTAGAATTTTATTCTCTTTTTTTGTTTATTCCTTGGATTCTATCTCAAAACAAAATTACTCAGTTGAAGTTCTGTAGGTATTACCTTCTTGTTATAGTTCTTAGACATTCTCTTCTGGTAATACCTTAGGTGATCAAATACCACTTGATGATTTCCATCTAGTAGTTAAAAATCATGTAGCTTAGACATTTTGTAATCATCATCAGTAATGAGACCTCTTAGAGAAACCCATTGAATGGGAATCTTGAACTCAATAGGAAACACAACTTTAGCTCCATACACTTAAGCAAAGGGTCTTTCCCTATCAGGTGTTCTAATGCTAATTCAATAAGATCACATAGCTAGATTCAATTAGAGGTACCAATGCCTTCCAAATTTGTTGATAGTATGATGTAGAATTTTTAGTATGGTTTTGTTTGATGTCTCTACATGTCCATTTCCCTAAGGATAGTAAATGAAATACCAATGTTGGGTGATCTTGAATTTAGCATAGAACTCTTTGAGCTCTTTATTTTTAAACTTCCCCCTATTATTTATGATGTTAAAAAAGGGAACACCTTACCTAAAAATGCTATATAGTTCAAGTTAAACATTGGTACTTGTTTTCTTTTGGCTTCAGTTAGATGTACTACCTCTGCATACTTTGTAAAGTACTTTTTAGCTATAATAATGAACTTGTGTCCATTAGATAAAAATGGGTAAATTTTATTAGATTAAAGGTCCATTGTTGAAACAACCAATGTGTGATGAATGATAAATTGGCTCCCTAGATGGAGAATGGATCAAATTACCAAGAGGATGACACTACTTTCAAGATTAACAAATTTAATAGCCCCCTTTTTCCATATCAGGCCAATAATAACCCATTCTAAGTAGTTTCAAGATAATGTTAGGCCATTTGAGTAAGATCCACAAATGCCTTCATGTACATCAATTAATGCACGTTCAAACTCATCCTATTCTAGACACCTAAGTAAGGTGTTGTCTAGACCTCATCTATATAAGTCATTCACTATAATTACATACCATAAAGCATTTTAGATAAGGTTGCTTTACTCATTTTGAGTAAGATTTTTAGGGATTATTTGGTCAAGTAAATAGGAGTAGATATGATGGTAGCAATAGGAATCATGTCCAATGATAGAAAAAACCATTTAGGAGTCTAGTGAATCATAAGCAAGGCATAATAACATCTTCATTAGGAACTCATAACATAATTCTTTCTCTAGCATCTAGAGCATTAAGGAAAGATTTCTATAACATCTATCACTTTTTTATCTTCTCTCAAAATCTATTAAAAAGTTACATAGGGAAATAATTTATTTAGATCATCTACCATCCTCTTGTGAGGTAGTAATTTTTCATGATTTTCTTTGTAGACATCAATCACTTGATTAATGACTAGCTATGAATATCTATAGATATATAATTCATACACTTTCCAATTAATGACCATCTCTATACCATTGATCAAGGCTTCATATTATGCAATGTTGTTAGTGTTGGATACAGTTATTCAATTGTGTGTTGTCTTTGATGTTACACAAATGTCATATTAGTTATTAGTTAGAGTCTACCGAGCTTAGAAGGTTAGTAAAGTGAATTACAGAGTCTACCAAGAATTTATGGTAGTTATATTGTGAAGACAGTTTCTACTGAGCTCACTCGGGCATTGAAGGCTTCTAGGGCAGAAGATAGTTTCTACTGAGCTCACTCGGGTGCTGAAAGCTTCTATGGCGGAAGACAGTTTCTACCGAGCTCACAAGATTAGTGAAGGAAAATTAGTTCTTACTAAGTTCACTTGGTCTCCAAAGGATTTTGCAGAGTTTGCAGTGTTTATCGAGATTCACTTGGTTAAACCTAGGAATCATTTCTGGAGCAGTATTTACCAAGCAGGGTTGGCCAATGAAGGATTTCACTATTTTAATTTGGGAAATAAAGTTTATTTGTTTAATGAAATGTTTGTAGTTGACTGATGTATTATTTATTGGTAAATGTAACTTGTAAATGAGCCAACTTGACAATCTGTAATGTATAAATAAAAGGTCAAGTTGTGATTTCAAATGTATGGATGGATGTATGAATGAGCGAGTATGCAAGTGAGTTGATTATGGAAAGGAAGTGTGAGCAAATTTTGAAGATGGATCATATATCCTTGAGGAGTAGTAGAGTTGTATTCTATCAGTGAGGATCTATTAAAGTAGAGCAGAGATCTGTATTAGCAAAGTTCAGTTGCATCTCATTCAGGTCACTTATTGTTACTTTCTCACCATTGTAGCAGTAATTCCTAAATCTCATAGCAAAGTTGGTCTAACAGCCATTTTGTAAATCCTCTAACAAGGTGGACAGTTCAACTGAATTATTCTAAAGTCCTCTAGCAAGGCCACTCCTAACAGGGTGATTAAATCCTCTAACAAGGCCACACCTAACAGTGTGTTTTGTAACCTTTAACAGGGTTGGCTCCTAACAGGGCTCACTTCAAAAGAGTGAAAATTTGGTAGCTAGTTACTTGGTGGTTTTTCCCATATTGGGTTTCCACATTAAATCTGGTGTCTCTTGTGTTCATGTTATTTTCTTTTGCATGCATGTTAATGATTGTGAATGCTTAAACATTAGTAACAAGTTAATCTACCGAGTTACAACATTTCTTTTCTTTTCTATGTGGTTATCAAGTGACAGTAGTAATTAAGTTTTAAGACATCTAAGGGATCTATGGATTTGTTTTGTGGTAACTAGGCACATGTCCACCAGATATAGCTTATCCTCCTTTAAGCATGGGAGTAAGTGTGATGATGAGAGGATAAGCCTACAATGGTGTAGCACACAAATTTATGTTGTAGACATCATGTGCTAAATTAGGAGTGTGAATAACTATGTTGTCTACATGACAACTCAATTAATGATGCAAACTCTAGTGTTGTACACACCATGTGCTAAATTAGAGTTGCTTACTCTAGTGTTGTCAACATGAAAACTCATAAGAGTGCACAAACTCCTAAGTTTCTCACCTAAATATATAATAAAATAATGCAATATAATAAAATAATGCATTAACCTAAGTAAAATTAAGTAAAGTGTAAATAGTAAATACTTATTTACACCAACACCCCCTAAGTGCAACTTAGGAGAATGCACTTAAGCTTACAAAAGCTAAAATGAAATGCATGATGGGTCCCGACTACTAGGCCATGTTAGGTACCCATGTACATAATGAAATGCAATCTCTCATAAAGTGGAGAAAGAGGGAAAACCTCATGGGAAAAACCCTCCCTCAAAAAGTGAGAATAAAAAAAACTAGATGCATGGATGGATGGAGTAATCAAGACCCCCCCATTACGACATACATCAAGTATATACAATAGAGAAATGTGAGAGGAACACTATCCCAAAAGAGGAAAAGGACCCCCCCATAAGAGAGAAGAAGAAGAAGAGAGACAAGGTAGTCTCCCCCCCAAATGAAGAGTATTGATCAGTGATAGCTACTTTGATGTAGAAGCTGATCCATGAATGCAGAATAGTGTTTCTCCCCTTTGGAAGAAACAATACCATAAGTATAAGTGAGATGCTTTCATTGTGTGTGGAAAGAAGCCCTATGATCATTGATGTCTTTGAAACCTACTCAATTGTCCCTATCAAGGATGAATGTAGAACCTATCCCAAAGAACATATTGTCTCCTCAACTAATAAAAAGACCTCCTACAACTGATGTACATAAGTATCAACAATCACATCAACCTATGAAGATCTATTATGTAGAGAATAGACATGAGGGTCAAAGTGAGCCCTCACAACAACTGAAGAAGGATCTTCTCCATCAAAGAGAAGATGTATATCATCAATGAAGTCCTCCAAATCTGCTATGTATGACTCCACAAACAAACCTAAAATGTATGCCATGTAGTCATCCACTAATGCTAGAGCCAGAAGATTAGGTGTACCCTAATTTGTTGGACCTATCACTGTGGCTATGTATGCATGTGGACTATACTAATGCCATGACTTCTCACTAAAACTATCGATAGAACCCCATGTGTTTGAGTCTATTGAAGCACTATTGCTAGTGTCACTATCAGTTTTTTATATGTATGATGTGTGGAGAAGATTAGAGGATAAGCTGGGTGAACTTTCCTCAAAGTGAACATCCTTCTCCACAAAGATCTCATGTGTCTTAGGATCCATAAGTCTGCATGCCTTCACATTGTCTTCATATGCAATGAAAGTACAAGGCCTAGGTGGTGGTGCCTTGCATCCCTTGGAAGATATATATGCCCATGTTGGACAACCAAAGACTCTGAAGTGTGTCACAACTTTCTGTTGCACCATGCCTCAAAAGGAGTCTTGCCATATAAGGCAGGATGAGGAGATGTATTAAGTATGTGATTGGCACTATTGATTGATTTGACTTCAAGTGATGGATCTAGAGACTTGGCTTGTTCATGCAACTTGCCATGCACTTAAGAGTTTTTATCTACAACATCTATCTTGAATGCTGGTGGATGGCTTTCCTTGATTTCTATTCAACATGAGTCTTGAAGGCTAGAAACTTTTCCTACACTTCATTCTTGTGATGAAGAAAGTAGACCCAAGTGTACCATGAAAAGTTATCAATGAAAGTAAGTATCTAGTGACCTTGGCTAACTGATGTTATTACAAAAGGACCTGCTAGTACCATGTGAACCAACTAAGAACAACATTTGAAGTTGAAAAATGTAGGATTGGATAGGTATAGTCACCAAAAGACAAATTCTAACAAATTTGTGCACTAAAACCAAAAAAGAGCTGCATCACTAAAAATTTTAGGAAATTCTACCCAAAAACAAAAAAAATTGCACCTGATTTGGAGTCCAGATGATTGAGATATGGCCTCCCAAAGTCACACTACAAAACCAAAAATCAATCTGGAGAGGGTTGGATCAGAAAAAGACAGGGTTAAATTTGACGATCATATAGTCATCACAACAGTTCTATTTTTCCCCTGGATGGCGGTCATACGATCATCAAATTTAGCCAAGTGAGATGATGACATCAACATACCTGGGCCTTTGATGATGTCATCATGTATAGAATTGTATGAACTGTATAGACAAGAATGTGTCCTACTAACATGGCATATGGAGTTGACTGGATGTATGGTAGGTTACACATGTCAAGTTGTGTGTGTAGCTAATGTGTCACTGCTAACTATTTTGGCTGATTGTACAGGCTACGTAGAAATCACTGATGATTAGGATTGCTGCTAATGTGTCCTTTGATGAATGGTAGAGTGTCAGGTAGACATGGCAAGGTCCACATGGGTAGTAGTGGGCTTATGCAGTCTGTCCACATGGTAGACAGAGGCTAGTTGGGCTATAGTCCCTATGGGTGGCTGTGATTAGGTGTTGAAAATGTTAATTAGTGGCTGTAAGCTATCACAAGTGGCCAAGAAATTTGTTGGTGACCAGAGCAGGGTTTCATGGACTGGGGAACTTTGGAAAACATCAGACTGAATTTTTTGTTGTTGGGAGGAAATTTCAGCATTGGCTTTATGTTTTTGCAGGCCAAAAAAACACTTTGTAGAGCTAGGATTTGTGGGTGTTATCCCACATTCATTGTGGGAAAAACCCTAGTAGTCTTTGAAAGAACTAAGCCACACATTCAAGTTCAAATGGACGACCAGTGATATTGGATCTTCGCCGGATTTTCTTGCTCGCCAATTGTTGAAGGCCAATGTTAGAAGTTGGGCATAGTCTGGTGAGTTTGGTTTGCCAAAAAATATGCAGGATTGATGCGTGCCGAAATTTTAAAAATATTGTTCCAAATATTCTCTTCAAGGTCAGGGTGTCACTGCTCGATTTTGCAAAAAAATAATTCTCCGCTAACCTGACTGGGTGAATTTTTTTTGAAAATACCCACAAATTCAAAAAAAAGTGTAGAGAATAAATTAATTAAAGATTTGAAAATAAATGCACAGATTGAATAAACGACCATACCCAAATTGCAAATTGGTGTCTCAGAGTGCTAGTTTGTAAAAAAAAAATTGCCTCATGATCGACTTTAGCCTAGCATAGGCAAATTTATAGCTGATTTTCACCAAATCGACATTCCAGATGTAATGGTGAAGTCTGATTTGACTCTAGATGCTTCCAATTTCTGCAAATTCTTCAGATTTGGATTGAAGTGTTGAAGCATGAACAGTCTCAAATGGCTATGTGAAGAGAATCTCCTCGAGCTCTAATACCATGTAAGAATTTTTCTTAGGGAAAAATTCACCCAAGACCAAGGAACTCAAACACAAGAAGAATAGTAGACTAGAAAGAGTATGATCAGAATGATGATATATTCATTCAATAATAATTGAAAGTACACTAGGAGTGCTTGTATATAAAGGCCTCTGGAATGCTTCTAAATTTCATAGAAGTTAGCAACATGATAAGTCATACAACCAGGCACATGTCCACTAGATATGGGTTATCCTCCATAAAGCACGAGAGTAAGTATGGTGATGAGAGGATAAGCCTACAATGGTGTAGCACGCAAATTTATGTTGTAGACACCATGTGCTAAATTAGGAATTTGAATAACTATGTTATCTACATGAAAACTTAGTTAATGATGCAAACTCTAGTGTTGTAGACACCATGTGTTGAATTAGAGTTGCTTACTCCAGTGTTGTAAACATGACAACTCATAAGAGTGCACAAACTCCTAAGTGTCTCACCTAAATAAAAAATAAAATAATGCAATATAATAAAATAATGCATTAACCTAAGTAAACTTAAGTGTAAATAATAAATACTTATTTATAGCAACATCAACAATAACATTCCCTTTAATAGATTTTTGGTCAACATTTTCAATGTTAAATTTGTTGAGGATCATGACCCATTTAGCTAATCTCCCTATTAGTGTTTCTTTGTTTAAAAATTAATTCAATGGATTTATATTTACCACTACATTGATGGAATGAGAAAACATGTAGTGCCTAATATTTTGGGAAGCAAAGACAACTTCCAAGCGATCTTTTTCAATGAGTATATTTCATTTCATAGGAGACCATAGTTCTAATGTTATAATAGATTTATCTTTATTTATTATTTTTATCCTATTTTACTAATAGTGCCCTTTTTAAAGTGGTATATTCTAAAATATACCATATCAATGGCTTCCTTGAACAAGAGGCATCATGATTGGTGGATTTGCAAGATACTCCATTAGTTGACACATTTGTAGCTGACACATTTGTGTAAAGTTTTTGTGAATGGTTGTGACTTGTATAAAAGTTTTAATATGAACCTCTTGATGGATTGAAGCCTTCCTTGCAACCCTCTCACTGACTAATGTCTCTAGGTAGTGGCATGTCCATTATAGATTTTACTTCTTTCAAGATCCACCTTAATGTCTTTAGCTAACACAATGTATCCTAAGATTTTTTTGTATGACTCCAAATGCACACTTATTTTGATTGAGTCTTAAATTAAACTTATTCCATTTGATCTAAAATCAAACTTAGATATGCCATATGTGTTTTTCTTTGCATGGACTTGGTTAGATTATCATCTATATAGTCCTCCACTATCTTGTGCATCATATAATGAAAGATAGTTGCCATGACATGCTGATATGTTTCTCAAGAATTCCTTCAACAAAAGGGCATAAAATTTAAATAGAATGTCCTCCAAGCACAAGTAAAAGATATTTTCTCTTGATCTTTTGATGTTATTTTTATTTGATTGTTGGAAATGTCATCCATCAACGAATACATCTCATATTTGGTGGTCTTGTCCACTATCATGTCAATATTGGGAAGTGAAAAATAATCTTTCAAACATGCCATATTCAAATCTCTAAAATTTTTGAATTCCCCTATTGACTTGTTAGGTTTAGATACAGGCACAATATTAGAGATTTACTTAACATAGTCTATTTCTTTAATTAATCCCTCCTTCAATAGCTTTTCATGTTCAACCTTTATCAACATGTTTAAATCCATGTGAAATGGATAAATTATGCATGATTATATTAGAGTCAAGACCTAATATATCAAAATATGTCCATGCAAAATTAAATTTCTTCTTTTTAAGAATGTTATGAATCATTTTCTCTTCATCTTATAGGGATTGTACTAAGTGAATGATTTATGGATTTTCTTCAGTTCCCAAATTGACTGGTTTATTTGGTTCTATTAAAACTAATCATTCCTCTTGGAAGTGACTGAGGAGGAGATCAAACATCCCATCTTTAGGCACCTTAAGGAGATTTTCACTCGTAGGTGCATCCATTGTTTTTACTATCTTGGATTCTAGTACCACCACAATGTGTTTTTTTCCATAAAAATGTTTATTCTTTTTTCTCTATATTTTGAGACTAAGATATTTTATGTCCACCTCTATCATATTAATTTTTTATTCACTATTGGAAGACATTATGGGTTTGCCAATGTTAAAACAATGGGTATATACACTGAGTTGTGGTGCCAAAAAGGTGAGAACCTTTTTTTTTTCCATTTTTGAATAGTGCGTATGTGCTTTAAAAAAAGTAAAAATTTATAAATGGGCTACATACCCGTAGCCCATTTATTTTATCTTTGTTTTTTAGCTTCTTCCAATAGCAGTGCGTACATGAGTTGCATAAAACAACACTTTTCACCACTCGCCTTGTCGATATGCCTCCTCGTCGATGAAATTTGAGATCACAAGCACGCCCACGTTGTATGTGATCTAAACTTCATTTTGTATTGTTTGATACATTTTTCTTATTGTTTTGTAGGTTTTTTATATTGTTTTGTAGGGTTTTTACAATTTTTATTTAGATTTGTTTATTTATTTAGATTTCAATTGATTTTTTATTAGGAAATGTCAATAATTAACTGGGAAATCCACAAAAACCTCAACCCCTCAAGAACCTCAAAACCAAAACCCTCCTAAAGAAGAACAAAAAATTTCGCAACCTGAACCAATTGCAAGACCTCTGCCTATCACACAAGAAAATATAATAAATGAAATAGAAAGAGGCAAAACTGAATTAGAAGGACTCATTGGTCAGTTGAAAGAATCTAGACAAACCAATCCAATGAGGGCTCAATTGGCATCATCCCTTGAATCCTTTAAGACCCAGATAGCCTCAGTTAGTGGTCAGTTAGATATTTGGGGGGTTAAGAGGGATGAAAAAAAAAGATTTTATGCAAATAAATTGTCATATGAAGATGTTAAAAAAAAAAAAAATACCAAAAGGTAGAATATGTGCACTATTTAGAAAACCCGGTGAGAAAAATACTATTAGAGAGGGTACTAAATGGTTACCCATCCATTGGTGCATACACGATGCTATTAGAAATAATTTTTGGGATAGATGGTGGATGGTTTTTGATGCCCCTCCTTGCAACAATCACGAGATCCCAATGTATTTTTTGAAGAAATTGTATTATCAATTTGTCCTTGGAGAGATCTCCAATTATTTTGATATATTAGACTCCCAAGGTAGAGGTGGGGGGTCATCATTTGAGAGGTTGGGAGCATGTCATGACCCTAATGTAGTTAGGGCACCTATGGTCAAGCCATGGCATGAGCATGTGACTATTCCTTCAGTTGTGAAAGAACATGTAGAGGCCAACGCTTTAAGGACCATTAATGCTTTGATGTAGACCCTCATCCATTCCATGAGCCCATTAGTTGAGGGAGAGCCTTCTGCACATCGCAATCACATGTGCACTTCATGCGGATCCTTATGCACATTTGGCACTCATGCTGGAGATGGTGAGGATGATGGGCTCATCACTAATCAGTTCCTAAAAACCACATTTGGCATTGACACACAAGTAAATTACAATTATAATTTACTAATTTGGTCACATTCCATATGTATAGTGAATGATTAATTAATTAGCATCTATTGACATTGTTCAAAATTCAAGGTCAGAGTGTTGGTGGGCCTAGCAGCGATCCTCCGGCCCCATTTTTTGTCTCGTCCATGAGTCTAGAGGTATGTATCAATTTAATAATTTAAATTAATACATATATTTATTAAGTAATCATATTAAGGATTGACCAAAAAAATTATGCATGTGCATCAGTTCTCTACAGGACTGTCAACATTTACTATGGACTCAAAGCATAAACATCATATGAGCTACGTACAAGTACATTTGTTTCATGTTAATTTAATTCATTTGATTATATTTGTTTCATGTTTCATGTTACATGTAACGTGTATTGTATGACATGCAGCTCATGACATCAGACACTCCTCCTCATCTCTGACAGTCCGTCGATCGTGAAGTGGCCGCAACTATAGCTAGCTCACAGCCATTGATTGAGGTATGAAAGAATTTTCTTGGTTTTAGTTGTTGTTTATAATAGTTAGTATCAAAATTTCTAATGTTATTTATAAGTGATTATATTGATTGAATTGTTTTAGGGTCTCGTCACGCCTGATCATCCACAAGCCTTCAAGGTGGACTTACAGAATGACTATTTGAAAATAATTAATTTTGTGCATACATATATTTGATTTCAACATATAATAAATATTGATTCATATTTACTTTGTTTGTATCAGCTCGAGTTAGAGAAGAGCCTCAATAAGAGGATGAGCGAGCTTGTCAGGAGGACCCCATCATTCCACCGTCTCCCTCCACACAACGACAAAAGACCTCAAGAGATTTGTTTCCTTCCCCCCGTGGGAAGGAAAATATATAGTTGATAGACATGTATATATATAGGCATCAGTGGACATATTCGATACACATTTGATGTATTTAGGACATTTTATATTTGATGTATGACATTATTCAACTTATGACATTATTGGTTAATATATGATATGTTTGTTCATATACAACACTATTGGTTATCATTTTATATTATATGTTTGTTCATGTATGACATTAAATTAGATATGTTCATGTATGACATTAAATTCAATACCTAATCTATTCGAAACTTTGATAGAATATTGATTAACAATAAACCTTATCACTGTTTAAGCATAAGTTAATCATTTCCAATATTTCATCGTCATATGATTTATGATCTTGTTCATGTTTAAAGTTTTCTTTCTCTATCATTTGTTTATCAAGTTTAATTCAATATCTAATTAGTTTGAATTTTTGATACAATATTGATTGGCAATAAACTTTATCAGTCAAGATCAATCTCACAAAGTTTAAGAGGTGCTACTTGATAGCTTGACTTGTTTTCGAGGTAGTCACAAAAGGATCAAATGCCCTGGAAAGAAATCCATTACTGTAATATACCTAACACTTCCCTTAACAAAAATAATATCTGCTACCATTTTATTCCAAAGCAAAGCAATCAAATTCAAAATGCACTAAGCATGAGATAAAACAATTGATAATATAATACAAGCCCCAATAAGCATAGTAACAATGCAAGATCTATAATGGTATTACCTACAAATCAACATTGCACCAATCCTACCCTTTATAGTATTAACCCAATTCACAAAGTGATATTATAACTATGCCCCTACCCTCTATTTCACCCACATATTTTATGTCTTAATTTTTCTGTCAGGATTAGTGGTATGGAAAATACCTTGGGAGGGATCACTAGATCACAAGAGTTGTGTTATCTTGTGTTATCCAAGGTCAAATTCTTCAACTACACCAACTTTGTATTCATAGAAACAATAATCAACCATGTAGGTGTCCTAGATTAATGTGTAGATTAGATTCATTTTAGTACAATGCAATGGTTATAAATGATTCTTTCTATGTAAAAAAATTGTAAATTTAATTATTCAGGTTAATCTTAAATATTATCATATTAATATATTGTATTACCAACATATAACAAATTATTGCACAAACATGCATTGACTCAACTCTGAAATTGCTATGAGAGAAGAGTGTTAATCAACAATTTAAATATTTAAAAAAGTTAGAATTGGACTATGTAAGATTTCACTTGCATGTCATAGAAAGGACTCAAGATGGGGGATGATGCAGAGTATGCACAAGGAAGCACCAAACAAATCAACCTACTACCAAAATTCTCCTAACTCCACAAGGACTAAACAAGGGTTATGACTCACTTCCAAATGAATACAACATAGATAATACAACTTTCCAATACGTTACAAACTCCACTCACCCAAGGGAGACAAGAATCTAACTTCCCCTTATTGGATCAGTAATGACCTTCTTCCCACAAGGTAACAAAGTGGGTTTTGATGTTTCAAGACCTCCCAACACCAAAAGTGGAAAATTAGTAGGTCTATTCGTGGACCTCCTGGCAGTTGGTCACCTAAATGAGAACCTTGAGATTTATTAGGAACTCCATGAAAGAAATCAGTAGCTTGAGAAGCTCTCCATTTGTTATCTAAATTAAAATCTTGGATTGTAGACGGCTGGCCTTCATTGTACAGACCAATTTTATAGATATATAATCAAATAAATAGTGTATTCATCTAAGCATAGAAATATTGTTACATAAGAAGAAGAACAAGTTTTACAATTGCTAATAATCATTAATGTATGCACATACACTTAAACCTAAAACGGATGACCTAAAGAAGACAAATTAAGTATGAAGTCGATACAAAATCAATAAGAGTGTTCTAGCATGATATCTTCAATATTTTTTGAATTAGAGAAAACTAAGTATTAATATAATGATCTCTATGAATCTATATCACCATCTAGATGTCTCTCTGCGTCTCCCTAACTCTCTCTATTTTATCTCACATTCATCCTCTTCTTGCATCCCTATTCATTTATCACTATCTTTTTATTTCCTTTAATCTTCATGTCTACCTACACCTTCTTTTGTTTCCCTCTATCTCTATGCATCTTTCCTTCTCTCCCTCTCTCCTTCTCCCTTTATAATTATATTTCCCTACTTCTCTATCTCTATCTCTCTATATAAAAAAAAATTCATATCTCTCTATCCTTGTATCTCACTCTTTCTTATTCCCCACCTCTTTATATTCCTATTTTTTCCATATCTATGTAGCCATCTATCCTCTTTATCTCCCCCTCGTTAATGCAGAGATGTTGAGAAAGAAGTGAGGTTTAAGCACTTTCTTCTTCCTAATCTACCAAACTAAACTTGTGGTCTTCCTAATATCTTACTCCTTTAGGATATCATTTTTGTGGCCTATCCAAAGTGATAGGGTCATTTGTGAACTCCTCCAAGGTGAGTACTTCTCCAATCAAGATCTTGCACCTTTTTGTTTTATGGACACTAGCCCTATTCCAAGCCAGTAACTATAACTCTTCACTAATGGGTTCACCAACCCCAAGTTTATATTAGGACACCTTCCTTATGTTGAACTTATCAAGAATCAACTCTTGGTTTAACCCTCCAATTGTCATACAGTACAAAAATGTTGACTATCATAGAATTCCTTATAGGTCTCCTACTTTGATTTTCTAGACTTAAATTCCTCTTAGGTTGAAATCTAACTATTATATGGGTAGATTCAGACACCCTTTTGGAATTTATTTAAGACTCCAAAGCCTAGATTCCCAATTCCATTCCTGTGGCACCTAACCCATGTAAAGTACATAGACCTAATAAGGTAACATTAGGTTTGGTTTTCAAAGTAATTACTAGATAATTGATGTATGAATTGGTGCATGGCCTCAAACCTCCTCTACTAATGAAAAATAACTCAAATCCACCACTAAACTACACCCATCAATTCAATTCAACATTTTCAAATCTTTTTGGTCTCAATCTAACCTGAATACACTAAGCTATTCAACTTAGGGACTAATGCAAACATGGTTTTTCCATCGAGACACTTCCTAAGCTCTAGGAATCTATAAGTATACCCTCCTTACTTGAATTTTTTAGAATCTTAGAGAATTCCACTGGTTCAAATGCAAGTTAGGGCTTCATTTTTGGAATGAGCTCTTAACAAGCCTTTTCCTAGATTGTTTCAGAAAACTTGACTTAAACACTTTAAATCAAAACTAAACTATCTCAAACCAATTTAAAATATCACAATAACACAAAGGATCTTCAAAAAATCAACTTAGTTTGTAAGAATCACCACAGATATGATCGTACAACTAAAACCATACTCCCTAAGACCAAATAACTTAAGTCCCTTTAGTTAGGAGTTCTTCTAAATTGAAAGCAGTCTTCTTAATGTTTTTAAGTGTCAACCAAGTAGCATCCTCCAATAAATGGTGTTTCCATTTTACTAGGTATTCATAGTAAGTAGACCTCTTGGTTTGTTTGGCTATTCTCTTGTCTAGAATGCTTTCAATTTCTTGTACTGGTGGTTGAGGGAGATCTTGTAGCTCCTTGTCTTATGGTAGATCTGCATCACCTACAATGGTGATACCAGTAATAGGACATTTATATGCATATAGGTCAGTTATATCATATAATAAGTTGAAATTAGATAACCATTAAACACTTTGTAAAGTATTGCCTACATATCATTATAGCCACGTCAACTAAGTTCAAATTAATATTTAGAATCTAGGAACACATCAAGAAAGACATACGAAAGGTGAGAGAGATTTGGCATGTTTACCCATCCAAATTGATTTAGCCACGTTTACCCAACCACCTAGAGCTAACGGAGTAGACAGTTCGATCCCACAACGAAAGGTGAGAGAGATTTGGTAGTTGGAAACTTTATACTGGCCAACACTGTAAGTTTTAGCATCACTTGAGATGGCATCGTAAAATGAAAACAGAGTGTGATCTCCAAAAAGTGAGAGGTTATTGTAGGTCTTTGCAACACAGTCTTGTAGGAACTAGAATTGCATCCATACCTTGCACAAGCTCTGAGATTTGTCTCGTCAAAGATCACAGCCCTATGGCATTTAGTGACCCTTAGGGATGTTCTGGTTTGATGTGCTTGAGAACGTTCGAGTGCTGAGGGGAGCATGACAAGATTAGGGATAGGGTTTACCTAGCCACCTGGAGCTAACAGAGCAGACAGTTTGATCCCACGATGAAAGGTGAGAGAGATTTGGTAGTTGGCAACTTTGTACTGGCCAACACTGCAAGTTTTAGCATCACCCGAGATGGCATCATAAAATGAAAATGGAGTGTGATCTCCAAAAAGTGAGAGAGGTTATTGTAGGTCTCTACAAAACAGTCCTATAGGAACTAGAATCACATCCATACCTTGCACAAGCTTTGAGATATGCCCTGTCAAAGATCACAACCCTATGGCATTTAGTGACCCTTAGGGACATTCTGATTCAGCATGCTCGAGAACATTTGAGCACTAAAGGGGATAGGACACGGTTGGGGATAGGGTTTACCTAGCCACCCAGAGCTAACAAAGCAAATAGTTTGATCCCACGATGAAAGGTGAGAGAGATTTGGCAGTTGGCAACTTTGTACTGGCCAACACTGCAAGTTTCAGTATCACCCAAGATGGCATCATAAAATGAAAACAGAGTGTGATCTCCAAAAAGTTAGAGAGGTTATTGTAGGTATCCACAACATGGTCTTTTAGGAACTAGAATCACATCCATACCTCGCACAAGCTCCGAGATATGCCATGTTAAAGATCGCAGCCCTATGGCATTTAGTGACCCTTAGGGACGTTTCGATTCAGCGTGCCTGAGAATGTTTGAGCACTGAAAGGGATAGGATGAGGTTGGGGATAGAGTTTACCTGGCCACCTAGAGCTAACAGAGCAAACAATTTGATCCCACAATGAAAGGTGAGAGAGATTTGGCAGTTGGCAACTTTGCACTAGCCAACACTGCAAGTTTAAACATCACCAAAGATGGCATCATAAAATGAAAATGAAGTGTGATCTCCAAAAAGTGAGAGAGGTTATTATAGTTATCTACAACATGGTCTTGTAGGAACTATAATCACATCCATACCTCACACGAGCTCCGAGATATGCCCCGTCAAAGATCATAGCCCTATGGCATTTAGTGACCCTTAGTGACGTTCCAGTTCGACATGCCCAAGAATGTTTGAGAGCTGAAGGGGACAAGATGAGGTTGGGGATAGGGTTTACCCAGCCACTTGGAGCTAACATAGTATATAGTTTGATCCCACAACGAAAGGTGAGAGAGATTTGGTAGTTGGCACCTTTGTACTAGCCAACATTGCAAGTTTCAGCATCGCTCGAGATGGCGTCATAAAATGAAAATGGAGTGTGATCTCCAAAAAGTGAGAGAGTTTATTGTAGGTCTCTGTAACACAATTCTATAGGAACTAGAATTGCATCCATAGCTCGCATGAGCTCTGAGATATACCCCATCAAAGATCGCAGCCCTACGACATTTAGTGACCCTTAGGGATGTTCCATTTCGGCATGCCCGAGAATGTTCGAGCGCTGAAGGGGATAGGAAGAGGTTGGGGATAGGGTTTACTTGGCCACCCAAAGCTAATGGAGCAGACAGTTTGATCCCACGATGAAAGGTGAGAGAGATTTGGCAGTTGGCAACTTTGTACTGGCCAACATTGCAAGTTTCAGCATCACCCGAGATGGCGTCGTAAAATGAAAATGGAGTGTGATCTACAAAAAGAGAGAGAGGTTATTGTAGTTCTCTACAACATGGTCCTATAGGAACTATAATTGCATCTATACCTCTGACGAGCTCTAAGATATGCCTCGTGAAAGATTGCAACCCTATGGCATTTAGTGACCCTTAGGGACGTTCCGGCTCAGCATGCCTGAGAACGTTTGAGAAATGAAGGGGACATGATAAGGTTGGGGATAGGGTTTATCCGACCGCTCAAAGCTAACAGAGTAGACAATTTGATCCCACGATGAAAGGTGAGAGAGATTTGGCAGTTGGCAACTTTGTACTGGCCAAAACTACAAGTTTTAGCATCACCCCAGATGGCGTCGTAAAATGAAAAGGGAGTGTGATCCCCAAAAAGTGAGAGAGGTTATTTTAAGTCTCTACAACATGATCTTGTAGGAACTAGAATTGCTTCTATACCTCACACGAGCTCTGAGATATGCCCCGTCAAAGACCGCAACCCTATGGCATTTAGTGACCCTTAGGGACGTTCCAGTTTGGCATGCCCAAGAATGTTCAAGCACTAAAAGGGATAGGATGAGGTTGGGGATAGGGTTTACTTTCCCACTTGAAGCTAACAAAGTAGACAATTCGATCCCATGACAAAAGGTGAGAGAGATTTGGCAGTTGGCAACTTTGTACTGGCCAACACTACAAGTTTCGGCATCACCCAAGATGGAGTTGTAAAATGAAAATAGATTGTGATCTCCAAAAAGTGAAAGAGGTTATTGTAAGCCTCCACAAGACAGCCCTATAGGAATGAGAATTGCATCCATACCTCGCACAAGCTCTGAGATATGCCCCATCAAAGATTGCAGCCCTATGGCATTTAGTGACCCTTAGGGACGTTCCAGTTTGGTGTGCCCAAGAATGTTCAAGCATTGAAGGAGATAGGATGAGGTTGGGGATAAGGTTTACTTGGCCACCTGGAGCTAATGGAGCAGATAGTTTGATCCCACAACCCTTTTTCCACTAAGTTGCAAATTTGAGCAACTTTTACAACTTTCAACAATGCAACTTTGCACAAAAAGTGCAATTTTTACATTTTTTACTTGATTCCAATTCTATGACTTAGAAAAGGTTTAGAAATAGTAAAATAAATTATTTACAAATGCTCATCCCTTTACCAATTCCCAAATTCCTGCAAAGTTGTCAGCATTTTTGCAATTTTGCTTTGACAACTTTTGCAATTTTTTGCAATTTTTGACATCTTAACTCCTAGATGCATAAAACTTAACCTAATGACCCTAAGGAAATTTATAACCTTCTAAGAAACATAAAATTCTTTTTTGCCTTGAAAAATCACCTATATTGCTCATTTTTATGCCTAAAAAGTGGCCCATAGGCATGTTTGACACAAAACCCCACAAATACAAATAAAAACTAGGGGTGACTTCCAAGAATGGAAAGGGTCTATTTAGGTCCAAAATAACATGAATCCAACATTAGATTCAAACTATGCAACTTTCATTGGCTAGCTGCTTCACAAACTCAAGACTAGGCTTGTAGCCTTAAACATGAAAAATTGCAAACATCTCCTCACAAACCAAAGAAAAGAATCATGGATTTGGATACCTTTTTGGGTTTTATACAACATACTAAAGCCTTTGGATCTTAAGAGAAGTATGCAGCAACTAAGTTTTTTAAGGCTCACTTAGAAATGTAGGCAATTAGGCATCCATTAACAAAGGAAGTACCCTACCCCTTGAGCAAAAATTCAAAACAAAAATTGGAACATGAGGGGGATCATGTAATATGATCACATACTAATTTTAAAGCCTCAAAACCTTCTCTATAGCGAGTTATGGAAGATGTTGCTACGAATTTCTAGCATACACATGGATCCTGCATGCCTAGGGCATGAAGTTTTTCTCTCCAGTCTCATTCTTTTAACCTAAAACCAAAAGGAACATAAAAAACATTTTCCTAACTCAGATTCCACCAAGGGTCATTAATTTCCCATGGTGGAATCTCAAGATATGAGGGAAAATAGACGAAACCCTAGGTAATGGTACAAAATGGGGATAGCAGTTAGTAAAATGGGAATATATTGAGTTGTAGAGTAAATTAGAACCTCATTCTAAGTGCAATAGAAAGAAGATTCACAAAGCTATCCAACCATACTAGATATCCATACTTATATGTGATCAACTTGACCAATGAGTAGCAAACATTAAATAAAACTTAGAATTTCTAACTTTTTCTCTGTTGTTTCAATTTTGTACGACCTGTACGGATTGGTAGTAGTGAAATTTTGGTATGGTTGGTATGTATGGATTGGTAGTACTCATACTTCCTTCTAACCCAACCTAATCTAGCCAATTAGGTCTATGGCTCAAAGTAGGTGTTAGTTGGTGCTGGAACAGAGTTGGAGTTTGATCTTTTGGAATCTCTAAGAAGTGGTTAAAGGGTGTCTAAAGAGGTGAAAATATAGTGTGGCCCTTTGCTAAGTGTCTAGTTGTATGAATTAATATTGATCCATTAGCATTGTCTTAGAGAGATATGGAATAGGAGGATGGGCCATATTCGTCATGGATAACTTAAATTTCTTCAAGAGATAGTGACATATATTCTAGAGATAAGCACAGATCATTATGATGCATGTAAAGGATATTTTTTGGGGAAGTTTACAAAAGCATCTTTTCTAATGAGTGACACTAGATTTGAGGTTGTTCTTGATCTAGTACAAAGGGAATACCAGGGAAGGAATCAAAAGAGATTGAAATATTCCTTATAATATATAGTAGAATGGAGTTGTTGAGAGAAAGAATCATTCTATATATAAGGTAGAAAGTGTTATATGCTACATGACCAGGACATGCCTTGTTATCTATGGGAAGAGACATGTAGTACAATAGTATACACATACAACAAATCTCAACACAAAATGTTAGGGAAGATGACACCAGAGGAAGCTTTCATAGGGAAGAAGCTAGATGTTAGTCGCTTCAATATATTTAGAAATTTGATATATTTTCATATTCCAAGTGATACACATGTACTAAGTAAGATCTGACTATAGATATGGGGTACTTTGTTTGGTATAGTAAAACCTCAAAGGAATATAGGGATTTTCTTCCAAACACTAGAAGAGTTATACTCAGATGTGATGTTAAGCTCATGGAGGAAAAGGCATTTAGAAGATATAAATATTTTCTATTGGATGATCAAAGTGAGTAGCTGATAAAAGATACAAGGATAAATCGACCAAGTCAAAGGCATCAAATCTTAAGTATAGTTACTAGTACAAAGTAGGATCATGTGGTGAGGATTCACAAAATTTGGAAAAGTCGATGCAACATGAAATGCATCAAGAAGATATAGAGGTTGATATTCCATCCTCTGTAGTTGGAAATAGGAACCATGAGGTTAAAAAAAGGCGTAGGGATACTCAAGAAATTATGGGAGATCCTAGGAAGAGTATGAGATAGTAGAGACAACTAGCCAATTTTATATGCATGATAGAAAGTTAATATTTGATTAGTGTCTTGTCTGATATATAGTATTCTCACATCTATGGATAAATGATAACCCATGAGGCATGGAAAAAGAGAGAATCTATTTTTAAAGGTGACAAGTATGTTAAGCAATCTGAGTTGTAGGGTCTTTTAAGGGAAGTATGAAGATATAAGGGTGAGTGAAAGTGAACTATTTCACCATTTATGTAGAGAGTGAATGATATAGTTTGTTCAATTATAAGTAGAGATGGCATCTTAAGTGATGTAGAGGTCAGTGGTTGACTGATGATTTGATGTAGAAACAACTAACTATCCCTTTGCTTTGAAACAATGCCCTTATATCTTCCTTAACTGTAACTAAAACAATAACCCAACCCACTCAATCTTTTATCAAAGAATAATCATTCAAAAGGATTAACCCAATGAACTCCACACCTTTGGATCCACAAGACTAATTTTCCAATTGAGAATGACAAGATCTAGTAGCTCAATCAATAACACAAATTTTCTAATTGTTGGCCAACACTGGTACATGAGCACCAAGGTCACAAGCAGGAGGCAAGATGAGCAGTTGGGACATTGATGGATCCTTAAGTGGATTAGAATACAAATGGCCTTCTAAGGTCATTAAAACTTGTAATGAGTTTAATTATGGACATGTGATCTTGTTTTGATCATAGATTGATCATATTGTAATGAAAACTTTAATGTAAGCCTTAATGGCATTATTGAGCCTACAAGGTACCTAGGGGTCATTAGGAATGGATTTGGATTGATCCTAGATTAGGGGTGGATAGAAAAGACCTATAAAGGTCTTGAATGATGTAATAAGGCTATCAAAGCCTCTAAAAGATGTAAAAGGCACTAAAAGTACAATATTTTATAAAATTACCAACATTGGCAATATAAGCCAAAATGGGCTTAATGGAGTCATGTAAGGGGTTCAAAGGGTAGATATTAGTTTTTTTTAATTTTTTATGTTTAATAAGGTCTCAAATGACCATATTAATGTAATGGGATAGTCATGTAGCAAGGAAGATCAAAAACTTGTCAATTGACAACTAAAAGTGTCAATTTGACAACAAAATAAGGTGATCAATGCACAAAGGTGGTTAGAGGGGTAGTTAGAGAGGTTTCATTTGGTTTTGAGAGTATAAATGAGTTTAAAACCTCATTCCCATGTGTGGGAGACAAGTTTGGATGGTCGAAATTGATTGGTAATGTAAGAGTTTTGAAGTTTGAGCAATGAATGCATAGTTTTCCTTGAAATTTTGATCAAAAATCTAAACTTGTAACTGTTGTAATTTCATTTTCACAGTACCTTTTGATCTGATTCTTTTTGGAGGTGATAGGGAAATGTTTTAACTTTCATTTAGCATTTTTATGAAGGTTTAATCAATCATTTTTTATTTTTCATATTGATTGTCCTAAAATCTGTTGTAGGTGATAGTTTAAGAGGGGTTTGAGAGTCATTTTGTGAATCTGGCGCATTCTACTTTATGTGATTACTGGGGCTTGTGGAATGGGTCAAAAATATTTTAAAATATTTTCTTTAATCATTCATGTGCAGGAAAGAACCTGGAGTTGAGTTTTTGATGCCCAAGGGTATGGGGTTGAGTGAGAAAGAGTGCATAAAAAGGGGTATGTGACTACTCCAAAGGTGGATTTAGTGTTTTCTCCAAACGAGAGTTGTATTTTATGTTTCAATTCATCTAATATAACCAAATTTAAGGTTTTTGAACCATTTTGGAGTTCTAGAGACGTTGCGAAGTAAGATTTCTAGAAAGCCCTAGGGTAAAGGGGCTAGAAAGGAGGGTTTTGTAAAAACCATTGTAAAGTTGATCATGAGACCAAAAAAATAGAATAATCATTGAATTTGAGTCATGTATTAAGACCATTTTTGTTCATGGGAGTTCTAGGAGTCAAGGGATTGTGAGTTGCTTTGCAAATGGCCTCAAACTAGGCCTAGTTGGCAAACTGAAATAGCCAGTTTTGAGTGATATTTTACAAAAAAAGTGTAGTTTTTTTTGGAGTATATTTTAGAGTGAGGAAAATGGTATTTTAATCACCCAATATTTTAGGAAGTTCTGTGGGGAAGTTTGGAGAGAATAGTAAATTAGTGACTGGCAAGGGCTAGTTGGAACAAGCCTAGAAGAGGCAAAATTGAGAAAGTGTAAGAGATGAGTTGCTGAGAGTGTGAAAGGAGTTGGAACACATTAGATGAGATATTTTGAGATGATCCAAGGTGTTGGGGTCATGGTACGAATCCAAGGACGAGTTTTGGTATGTTGGAGGCACTAGGGTACACTAGGTGCATGGTGAACAATGTGAGTGTTTAGAAGACAAATTGAAAATTTGGGTTATAACCTCTTAGACATGGTTGTAGGAAGATGTTACCAAGTTAGAGACCTCCTCTTGAACCCTAGTAGAGTTTTATTCCTTGGGTAGATTCCAAGTATACAAGAGAATCCTAGAGTTGAGTTGTGGTTCCTAGGGGGAATATAGGAGGGCTCTGCATCAAACACACACACTTGTTGTATAGTCACAGATATTGTGATCATTCATGAACTTTAACAACTAACACCATGTTAGAAATAGTGTTGTGAAAAAGAACTAAAAAATAGAGGGAAATGGCCATCAAATATGCATGCTTTAAATAGCTACATTAAATAGCCCTTTACTTCATAAATCACTTCAACTAAATCATTACATTGTACAGACAACCTCATCATATGTCACTTGAACAAACATATCATGTACAACATGAGGGAAAAATACACAAAATTAAATCTTAAAATTTTACAAATCTATCATCATATCGAGACCTATTCTCCTTCTTACTTTTTGATGATTTTCATCCTTGTAGGTGCACTTTCAGTACACCATTTTTAAAAATTTTAAAGTTGCCACCCATAAATAATTTCTTAAAATTGTTCTTAGTGTGTTTAACAAAATTTCTATGAAGGATTGAATTATTTCTGAGTCCAGATATGCAAATGTGGAAGCAAATAGAAGTCAAAATTCATTTTTCCACCATGGAGAAGCACTTTTCTAATTTTCCGCAATGGAGAAGCCAACTTGAGATTTTCCACCAAAGGAAAAATGAAGTGTAATGGAAAACTCATTTTCCACTATGCCTTTCGCAGTCATTTTCTAATTTTCCATGGAGAAGCACTTTTTTGATTTTCCACAATGGAGAAATCAACTTGGGATTTTCCACCAAAGGAAAAATGTGTAATGGAAAACTCATTTTCTGCTTCGCCTTTCGTAGTCATTTTCTAATTTTCCATGGAGAAGCACTTTTCTGATTTTTCACAATGGAGAAGTTGTAATGTCCCCTTTTTAGCATTCATAGCATGGTGTTGTTGTTAGTCTATTTCCCAATGGTCCCATAGGCTAACCAGGACATTAAAGGGGCTTAGAGGCCATTTGGCCTAGATAGTTTCAGTTGCAGGTCTTTCTGAGGGGTTTTGAGGCAACTTTGGGCATACTTACTATTTCTAGTGAGTCATCTTGGGCATGGGTGGACATCCAGTAGTAGCAGTATGTCGATGGTAATTGTTTAAAATTGGCAAGAAGACTTGTTTATCATTGATAAGATTTGTTTTGCATTGATAAAGCTATTTTATAAAGTTATATTTAAATATTTAACTTTATTAATGCATAGACTATAGTTTGTGGGAAATATTTAAATTAAAAGAGTCTCCTTTATTTTATAACACATTGGAGACATAAGTTACATAAAGGGAGTTATCTTTTATCCCACATTGAGAAAACGAAAGATGGAGCTCTTGTGAGAACACTATAAAAGAAATGGAAGAGCTTCTTTTTAGCATGGTTGGAAATATCAAAGAAATTGGGAAATTTTTTGGGGATTATGTCTCAATAGTTTGAAGGATGAAATCCCTTCAAGCTGAAAATCTTGACGCCATTGAAAGATATGGTCTTGAGATTCAACAGGGTAGTAGTCTGAAAAAGCAGATACGAAAAAAGCAGTCTGAAAAAGAGGAACCAGAAAAGCAGTATGAAAAAAGTGGAGCCAAAAAAGCAAGCCGAAAAAGCAATCCAAAAAAGTGGAATCGAAAAAGCAGGCAAAAAAAGCAGAACTGAAAAAGCAGGCTAAAAAAGCAGTTCGAAAAAGCAAATTGAAAAAACAAAGTAGAAGGGGCAACATTGAAGAAAATTATTACAGCCATCTACAACCAGGTTCCTTTATTAGTATTTTTTTTTTAGGGTGTTATAAGTTTCAGCTGTAAGTGTGCATTATACCAGCATTATCATTTTGTAATCCATGTAAATGCCGAAAGTCTTGCCCATATTTCATGAGCATTGTATTAGAAATTTCATTGCAAATTAAGAAGATAATAGTTGCTGGTGTCATTTGAGCAATTCACTATTATTATTTATCAGCTAGTTAGTTTGCATACCAACTGTTTGTAGAAATGCCAGTTGGCTGTAGGTGTTCATTCCATTCATGATCAGCTTATTAGTTTGCATGCCAATTGTTTGAAAAAATGTCAATTGGATGTAGGTTCTCTTTTTGGCATAAATAATGTTATAATTTTACATCCCAAGTGTTTGTCAAAAATACTAGTTACTGTAGCTGCATATTGCAAGTAGTTTCAGTCACATATATGCATTGAATATTGTCAGAATAAGTTGCACATTCATGTTAGGTCATTGTGTAGTCCATTTTGAGTCTTCTAGCACAAGATTCTCATTGATGCAAATTGAAGAAAAAGTCATTTAAAGCAAGCTGAAATACTATATCAGTCATACGTCCCATGCATGTGAATTGTTTGATGAAATTCCTTGAGCTTTTATCAGCATTTTTGAGAGCAGATTTGAGGAGGGCCATTATAGTGGTATCAGAGCTTGCTTGCAAAGTGTTTGACAAAATGTCAAACAACTAAAGTATAAAATTTTTTGGTGTTTGAAGAAGTTATAACCTATTGGGGTTATTACAGTGGTATCAAAGCTATAAGTCCTACCATCCTGTGGAGGTCTTATAGGGAATTTCGAATAGCCAGATAAAGAGAAAAATGTTTGACAAAATGAATGCCGGTCCAGATCAGGGAAAGGAAAGATTCTTACAATTATTAGACACCTTAGCACAGGGACAGCGATCAGCAGAGCAAAGAGCACAGGAACAGAGTCAGAGATTTGAGCTTATGATGCAGATGATGGCTTGTCAAATGGGGTTGAATGCTAATGTGGGTGGAGGAAATAATCAGAATGGTAATAATCAGGATGGGGCACATAATGGAGGTGAACAAGTTGGGAACAATTTCGGTCATGCACCCTAGCAAACTAGGACAGTGAGTTTGCGGCCCATGATTTCCATATTTCCTCCTAGAGATCTAGAGCAGCCCGTACCAGAGCCCCAGATCACTGATATATAGGACCAGCTGAGGAGAGATTGGGAAGCCGGAGGTCCAGATTTTATTGCTGCAATTACCTTTAGGGAGTATATAGATGTGCGGATGAAGCATATGCCACGTAGACATGACAGGAACCAGAGCTATGAGCTACAGAAGAAAGTAGGGAAACTTCAGTTACCATATTATGATGGCTCGAGGAAGTCTACAGCAAGAGCTTGGGTTCAAAAGCTTGACACATATTTTCAAATGAACCCTATGCCTGAGGAAGAAGCTATTAAGTATGCAACAATTCACCTAGATGGGTTAGCACACAAGTGGTGGCATCATGGTATGGTCACTATGGGTCATGCACACATTACCTCCTATGCAAAGTTTAAGGAGAGACTGATTGAGCGTTTTGATAGGCCTAAGGATCGTACCTTCCCTATGACAGGCAAAAACTTGTATGAGGAGTTTAACAAACATGCAGATTCGATACAGGGAGACATTAGCACATCTTCAGGTAATAGTTTATCTGCATCATCTTCACAGGTAGAAGGGGTTACAAATTTTGTGCAAGTTGAGCCAAAAGGTGATATCACAGGCACACCGGATTGTGCGATTGACACAGATAGTGATTCCAGTACAGTTGGGTTGGATGAAGTTACAGTAGTTGAGGATACTGTCATGTTTGAAGATAGTGCAGTTGATCAAAAAGTGAGCATTCTGGACTTTGCAAAAAATGAGTATCAGGCACAGTTGGATGCTTCTTCACATGAGATAGAGGCTAGTAGCTCTTCACTTGGTTTGGCAACCCAGCTGAAGACAGGGGACAAGGATATTTTCTCGGCTTTATCTCATCATGACAGGATGCATGGATTGATTGAGAATCACATTTGGATGATTCAACTATAGGAGAGACACAAAGGAGTCACAATAGGTTCTTCTTGTGATGACTTACAACAGATCAAGGAAGATGCAGTGAAGAAGGAGGAGAAGGAGGTTGACTGGCTTTTTCATGAGTTGGAGGATACTCAAAATTCCTTGGTGTGTACTCGGTTGGCTCTCCAGGATTCTGAGAGACACGTGGACGAGCTTTGTCTTGAGGTGAGTTCAGTTCGAGAGTTAGCACGTATAGCAGGGACTCAGTTTTCTTTTATAGTCGGGTCACATGATGATGATATGAGTATGTCTAGCATTCACACTCTGAATTCAAAGATTGTAGAAAAGTGCGTGAAGTCAGTTGGTATTGTTCACATTACTTAGGTGAGAAGTTTACTTGAATTTCCAGCTGGTTTCTATTCATGGATTAGATGTTGGGATCCTTATCTTAGTACTTGGGATCATTTTGACCAGAGATATCTATCATTCCTTGGTAGTAGTATCTATTGCACCATCATGGACTTGATTAGTAGTTTTCCAAGTGTAGTTCTCATCCATGCCAGCAACTTGTTTGATGCTAGAATTAGTTTCACCTGTGTTGGGCATTGTTCATATATCCAGTCGACCATTCTTGTTGGAATGGGTTGAAGATCTCTCAGATATGACAGAGTTTATAGAAGAGTCCCAGGATCTAAGTATTACAGATGATAGCTATTCTGAGGTTACTCCTTTGGATAGTGTACCATGGATAGAGTATAGGAGTTCGACCAGTCGGCACAATCATGTGTCTAGTCAGCTGAGAGTTGGCAAGCGAGACATTTCTATCGCTTGTGAGCATTTCGATGCTGCTCGTCAGTTGTTAGCAGTTTATGGATGGGGTTCTCCTACTAGTGATGAGCAGGGAGGCAATTATCTTTCCTTGATAAGGATCCACTCTTTATGGGAGGCTATCCAGATTCTGAGACAAAATTATATGTAGTTGGTAGTTGACAGAGATTATCTTATGGAGTGGGGGAGTACAGCATACGATGCATTATTGGCCAAGGAAGATGAGGTGAGTGAGCTTACTCAGCAGCTTGAGGTGACTTCTAAGATTCTTGAGAGTGCACAGTTGGCTTTCGAGGAGTCACAGTTTCATTTGGTTAAGGTGACCATGGAGTTAGAGCAACTTCAGTCTTTACCAGATTCTATACAATCACGGACTGTGGTGTCTGGTGATCCGTAGATGTCCATGGTCGAGGTTGATAGAGGTAGTGGAGATGAGGATAAATCTATCCACGACACTACTATTGGCATATTTGGTCCATTTCTACTGGAGGCAGGTTCAACTGAGTTGGGCGCTGCAGCTGAGCATTGTGATATGTTTGACTTGGAGGGCACAGAGACTAGTGATGTTGTTGTTGATTCTGCACTCTTGGCTATATCATCCTCTAACTTAGTTGATGATCAGTCATAGTTGGTCATATCACATCTACAGTATGAGTCTTTGACTAAGATTGGTTCTTTTTACCGGCATTATACTAAAGGATATGTTCATTGGTTTGCTTTTGATCCATGTGTTGAGGAGTTGATGGCAGACAAGTTTGGACTGGGCTCTCATTTTTGCTATCTATCGTGTAATGACTATTCACCATCAGTAGTGCATGGGTGTTATGGTTATGAGACAGTGGCTGATAATCTACAGAGTTGTGTTAACTACAGTAGATGTACAGTGTGTGGATTCGTTGTATTTGGTGCAGTTTCATGTGGGAGTGGTCACTATTGTAGCAGAGTTGGAGTGTGCATTCCACATAACATGGTGGGTTGTGTGGATGGTGTTTATTATGTTGACAGTTTGGGTGATCTACTCTACTTGGGGTCTAATATTTTGAGAGTTTGTGCCTCGTGGGTTCCTGACTGTAGCAGTAGTGGATTTGGAGTTCAGTTGCACCGTGATTCGTGATTCATTTATGGATTCCTCTTGGTTAATTTTCACAGGTTGTTGCAGGAGCCTATGTTGACTGACAGCAGTATAGTTCATGACTACATTTGGGATCCAGGTGGATTGATTGGGTTGTTGTTCGGCCATTGCTTGGGGATAAGCAATTTTGGGAAGGGCGGACTGTAATGTCCCCTTTTTAGCATTCATAGCATGATGTTGTTGTTAGCCTATTTCCCCACGGTCTCATAGGCTAACCAAGACATTAAAGGGGCTTAGAGGCCATTTGGCCTAGATAGTTTCAATTGCAAGTCTTTCTGAGGGGTTTTGAGGCAACTTTGGGCATACTTGCTATTTATAGTAAGTCATCTTGGGCATGGGTGGACATCCAGTGGCAGCGGTATGTCGATGATAATTTTTAAAAATTGGCAAGAAGACTTGTTTATCATTGATAAGATTTGTTTTGTATTGATAAAGCTATTTTATAAAGTTAAATTTAAATATTTAACTTTATTAATGCATAGACTATAGTTTGTGGGAAATATTTAAATTAAAAGAGTCCCCTTTATTTTATAACACATTGGAGACATAAGTTACATAAAGGGAGTTATCTTTTATCCCACATTGAGAAAACGAAAGATGGAGCTCTTGTGAGAACACTATAAAAGAAATGGAAGAGCTTCTTTTTAGCATGGTTGGAAATACAAAGAAATTGGAAAGTTTTCTGGAGATTATGTCTCAATAGTTTGAAGGACGAAATCCCTTCAAGCTGGAAATCTTGACGCCATTGAAAGATATGGTCTTGAGATTCAACAAGGTAGCAGTCTAAAAAAGTAGATATGAAAAAAGCAGTCTGAAAAAGCGGAACCGAAAAAGCAGGTCGAAAAAGCAGGCCAAAAAAGCAATCCGAAAAAGCAGAATCGAAAAAGTAGGCGAAAAAAGTGGAACCGAAAAAGCAGTTCAAAAATGCAAATCAAAAAAACAAAGCAGAAGGGGCAGCATTGAAGAAAATTATTATAGCCATCTACAACCAGGTTCCTTTATTAGTATTGTTTTTTTAGGGTGTTATAAGTTTCAGCTGTAAGTGTGCATTATACCAGCATTATCATTTTGTAATCCATGTAAATGCCGAAAGTCTTGCCCATATTTCATGAGCATTGTATTAGAAATTTCATTGCAAATTAAGAAGATAATAGTTGCTGGTGTCATTTGAGAAATTCACTATTATTATTTATCAGCTAGTTAGTTTGCATACCAACTGTTTGTAGAAATGCCAATTGGCTGTAGGTGTTCATTCCATTCATGATCAGCTTATTAGTTTGCATGCCAATTGTTTGACAAAATGTTAATTGGATGTAGGTTCTCTTTTTGGCATAAATAATGTTATAATTTTACATCCCAAGTGTTTGTCAAAAATACTAGTTACTGTAGCTGCATATTGCAAGTAGTTTCAGTCACATATATGCATTGAATATTGTCAAAATAAGTTGCACATTCATGTTATGTCATTGTGTAGTCCATTTTGAGTCTTCTAGCACAAGATTCTCATTGATGCAAATTGAAGAAAAAGTCATTTAAAGCAAGCTGAGATACTATATCAGTCATATGTCCCATGCATGTGAATTGTTTGATGAAATTCCTTGAGCTTTTATCAGCATTTTTGAGAGCAGATTTGAGGAGGGCCATTACAGTGGTATCAGAGCTTGCTTGCAAAGTGTTTGACAAAATTTCAAACAACTGAAGTATAAAAAATTTTGGTGTTTGAAGAAGTTATAACCTATTGGGGTTATTACAGTGGTATCAAAGCTATAAGTCCTACCATCCTGTGGAGGTCTTATAGGGAATTTCGAATAGCCAGATAAAGAGAAAAATGTTTGACAAAATGAATAGGAAATGTGAATTCCTGGGGTTGGGTAGGTGTAGAACTGAATTCTCTACTTGAGTTAGTTGTGTCTAGGGTTGGCTTGGTTTTCCTCTTTCGTTCTTGGGTTAAGAACGTACCCAATTAGTTTAGGAACAAACAAATTCATTGAATATCATTGATAAGGGAGCTGTACCTTTCAATTTAGAGGAAATCTATCAACTTAATGATAGATTATCCAACTGTTGGTATCAAATTGTTTCTCACAGGTTCGGGCATTTAAGAGTTACATTGGAAAGAACAATCTATTTACCAACAATCCTCTACAATTCCAAGCATAAGATGATTAACATACAATAGTACTTGAACAAAAAGCACTAATAAATATTGAGGACATGAATTGATAATACCATTTTGTAGATGATTTTGGTGTCTCATCATTTATCATTGGTGCTTCGACTTTATTAGCCCTCTTCTTTGGTGACCTATAAATGAAGAATTAACACAGTAAAAATCTAAGATAAGATTAATCCACTAAAATTAGAGAATGAAAAAATTTGAATTTGGCTTGTGATTAAGAATTATCCATTTGTACAAATCCTTGCTTTTCGAGTTGTATGATAACCCTTGCTTGATGAGTATTGAAAACTTCTCCCATTGTATCCTTGCTTTTGCCAGTTTGAAGTTTCTAGTTACATGCACACAATCATGACTTTACATCACAAAGAATTCACATTCTAAAAAAATTCATGTTCTTTCATTACATTTTGATCTAAACAGCAAATTCTAAACTTTCACTTATTCAAACAACTAATCTAAAAATGGGTCCTATTAAATGATCTAATATAAATTCAAATAATGTATCTAGATTCTAAACAAATCAAAACATAAAATCTATGATTTAAACTAAATCTCATCACTTACACATCATAACAATACGGTCCATCTTAGTCATGTGGATAGTCTTGGGGAAGAGGTTACAACATTGTATTTGGATCTAATTGATCATTCTTTCTCTCTCTCCCTCTCTCCCTATTCAATCTAATGAGCCAATTGGATCTGCTCAACATTTTAATGTCTCAAGTATTGCCTCATGGTCTGACTCACAAACTTTCCAAAGAATCTTATTATGTGGTTTTCTACCATATTTTATCAAGTGGACATTTGATGTGACAACAAGGTTTGAATAATAAAGAATCTTCCTCTCTGTTTGTGAATCCTCAAATGACCACAAGTTAGGATTCTTCACAGACTATTGTCTAAGCCATGTGCCGATTACAACCACCACACCGACATGGTACTCTAAACCTTCACCATCTATAACCGAGCGATCTAGTTTTTGTTTAGCTTGGACACAATGACATAAATAATAATATGTCCCTTCTTCATTGTCTTCAAGTGCAATAATAACAAAAACATGGCCTGTAGTGACAAATGTACAAAATGTGGTCATTAACTCAAAAAATACTTAGGTAAAAGTTATAAAGTTACATATTGAAATTACAAAGATATATAAATATATATATTACCAGGTTGCACTAGATCTAACAAGCGGTCAAAGTTAGTAGAGAAATCCATCTCTACCATTTCTAGTGCTTGTGGGGGACGATAGGTGTCAGTTGGATCCAAAACCCATATATCCCATTTGTCCACCCATTTAGTTGACTCACAGTCATCCCAATTTTCCTCTGCACATAATGGACAATAGCATGCCATTTTTTGTGTGTGGATACTCCACAAACCTACATCAGAGCTTTTAAAAGAGTGTAACTCACTAGATCTTGTTAGTGTGCAACAATCCTGATATGGTGCAATGTTAGTATTATCTATCAACCAAAAAAATCTACGAACTGTAGACTCACCTTCCTTACCTGGACCCATTGTAGCATTACACCATTGGACGATGGATTTTGCATCTATCAATATTGCTCCATCTTTGTACTTTAGTTCTTTACGAGCCAAGGCTCTTTTGATGCATGCACCTGCACCATCGTGCTCTCCCTTACCACGACCAGCAGCCTCTGTGAAATTCCACATATATTGAATTCTACACAACCTGTGCATCCTGCTCAACCAATAGAACATCTATGCATTCTTGAATTGAGATGCACAATTGTTTAACCAAATAATGTGTTGACTATATGGTATGCCCCTATTAGCCAAATCTCCATAAAATAGTTGAAACCAACAATGTACGAACTCTGTAGAATGTGATCGATCATCACTGATGTAAAAATGGTACTCCCTCAAAATCTTCCTGTCATCCTCTGTACTTGTAGGTGAATGCATGAATGTTATGTGAACAAATATGGAAACTTGTTAAGAAGTATAATGCTTTGCTTGCACCTCATTTTGTGGTTGTAATGTGTAGTTCTCTATGAAATCTACAACCAAAACAATGGTATCCAGTGGAAACGTATCCTTGAACAACTTGAATTGCAAATCCAACCATTGAGCTCTATGGGTATGCCTTGCATACTCGTAAATAATCTTTTCATGAAAAATCTTCATGAACTCATACATTGGAATCTTTTCAATGACTAAATCACATTTTTTACCATGTTTTCCATCTTTTAGAGCATATGTCACTGTCTTAAATTTTTCGTAATCTACTATTTCATTTCCAATTCCATGTGTACTATCCATATGTTGACAAGTTGATAAAAGTTGAAAAGAACCACAAAATAAGCAGGTACCATCCAAGCATGATGTTTTGTGAAATTGTTGGCCATCACCTATTTCACATAAAATTTTGGATATGAATTCTCTTGAAGATCTTGGTGGCTCATTCATGTCACAATCCTACAAAACAAACTGAGAATGCAAAAATACGCATATATGCCTAAAAACACCAAAATGGTTAGAAAATTCAATATGTATCCTACAACAACAAGTTGTGCATGTGTGATTTATCTTCACATAAAAAGGTTTACCCATCTCAAAAAATCTTTGACTTATTCAAATTTGAGGATACATACCAATAAATTTTGCAAAAAATTGTGTCTGAGTTGAGTCCAAAAAATGTTTCGCATGTGGGTCATGATTTTGGTTACCAATCCTCCTTCTTACAACATCTCTTTGATTAGGGGAAACACGTGTGTTATTTTTCCAAAAATCTTCAATCAATGATTTCAAAGCTTCACTAATTTCTTTATCCTTTTGCGGTAGTCTACCGCTAAATGCCCATAACTCATTTTTTGTTGGATCTTCCAATCTCTCACGCCTTAGCATGGCTCTCCTTAGAGTACCTCTACCAATTTTTAATATTTTTCTTGTCTTTCTCACAAGTAAAAATTTCCTCATTTGGCTACTTACTATTGTTAATGTAAGTACTCATCTTGTGATATTACTATCTTTGGTGCATGATATAGAACCCACTTTGTCATAAGCACTCATAAGCACTCATTAGATTCTTTACAATACTTTTTTCATTTGAATAATCCATCGTTCTTAGCCCAAGAATCTTCTTGATAGGCCTAAATTTTAAATTCATCATCATTTCAACAAATAATTAGCATTGACCTATAATATTTAATTCTTCAAAAAATAATCTTCGCATACGATTAACTTTTCTTTGACAAGTACGCTTGCTATTCTTGTCAGGCATTGATTTCAAAATGTTAGTATCAATATCAATCAAATATTGTGGTATTCTAAAATGAATTCTAGAAGGTGTTATAATCTCTTCATTCCCTCAACATTTTGAACATCAACATAAGGTTGAGTGTATTGCATACCTTGAACCGAAGATGATGCGCCTTGGCAATAAGATGCAAAAGATGGAATATCACCTACTTGATGTGTTGATGTTGTGCCTTCAACATGACATGATTGAGTGTGTATATCATCATATCTACAAATCAGTGTCTCTTCAACATGAGAGGATGATATGACTTCAACATATGAAGATGGTGTAGCGGACAATATGACTCCAACATTGGAAGATGGTGTAGCTTCACAATTCAATTGTCTTCTTAAGCATAACAGTCTCATTCGTTCTCTTTGTCTTTTCAATTCTTCCTCTTTGTTTCTTTGTACCGATGGTTCTTCATCCTCTTTCAATGTCAATTTTTCATTATTTCTTTGCAATTTTCTTTGTTCACGTAGTAATTTCATTATCTCTTTTAATTGCCAAATCTCTCTCCCTATCTTCATTTGTTTGAATTTTTGGTTTCTTCCTTGGCATGATGATGATTTCTACATGTCAAATTATTCAAACATCAGAATTACTTAAATTGTGTAAATTAAAAATTATTCAAATCCATATAAAAATTATAATTATTTGAATGAATACACAATATATATATATATATATATATATATATATATATATATATATCAAACAACTTGTCAAATTTCTAACCATTTCGAAATAACATTTCATTCAAACATACAATTTTCAATGAATTCACTATATATTAAACAACATGTCAAATTATAATCAAATTTGTATCTATATATCAACAAACAATATTTAAAATGGATTGCACTAACCTTTTCCATACAAGGAATATTCAAAAAGTCTTCAAATTGTGTATCCAATTATTGAATTTGGTGTTTGTTAGCTTCAAAAAGTGTTGAAATAGTGTTTTCTATGTTGAAACCCATGATTTCTATCAGAATAACAAAGTGCACAACAGACCAAAAGTAGAGAATTGATGAAATGGGCCACAAAATTTCTTTTTGACCATTTTTAGGGAATTTCACATAGTGCGTACACACTATAGTGCATATGCACTATAAAGCACATACGCACTATAGTGCATATGCACTATGTGAAAAAACATCACTCTCCATCCTCCCTACTCTCTATCCTCCCTACTCTCTCTTTCTCTCCCTACTTTCTCTCCCCTCTCCCATCCCCTACTCTCTCTCCCCTCTCCCATCCCCTACTCTCTCTCTCTCTCTCTCTCTCTCGCTCTCCCTCTCCCACAACCTACTCTCTCCCTCTCTCACCCTCTCTCCTCTCCCATCCCCTACTCTTTAGATCTCTCACACACACTCCCATCCTCCCTCTCCCACTACCTATTATCTCTCTCTCCCCCATCCCCCTACTCTCTCCCATCCCCTACTCTCTCTCACACTCTCTCTCTATCTCATCTCGTTCTCTCTCTCTACCAGCTCCTATTCTCTCTCACACTCTCTCCCATCCCCTACTATCTCTTACACACATTCCCATCCCCCCCTCTCTCTCCCTCTCCCACCACCTAGTCTCTCTCTCCCATTTGCTACTCTCTCTCTCTCTCCCCCCTCTCCCATCCCCTAAACTCTCTCTTTTACAGATACAGACTCCTATCCCCCTCTCTCTCCCTCTCCTCTCCCATCCCCTACTCTCTAGATCTCTCACACACACTCCCATCCCCCCTATCTCTCCCCCTCTCCCACTCCCTCTCCCACTGCCTACTATCTCTCTCTCAAGTTCTCTCTCTCCCTCTCTACTCTCTACTCTCTCTCCCATCCCCTACTCTTACTCTCTCTCTCCAATCCCCAACTCTCTCTCACACTCTCTCCTATCCCCTACTCTCTCTCACACTCTCTCCCATCCTTTCACTCTGTCTCTCTCATCCTATACTATCTCTCTCTACCACCTCCTACTCTCTCTCTCTCTCTCACTCTTTCCCATCCTTTCACTATGTCTCTCCCATCCTGTACTCTCTCTACCACCCCCTACTCTATCTCACACTCTCTCCCATCCCCTACTCTCTCTCTCTCACTCTCTCCCATCCCCTACTCTCACTCTCTCTCTCCCATCCCATTCTCTATCTCTACCACCTCCTATTCTCTCTCACACTCTCTCTCATCCCCTACTCTCTCTTACACACACTCCCATCCCCCCCTCTCTCCCTCTCGCACTCCCTCTCTGACCACCTAGTCTCTCTCCCATCTGCTACTCTCTCTCTCTCTCTCAAGATACTCTCTCTTTTATAGATACCCACTCCCATCCCCCTCTCTCTCTCCCCTCTCCCATCCCTTACTCTCTAGATCTTTCACATGCACTCCCATCCCTCTCTCTCCTCCTCTCCCACTTCCTCTCCCATCGCCTACTATCTCTCTCTCTCCCTCTCTACTATCTCTCTCTCCCATCCCATACTCTCTCTCACACTCTCTCCCATCTTTTCACTCTATCTCTCCCATCCCATACTCTCTCTCTGCCACCCCCTACTCTCTCTCACTCTCTCCCATCCTTTCACTCTATCTCTCCCATCATGTACTCTCTCTCTACCACCCCCTACTCTCTCTCTCACTATCTCCCATCCTTTCACTCTATCTCTCCCATCCCATACTTTCTCTCTCTACCACCCCTACTCTCTCTCACACTCTCTCCCATCCCCTACTCTCTCTCTTTCATAGACACACACACACTCCCATCCCCATCTCTCTCTTCTCTCCCATCCTCTACTCTCTAGATCTATGACACACACTCCCATCCCCCTCTCTCTATCTCCCTCTCCCTACTCTCTCTCACACTCTCTCCCATCCCCTACTCTCTCTCACACTCTCTCCCATCCTTTACTCTCTCTCTATCCCTCTCCCACTGCCTACTCTCTATCCTCCATCCCCTACTCTCTCTCTTTCACAGCCACACACACTCTTATCCCCCCACTCTCTTCTCTCCCATCTCCTACTCTCTAGATCTATCACACACACTCTCATCCCCCCTATCTCTCTCCCTCTCCCTCTCCCATTCCCTCTCCTATCGCCTACTATCTCTCTCTCAAGTTCTCTCTCTCCCTCTCTACTCTCTCTCCCATCCCTTAATCTCACTCTCTCTCTCCCATCCCCTACTCTCTCTCACACTCCCCCATCCCCTAATCTCACTCTCTCTCTCTCCCATCCTGTACAAGCTCTAGCTGCCACCACCTACTCTCTCTCACACTCTCTCCCATCCCCTACTCTGTCTCTCTTACACACATTCCCATTCCCCCTCTCTCTCCCTCTCCCACTCCCTCTTCGGCCCACTGCCTACTCTCTCCCCCATCCCCTACTCTCTCTCTCCCCTCTCCCATCCCCTACTCTCTCTCTTTCACGAACACACACACTCCCATCCCCCTCTCTCTCTCTCCTCTCCCATCCCCTACTCTCTAGATTTGTCACACACACTCCCATCCCCCCTCTCTCTCCCTCTCCCACTCCCTCTTGCACTGCCTACTATCTCTCTCTCTCAAGTACTCTCTCTCCCTCTCTACTTTCTCTCTCCCATCCCCTACTCTCACTCTCTCTCTTTCATCCCCTACTCTCTCTCACACTCTCTCCCATCCCTTACTCTCTCACTCTCTCTCTCTCTCCCTCCCCCATCCTGTATGAGCTCTCTCTACCACCCCCTACTCTCTCTCAAACTCTCACACTCTCTCCCATCCCCTACTCTATCTCTCTTATACACATTCCCATTCCCTCTCTCTCTCTCTTGCACTCCCTCTCCCACTGCCTACTCTCTCCCATCCCCCACTCTATCTCTCTTACACACTTCCATTACCCCTCTCTCCCCCTTCCACTCCCTCTTCCACCACCTACTATCTCTCTCTCTCACTCACTCTCTCCCTCTCTCTCCCATCCCCTACTCTTACTCTCTCTCTACCACCAGTACTCTCTCTCATACTCTCGTATTCTCTCCCATCCCCTACTTTCTCTCTTAAACACATCCCATCCCCCCTCTCTCCCTATCCCACTCCCTCTTCCATTGCCTACTCTCTTTCTCTCCCATCCCCTACTCTCTCTATCTCTCTCTCCCCTCTCTCATTCCCTACTCTCTCTCTTTCACACACACACACCAATCCCCCCTCTCTCCTCTCCCATCCCCTACTTTATCTCTCACTCACTCTCCCTCTCCCACTCCCTTTCCCACCACCTACTCTCTCTCTCTCTCACTCTCACTCCAATCTCACTCTCACTCTCACACTCTCTCTCACTCTCACTCTCTCTCTCTCACTCTCACTCTCTCCCTCTCTACTCTCTCTCTGCTACCCCCTACTCTCTCTCTCATTTTCACACTCTCTCCTATCCCTTACTCTCTCTCTTTCTCTCTTATACACATTTCCATCCCCCCTCTCTCCCCCTCTCCCATCGCCTACTCTCTCTCCCATCCTCTACTCTCTCTTGAGCTACTCTATCTCTCCCCTCTCCCATTCCCTACTCTCTCTCTTTCACACACATGCACTCCCATCCTCCTCTCTCTCACTCTCCCTCTCCCAATCCATCTCCCACCACCTACTCTCTCTCTCCCCCATCCCCTACTCTCAATATCTCTCTCCCAACTTGTACTCTCTCACACTTCCTCTCTCTCCCATCCCCTACTTTCAACCTCTCTCCCCTATCTTGTACTCTCTCTTTACCACCCCTACTCTCTCCCACCCTATACTCTCTCTGCCACCCCTACTCTCTCACACTTCCTCTCTCTCTCATCCCATACTCTCTCTACCACCCCTACTCTTTTTCACTTCCTCTCTCCCATCCCATACTGTCTCCTCTCTCCCATCCCCTACTTTATCTCTATCTCTTTCTCTCATCGACGCAGACACACATAGCCATTCCCCCCCAACTCTCTCTTAGTCTCGCTTTGCAATTTAGGCCTCAATAGTGTGTGCGCCCTATAGCGTGCACATGCTAGTGAGAATTCAAATGGTTCTAATAGTGTGTGCGCATTATAGGGTGCACAGGCTATTGAAAGCTTTGCATAAAAACCAAGCCTAAGGCTTGGTTTTGCCTTGGAGATCCAACCCAAAGGTTTGGAATTTATAAATAGGTCTGAGATGTGTTTTCCAGCAAACATACAAAAAATGATTAATTTTTCTTGTGTGCTCCCCTTCAAGATTCCTCATGGTTGGGTATCGATAAGATCAGGTTACATAGCATTAAAGGTCTCTGTGTTAGTTATCTAACCATATAATTTATTTCTAATTTGAACTATTTCAAGCCTTTCATTTATAATTTATTTTGAATGTATGTTCATTTTTTGTCAAAAACCACCATGTACTAATTGGGCTATAGATTTTAGCTCATTTATCGAATTTTGCAACAACTTAGTTTTTTAGAAACTAGACTCCATTCTACACACTTCGAAAAAAAAAAGTTTTGATTTTAGATCAGTTTTCAATTATTTATAGGGGGAGCACATAGATATTTCACATTTTTGGGATGTGTCTAGTTAAAAAATTCATTAAAAAAAATACACATTATAAAATTACCCAAAAAATCTAGGATAAACTACATAGTGTTAAGTAACTTTTGACTAGAGAGATTAAAGAATTTCAAAAAAAAAGTTAAAATTTTAGGGGGGGCACACTTTGTACTGTGTTATGTTTTTTTGGAATAAATAGTACCACTTTTTGTGGCCCCCTTTTTTGAGGACCCAAAACTAAACCATTTTGGAAAAAATTAGTAGTTTAGAAACTAGATTCAAAGGACCACGACTTTTGTTTTTGTCATATCTTAAAATTTTGAGCGTAACTATCCTCAAATTCTTGTTGAAGTTCAGAAATTGTTGATTTCAAGAAAAAGATGTCCACTTATACCCCCCTTTTGGCACCACAACTTGGTGCACTTACCCTGATATGCTAGAGGATAATCATTTGGAATGTAGGGACTTCAATGGATATATCATTAGTGTTCCAACCAATTATCTTGGGATGTATGAGGGGAAGTGAATCAACTAGTTCAAGTGTGTTCATGAAAATATTAGACTAAAAGTCAGATCCTAGAGAAATTTCATCCAAAGGTGCATTCAAATCACTATGAGACCTAACATCGTTAGAGATGGACACATTGACATAAGTTGAATATAACTCATATGATCTAACATGAGACCATTCTTTGACTTTGAGTTAATTTTCATATCCATGATAACCATCTATATCTCTATCTATAGTAGCCTTAGATAGTGAATTAGACTCAATTTCATGGGAATTCATAGGTTGAAATAATCCCTACAATCATGGGAGATATTCTCCAATCACATTATCTTCTTTATTTGGTTCATTTTTCTATTCAATTCCTTCCATTTCTTATGTTTGAGTAGATTCCCCTCTTTAAAAATGTGGAGGCATATAGAGTTCACCTTTATGTTCTAGATTAGTTGTTTGCGTAATATGGAGTTGTTCATAGGTTATACAAGTGATTTGAAGTTGTTCATTAGAATAACAATCCCCTTCAACTTTATTTACTTGTGGAGTTTTCTCCTCATGAACATGGAGTAAATTGGAGATGTCTTTGTTGGAAATGAGAAGGATTAACTAAGAGGGGAGGGGTGAATAAGTTACTACAAAAAAAAATCCTAGTCTCTTAAGATGTGAATAAAACTTTAAACCAAATATAATGTTGAAACTTGGTTAACACTGGATATATTATTGTCACTCGATTAGTATAAAGATAATTAGATCTTAAGATATTTAATGTGATTAGCCTTTATTAACTTAGCTATAGAAGCATAAAGGAAATAACATGAACACATGAGACACCAAGATTTAATGTGGAAACCCAATTTGGGAAAACCACCAATTGCAACTAGTTATTGTTTTTCACTCTTCCGAAGTGAACCCTGTTAGGACCCAACCTTGTTAAAGGTTACAAAATACACTATTAGGTGTGACCCTATTAGTGAATTTAGTTCACTCTATTAGGAGTGGCCTTGTTAGAGGTCTTCAAAAACTTTAATCTAGAAATGCCACCTTGTTAGAGGATTTTTTGAATAGTTATTAGACTAACTCTATTAGGAGATTTGATTCACAGCTATAATTGTTAAAGAGTAACAATGACTTTGTTAGAGTTGAGGAAAGCCAACTCCGAAGACGCCAAGATCACCTGCATGCGAAACCTGTCAAAGAGAAGCCATAGAAGGGAAGAGCATGGAGCACGGGCAAAAACCCTAAACGGACATGAGAGCCATCATAATGCAAACACAAGAAGAAATGTATTTACAATAATGTGATGATGTTCGATATATAATTACAATGAGAGAGAGCCCGAATATAAAGAGCTCCAGGAAGCTTGTAGAACAAGCTGGAAGGAGGTAGAGGACAAAAATGACAACTCAGCACATATCCACAAAAAGTGGAATATGCTAAAAAAGGAGAAAACTCCCGAGTTGTCAACAACTAACCACTACATGCATTAAATACAAAAGTATTAAATAAATGCATGACCTAAGTAAGCTTAAGCAATAGAATAAATAATTAAATATTAATTATTTACTCTAACACCCCCCCTTAAGTGCAACTTAGGGAAATGCCTTAAGCTCACAAAGCTAAGATGAATGCATAATGGGTCCTGGCAACGAGGCCATTTTAGGTACCCAAGTACAATGCAAGAAAAAATGCAACCTCTGTAAGTGGGAAAGAGAGAAAACCACATGGGAAAAACCCTCCCCTAAAAAGAGGTAAGAACCCAGTGAAGAGCTGAAGAAGTCTCCAACTAGGGAAAATGTCCCCTAAAACAGGAACAATGAGTGATCATGAAGAAGTAGCATCACTGAAGCATGAAGAGCCGCAAATCTGTCAAACTGCTGATCTGAAGAAACCTCCATGGAAGAAGAAGGCACGAGCTGAGCATTTCTATATGGTAGATGATCCATCTCACCAAAATGCATAGGTAGCTAGCCACTGCAATCGCCTTGTATGTAGGATCAACCACTGAATACATAGTTCACACTATCGAACCATCGAACCATGGATGCATTAGAACACAGCATAATCCCCCCTTAATGCAGACGGGGTGTGATGACAGGCAACTGAGAAGGTGAGCCAAAATCTTCTGCAAACGAACCAAGAACGAGGAGAGAGGAAAAGAAGTACAGACACCGATAAAGACACGGTCTAACTGACTCGACATGGGCTAATGTCGTGGAAGGGACACTCACTTGACAAAGGGAGAATGCCTAAAACAGCAAACAAATAATCCCCCCCATGGTACTTTATGAAAATAGTGCAAGTACACCTGACTCAAAACAACGTTCATGACTCCCAGAATGCAAAAGTGACAATTTATCTCAGTGCGAAATAGAAAAGTGCTTCAAAAAGATAGCTACAATGATTAGAACTGAAAAAGAGCTGAACCAAGAGAAAGTACAGCCGAAAAGAAAGCAAACCATGCCAGGAAAATGATCCTCGGGCCTAAAATACTCAAAATATCAACCATAGAGCAAAAACGCCAAAACTATGAGAGAAAGAGAAGAGGCCAAAAGTGAGGAAAAAAGATGACAGTTCTGAAAAGTACACAGAACCATCTTTCCAGAAATATAAATTTTTCCAAAAACTGACATGGGACGCAAAAGATATGCATGCCGGAGTCAAAAATAGGACTTCGAACTTCAATGGAAAAAACGAGCAGTAAAAAATGCATCAAAACCAAAAAATACCTGCACCAAAATCTCCATCTCGGAACCAGCTTTCCGACGCTTCTTTCAGATTGGAAAAATACCTCCGTATGCAAGAGTTATGGCCAAAAAACCACAAGTAGGTCCAAAAGTGAATCAGGAGAGGTGCATGCAAGGGCTGATGCAGCGCTGACGTCAGCAAGTCAGCCGATTAAATTTGACGGCTTGGAGGCCGTCGCTGCAAAAAAGAAGTGCCACATGGCATTGCCACGTGGCAGTACGGACGATGACGTGGCAGGTGCCACGTGGCAATGTGCCACGTGGCGCGCCTGCCACGTGTCAGTCACACGACGCGGCAGAAAATGCCACGTGTCGCTGACTGGGCAATAACTGCTGCACTGTCGGAGCGGCACTGGTGGGCGGAGGCGGCCGCAGGGCGGCGGAGGCAAGTTGCGCCGCTGGTGGAGGTGGCCGCAGAGCTGAGAACTGGAGAGGCGCCGCCGGCGGAGGGCGGCGGCCGGGCCGCGGTGGAGCGCGGGCGGCGCTGCCTGCTGCGGGCGCGACGGGTGGCGCGGTGGCGGCCCCGCGGTGGCGCGGCGGCGGTGTGCCCGTAAACGCTTTTTTTTTTTTTAAATTTCGCTCTGCGTCCGTACGATCCGTACTGCAGCGACTGGGAAGCCTCAAAAATTCGCCAAAATTGCCCTGTGTCCGAAATCGAAAAGTTTTATATGAATCCTGACTGCAAACGGCCTTTCGGATCCAATGGTGATGTCCATTTGGTCCCAAAGTGCTCTGAAAAATCGCTGATCCCCTGATTTGAAGAAAAATTGCACAAACAAACTAGGGTTTGTGACTTCAAATCACGGCTTCAAAATTTCTTCAACGAAGCTGCAGCAGGAAGGCTCTGATACCATGTTGGAGTTGAGGAAAGCCAACTCCGAAGACGCCAAGATCACCTGCATGCGAAACCTGTCAAAGAGAAGCCATAGAAGGGAAGAGCATGGAGCACGGGCAAAAACCCTAAACAGACATGAGAGCCATCATAATGCAAACACAAGAAGAAATGTATTTACAATAATGTGATGATGTTCGATATATAATTACAATGAGAGAGAGCCCGAATATAAAGAGCTCCAGGAAGCTTGTAGAACAAGCTGGAAGGAGGTAGAGGACAAAAATGACAACTCAGCACATATCCACAAAAAGTGGAATATGCTAAAAAAGGAGAAAACTCCCGAGTTGTCAACAACTAACCACTACATGCATTAAATACAAAAGTATTAAATAAATGCATGACCTAAGTAAGCTTAAGCAATAGAATAAATAATTAAATATTAATTATTTACTCTAACAGACTTGACCTAATTGTTGATGCAACTAAATTTGTTGATTCATATCTTTGTTCTGGCTTGATTACTTGATCCTCCTTTATTAGAATGTTCTTTGTAGCTTAGTAAACTTAGATACTCTTCCCTTTGTCAAATACCCTACTTCCTTAATTCATCTTCACAATTCCACACTTCAATCCTCAACTTGATATTTCATATATATGATTCACCTTGTCAAGTCAACTTGAATGCTCTTTTAATTAAACAATTATCATCCCTTAAGTCAACTTGTATTATCCAATTAATTTATCAGACTTAATATGATGACAATCACTTAATACAAAATTGAGTACTTGATTAAAACAGAGGATCCCTTCATTTGCTAACCAACTTGGTTAGAACAAGACATCTATTGTTAACCGACCCAACTCAGTTAGTACAGACTTCATGCTGACTTTCCTTTGATTACCAACTAAACCTAGTCAATACAAACTTAGCTTCATTAACTGACTAAGCTCAGTCAATATTGTCTCTAAACTTGGTTATAACTAAATGCTCAACACATACAAGAAACTTTCTTTGATGCCTGAGTGAGCTCGGCTATCATTGAGTGCTCAATAAAGGCTTGGTATTTTGTGTAACATAAATGACAACATACAATTGAATAATTGTTTTCAACAGTCTTTAGGGATAGGATAAGGAAATATATATTCTTCATCTAACCTATCATTATGATTTTCAGAGACTAACACATCTCTTTTCCTTCTGAGGTAGAATAGCGCTCTCCTAAAATCTAGACCCAGTCTATCTTCAGGTTTTTGGGATTTAGCTTCAATTGGGTCAACTAATCATTTGTCATTATTTCCATCATAACCTTTCCCTTTGTATCCCATTTTTTTCATCAACTTGTATCCTTTTCCATACTTCTGAAGTGAGATTTCACAATGTTTCACCTCTTTGGTTGTATCTTCCTTCTTATAAAGACAAGCTAAAATAGCTCTCTCTTCATTTTCATCCTCAATTGGTATACTTGACTATATAAAGGTACCATCATGGACAACATTTTATTGCAGACTATATCATTTCTTATCCTTGGAAGGTCTACCATAGTAACAAGGATATGACAAGAGGGATTTCAAGGACAAAATAAGTTCCACTTTGTACTCCCTCATTCCCATGTATTTTATCTTAAGGCATTTCTCTAGGTCCTTTAGTTTAGCATCATGATATTTAGTAGCTTCTCTATTATGTGCACTACAAGTGCATCGACAAATTGTTTTAGAGCATTTCAAGCATAGATTCTAAGTCAGTAGGTACAATCACCTCTACCCCATTACAGGATATTCAACACACCAATGATATATAGAAGGAACAACTTTAATTTCATGTATCCAAGGCCTTCTCAATAATATATTATATGAAAATGATAAATCCATCACTTGGAAAGCTACATCCCTTTCAATAGGTCCAACTCTGATAGGTAGTACAATAAGTCCTTTAGATGACCTCTCTTCTTCATCATAGGCTTTGACGATGATTTTCTTGCAAGGATCAATAATGTATTCAAAAACAAACCAAGTTGTGTTATTAGGTTATAGGTACATATATTCAGACTAACTCCTCCATTTATTAATACATATTTTACACACACCTTATGGATCATGACTTCAATATGTAGTGATTGATTATGTGGGTGACTCAAAGATTTATAAAAAAAAATCAAACTTAGAAATTGTCTTATTGATTCTAGTACCTCAAAAAACATAATGTTAGCCAAAGTGGCAGATGTGTTGAGTTTAACCTTTACAAAAATCTTTGGAAATTCCCATTCCATTAAAAAGAAGCAAGTACATTTTATGTGAAAGATTAAGGTTTCACCAATTAAATTTTCATCCTTCCTTAACAAAAATGATTAATATGAATGAATTGTTTGTGGATGGCTCCAGTTCTTACGATATGTTACTTGGACATAACTTTTGTAAGTATATGAATATTATAAAATCGCGTGATGGAGAAGCTACTACTTGAGAGAGAAAGAGATAGCACATCCTCAAAAGTTTGCTTACACATTGTGGGCAAAGAGGAAGGTGGAAAAAACAAAGCAACTATGCATGTATATCTATCGTGCTTCTTGAGGTGACCATGTTTCAGGCATTTCTTGTCTCTCATTATGACGCTTGACATAGAAATTTTTTAAATGATTTACAAGATGATGTGTGTGTACCTAAGGCATTGTGTACAATGCTCACAAGATCAACATTTGAAACGAGGATTTGTATGCTACATAGCTCTTTCTCTTTTTCAATACATTTTGACAAACATATATTACCTACATCAAAGTATTTCTATAACCATAATGCCCACCACTTATCCTATCAAGTGCTCTTGTGAACGAACAATGTTCCGTTCATTTTTTTGTTGTGACCATAACACAACCCCGACATACATTTCTAATGAAATTCCCCAAATCTCATATTGCATTGGCATTACTAGAAGTTAGTTATTGTTTACATTGTATATGAATATTCTCTTAAGAAATCCGTCGTGGTCAATAACGTGCTTGATAGATTGTTGCATTGCACAGACGGTTCAATGCTGACTATTCCAAAATCATCTCATTCAATCCTTGGTACCAGAAAAAGTTCCTTGCTTCAATTAACTAAGTTTTATAGAGGTTTATTAACTACTTTCATTTCTTTTGATAATAAGATTAAGATTTGGCCTTCAAATGTGTTTTTCAACTTTCTCACCGAACCTTCCCTTTTTAAGAGGTTAATATTTTCAATCAAAATATGTGATTGGAGAGCTTTTCTTAACTTCTTTTGTAGGGGAGGTTAAGAATTAGAATACAATTCCACATTTTAAGTACATTCCTTAACCTCTTGGTATGTAATGTCTTAATTGAAAACACGTATTTGGGAGGCTTTGATTACCTAACATAACTTTTGACTCTGGAATTGGGTTTCAAAAATTCAAAGTGCTAGATGGAGCTAGAGAGGAGTTGAAGGCATCAAGACCTTAAAATTATTTAAAGGAAATAAATTGTAGACTCTTTTAAAACTTGAACTTTAGCACACTTTAATTTTTTTTGACTTAATAAGATGAAATTTGGCACAATCTGATGGGTACGAGAACCAAGGAAACAACTGACTTTATCTAGGGACAAGGAATGTGCAAAACATAAAATGAACCCAAAGGTAGGAAAAGAAAATGCTTTTTCAAGGGCTATAGAGTCACCCAAAAGGAAACAACATAGTGGATTGACAAGAGAAACAGGCAAGCCAAAAATGGGGCACACAAAAAAAACTTCTAACTAGAATATGAATATGGTAGGAAACCCCTACCCAAAAGAGACTTTGATGAATCAAGAAAATCCATTTACTAGTTGAGGGAAATAAACACTATGGTGAGATATTACATGACAACCAACCTGAAGTACCTTGTAGGCACACTACTTGAACTCCATCTTTGGCATTTCTAACATATATCAATCTTCTAGGAAAAATGGCATATCCAAATAACCAAGCCTCATCAAACACCTCTGACTTCATAATCAACTCTGCTTCCTATCACATGCCACCGATGACTTCATTTTGAAAGAGTTGAAGTATTAGGCTCTCAAGTTTCTGAATGCATTTATGATATTTTTCTCTACTTAGCAAGCCCTTTACTTGAATTTATAGTGATTGATCATCATGAAGCCCTGAACTCATTTATGATACTAGGTACTCTTTCTTTTCTATTAGTATGATTATGTCTGAATCCTTTATAAAAGTATTCCAATCAAGATGTACATCCCTCTCAGATTGGATCTTCTCATGATGCATTTCTTCCTCTTCTCCCAATCGCACATCCATAGATCATATTCATGAGAAGGAACAATCATTATTTTTTATCTCATTGTACACATCTTCTAATAAGTCCATTTGACTGGGAGCATTAATCATATGTTGGTAGTCACACAAAGGAAATGCATTTAAAAGAGAATCATCATCCAAACCTTCATCCTCATGTTTCTCAATCATCCAATCAAAACACATTTCTCCAAGGTCTAACACTTTTGTAGTGAGATAATATCTCAATGTTCCTTTCCAATTCTTGTGAATGAGACAATAAAGTATGACCTCCCATATTTGATCCAATTACATTATTATCTTTTTTTTGGTTTTAACAACCCCATTAGAAACTATATCATCCGATGTCTATATCTCATTTGAAAATGAAAAGGTTTTTAGGGATAATTCATTATTAGAAAATCCATCATCTAAAATATTATGACAATCATTAAGAGAAATGCTTTTATGGGATTTATCAATCCTTTGGATATAAATATTTTCCATACTAGATTATGATAAAGTAGAGCCTCCCAGTGTTCTCCCTCTACAAGAAATTCTTATTTCATCCATATTATCATTTCCTTTATGCACAAGGTTCCTTTTAGTGTTATGATTAATAGTTTGTAACCTTCTTGGTGGAAAGATTTCCATTATCTAAGGATGATCAAATTTTCTTATGTTTCCCTCATCTTTTACAATATCATCATGATTCTCATCACTTAGTAACCCATTAGAAGGAGTGGATAAGTTCATAACTTGAACTTCAACAACCTTTGTTTCCTCTTCAACTACTAATGATGAATGTACATGAACATCTTCTCCACATAGGAAATCATCATCTAAAGCATCAAGGAACCAGGTAGGAATACAAGTAGTATGAAATTCATCTTGATCTGCAAATTCCTCATCTTCAATCATATATTTCATGTGTTCTTGAGAAACATTTGATATCTCCTTTTCAATCTCATTGGGATCAACACGATTGAATACTTTCTCCTAAGTTTTGAAATTTTCATAGAAATTTCTTGATACATTTGCAGGACCTTCTTCTTTTGTAGACTCTATTTCTTGACCATCTTCTTGATTAGATATAGAATCTTCATCTTCTTTCATGCATGTAGATTTTGATAGATCCTTTCTAATATTTTGATCAAGAGATGTTGTGTTACCAAGAAAATAATTCTTGCATTGCTCTTGATCTTTCTCAAGTTCTTGTAGTGTTTGAAGTAAAAAAGGATGTACATTTTTAGGATCAAGAAGTGCATTGCCATAGAAGCTTTTCAAAAGCTCAACTTGATTAGGATCATTGGATGTATGATTTTTTTGAATGAAAGGTGTAGGTATTAGGCTACTTTCTTGACCACTATTATCCAACCTTGATTCACATGAATCATTCTTTTGAAAGAGTCTTCTTTAAGTTTGTATGTGGACCTTCTTTTTGGCAATTATTTTGGCTTGTGGGAGAAAATTTGATTATCTTTACCATCATCTTCATCTATGTTTTGTAGAGTTCAAAGAAAAAATGGATGGATCTTTTCTAGATTAATCCAAAAGCCATCATTTTTTTTTTTAAGAAATCAACCTGTATGGGTTCACTAGGAGTCTCCCTCTTTTGGCATGTAAAATATTCATCATCATTGTCAGTATCATCGTCACTTCAACTTTTCCTCTATACCAAACCATGTTTTGAACTCAAACCTTCAATTAGAGTCACCAACATTCAATATTTCAAATAGAGTTGTCAACCTTTATTCCTAGGAAGGTACCTTGAAATTTTTGAGGAGTAATGTATATTGGGCTTTGATCTTTCCCCAACGAAGTCACCAAAAATATGTTGGTAAACTAATTTATCACTATGAAATAATCTTCAAAACTGACCCTATCTTCCCTATGAATAGTGACAAGTGTGCCAAGAATTGGAAAGACTACAAGTGATCACTATTAACTTGCAATCTTCCTTTGTATTTGAGAAGGGAAACTCCCTCATATGATGTGGGTATTTGGGGATTTTTTGTGTCCTTTTTACCTAAAAGAACGAAAGGAGAGAAAATAAAACTAAAAGAAGATAAGAATATGAACTCCAATAGTAGAAATATGACTACTGAATGCAATTCATAAAAGACAATGATTTACAAAGGGTTTGAGGAATCCAAATGTAATGATGGTGAAAGCAATACACCAAATCGCAACATAAGAAGTGATAAGCTATAGAATGCATCCAAATGAAGATGGAATGAATGTATCTTTTTACACCAATTTAAATGATCCACATAAATGCATAAAATAAGCATTAATTTAACCTACAATAAATCAATGATCATAACTTAGAAGAACATTTCAAGCATACAAACAAATGCGTTCTTAATTATATTCTTGAGAGTATACAAACTCAAAAAGTATTACACATAATATGAAATTGAAATTTATTCGTGGTTTCTCTCATAAATTTTCTAGATTTTCCCCTTTTCTATAAAGTGTCCCCTTTTTATAATGCGAATACCCTTGTATTTATAGGCTTTTCGAAATAACTACCTTCTATGTGGGTTAATAAAAAACTCCCTTTACGTGTTTTGGGAGAGGTTAATTAACCTCACAATTTTTGTGCAAAATGGTCAAATCCTTAACCTTTGACCAAAAGTGACAAAAGACACTTTTTACAAAAAAAAAAATAATTTAGAAACTTGAAAATTTACAAAACTTTTGGTTTTCATGAAAAATCAAATCCCAAGCTATGTTGAAGTATTTCTCCATTTGCATCCTGTGAACATTCTTTCAATTTGACTTACAGGAAAATTTATTTCATCTATATGCGACCTTTCACTTCAATCTTAAACTCCATGTCATTGAATATTTTATTGTCTCATGCATTAAATTGATCTCCTTAATGAACTTTAAATGATTAAAGAAAAGAGTACTTTTGACGTAGAAGAGTAACAACATAATGGTAGCTCATCCTTTAGGTCTTCTTTCGAAATAAACTTTGGGACAATATTTGTTCCCAAGCTTGTTTGCGCCAATATTTGACTTGAACATTTATAGGGAATTTTGAGTAAATATTTTTAATAATAACCTCATCACATACCATGAACTAGTTTTCTAATCACTTTCATTGAAATAAGCCCCTTCTCTACTTCTTGATGGTATCAAACAACTTATTTATAATGTCACTATTGTAAGTCATAGATTCTAGAGAACAATTGGAATATTCCATATTGAACTTTTATGATCTTGTGGACTCTCTCAATGAATGTGTGGTGTAGATATACTAAAATAGAGGAAAATTCACATACATATATCCTTGTGAAATCAAGCATGAACCAATACTAACTTTGAGTAGTTCAAAAAATTTGACACACATTGTGCATGTATATAAAAATGGGCATTATTACAACATCCAACAAGAGTTCCTTTGTGGTTTTGAGATATATCTTCTTGTGGACATACCAATTGAAGTGATGTTTGTTTTCTAACCATCATCACTTTTTAGTTGATCATCACTTTAAAAGTTAATGTTTTGATTGGAAACACATATTTGGGAGGCTTTGAATAACCTAACACAAGTTTTGAATCAGGAATTAGATTTTAAAAAATTAAAGTTTTGGACAAAGTTAGAGACAAGCGCATCAAGACCATAAAATTATTTTAAAAGCAATAAATTGTAGACTCTTTTACAACTTAATTTTAGCACATTTTGATTTATTTTGGCTAAATAAGATGAGATTTAACACAATCTAACAAGTAAGGGAACTGAGGCAACAAATACTAATAGAGGTATTTATATTCCCTCATGAAAAATGTTTATGTTAGCTTATGGTTGAAAATAAACCAAATAAAAGGGAAGGGGAAATCTTTGAATCTCTTCCCACATTTTTTTTATTAGTATGATTAATGCTACTCAAACATTGCCTATTTTCTAGCTTATGAGTAGTGTTTGAAATATTTTTCATTAAAAGATGAGGCAAATGTTAATCCTAAAGCTACAAACTTTATCATCTAGGATAATGGTTTGCATAAGAAGATAATAGATGGAATGTTTCTTTATTATGTTGATAAAGCACAAAATGTTATGTTATTGGAGTTTTTTTTTTAATAATTTGGCATGTGGAGGACATTTTTATTCACCCATATGATTTTGAGAGAAAATAATTACTATACTATTCTTTCAAGATGCATATAGTAGGGTACCCAAGTACAAGTTGTGTCAACAATTTATTGACAAGAATAAGGTACCATTGTTCCCTTAAATCCAATTATAATTCAGGATCCATTCAAGAAATGGGGAATTGGTTTCATATGCATCATTAATTCATTTTCAATCATGAGGAATACATTTTTTCTCACCATCGTGGATTACTTCACCATGTGGGTAGAGGCAATACCAGCAAAGCATGATATATCTAAGGAGAGTACAAATTTTGAAGGAGAACAACATTTCAAAATTTTCTATTCTAATCACCAAAAAATTGTCTAGTAAACTACAAGCTCCCTTTTCAACATTTTTAATCTTTATGATAGACTACATCTTATGCTTAATCAATCCTATATAATCATTTAACCTATCATCCTTGATTAGATCATAAAATAGTTATTTGTTCAATTTTATCCTATGGTTTGACCACTTTATCACAAGTCTTTATTTAATTAGAAGAACACGCTCCCTTTTAATTAAACAAAATCCACCTTAACCTATGTGTACACATGAAAAAAGGAATTTCTTAATTTAAAATTAAAATAAAAGACTTTTTGTCTACAGATTGAATGCACAATTTTCAAGGTGATTGAAATCTTTTTTGCCTCTTAATCTTCGCCGCTCATTCTTTTTCCTATTAAACTAAACCTTTAATTTTATCCCTTAAGAGTCTTGAGCTCAAAGTTAAAATTTAGAATAAATTTCCACCGTTGATTTTTCCTCTTAATTTCTAACTATCCATTGTTCTTTAAAAGGAGGCTTTCTCATCACTCTCTCATAATTTATAATTTCATGTTGTTACATTATGTTTTTGCACTTTCAATTGAGCACTTGAGCAGTCACAGTGCACTCTTTCATTCTTGCATACTACAGTGCACTCTTTCATTCTTGCATACTAGTTTAGCATTTCTTTTATTGCATTTAGCTTGAATCACATAGTCTTACTAAGGAACTTGTATCTTTCATTATTTAGGATAAATTTTACTTTTCTTATATTTAGATTAGCTTTACTTTCCTTGTAATTTCATTGCATCATAGATTAGCTCTTGCATCATCATTTTAGTTTACTCTCCTTTGCACTTGCATTCTCACTTGGAAATCCTTGGATATTAGCATCACATTGCTCTCACTATAATGAATCTTCCATCTTGTAGTGCACCTTGAAACTTCCACTTACCTTGATTCATTTGAAAGTCACAAGTGCAATATGTCTTTAATTTCCCTTGCATGTTACAAGTAGGAAGTTATAAGTCACTTCTTGAGGCTCTCTACTTCATGGGTTCTCTCAAGAGTAATGGTTTATAAAAAGTGTACCCCATTTTTGGTATACAACTATTACTCACAATATTGGGACAAATAATAGAGTTACATTTTTTCATATGATATTACACAGTTGTATTACAGTTATGGTATCACCCTAGCACATTCATCTAACTATTACACTCAATGTAATGGTAAAGTAGAGCCTAGAAGCATGAATCTAATTACCATTTCTAGGAAGTTGGTGGATGAAAATCATAGTTCTTACCACAAGACATTGTATGATGCATTATGGGAAAGCTACATTACACATAAGAGAGAGATTAGGGTGTGTCACCTTTCCAGTTTTTCTATGGTTTGATTATTTTAATAACTATTACTTTGTAGCTTCCCACTTTGATTTTATCTAAGGACATTGAAAATAAAATAGTTTAAAGTACCTAAGGAAGGTGAATAATGTTTTTGTATATATTCGAGAAATTACACACATAAGTGTTGGATCACATTGTGGAACACCATTTGAGAAAGTCAAAGTGATCTTTGCAAAAGAGCCAAGCAATGCTACTACAAGGTTGGAGACTTTATGATATCCTTGACTCCAATAAACTAAAAGTAAACCATAGAAGTAAAAACCTCATGAATTTGAATGCACTAGATATACCTTGATTAAGAATGGTAGACCATGAATTGTTTGAACGATAGATCTCCTCTTTAGAAGCCAATTCCCTTGCCACATTGAAGGAAGAAGCTTGATGAAAGAAGGAAATGTTTGATCTTGATGAATGCCTTGAAGTGCTTGAAGTTCCAAGTATGTGTGTATGCCTACTCTTGGTTACATGTGATGATGATGGATGTATGAAAATGAAATTCTCAAGCCTCCTTACATACTAGTTTTTGGGATTGAAAACAATTTAGGCTGACCCCAAGGGCCAAATTAAACAATTGAGAAACTTGAGACACTTCGGACCCCAAGATTAAAATCCCTTGGGGAAGAGGTCGATCTAGGCGATCCTCTTCTAGAATAGTTCAACCTATTCTATAATAAATCAATCTAGGTTGACTTATTCCTAATGAGGTCCAAAAATAGATCCCTTGGGGTCTTGGAGAAAGTGTAGGAAGATTTGGGAAATAATGGACCCGCTAGAAGACATGAGAAAAAGGTGATAAAATAACACCTAAAGGGCCATGCCAAAAAATGAGAGATGGCCTTGAGATTTGAGAAATATTAGGAGAAGATAAAAACACTAAAACTATATTAGGGAGGGATAAAAGTCTCAAAATGAAGTGATTTCATTTTAAGATGGTACAATGATTATAGAAATCTCATCCTTCAAATCACCTAGAGAAACATACAACATATCACACAAAAACCCTAAGAATGCAAGAAGGAGAATAGAAAGAAAAGATAACCATAATAAATAACTAGCTACATAGAAAAAACAACAAGAACACAATAAAAAATATTAACATATCCATACTCAATGAACTAATACACATAATAGTTGGAATTCCATTAACTTGGAAACAAAGTGAAGCCACCTAATCCAAAATAGAGAACGTCTATCTAAGCCACCAATTTATTAGATCTTTAGACTTTGGAATGAGTAATACTGTAGACACTTGAAGCCAACTTTTATTTAACAAAATTCCTATCATATATGTGTTATTCCCAAATACTACAATTATCAATGTTAGAACAATCAATACCTTTAGACCATCTGTTTATTTTTTTTCAATCTATAATGTCTCAAATCATAAAGAAAAGTATGTGAACATTTTTTATATGGGTGTGTGATCACTAACCATGTCCAGTATACCTTTACTATGTCATATGGCCAAGTTCTTAGTCACCAATTATATTTTGGAAAATCATATTAAGTCATCATGTATCTTAGTTTAGATCTAGAATTAACTCTTCCATTGCAATGACTAATGGGACATCTAATTCTTCCATATACTTCATGCCCTATACCTCGAAACTAAGCCTCACAATTATTCCTTCATCTATCTAAAATGGTATTTCCTAAGGCTAAGCCTCACCTTATTATTCTGTAGTCTACCCCTAGTTTCTCTTTAAAGTTTACAAAGATATGAGATTTCAAGTAGAACATGCTACACAATTACATCTTGACCCAAAATTGACTTCACTACTTCTAATTTAATAGCATATTGGGATCTTGAAAAATTCACTTCAATATATGATAAAAAAAACTCTCCCTTTGCAAAGAGGATCATGTAATGACAAACACCTCTCTTGCCATGTAAAAAATCTTACCAACCACCACACAAATTGAAACATCTTCCAATAACTAAAGTATACCATCCTAACACACCATATAGTAAATAAAAAACAAAGAGTAGAAACATATTATAAGAAATATAAACATCACAACCCAACCTTATTAAGTGAATATCATGATAAGAGATATAGTGAGTAAACCCATAATTAATACATGTAAAACCATCATATCAATCTCAACCTATAAATGAGTCATAAGTAGATAAGTGTAAGCGTACAACAAAAAAACAAATATAGAAACTTCAAATCATGAAAGACAATCCTATTCTATAGGTTCAACTAGTCCTTAACAAATCATCAAAAAATTAACCACCATTTTGTCTTTACAGTAGTGTAGCATCTCCATGTAATCATTTTTTAAATATAAAATATGATTTTTCATTAAAATGGATCACAATTAATAATTTGAATATGTTTGTAACAACCTTTCTCATATCATTATGTTACCTTTTAGAGAATACCAATATTAAACCAAATGAAAGTTCCTCCCACTTTATTGTTATTAGATCCTGGAACACTATTGTGTTCATTTAGTACAATAAAAAAGTAATGACAATGTTTGCTAGACCACTAAGATTTGGATATATTTAATGGACTTTGATTTTTTATAAGTTTGAACTTTTTTACATATCTATTAAAATAGAAAAATATTATTAATTTAAAATCTTATTGGTTCTTGTAAGAAATAGTAAGGAAGGAAATATTTTTTTCCAAATAAAAGTTAAATAGAAAATAACTTTTGACCCAAATATAAATCTTAACTTATTAATTGTACAATTAATTATAAAGATATTCATTATAATTTTTCAGAAGTTTTTTTTTTTTAAGAATAAAATTGTGTCATTGCATTTATTTCTTCTAGTCTAATTTACTAATAGGATAATTTACAAATTTGTTTTGACATTAATTGTGCATCTTTCAATCTCATTGTGACTTCAAACATGCAAAGAAGCTTAGTTATTAATCTTTCTAAATTATAAGCTATGTGAGCCTAGAATTATTTAATTTCCATTCAAATATTTGATTGCTATGATAGAGTTATGAAACCTTTGATATATTTCTATTTGAGATTTTTATTGTAGTTGAATATCCTTACAAGCTACCAAAAAGAGTAGACAATTGAAGGATTTGATTAAATTGTAAAAAACCCTCACTTTAGGTAATATCTTTAAACCCTACACTTACAAAAATTATTATGTTTTCCCCCATGATAAAATTTATTTGTGTCATCAATTTTGCATGTATCTGTCATGATTTCAGCTCATGTTTTTTTTTTTTTTTAAAATGTTATTGACTCAAATTTATTTATTTGATGTTACATCTATAATATCGCTAGGGTGTCCTAGGAGAGAAGAGAGAAAGCCTATAGAATTTTTAGGGAATCCATAACACATTGGTTTAGTATTTGAATCAACTCCCTTCTTAGATGTTTATTTTGAATAATTTTAGGGTGCTTTATTGAATTCAATTTCTTTGCATATTCTCTTAAGAAATCACTTGCTTATCAAATTTTGTTGGACTAATCCTGCATTGACATTTCACCATGAAATTAGATATGCAAAGATGCTCAATGTTTGATTCACCTAAATTGTAAATGAGATGAACATAGAGTTATCTCAATTTTTCTTGTGTACATTTGATTGTTAGGTTGTAGTCTTGAATGTCAATGTTCTTTTTTTCATGTTTTTATTTCCACAAACTCTTTGTATAAACAAGGAAATGAGTAGACAATTAAATGACACAAGCAAAGTGTGAAAATCTTGATTGTAAACAATTTTTCTGAAACCTAAGCATATAAGGATTATTATGTATGATCACCAATTGTATTTGTCATAATTTCAACTCATATTTTTTTCGTTCAAGCTATTCACTAAAATTTAGTTATTTGATGGTGCATTTTATTGTTTGGGAGGGGTGTTCTATTAGAGTGGGGTTTTCGCTACACCAAAAGACCAATATGTCAATGTTAGATACAACCACTCAACTTATAGTACATAGGAGGCAATTAAGCCCTTGTCATTATTCTCGAGTGTTGGAATTTTATAGAATAACTGGGGGGTGTGAATTAGTTATCCAAGGTCTAGATGTACAAATAAAACTTTTCACAGCTTAGTGAACCCATATCCATAAAAAAAATTCATCATGCATGCATCCATTAGATTATGCAACCACTTAAACTTGTAGGTTACTATCAAATCAGTTTGTAGAAATGTAAATATGAAACATAACAGATTCAATAACACATTTGACACAATGATTTAACATGGAAATCCAATTTGGGAAAAACCACCAGTAACATGCTACTCATCTCACTCCTTTGAAGTGATGCCCTGTGAAAGGCCAACCTTGTTAAAGGTTACAATGCACACTGTTAAATGTGACTTGGTTAAAGACTTCAATTAGCCTGTTAGGAGTGAGCCTTATTAGAGGAGTTTATATCATTCACTTGGAATGTCACCTAGTTAAAGGATTTACAAATGACTGTTAGGTCAACCTTAATCCAAAGAATTTACCCTAGACTAATATAATGATTAGAGAGTAATAGTCAAGCTTGATCTGATAAAAACTTACAACACACTTGTAGATTATAGATCTCTATTTTAGTCATCCATTCTACTTGAATTTCACACTCTTCAGCTCTGTTAGCTTGTTCACCCTTCAAGCATCCATACCCTTAAGCCTTCTTGTTTTTCTTTCCAATGCAATCTCTTCTCTTAGGTCACTGAGTGAAGCAATACCCTAGACTCCTTGTCTTCCTTAGGTTCTCGCACATGAAAACCCTTACTTCTGACTAGACATCTCTATAAATAGAGAATTAAGATCTTTTTTCATTCATCCTCCATCATCCATTTTAGGATTAGGTCAGATTAGGTAGGATTTAATGAATCGACCCCTCATTTCATTTCATCCCCTTCTAAAAAATTCTTCAATTCTCTTTCAATTATCCCTTAAAATGGTTCACCATGAATTCTATGCCACCATATCATCAACCTTATCTTCCACATAGTTCACACAATCCAAAAAATCAAACTTGTCAACTTAGATTCATTGAATTCTCGATCTTTCTCATAATCTTGACACTCGACATTAACTGGCTTCCAATGCTTGGCACATATTGCGTTGCTTGACATCCACTATCAAAACACTCAACGCAAACTAGAGTTTATTGGTGCTCAGCATGAACTAAACTTTACTCAGCTTACACTATTTCACTCGGCTTATACTGAAATTGACTTTGCTCAGCTCCAAGTAATTTTTCTTCTCAGGTTGCACTAACTTTGCTTGGCACCTATTGTCCACTCGATCAAGCTTTATAGAAAAACTTTTTTTTAACATGTTCTTTCAGATGTACTCAATGTAATCCAAACTTTACAACCTTAAGTAGATTATTAATACACTACAATATCACTATCTTAACTGATTCTTGTACTCCTTTTCATATCATAATTCAACCTTTCCTCTAGGTGCTATTATTACCTCATTTGATCAAATCCTCTTCATCGATCAAATAAATGATAGTACTTAAATCATATAAGTAATTATCTTACTAGCAAGTGGCAGGTTTGACATCAGTGATAAATAATGATTGAAACACATTTATCATACTTGTGTCAATATGTTTTTAACAATCTCCCTCTTTGGCATTGATGGCAAATCAAACTGATTAGACTTAATCAGTAAGATCAACAAAATACCAAAAAGAAAAAGAATTCTTTGTATTGAAATCTCTCCCTCTATCAGCAACTTCCATCTTCTTAATAGATTACCAAATTCTATTCTAATCAATAGACAATCAATCGACTCATTCTTATGACTCCCTTTTGATCACTTCTTATATCTCCCTCAACATTATCTCCCTCATACTACGTAGACATAATCAGTAGGTACACTTGTACACTTTCTCCCTCTGATTAGATATTCCATAATTCTATATCTTCTATATTTGGATTTCTCCCTCCTTGATTTCGTGATCTCAATACACTTTTTTGCAACAATTCTCCCTCTTTGATAAAAATGCCAAAAACATGTCATTTTTGTATGCAGATATGAATATTTTTTAGTTTCTCCCTCTCACCTTGCTTATGACTGATTTATAGCTCCAACTCTTTGATTACTTTAGGTAGCTCCTAAAGTAAGATCAACTATATCAATGTGTAGCATATATAATCAACTTGTTTGATGCAAGGAACTCCTCATGCTTCTTAGATAGCCTTGGGTAGGGGTATCAACCCTAGTTTACCTCTTAGGTACTCATGAGCATCCTTAGGTAATGCTTTTGTGAAGATATCAACTATTTTCTCTTTTGTGTTAACATATTCCATCTTTACCTCTTTATCTTGAAATAATTCTCTCAAGTAATGATACTTGATTGCAATGTGCTTAGTCTTTGTATGCATCACATGATTCTTTGATATATTTATAGCACTTGTATTATCATAATAAAGTATCACAAGTTCAGTAATTTCCTCCTTCATACCTTTGAGTAGTTGTTTAATCCAGACAATGTTTGTACAATTTACTGCAGTAGCAATAGGTTTAGCTTCATCATTGGATTGAAAAATACAATTTTGTTTCTTGCTAGTCCATGTAACTAGTCTTTTAACTAAGAAAAATGCTCCTCCACTGGTGCTCTTTTTGTCATCAACATTTCTAGCCCAATCAACATCAGTATAGGTTCTCAATTCAAACTTCTCATTCTTCTTATAGTATAGACCATAGTCCTTTGTTCCTTTCAGATACCTCATTATTCTCTTTACTGCCATCAACTGATTCTCCTTGGGATTAGTAGAGAATATTGCAACTATACCTAGAGATAATGCAATGTCAAGTTTGATATGTACTACATACTATAATTTTCCAATCATAGACCTGTATAATGTTTGATTCACCTTAGTTGTATCATCATTCTTTGACAATTTATGTCTTGTCACCATAGGTGTACTTACTAGCTTGGAATCTTCCAATCCAAAAGATTTCAGAATCTCCTTTACATACTTTGACTGAGTGATGTATATACCATATTTCATCTGATGTACTTGCAAGCCCACAATGAACTTAATCTCTCCAAACAAAGACATCTCAAATTCTTTATTCATTTCATTTGCAAAAGTATTGCATAAAGTATCTTGACCTCCAAATATGATATCATCAACAAAAATTTTAGATAACAAAATACCTTTGCCTTTCTCTATCTTCAAGTACAGATTAATGTTATCATCAGTCTTCTCAAATCCAATCTTCACTAGATAATTATGTAGTCTCTCATACCATGCTCTTGGTGCTTGCTTCAAACCATATAAAGCTTTGTGTAGTCTACATACCATGTTTTTTTTGTTAGCATCAACAAATCCTTCTAGTTGTTATATATAAACCTCTTCCTCTAATATACCATTCAAAAATAAAGACTTAACATTCATTTGATAAAGTTTGAAACCTTTGTATGCAAAGTAAGTAAGCAAGGTTCTTACTCCTTCCAATCTTACAACAGTGTAATGAACCCATTTTAGGGGTCATTACTTTTACGACTTTTCCCTTATTTGTATCCTGTCTTTTTTCATATTTCCTCCAATGATTAAAACTGTGACTGATACGTCTTATGAATGTTTGAATAGCAAAACCACTATTATTTCTATTATGAAAAGAAACTATGCAATGCACCTTCTTACAAGGTTGTGTCTGATATAAATGTTTAGAAGTCATAGACGATTTGGTGATGTATCTGATATGTCAATATGCTTGGACAATCACAAGATGCTACTATATATAATATGACAATGTGTATGCAACCAAATGGTGATCTCACTTAGAGCAATGAGGTCGTTGTGTCTAATTTGAATATGTTTGGCACTACTGTGGTGGAACCCGACGAGAGCCTCTAGAAAGCTTTGGCATTGATTCTCTTGTCTCACACTTTTGGTTTCTAAATTAGGTTCCTTGTTGCTTAGAATTCAGTCATCATATCATGCTTATGTTCCACGCTTGTTTCTTTCTTCCAATCCCCAATCCTTCTCTCCTCCTCGGTCCGTTCCATTCCTCACATATACCGTTGACCCGTCTTGAGTGGACATGTCTCAAGATGTGGCTCCACGATCATATATATTAGATTACGTATTAGTTCATAAAAGGTTTATTAATATGCTTTTGTGTTATGTTTATTAAATTTATATTAAATTATCTAATACAAATGCCATCGGCATTTATGTATATTTCATAATTCATTTATTAAATATACTATCAATAATGTTTATATTTATTATTATTATGAATAATATTAACTTATTATTATTATGGATAATATAAATAATTAAGTAGAATAAATAGACCATAAATATTTAATTCTCAATTCTATTATAATATGGTCCTTGAATATGTCCATTTCATAGTATAATATCATTAATCGTTTATCTATATATTTTATACTATCATAATAATAATTATATATCAATATTATATAATAATGCTTGATGCACTACTATTAATACTTCTACATTCAATATTTATTTAATAATAGTGTACATAATTTATTAATAACATTATTGTTATTATTATGTGTACAATTGATATCCATGAATCTTGATTACCTTAATATTATCAATCTTTTATTTATTATATTTTAATACTATTATCACATTATAATTATAATGTAATATCATACTGTATGATAATAACATTATTATTATTACTATTTTATTTATTAATACTGATTTGACCTTTAATATTACCTTATCACCTTAGTAACATATTATTATTATATCAGTAATATATTATTATTTATTCTTTAATAATATAGTATACCATTAATAATATATCAATATTTCTTTTGGTATTATAACATTAAGAAATAATATATTTATTTATTCATAATAATTTACTTATATTACCCTAATTAGGGGACATGACAGTCTGCCCTTCCTCAAATTGCTTGTCCTCAAGCAATGATTGTTTATACTAAACCTTTATTGTGAATTCAACATACAAGTTATACACTGGAATGAAAGAATACATAAGGTATGCATGTAGTTGATGTCATAATGCATGAAGTAAATATTTGAGTGCTTGCAAACACAAAGCATACATGAAGACATGAAGTATACACGGTGCAGACACATGATGCATGAAGGCACAAAGCATACACGATGCAGACACATCATACGCTCCTTGTTGATTTTCACAATGAAGTAGAGTAAAAAGAATGAAAAATATACTTCCCCAATACTCCTTTTGATCATGGATCCTGCAAACACAAATAATTATTAGTATATAATAGCTCCAAGAAAGATGAGTCTTGTGATGATCCCTTTTTTCATTTACATAATCATTTGAAAGGAATCTTTCTCTCTCTTCATTACGATTATCATAAGATGGTAGATTGACGGTGCAAAGGGCTCATGAAATAGGCTACAAGCGATTCCCTAGAGGATATATGTCATGTGCCCGAATTTACTCTGCCTCTCCCTCCACCAACTCCCTACCTTAGGATATCATAATGTGGATGAGAAGATGAGTGTTAAATTTAATTTACTTAGTTCATTTGGAAGATTTATTCTTTAGTACACAAACAACTTTCTTTCTCCTTATTAAGATCATCTTGAGATGGTAGATTGATAGTGCAGAGGGCACGTGAAACAAGCTACAAGCAGTTCCCTGGAGGATATCCGTCAGGTGCTCGAATTTACTTTGCCTCTCCCTCCACCAACTCCCTATCTCAAGAGATCATAATGTGGACAAGAAATAGACCCCTATGTACTATCTAATCACATGTCTTTCCCTTCTATCATAATTGGTTACATTCTTTCTTGTTGGGAATATGCACTGCTCTATGGACATGTATTTACTCTTTTGTAATTTCAAGTGTAAAACTAGTAGTCACTAAACTATGATAGGTCACTGCACTCATTTCATATATTTCCATGGTGTTTAATACTTCACTTGAGTGGTGGGACAACATTTGTCATGGCTCATGCCACACCTTTTTTTGTTTCTCAAACCTATTTGATTTCCCCTAGTCTAGCAGTCTATTGATATTATTCTCTTTTTCCATTGTCTATTGTTATTAGAATACTAGGATGGTCTTTTTTATGTAAAATCAACTGCACACTCTATCCAAGTACCCTTTTAACTCTTAGTGGTACTTAGTTTACAGTATTGTACTCCATATGATCTACAAAATTGTCATGGTTGAAATAATCACATTTTACTAATTAGAAGATTAACTCTAATACTTATAATGTCTCTATTCAATTATAGGAATAATTAAATCAATTCATTTAAAAGATGTTTAGAAGTAATTTCAATAGCTATTGAAGTCCTGTTGAATATTGATAATATTTCAAAGTCCATATTGTATTGTAGTGATGAATTGAATATAATTATTAAATATATAGAGTACCCTTTAAGTAGATGGTTTACTTCCTACATTCAATGTATAGTTACTACCTTTAGTAGTGTGACCAGTATGTAACCCATGCCATAGTGACCTTCTTAATTAGTGACTTACGTCACCGTGCTTATAATATGGTGGGGTCTTGCTAATGGGGAGGCCTTACTTCATAAATTTCCCTTCCCATTCAATGATTGGTCTTATCCATCAACTTTTATCTTTACCTGTATGTGATCCACCTTTACCCACGTGGCATCACTCTTTCCATATGTAATTCCTATGTTTTCTCATTCACTGACGATTTGTAAACTACCAATTTGCCATCGCAGGGTTTATATATCTTGATGTAGATCAAATAATGAGGTGAATATCTAAGTTATATGTAAATTTGGCCAGTAAAAGGGGTGGACCTCTTCATTTATTATTTATTTATACATCTATTTCAAAATTCATTCCCCATCATTTGGATCCACGTGGATTAGTTTGCAGTGTACGGTTAGATATTTTAGACCTTTTTTCGATTACGTAGATCATAACTAATGTTCTTACAGAGTTTCTGGTCATGTACTCTTGCACCTAGGTTATACCATAACCATATATCATTATCTAGCCTCCAAATAACAATAAAGTTGCTGTCTGAGGTTAGATCTATCAATATATGAGGATTTTGTCAATGTTGTTGTTTGTGGAAAAGTTTACGAATTACATCATTTGTAGACATTTTTTTGTTCTGCAGAGTATATATTGTCAACCATTGTTGAAGGTTTGTTGCTTCATTATAAGGGTCACTGGTCCTACTTAAGGTTGTTGTACAATTATATACTCTAGGAATCAATGTAATTTTCTGCACTTAGCAGCATTCCTAATTGGCGTCACTGTTATACACCTATGTCAACTGTATTTTTGGAGAGAAAAGATTAAAGCTTTATTTTGATGCATCAAAAATCAAATTCAGTTCCTGAATAATATCTATACAAGTAGAACCTTTTATTTGTATCAAATAAAACTTTTATTTACTAATTGGCAGATGGATATGGGAGCATTACTATTGCACCATGATCTAAGTTTTGTTTATCTTGCCTCACGAAGAACATTTTTTAATGGATGGCTCATGTATGTTTCTTTGTGTGAATATAAATGTTTTCTCTCCCTACCAGATATACTTTCAAATGTGTACTAAAATTCTAACATTGTATGCATGCTTTTATACTTTTCATTGTTGACACAGTTAGTGACAGTGATTGTTCAAATTAAAGATTGACATAGTTTAATGGCTTCAAATCTTATCTTTATTGTCACTTTATTCAGAAAGAAAGAGATGAAGATTCTAATTATTAGCTTTCTAGAATAGCTTTATGTATTTCTTCTGTTTGATAATTATTTTAATAAATTTATGCTCTACCTTTTCCAAGCTTTTGATTTGTATGTATGGCCATTGGTAGATTTATGTTTCTTATCTGTGGATGACTATACATGATCTGTGTAGATGAGGGTGAGGATGGAGCTGCATCTCTCGAACATGTATCCAATGAAAAGTCCTTTGGAGATATAGATGGTGAAAGTGAGTCATTGCTCGGAGATGCAACATCAAGAGTAGTGATCCACAAGGGAAATGTTCTGACAATGCAAATTCAAGGATTATTATCTACTTATTTTTGTCTTTATAAGTAAGAAGATATACATGCCCACATAGCTTAAAGTAGTTGTTGCTTCCCATTTACTGTGTCATGATGTAATGTATTTATTTGTGGGAAGATATTTGTAATTCTACCATATGTTTTTCCTTGTCCCTAATGTATTATTGTCTATCATATTTCCAAATATATAAATAAATAAAATGTAAAAGTTAATATTGATGGTCTACTTACTGATAATTTGCAAACTACAAATTATTTAATCCTTTTCTTGTCTAAACACCATTATTGGTGTCATCTATATATGGCTCAGCATTTTCCAAATCCATCAGCATTTTAAAACTCCAAGATTTGGCTCGGTGACTCTTGCTAACTCCATGTCTTTAGGGCTCGACACTATCTCAGGCTTATTTTTAAGTCATTATCATAGGCTCCTTTTTTTTATTCAATAACATGTATATAGACTAAATTTGGGAGTATCTACTTATTAAAAAATGAGCAATTCCCAATCTTATATATATTCAACTTATATCCACCAAACTATATTTTAAAGTTGGCATATGCATACATACCTCATTCATATATTGACCACCCTATAATTTTGGGTTTTTGCAGCACTCCATATAGGTTCCTCCTGCGCTACTTAGTTTTTCATTATTTGTGTTTCTCAGCTGTTTCAACAACTGGCTATGGAGTGATTAACTTTATAAAATACCATGCAGTTCCTACTATTACACATGTTGCAGGGCTGGGTCAGGACTACGCAATTCCACATATTTCTAAATTTGGATGTGTCTCAAGATGTGGCTCCACGATCATATATATTAGATTATGTATTAGTTGGTAAAAGGTTTATTAATATGCTTTTGTGTTATGTTTATTAAATTTATATTAAATTATCTAATACAAATGCCATCGGCATTTATGTATATTTCATAATTCATTTATTAAATATACTATCAATAATGTTTATATTTATTATTATTATGAATAATATTAACTTATTATTATTATAGATAATATAAATAATTAAGTAGAATAAATAAACCATAAATATTTAATTCTCAGTTATATTATAATATGGTCCTTGAATATGTCCATTTCATCGTACAATATCATTAATCGTTTATCTATATATTTTATACTATCATAATAATAATTATATATCAATATTATAAAATAATGCTTGATGCACTACTATTAATACTTCTACATTCAATATTTATTTAATAATAGTGTACATAATTTATTAATAACATTATTGTTATTATTATGTGTACAATTGATATCCATGAATCTTGATTACCTTAATATTATCAATCTTTTATTTATTATATTTTAATACTATTATCACATTATAATTATAATGTAATATCATACTGTATGATAATAACATTATTATTATTACTATTTTATTTATTAATACTGGTTTGACCTTTAATATTACCTTATTACCTTAGTAACGTATTATTATGATATTAATAATATATTATTATTTATTCTTTAATAATATATTATACCATTAATAATATATCAATGTTTCTTTTGATATTATAACATTAAGAAATAATATATTTATTTATTCATAATAATTTTCTTATATTACCCTAATTAGGGGACATGACAAACAGGAGCGAATGTCTCTCCATAGTCTATCCCTTCTTCTTGTGCATGTCCTTCACAAACTAATCTTGCATTTTTTCTTGTGACTTCACCATTTTCATCTAACTTGTTTCTGTATACCCACTTGGTACCAATCACATTTTTGTCTTCTGGTTGAGGAACTAGAGTCCATCTCTTATTTTTCTCAATTTCTTCAATTTCTTCTTCCATGGCTTTACTCCAGTCCACATCTTCTATGGCATCTTTTAATGATTTAGGTTCTTGCATGCTCAAAAAACATGTATCATTTCTCAATTTTTTGCTTTTCATAGGTCTAACATCTTTACCTCCAATGATTTGTGCAACAAGATGATGTCTCTTGACATAATTAGACAATCTTGGTTCAGCTCTAGCTTCTACATTTGGTCTCTCAACTTATGAATCACTATGTACCTATCTGTTAGGTAGTTCAACATCTCTTTCATGTATACTAATTTCAAAATCAGAATGTGCCCCAGCTTCATTTTGTAACTCAACACCTGAATGTAGCTCAGTTCCTGAATGCAACTCGACATTCACAGTATGTGACTCAGTAGTCACTAAAACTTGCTGTTGGTTTGCAACTTGATTTAAAAAATCTTCATTAGTAGGCATACCTTCATAAAATTATATAAATGATTTGTATTCTTCTGGTTCCTTCATAGGTTTGGCCTCATATACTTATGTATATTCATCAAATTTTGCATTTGCACTTTCCACAACTTTGTTAGTGTAAGTATTTAAACACTTATAAGTTTTAATTCTTGTGGAATAACCAAGAAATATTCCTTCTTCACTTTTTGCATCTATTTTACCATTCCTAAAATCTTTGAGAATATAGCATTTGCTTCCAAATACCTTTAAATATTTTACATTGGGTGAGTATCCATATCGAAGTTCAAAAGGTGTTGACTAAGTACCCTTCTTGATTTGTACACGGTTCAAAGTATAGATAGCTATACTTACAGATTCTCTCTAGTATTTCAAAGCAACATTTTTCTCCATCATGAGTGTCCTAGCACAATCCATTATAGACTTGTTCCTCCTTTCAGCAATTCCATTTTGTGGAGTGGTTCTAGGAGCAAATATTTGTCTTTTGATTCCTTGTCATTACAAAACACCTTAAACTCATTCAATGTAAATTCTCCTCCTCTATTCTAATCTCAAACATTTTAGACTTTTACCTATTTCCTTCTCAACTCTTGCTAAGTACCACTTAAATATTTGGAAAGTATCAAATTTCTGTTTTAGAAACATAATAGTCATCATTCTAGAATTATCGTCAACAAGAAGCATAATGTACTTATCTCCTTTGTATCTTTATACTTCAATTGGTCCACACAAGTTAGTATGAACAATCTCTAGTATTCCTTTAGAGTTATGAGTCTTACTCTTAAAACTTGACTTTGTCATTTTTCCTAACTAACATTGTTTGCAAATTATAATGTCAGACTTTTTCAACTTAGGGAAACCTCTGACTCTTCTCATGTTACTGATAATAACCGAGTTATCAAAATTAACATGATATAACCTCTTATGCCATAGCCACACATCATCAAATTCTACAACTAAATAAGTAGCATCCTCTATATCAAGGTAGAATAGACTACCTCTAGTTTGATCACCTTTTCCAATCAATTTTCCATCAATATGATATATCATAGCAATTTTATTCTCAAACTCAATATCCCAAATTATTTAATTGTGACACACTCAACAAATTATAGTTAAGTCCTTCAACATAGTAAGAATTGTCATATAAAATCTTTTTTGTGAGCTTCATAGAACCTTTTCCTTTTATCAGACATGGTGCTTCATTACCAAACCTTACACTATTTCCATCATAATATTTCAAGGTAATGAACTCACTTTTATCTCCATTCATGTGATGTGAACACCCACTATCAATTATCCATATATATCATTCTTGTTCACAGAAGACACTAGTGTAGTTGCCTCATCCTCATCAGATTCATCTTTCATTGCAACATACACCACTTCATCATCATGATCTTCTTATCCATCTTTTGTTTCCTCTTCAACAATGTAGCAAGACTTCTCGCCTTCATCTTTGTTTTCTTCATCTCTTATGCTTTTGTACTTATCACCACTTTTGTAATTCTTCTTCTCTGGACATCTAGTAGCAATATGACCAACCTCATTGCAATTGAAACACATGATAGGTAACTTACCTTTAAACTTTCCTTTACCTTTGTGAAATCTCCTTGCTAATACTACTTCAAGTTTATCTACATCTTCCGCATTTGTATCACTGTCACTAGACACACATTTTTCTTTTTCTTCTTCTGCTTTTCATCAAGTTCTTTTAATGATAGCTTAGCTTTGAAAGTAGATTCAATATTTTTAGGTTTGTAATTATCAAAGTTAGATAGTTCAAAATCAGTGAGTCTACCTACTAGACCTTCAAGAGTTAGATCATTCCCTAGCATACATCTCAGTTCTTGTATTACAGAAACTCTAATAGCATATATCGGTAGTAGTGTTCTCAAAATTTTACTTAATATAGTATCATTATCTATTTTACTAGTAGCTCCTATTATTGCATTAACATCTTTTATCCTAGAGCAATATTGAGCAATATTGTCACCTTCTTGTATTATCATGTCATCAAATTTACCTTTGAGACTTTTTGCTTTGGCTCTTAGAACATTCTTTTCACCTCCATAAATAGTGTGTAGAGAATCCCACATTTTCTTTACACTATTACAACCTTTCATATCATCAAACTCGGCATAGCTTAGGGCAGAGGCAATCTCCAACATTGTCTAGTTGTGTTCTTTCTTCTTTTTCAAATCTTCAGCAGTTAGAGCTCCAATAGGATCAATATTCTCAACAACAATGGTAGATTGTGTATGATCTCCAAGACTTCCTAGGTGTAGCTTTATCAAAATTTTCCATGTAGGAAAGCTATATCTATTAAGCTTGGGCACTTCTCTTTCTGACATCTTGATCTTTGTGTTTCTAGTACCTTCAAACTAGTCCTCTTATGCAGATGGCTCTGATACCAATTATTGGAATCCTATAGAATAACTGAGAAGGGGGGTGAATCAATTATACAAGGTCTAGATGCACAAATAAAACTTTTCACAGCTTAGTGAACCCATATCCATAAAACATTTTCATCATGCATGCATTAATTAGATTATGCAACCACTTAAACTTGTAGGTTACTACCAAATCAATTTGTAGAAATGTAAACATGGACCATAAAGATTCAATAACACATTTGACACAATGATTTAATGTGGAAACTCAATTTGGGAAAACCACTAGTAACATGCTACACATTCTCACTCTTCTGAAGTGATGCCCTAAAAAAGGCCAATCCTATTAAAGGTTATAATGCGCACTATTAAATGTGATTTGGTTAAAGGATTTCAATTACCCTATTAGGAGTGAACCTGTTTAGAGGACTTTAGATTATTCACTCAAAATGTCACCCAGTTAAAGGATTTGCAAATGACTATAGGTCAACCTTAATCCAAAGGATTTACCCTAGACTGATATCATGATTAGAGAGTAACAGTAAGGCTTGATCTGATAACAACTTACAACACACTTGTAGATTATAGATCATTGCTTCAATCCTCCATTCTACTTGGCTTTCACACTCTTCAACTCTGTTAGCTTGTTCACCCTTCAAGCATCCATACCCTTAAGCCTTCTTACTTTTCTTGCCAATGCAGTCTCTTCTCTTAGGTCATTGAGTGAAGCAATACCCTAGACTCCTTGTCTTCCTTAGGTTCTTGCACATGACAACCCTTGCTTTTGACCAACCATCTCTATAAATAGAGAATTAAGATCTTTTTTCATTCATCCTCCATTGTCCATTTTATGGTTAGGTTAGATTAGGTAGGATTCAATGAATCCACCCCTCATTTCATTTCATTCCCTTCTAGAAACTCCTTCAATTCTCTTTGAATTTTCCCTTAAAATGGTTCACCATGAATTCTATGCCACCAGCTCATCAACCTTATCTTCCACATGGTTCACACAATCCAAGAAATCAAACTTGTTGGCTCAGATTCATCAAATTCTTGATCTTTCTCATAATGTTGACACTTGGCATTAACTAGCTTCTAATACTCAACACATACTGTGTTGCTCGACATCCACTGTCAAAACAGTCAACATGAACTAAAGTATATTGATACTTGGCATCAACTAAACTTTACTCAACTTACACTATTTCACTCGGTTTATACTAAAATTAACTTTTCTCAGCTCCAACTAATTTTTCTACTCGACTTGCACTAACTTTTGTTGGCACCTATTGTCCACTCGGTCAAGCTTTGTAGATAAACTTTTTTTAACTTGGTCCTTTAGACATACTCAATATAATCCAACCCTTACAACCTTAAGTAGATTATCAATGCACTATAATATCACTATCTTAATTTATTCTTGTACTCCTTTTCATATCATAACTCAATCTTTCCTCTAGGTGCTATTGTTACCTCATTTGATCAAATCCTCTTCATTAATCAAATAAATGATAGTACTTAAATCATATAAGTAATTGTCTTACCAGAAAGTCCTAGGTTTGACATCAGTGATAAAACAATTATTGAAACACATTTATCATACTTGTATCAATCTGTTTTCAACACTAAGGGGAATGCTAAACAAATTTCCAACAATCTTCCCCTCAACATTACCCTAGGGTTTGAGGATCTAAACCTATGACCAAGCTCTAATACCATTTGATGTAGTGGGGTTGTCGTTGCACAAAATGATCAATCTATCAATTCCTGATACAACCACTCATCTTATAGTACATAGGAGGTATTTAAGCCCTTGTCACAAATCCTAAGGGGAGTGCCCAACAAAATGTCCAACATGTTCTACAAGAGAAATTTATAGGGATTCGTCTTTAGTGATACTATAATGGTTGTTTATTTATTTTCTTCTCTTTGTGGTAAGTATATGCTTAATCATACCATGTGTTAAAATCATTCTATATGAACATGCCACTCTTTCCATGGTTCATTTATGAGACATTTTATATCGTTCTATTAGTTAACAGATTCACACTTCAAGAAAAATAAACACAAAATTACTCTTGATGCCCATATTAAATTGTAAGTGTTGCTAACGATTGTTTAAATTATCATGAGATCAATAATATCCCACTGAATTTTATAAGGTACAAATCCTTGTGTGATATTTCTTATAAATTATCTATGCTATAAGCACACATTCTTTTAACCCAAAAGCAAGAGGGACACACAAACATCTACCCATAAACATTAAGTAGACACAAAGGAGAAAACAACATATAAATGGCACAAAGTCTAGTTATTGAGACATTTAAATTACAAAGAAAGTAAGAGAGGAGAAAGCTTAATGTGATTTAAAGATTAATATCAGTCAGAAGATAAGAATCCAAACTCAAAGTTTCAGTATACTAATACCCCCCTTCTCTAAACATACAAAAAGATAATAGAGATCTCCTTGCCTCTACACCCAAATTAGAGTTGAAAAACAAAATATCCCTCCTCCTTTTACATTGAAATCAAAAGCCAAATGAAGTTCTCCCCATCTGCAACATAAAGTATCTACCCAAAAAGGTCGATTATGGAACCCCCTTTCATGTTGAGTCTTTTCCAATATAAAGCCTTTCTATTATTATTTAGTTACCACAACTGATTCTTGGAAACTATTTCCTCTCTAATCTCTATTTTATTTTTCCTCTTGTGATATTCTCTCATTTATATTTTGGTATCTTTATAAACTATTTATTTAGAATTTTATAAGGATACAAATTAACAATTTCAAATGATATTTGGACAAGTGGCATTTAAATATGTGAGCCCAAATTGAAATATTCTTCATGCATGGTAGACTGAAAATAGTTTTGACAATAAAAATCAGTCACCTTTCGAGGGTTGTAACTTTTTATTACACTGTTGAATCTTTCTCAATTTTGGATATGTTTTCACAATCTCAATTTTTTACATTCTCATTAGAGAGATCTCTAAAATTATGTCTCCATTAGAAGTTATATTCCATTGTGTGCAGATCTATCAAGGTATCATAAAACCCGAATTGTTCACACTCCCTCTTTGTTAGACTGCTACCATACAGTTTTGCTAATTGTAATGTGGCATTTATGGATGAAGACTTGTTTGATGAAGCCATGATTTATGTTATCCTTACATACAAAAATTCCCAAAAGCTCAGAATGAGGTATATAAGTTAATAACCTTGTGAGCCACATGGATTTGAACCACTAAAATTGTTCCCTTTTGAACTATCTTTTCAAATTGTTGAACCATCAAATTTGTGAACACTTTTCAATCATTCTAAACTTGATTGTACACCTGCATGAAATTGACTAAACTAATTTTAACCATGGAATTATTCCTCTAAATTGACGAGTTGAGCTTTCAAACCTGAACTTTAAACTTCTAATATTGGACTTGTGAATCCTTTTTTAGCTAATTTGAATGTCATGAACCAGTTTGAACAAAGTCCAAAGGGGTTCAAGGCTTGTACCTAATCAAATTTTAAAATAAATATTTAGAGATCATCTTTGCCACAATATAGTACATGAAACAGGATAATCTAATTTATGAAAATTTGAGTTGGGGTCCATATGCGAGCTTACATTGGCTCTACAAGGGGACTTCTTTTCTTGCAAAAGCAGAGAATTCTATCATCTCTGATTAGGGAATAGTACCAAAAACCATTGGGAAAATAAAGTCATATAAGGGTGAGAGAGTAGGAAGTTTCTTGCAGATGGGTGGAGGGGAGCAAGGAAACTTACAAACCAAAACTAAAAGAAAATATATATACCTCCAAAAATCCTAAACTAAACAACAAGCCAAAGCTTGGGAATTATTCAAACTATCACTATAGACAACAAAAATATATTTACAATATGCGCATAGCTAGGAAAAAAACCCTACCACAAGAACCCAAAATAAGGAAAACTTACACAAAGTCATCCATTAGCTAAGAGGAATAGGAGCCTTTCTAGAGAAACAAATTGTGCCTCAATGAAGTATCCCAAAAACAATGCTCTCCAAAAATTTCTTCAATGTTGAATATCAAGCTAATGGAATGAAAAAATTTGGTAACCCAACAATATTTCCCGAACAACCAAACCTCATCATAGCATTCTTAATTTTCCAAAGGTTTGTTTGTAATATTCCTTGACTAGGATTTCCTCTCTAACTGAAAAAAGTAATGTTGAGGAACCTCTCCATGAACCAAAGAGTAGGTTTCATGACTATTTTTTACAAAAGAAATTTTGTTCACATTATCATTTGCATCATGACTAATTTCAAAGAAGGAAGAAAATTCATCCAACACAGGGTCAAATTCTCACTTTAAAGTTTACTTCATCTTTATCAAGAAACAGGCCACTATCAAACATTTCATCCCTCCCTTTTATAGTTGTATCATCACATTTTCAGCATTATTATCACAATCCAAACCAGAAAAATCATACATGGAAGAATGAAAAGGGACTCCTTCAACAATATCTTATTTTCAACTTGGTTTTGATTGATACTAGAGCCACTCCAAAAGAAGTCCTCTGGTTGAAGAGACAACAAGAATTTTCCCAAGATTTCTTCTTCTTCACCAAAGAGAATGTCATTCCACATTTTGACTGGGTCATCCACAAGCTAAAAATTAAATTCAAAATTTCTTTCTTCAATGGGAGTTTTAGCATGATAAGCTTTCCCAACATGTAGTTTTACCTTGTCATCAACGCAAACTTTGTTTTTAAACTGACAAGGTTCTTCTATAGGATGAGTATACATTTTAAAGCATGAAGAATCACCTTTATTCATTCCTTCATCAAAAGAAAAAGTCTCAAGCTCTTCTTGTATGACATTTTAAAATTTCTCACATATAGAATATTTCAAAGAAAGAAAGCTATCATCACTTTCAAATGTGAAACTTTCTAAATCAGGAGAGAAGAAAGATTATGATGCATCTTTATAATCTTTATCCATGGGTTCTTGGGTGCTACCATAATCATCAAATACTGCATAAATGTGAGAGATAAAATGAGATGACATTACTGAAGGCTCATCATCATCGACTGTCAGTTCTTCTCACAACCTTACCACTCTTCTTTCATACTCTTGCAGATGTTTGAGTTTGTGGAATTGTGCATAGAGGCTTCTCCACAAGAAGGTGAATGCATGATCATCTTCCAAACTTATTTTATTCCTGACCACTTGTGACATACTTTCTTTGCACCTATCCCAAAAATACTACAACACCTTGTCATTTGTTTGATGAATTTCTATGATGGAAGGATCTCATTTCACCTTCCTTATGTAATCACCTAAAAATGGTCATCTAGACTATTAGCCCCCTTCTCAACATTTTGGCTAAATTATCTAATCATTTGCGAAGGCCAAATTGCTAAAAATCAATTTATTTCATTTTAACCTATAGTTTGACTATAATATCCTAATTCCATATTTGATTAAAAGAATGTGTCCCCTTTTAATTAATTAAAAGACCCAATTCTCCTAACCCACTCAATTTTTATGCATAAATTCTTTTTCCCTATTTACAAATTAAAAGAAAAATATTTTGTCTCACATGAAAATTCAAATCCTTTTCATTGGTTGACCTGATCTTGCACATGGATCATGCCAAAACTCAACCCCCACCCTTGATCATCCACTTCTTTATCTTGATCTCAACTGGTCATACACCTTTAAAAGAGAAAGCTCTCTCCCTCTCTAAGGATCCCATTTTGAGCTAATGTTATGATGTAGGTTTCTTGATAGGTTTCTTGGAGCACTTGAGGAGAACTTATATTCTTCTTACCGCATTCTTGCATCCTTCATCTTAGCACTAGATTCATTTAGAATAGCTTGAATTCTTTGTTATAACATAACTCACATAGCTTAATTAAAATGGTTGTCATATGCTCATCTTGCTTAATCTAGTTGCACTCTTTCATTTCATTCTTGCATAGATCATTCTGGCATTGCATGTTTGAGATCTCTTTTAGACATTTGTACTCTTTCTCTTGTCTAAGGAATCTCCCATTGTATGGTTTACTAGAAAGGGTTGTGTCTCTAATGATCAACTAAGAGCTCTTCATATGCACAAGCACACACCTTTTCATTTCATGGATAGGGAGCTCTAAGCCTACATTCAAGTGTTCTAATCTATGGGATACCTTGGATAGAAGGGTTTAGAGAAGTGCACAAAATAAGTGTACATTTTTGGCACCCACCATTTTCATACTCCCCCAAAAATTATGTGATTTGCACTATTGTCTCTCATGACTCCTCCTATTACTCCACCATTTTATCCTACCTCCATGATTAAATAATTCCTAAAAATATCACGCGCAACCAAAAATGCCAACTTCTCTGCAATGCCTCACACTATACCCTTGTCTCTAGTTATTTGTATATGAAGGGTCTAGACGAAATGCTTCTTAGGTGTTTAGAAATAGAAGAGTATGAAAAGGCATTAGCCAAATTCCAGGATGACATTTGTGGGGCACACTCTAATGGCCTTGCTCTTGCTTGAAAACTATGTAGGGCAGGCTACTACTGACCAACTATGCAGGTTGACACTATCAAATATGTTAAATCTTACAAGAAGTGTCAACTACATGCTAACCTGATTTAATGCTCCTGGTCATGAGCTCATCCCTTCTATCACATAGTGGCCTTTTTAGCAGCGATCCTTTGATTTAGTGGGGAAAAATTCATCCAAGCTCGTCTAGTGGGCACAAATTCATCATTATAACTACTAAATATTTCACAAAATGGGTTGAATCTATACCTTTATCTACTGCTACAAGAAAACATCCTGCCTTGTTTATTCTTAACCACATTATTTGTCTCTATGGTATCACATCCTCCATTGTTACTGATAATGGAGGACAATTCAAAAAATAAGGACCTTAAGCAACTCTATAAGAAATTCAAGGTAAAACAACACTTGTCCTCAATTTGTTGTCCTCAAGGGAATGACCAAGATGAGGCTTGTAACAAGATGCTAAATTTTTTGCATTGAATAGCCTACAAATCAAGTAGAGATTGGCACCTATAGATCAATCTAACAATTTGGGCTTACAAGACCAATATATGTACTCCTATATAGGGGCTAGACCATTTTCACTAGTCTATGTTTCTAAGGTTGTCCTACCCTTAGAAGTTGAGATTTCCTCACTACAAGTCTCTCCACATGAATTAATAATTGATGAAGATATAGGGCTATTAGGATACATGAACTAGAAACCCTTGATGAGCACTGCAAGGCTACTTTGGATCACATGAGGGCTTATCAAAAAAAGATGTCTACTACCTACAAAAAAAAGGTCCATCCTTGTGAGTTCCAAGTGGGTGAACTTTTTCTTCAAGAGAACCCTAAGAATCAACAAAATAGGGAACAAAAAGGTAAATTTGAGCCTAACTAGTTGGATCCTTGCATCATCACAGCCACATTTGGATCTGGTGCATATCAACTATACTCCTGAAGGGGAACAACTTGTTGATCATATCAACATTCTACATCTGAAAAAGTTCTATACCAAAGGCTCTTTGGTCTCGGCTTTCTATATATATCTTATGATCCTAAAAAAATATCCTAAAAATCAGAAAATGTCCTGAAAAAAATTATCTTAGTGAAAACCTAGAATAGATGTTTTGATGTATCACCAAAATAAAAAATCTCAAAAAAATACAAAAAAATTGAAAAAAAGTCATGAAAAAATATGCCAAGTGGTGAAAAAGTGAAAACCTAGAATAGATGTTTTGATGTATCACCACAAAAAAAAAATCTCAAAAAAATACAAAAAATATTGAAAAAAAGTCCTGAAAAAATATGTCAAGTGGTAAAAACCTAGAAACATATGCTACTTGAGATCCTTGCATCTATGTCTATCGGTCTCACTCATTCATTTCATGACTCTTTTTTCTAGCTTGGAATTGTCTCTTGCCCTCGTCTTAGGGGCATGACTAGTTAGCTTATTAGGGTCTTCTTGTGCATTAGGGTTTCTTTGGCAACTCATGCAAAATAGTGTTTCTCAACACTTCTCAGATACCTTACCTGCTTAGGATGTTATGATATTTCTCACTATCAAATTTGAGTCTCAAATAAATGGCCATGTGATATACACACACACTTAGACTTTAAACTTGCTAAGATATGATGAACTTTTATCTTATTTGTGTGTTATCTATGATATTTTTTCACTGAGTGTTCCCTCTCTAATAGTCTTTCGAGGATGTCATGGACTAGAAGACTGGGGGCATGAGGCATGTTTTATTTGTTTTCTACTTGTGGGTGTACTTTGTTAGCCTAAGGTGTTGAGAGCATTCGCGCTTGTCCTACTTGACACTTTGGACCTATAATGTACCATCCTTGTCTATTTTGGCAAGACCACACTTGAGGGTTATCCCAACACTCATTCCTTGATAAAGGTGTAATCTTGCTATACTAAACTTAGGGAATCTAATTGCATTAATCATCTTGACTTACATGTCTTTGATGCTTAGGTTGGGTCCCACATTTCTATCTAACATAGATCATAATCATATCCTCATAGTTATACTAGTGATGATTGTATGACCTTTCAATGTTCCTAATAATTCTCAATGATGAAATTAGAGTCTAAATGTTTTGTGTCCCTTGCAAGTAAACCATTTTGCATACTAGTTGCATCATAGGTACATTCTAGCTCAGTCTTTCATTTTTCATATGGAGAGAGCTCTCTCTTCATCTTTAATAGACATGATAGCTAACTACGTTCATCTCTTCTAAAATCTTTCTCTTGATTGTGTCTTTCATTCCTTGTCGATGATATCCACTTTCTTCCTTCTTATTTACCTATCATCACAAGGGGTTAATCTAATCATCACATCTAATATATCCAAGTATCATATTTTCAAAACATGATTCTATATCACAAACATGAAAGCTAAAACTATCTATGAGAGAGATATATGAGCATGTAAACGTGAACATAAAACTGAGCATACATCAACATGAGCAAAAACTAAAATATCGCATGGAAACATAAACACACATGTTGAAATATCCAAGTCCAACAACCATCACACAAGCATAAAAATGAGACAAGTACACAATATAGATCGATTGAATCTAGTATCTCATATATAGTAGGCAATTGAAAGCTTGTAGATTTTTTGGATTTGGTCTCTCAGCATGTAAATTTTTTTCCACTCCACAAAATAACTAACTTTTTTAACTTTTTTTAAAAATCTTTCTACACAAGTTAATGAACCATTCTATTTTAGGTATTTTTCATAGCAATATTAGTTTCATTAATTAGATTTTAATTAAACATTAAAATTGAGGTTAATAATCATTTGGATCTTTTTAGGTTTAATGAATCAATTAAAAATGTGTATTTAGTCAAAGGGCCCCATTAGTGAAGTTGAAAGGCTCAATCACAATATATATATATATATATATATATATATATATATATATATATATACATGCATACATATTGCAATTGTTAAATGTATTAAAATAGTGGAGGAAAACAATCAATTTATTAAAGAACAAGATTGCATAGCAACAAAGTTTATGTCAAAAATTTGGATAGAATTGGTTGAAATTTTGATTTTATTATTAAAAATATTAACATAAAAGAGTTAAAATTGCATATTAATATTAATATTAGATATATATATTAAAATAAATAATGTTATATAATTATTACCAATGGAAAATAATGTTATATAATTTGATATTAATTATTTGTATTTTATTTTTAAGTTTGAGAATGTAAAAACCATGATGTAAATTTAATTATTTATTTAATTTTTTTAAAAATAAAAGAGTTAAAGTTTATAGAAATTATATGTGATTTACCTAAAAAAAATAAAACAAAACAATTTTTTATATTGAATTATTGAATTAATTTATATTTTTAATAGTGTATAAAAATAGAAATATGTTCAATATAGAATATCATATATATAGTATAATTTATACTAATTACTATAATAGTTATAATATCATTAAAAAAATGATTTTGTTTACTATCATAAAAAATTTAATGATATGAAAATTAATGAAGATATATTAGATTTTATGAAATAATTTATAGTTTTAACTTCTTAATGAAAATATAGTGAATGTGTTTAAATATTTTACTATTTTTCTTAGTTAAAATATTATTTGAGGGAAGATATGAAAAAATAATGACAATAGTTTATTTAACATAAAATAATTTAAATTTAAAATATAATTATAAATTTTATATTTTTATTCATATTTATTAATTAATCTCAAATTAAATTATAATATAATTTTATTATCTATTAATTATTAATAAATATTAAAAATATGTATTTAATAATTGTTTATAAATTATTCTTCATCATCAGTTTAAACTATTTCATAAAAAAGTTGTGTGATAAAATAGGTATGAAATAAAAAATTAACATGTGAAATTATTAAAATTTTATTTAACTTTGTTAAGGTTGGTTTTAACCAATCAGAGTAAACATAAATAGTTTTACAAATTGGAAAACTTAAAAATTGTGTATTTTACTTTCCCAAATATTAAAATTTGATATGAAGAATAAATATTATGAAAATTGATTGGTTGATGTTCTTGTGAATAGTTTAATCAATAGTTTGAAAAATGTGGATGCCTAGAGTTCTATGACAACTAATAATTCAAAACTAGCTAAGAATATAAGCAATGGTAAGGTACATTAATTAAACATTATATTTATTTTTTTTATTTTAAGTTTGTGCAAATATTTGAGGGGCTTATGGTTAGTCTAAATAATAAAATTCATAAGAAAATGTAATGATAGTTCTAATGAAATATGAAAATTAGTAATTTAAAAAAGAAATGTCGAATTAATAATCTTGAAAATTTCAATGAATTAGTAAATAGATTACAAAGTGATTCAAATAAGTTACCTACACTAATTAAAAATAAAATTTATAGATTTTTCTATTCTCTAAATTTTTTAATATTAAATTCTTAGTCCAAACAATTTTTTTTATATTAAATATAAGTAGTTCAAAGTTACAAAAAGGAATTGCAAAGAATCAAAACATAATTACAAGAGGCATAGCCTGACACCAAAGATAACCGACTAATAATTACAAAGAACCCCAAAAAGAGAGACAATCCCAGCAACTAGTGGAGCACATCTTCAAAAGTATCAACCCAGGTAGTTCAGCCCAAAGAGCCTTCTATCTAGACTATGTTTTTCTATTCCTGAATCTGTTTAAGCATATAGATCATTTCTCCAATAGTACCATGGTTATTTCTTCTAATTTCCTTGCTGAGAAGGTTAATAGTGTGATTGAAAGTCTGAATGTTGTCCATGTGTAGTTTCCAGAAGTACCCATTCTTCACCTCATTGGCAAAAAAAGTGGCGTGACCATCTTTAAGGAGTCTTTTGAATTTAGCTTTGTCAACTTTCATAGTATTTTGAACCTGTAAGAAAATTTTAAAATGGATGAGACTTCGAAAAGACTCAATAAGCAATCTAGGAATGTTTTGAAATGTTTCCTCATTTTTGCATTTCCAAATTTTCCACAAAATGTTAGATGAGAGAATGTTCCAAAACATGTTAGTATCCTTCTTAGCATTCATGATAAAACCAGTAATAATTTCAAAAATGTTAAAATTAGAAGGGATAGAGATACCAAACATCAACCAAACCTCTTTAGTAAATCTACAATCAAAGAATATATGTCTTCCCATTTTCGGGGTTCTACAAATGCTGCAATAATTAATATCAGAGAAAGTATTCCTAATAGGAAGCTTATCCAGAATAAGAAGTTGTTAAAAACATTTAATTTTAGGATCAATTGAACTTTTCCATAGCTTATCAAATAATTTCTTCTAGGAGAAAACATCTAGATCAGTGTACCATATTTTATTAACGTGATTGATAATAGATTCACTATGATTAATAACAGAATAAATATTCTTAGCTTTCAGCTTGGTGATGATGGTCCCATCTAGCCATTTAATTTTCAGATAGTTGTTGGAATTAACATGGCAATTAGTGGGGATGTCCTTACTAGCTTTGATAATCATATTATAAGTTTTCTTCTGAGAGTTAGGTAGGTTAAGTTTACTTTTTAACTCCTCCCATTGGATAAGTTTATCATTTTCAAAAATATCAATAAATTGTTTGATCCCACAGGTGGCTCAGTGCTTGGCAAAGCATCCTTGGGTAAGAGCAAGGGGTTTATTACCTATCTTAAGGTTCCACTTAATGGATCTTTTGCCATGGAGAGTCTTGTCATCATGAAAAAATTGTTCTTAATGAATTGCCTAACATGGTTCTGAGCTTTCCAAATGCTTGAATATAACCAAACCTTGAACCATGATAGGAAAATCACCACAAATTAGTTCACTTAGAGAAAGATTTTTCTAGAATTTGGCTTTCTTAGGGTAACCCTTTTCAATATTATTTCTAATTAGAATTTTTCATGGATCATCTCCCTCCAAGGCATGAATTATCCATTTGGAGGCCAAAGCAAGACCACTAAGTTTGAGGTCCTTAAGCCCTAATCCCCCAAGGAGCTTGTCAACATGGCACCACTCCCATTTAATCAAATGAATCTTCTTGTTCCCTTTCCCATCAGACCAAAGGTAATTGCAGATGGCTTTCTGAATTTCCAATACCTAGTAGTCATTAAACATCTAGGTAGAAAAGCATAATAAATATTGTATGAAGAAAATTTTTTTTGGCACACTTGGATTCTACCAGCAAGAGATAGAGATCTATTGTGCCATTTATTAAGTTTATCATGGATTTTTTCCTTGACCCAGCTCCACATTTCTTTCAAAGAAGGCCATATTTAGAAAAGAATACCTAGGTATTTAACAATTTTATAGGGGCCTCCCCACTGAAACCCAAATTTATCAAACCAATCTAGAGGTTGATCTTTTCATCCAAGACAGATAGATTCAAACTGAGACAAATGTTCTCCCAAAATTTTACAGAAGAAATTAATTTTATTGATCATGGCTTCAAAATTAGCTTTTGAAGCTTCATGAAATAAAGAAGTATCATCAGCAAATTGATAGTTAATAATTTCCTTATTATCAGGGAGGTTGATACCTTTGACCGTAGGGGATAAAGAATTATCCCTAAGAATGTAAAAGAGAGCATCAAAAGCAATCACAAAGAGGGTAGGGGTGAGCACCTTGTCTAATGGATCTACCCAGGGGAAAGGAGTCTGAGAGCGAACCATTAATATCGACCTGGGCATGAGCATCTTTAAGAAGCATTTGAACAATTTTACAAAAGAAAGGTGGGAAACCAAAATCCTCAAGCATCATAGTGATAAAACTCCACTCCAATTTATCATAAGCCTTTTCAAAGTCTAGTAAGAACATAGAGACATTTTGATTGGAGTGCTTGGCCCAATCAAGAGCTTCCCAACTAGTAATCAGATTCTCCAAAATGTATCTACCCTTAACAAAACTAGTTTTGGTAGGACAAACAAACTTAGGGAGGATGGTTTCAAGTCTACGAGACAAAATCTTAGCAAGAATTTTATATGAAACATTCAAAAGAGTAATGGGTCTCCAATTCTTGATAAGGGTTTTGTCCCCATCCTTAGGAATAAGCTTGATAATGCTAGTATTAATGGATCTACCTAGAGAGCCAATGTTAATAACTTTATTGCATATATTAAGCAAGTCCTTGGAAATCCATTTGTTGTTAGCCTTATAAAACTCCACCGACAAACCGTCAGGGCTAGGAGCTTTATCGTTATTGAGGGAATTGATGGACTTTTCAATCTCTTCCATAGATATAGGTTGGCTAAGAAGGGAGGCATCATTATTCGAAATCCTTTTAGGGATAAAATTCCTACATTGATCCTTAAGGGAACTAACTTCATGAGAATCTTCTGAAGTGAACAGATCCTCATAAAAATGAGCAAATTCCCTCTTAATAATTTCAATAAGTCCAAACAATTTTTGGAAAAAATATCTTTAAAAGTGTAGACTATTTTACTAAAAGTTATTAAACTAAAATAATTTTAATTTTAATTATTTAATCATTAATTAATGAGAATAAGATTATGCAGTAAATTAGAATCATTATATTCACATAATGTAAATGGAGATTTTCAAAAGGTACAAGATCAAACATTACAAATATTTTGATGAGATGTCTGGAAAATGTGTACATAATCAAAGATTATAAGTATTTTGCTTAAAATGTGGAAATTTTCCCTTATTGGTTCAAAATTTTCAACTAATCAAATCTGAAAAATAAAATGTATCTGATTTCTGATTGGTGGTAAGAGAAATGTTTAATCACTAGCTAAGTTTTTGTCATGGCCCCCTACAGTAGGAACTAAATATGAAGTGTATAATGACTCACCTTATTTGACATATTAAATTTTTTTTAAATTTTCAAAAGTACACATCATAAATATGACCTTAAGATGTGTAAACAAAATCAAAAGAGGAACCACATTTTGAATACACATATTAGCACAAAAAGTAAAACTCTCAAGCCTCTTGTGTCCTATTCCTAAAGCCAATGCAACTCCCATATGAACAACACCAAACAAAACATTAAATGCACTTAAAGTTTAGTCACAAGTGTTTAACAAATTTTTTTTAATGATATCATTTTTTTTAATTCTTGAATATTCTTAAATAGATATATATTTTAGAATATAAAACTATTTTGAATCACATATACTCTATTATTTTCTAATAATGAATTGTCAGCTTGATATTTAATTTTCCTTTATTCGTAATGCAATTATAAATAATTTAAATTAATTAATAATTTTAATAAATAATTTATAATTTCATCCATAATATCAAATAATTATAACTAGATGATAATATATGAACTCCACTATAACTCTTTAAAATATAATTAAATCATATATGCATGATTGTAATTACACTTTGTACTAATAAATGTATAATAAAATTATATTCATCCATATTGAGAAAATTAAATATTAACTATTTTTCAATTTTTATTTATAAAATTAATAGATAAAAAATATTGTTTATAATTTGAAAATCAAATTATATTTCTTAAATTTAAAATCGGTAGACGTATATTATTTTCACATACCTACATACTTTTAAAATGTGCAATCTCAATATATTGATTTTTCTAACACAAATGTTTTTTTTTCACACACATGCATATATATTATCGGTTTCTTTGAGCAAAGACTAATTGTTGTAAATTTTTTAAATAAAAGAAATCTTTTATTTTCCAAAACATATTTGTAACTATATATATATATATATATATATATATATATATATATATATATATATATATATATATATATATATATATATATATATATATATATATATAGAGAGAGAGAGAGAGAGAGTGTCATTATAATTGCATGATTCTAATGGTGGAATTTTCTAGTCAAACCCTAGCTAAGCCTATTTTCCATTGTAGAATTTTTACCAACAATCTAGATTTTAAGCACATAAAATGAAACATGATTTTTCTAAATTTTTCAAACAAGTGTTTATAGATTTGATGAAATACACAAGCATTCAACAATTTTTTCCCTTCTCTCAAATTTTCAAATACAATGAAATTCCAAGAGCAAATTTCTCTTTCAAGTTCAAAGACAACAAACCATTCATGATTTCAACAATCAAATCAAACAACTTTACATCCATAATTTCATAAGGGAGATTTTGCAAAGGCTCTTAATTCCTACTTCAAAATCATTAGTTGAATTTTTAAACAAATAGACTAAATCATAAGATTCAAAATGCTCCTAAATTTTGAAAAATATTATTTAACTTTAAATTTTTTATTCACCAAAGATGTATAATTTTCTCTCTAAAACTCGTGTGTGCTAATGATAGAAAAATATATATTAAAGAAAACCTAGCTCCCTCGAAAGTTTGTTAATTTGCCAATTCTCCAATAAAGCAACTCAACTTAAAATTGTATAATAAATCCTTAATTTACTAATTTCCCTCATGCACACTCATTCATTCTCTCTTTAATTATATATGCACTTTTAAATTGCATAATTAATATTTTAATTTAATAATTATTATCTATAACACATTATTTATATGAAAATCATAAATAATTATTATCAAATAAAGTATGCATTATACTTTAATGTGTCTTTATTATTTAATTAAATTCTCCACTTTGACAATTTGACTTTTAAATGAAGTCTCCAAATTAAACAAATGTATTTAATTAATTAAACACTCACATATTTCAATATTTTTATATTCTAACAAATATAATAAGTTTTCCATTTAATTAATCTTATTTTAATTTCCTTAGCTGATTTAATACTACACTCCACAATAAAACACATGACATAAAACCAATAAAGAAACTGACAAAATTCAAAATGTCAAAACATACTCAAGGGATAAGTTCATAAATTCACATCACCTTGATGAATTCAGATGCGCAGTCAATCAAATACTTGTCCTCTAGGAAACTGAAGGCTTAGGTTGGGATTTGGACCTAAATATTATCTCCCATCTCTTAGCATTGAGATATTGTGATAGTGGACATACATCTTGCCATTTTTAGGGAAGTCGATATTTGGTACCTGCAAACTTGCAAAAAGCTAAACATGTAGAAATATATATCTATTTATAACAAACAATGATGGGGAGTGGTACATCACATAGAGCATGACTCGTAGGTGACTATGACCCCCTCACTCAACCACATCATGTGCATCAAACAAAATTACAAAATAAACATGTGCACCATACACATGCAAGTATGGGGTAAATACAACCACTAAGAAGAAGTATTAATAACATCATGTCCTAACATATGAGTTCCATCATCATCATGAAGGTAAATATAATCATCAACCAGAAGCACATAATATATCATTATCATAAGCAAGTAATCATCATTATCGACTAACATGATAAAATCCAATACTCTATGTATCAAAGTATTGCATTGCCAATTATAATTTAAAAACTAACATCTTCATAGTGTTGGTCAACACATTTATCACCTAACTCTATTTTCTAGTACTCAAAAAAGGTGATAAATATAATCATAGTTGAACAATATATGTCATCGATAAATTCTCTGCTTATTTTCAAACGTGATAGCTACCTTCATATGATTTATAACTAAAATAAAGTATTAACTTTAAGTTGTTTTAACCATTGAAAATTAATAAAGGTAAGATTTTAACCAAAAAACTTGCAAAGGTATATAATCCACACAAAGAATATTAAACTAAGAGATTCTAGCAACTTAAGGTATTTCACAAGAACTCATTAACATATAAGATTCGTATATTCCACAAAGATCAAAGAAAAAATTAACATGTTTATTTACTGATATCTTTCACATGAAAAGAATTCACACGTTCTAATTCAATGATCAAATGCGTAGAGGTTCAACATGATGGTTTCCATTACAGTCTTTTTCAAAAGTAAGTAAATATAGAGCAATATTAAATTGCTTTTAAGATTCAATCAATGTTCACCCAAAATATCCTTAAAAACTCATTGATCCACTATTTCAATAATAAAATAACAGTTCTCTAGAACTGTTACTTTACCAAGGATTTTGAAAAGCTAAAAAATAAATCTTTTAAAAAGTTAATTTAAAATAAAACTCATAAATATTTTTAAGCTTCCCTTGTTCCTAAGCCTTGGACACTTGTTGCCTAGACCCCTAAAACTCTCTTTGTTGCTTCCACTTCCCTAACTCTCTGATGATATTTGTAGTACCTATTAGCATATGTCATTATTTTATCATGATATGGAATGAGGGTGACCAGTAATGTGATTCTCCATTTGGCCAGCTCTTTTTTCCCATCCCCAATTACTTCAAGAATTTTCATATCCTTGAGCTTAAGAGTCTTTAGGATTGTGTGCAAGTTTCTTAACCTATTCAAAATCTGTGTATCACCATCTTGGACCTTCCTCACCAATTTGGACATCATCTCTTCATATTGATTCCTGATTTCCTCCAATTTATTGACTTTCTCCACAAATTCATCAGTCAATTCCACATCCAAAGAACTAAAATCACCTTTAATATTGATCAGATTGTGAAAGTAATGATCAAGGACTTGGTTAAGATATTTGGTATAATATTTAGTCAAAGAGAGTTTCCAATCAGTAGAATATAACTAGGAGGTCTAATTTTTAGTGGGACTATCCACTAACTTCTTAGTTATCAATACTATAGGTTTTTGTTTCAGTATGTTTTCAATGGCTTTCACCAAAGTATACTAGCTACTTTGTTCATCTCTCATCCATCTCAGTTCTTGAATCAAAGATTGTCTTTTATTGGTGATGCTAATATAAAGGCTTCTAAGGGTGTTTAGGTGTTTCATACCTTTATCATGTATTTATTCATCCCAATTGGATAATACTTGCATTATATTGATATCATCTTTGAACTGGTCAAGCAAATTTCCTAGAGCTAGAGGCTTCTCCTCTATTAGTTCACTGATGACAAGGGTCACAAATTCCTTATAAGGTCAAACTTGAACAAAATGTTCTTGTAGCTCATGATTCTACTTTTTCAATCCTTGAGTTCTTTAAGTTAGCACTTTTATATCTAAATTTGTATGATAGGCTTTACTTTCTAGTTTATAAGGACCCATATCCACATGGAAGATATTATCTAGTCATCATATGTAAGTGTATCCATGTTTACATCCCTAACAAGGTTTACTATCTCCAATATGTTATGTGCAATACTATAATTGACAAAGACTATAGACATCCTCTTGGCCTTCTTAGGTTTTCTAGAACTTTGAAACAATATGGTAATAATGTAAACTTCATTAGCATTTAAGGTTACTTTCCTTCTTTTCTTTTTCACTTCTTGTGTCAACTAAACAAGGGAAGTGAGGCTTAATATAGAATTGTCAATATCACCTACTCCTGATACACCAGCAAATGTAGGTGGAAAGTTTATAGGGGTGGAAAGAGTAGGAGAAGATGATACTTTTATTATTGAAGTTATGACACTATCCTACATAATTTGTTGATACAACAAATGTGGGTCCTCTTCAACCCCTTTTTTGTTTAGAAATGGTATTGTATTCATTCAATTTAGATATGCTCTTTATCTTAACATGATTTTTATCAGGTTTCTCCTCATCTCCATTACTTTGCATATCCCTTTGTGTTGTGTTAATATTTATGCTCGCATTTTTCACCATGGGGTAGCAAAATTCTATGATCGGTTTGAAGGGCTAACAATTTTTTCCTCACTAGAAGGCACACCTTTCCTTCTATATTTTCCTTCCATCCAATCAATTATTCTTTTGAGTACAAGGGTAGTCCTAGCTGCTAAGTCAAAGACTTATTCCTTATTCTAATCCACTTTAGAAAAAAATTTGTCCTTCAATTCATAAAAATCAAGATCAATGAGAATGTTCTTGTGCTCTAGTAGGGATGCCAAAATTGATTTCAAATGATTGAAATTTTTGTAGAGTGGGTTTTGTGAAATTCCTTTTAAACACCTATGCCTCATCTACGTAGTCTACCCAAAAATCCTCCAAGGTAGATTTATAGATATAAGTCTAAGATCCAAACAAGTTTTTCCTTACAACTCCCTTATTGTCAAATTGATCTCTTCAATCATAGTTGGTAATTAATAACCCTCCATGATTTTCTCAACACATTTGGAAATATTTAGAGTTTTACACAAATGAAAGGACATAGAAATATTGAAAGTGAAGCCATTCATCTCCATGCTAGAATATTTGATGTTGACCACAACCATTTGTCATCACACTTCTAAAAACACAAAGAGGTTCAAAGGGTATGTGGGAAGCCACAAAGGTTCTTTTTCAAAGATCTCTATCCTTATGTAGGTGAATTATCTGAATTGGGTGAAAATAATTTTGAACCCTAAAACAAAGATGGTAGCCTCTTGAGATAATATCATATTAGGTCACCCTTCCAACTCTCTAAATAACTTCATGAGGAATGCATCATTCACTCATACTTCATCTTGGTTGTCCTTCTTAACAATGAGCTGGGGAAACATTTTATACACATGATTTTGAAAAGATATTATTTTCTAGATAGTCAGGTCTTCCCAAATGTTTCTATGGATGAAAATGACAAATATTAACATAGAGGAGTAATTGAATATCATAGTGTTCATAAATTTCCTTAGTTTTTTATTAAGGTGCTAACTCATGAGGTTAGTCCAATGTGTGAAATATTTCCTTCTACATATGATTAAAATGAATTCATGGATCCAAAATTCAAAACCCTCAGAACTAGAGTTTTCCACCACCCTATGCAATAAAGTAATTACATCTACAATGGGTTCCTTAAAATAAGACTTCTTTAATTTACTAGGTATTTGGTATTCACCTCCCCTTTCTAATTTGAGCCAAGTTTTTTCAATGTTTTTGAGAAAATAATCTTCATGTGCCTTGAAACACTCATTTCTAGTCTCCATGAAAAGCCTAGTCTCCATGAAAAGCCTCTCTATTACTCTTTCACAAAGAATGCCTAATGCTTGAGCAAATCTTTTAGAGTTCGTATTTTTGCTATGACCTTTTTGTTGACCATTTGGATTTCTCACTCTCTAAGATCATAAAATATTTCATATGCTACTTCTCATTTAGGGGATTTTATGAGAGACAAAAATTATCCTAGGTGTATTAAATCACTCTAGAGAAGTTGTTTCTCCCAAAGGCTTAAGTTTTTGCATTCATAATACTCCAAGAACTCATAAAATTTTTGTGCTCCATCTTGGTATCCTTTACCTTTGATAGATAGCTATGAATTAGAGATTGCATGTTGAGGATGAAGCTTGGGCAAGTAGCATACTAATGGTGTTAAGGAGTGATGTTTAAAAATCCACCACCCAAGAAATATAATGGTTCTGATGAGGCATGCATTAAATGAGGCATCATCATTCTTCATGGTAAATATGTGCATCTTATACCAACATGTGTAGAATAAAAAAGAGCTAATACATCAAGGGAAAGGCACCTACATAGAGTTACACTATGGATTGTGACCCACTTGTTGCTCGGTCACTCACATACCTAATCTCATAACTAGAGATTAAGGCTTTTGAACTTCCTAAAACCTTTGATTGAGAGACTAATAAAACTCACACACATTAATAAATTATGGACTTAATGAACCTTGTAAATTTGTAACGAGATTACAAGAAACCTAGTGGGACTAATAGTTAGATAAGGGCCAAAAATCATGATAGTTGGCCAGACTTCTTTAAGGAGACCTTAATAAGAAACAAACAATGGAAGCACGACTAACATTATCTCCAAGGGGGGACAAGGACTAGGAAGATGCGAGAATCAAGAACCACATGGAAATGCCTTATTCATTGGATGATATGGTCAAAAGAGCAAACACACATAAAACAACACACTAAATCTAAGGAAAATAGGAAACTATGTAAAGGAGGGAGGGTGTTTGATCAAATAGCTTTCAAATCTTGAACATTATAGGAAAGAGGCAAAGCAGTGCCATCTAGATATTCTAGAAGGAACAAGCTTTTACCTTGGAATTTCCTTATCTTGAAAGGACCTCTCCACAGAGAGTCAAATTTCTTATGTAATCCCTTAGGCTCTCTTCTTTTATCCCACAAAAGCACCATGTCCCCAACTAAGAAATCTCTTTGCCAAGACCTTTTATCAAATATTCTCTTCATAGTCTTTTAATGTTTTTCAATTGTATCCACTAACTTTTCTCCCTACTCTTATAGTTTATTCAGGTCTGTAATCATCTTGTCAATTCTTGACTAAAAATTGCTCATCTCCAATTTCTCTTTGCAAATTTAATGTCGTGAGTTCCAAAGGAAAAGGAATGACTATATATATTACATACATCATTTAAAAGGGGGACATGACAATAGCTATTTTATAATTGATTCTATCAGCCCAGAGTGCATCATGAAGTTTCCAATACCAATCCCTTTGATTATCATCAACCAACATCTTCATAATATTCACCAAGTTCTTATTAATAGAGTATGCCTAACCATTTCCTTGAGGATAGTAGTTTGAAAAGTGACTTAAAATGTTGTTTTTTATAAAGTAGAACATGGTGATCTCATCAAAAGAGAATTAGCTAGCATTATTAGCTAGCAAATTCTTTGGTACTTTAGACCTTACCAAGATATTTTATTTCAAGAATGTGTATTCCAATTTAGAAGTAGTCCTTTTTGTATGGATGACCTCTACCCATTTGGTGATATAGTTTATAGCAATCAAAATGTAGGAATTCCTTACACTGGAAGTAGAATCGATAAGGCCAATAAAGTCTAGACCTCATTGTTGAAAAGGTTTTTTAATAATAAAAAATCTCATGAGAAATGTAGCCAACTAAAATCTCCCAGTGAAAAGTTGGTATTCATCACATTTAACTACACTTTCATAAGAATCATTGAATATCTCATGATAGTAAAGCTTCTAACAAAGAGTTTTAAAAGAAGTTATAGAAGCCATGTAATTTCCTCCACATTCTTCATTATGGAATATTGAGAGAAAAAATTTATATTGATCTTTATCTACATGTTTGAGGAACGTGTCATCAACCCCTTTTTTGTAAATAATACATTCCCGTATGACATACTTTTGTGCCTTTAGTTTGAGTTTCATCTCCTGATGAGGGGAGAAATAGTTTGGGGCCTCTTCATTTGTCAAGAAATAAGAAATATCTAAAAACCATTCATCTATAGTGTCGGTCAACAAGACCAAGGTGCTTCTTCATCACACCTATTATTAACAATCATCTTGGCTAATCCTTTATCTCTTACCAAATTGGTAGGTTTCGATTTGTATATCATACTCTTAAACCTTGGAACCTCTCCTATTACACCCAATACCTTGTTAAGTTAGAATGCTCTTCACAATAGTATCACAAACATAAACCATTGAATATGAGTGTAGGATATAAAATTTATTTTTTTAAGGCTTTAACTATTGTGTACATTTGATTTTCCGAGGGAGAGTACTTGAGATCATATTTTTTAGTGGGGTGTTCATAAAGGCTACAAAATCTTCATTTCCATCACTCTCCTTCCTCATAAAGGCTCATATTTAAACATGGGATTATCTTTCATCATGGAAGCAATGGACCTTTTCAACTTGGAAAAATCATGTACAAACCTTCTAAGAAAATTTACCTAGCCAAAAAATGAGCATACACAATTTTTATTTGTTGGTAGTTTGACTTCTTGAATGGATTTAAATGTTTCTGGATCAATATTAATTACTTCTTGAGAAATGATGTGACCAATAAATTTTATTTTCATTACATAGATTTCTTGGGGTTCAAATAAATTCTCTCTTATCTACACATTTGTAGGACTAGCTCAAGATCATGCAACTGATCAAGTCTTTTCCTTGAGATCTCCAAAAGACAAATCCATGGCTTTCCAAAAAGTATCCCAAACATTATTAAGACCAAAAGGCATTCTATTGTAGCGAAATACTCACAATGTAGTTATAAAGGGTGTGTTGTGTTGGTTTGTAGGTGTCACTCCAATCTGATCGTATCTCAAAAATTTGTCCAACATAGACATCATTTCAAATCCTACCATAGTTTGCAATGTATGATCCATGACTGGTAGATGTTGATTATCCTATAGAGAAGCCTGATTGAGATTCCTAAAGTCTACACAAATCTTATTTTTCATTCTTCTTTTTTATTGGGACTATTTTGGCTATCTAAGTTGAATGATTAATAGGATAAATTATCTTGGGTTTCCTTATTTTGTCAATTACACTGAAGTCAACATCTCTAATTTTGGAATTATAATTTCATTATTTATTCCTAAATGGGTTAATCCTTGGCTTCACCAAATTTTTTTATTAAAACTTATTGTTTCTACACTTCTTCAAATATTCATACCTACAAGAAAAAATACCTCAATATGAGCTCAAAAGCTAGGAAATTTTTTCCTAAATTTATCATCTTAGGTGTCATTTCATCTCTAGTGTTGACTTACTCATATCTGAATCCAAACTCAGGGGACCTACTTCATTTTCTTAGGTATTGATAATCCCTCTTGAAAAATCTCTTAAGGGACACCAATCCTCTAGGCATCTTATTTCCTTTGAGTTAGATCACTTCATCTCTCTTTACCTTTAACAAAGTATCTATTTCACCTTGAAAGGATTCTATGTTTATGACATTTCCCTTGAAATAAAAATTCAAATGTATTGGAATTTTTAAGAAATTATATGATTTGTTTATCATCAATGAAAACTTGCTTGCTAATTTACATTGTTAGGAACATTAGGCCTATATACCACTTCCATCTAAAACTTCTTGTCAACAAAATCTGAATGTGAGAGCAATAAAGATATGGAAGCCCTTGTATTTTTACTTCTATGGATTGACTCAATAGCAAACCATCAAATAATTTGATATAGTCCCAAACTTTACTCTTATAAAGCTTGAGTATGGCATCCTTCATTATATACATAATTTTCACCTATTTTACTATTAGTTTGGCATCTCTTTTAACTTTCAATTGTATGATTTCCCTTTCTCTTGCTACTATTTGTCCCAACTATAGAGCCTCAAATTCTATAGAATTAAATTTGTATTGGCAAATTCTAGCTTAAATGCAAAGGAAATTTTGAAATTGTCAAGGAATATTAGAACCATTATAGTGTCAGATCCAATATTAGCACAATTTCCATCAAATTTCATTGTCCACACTACATTTGATACATTTTGACTTACTTGTATGGAACTAGTGATAGGGATAGATAAATACATGTAGGTTCCTAGGCCCAAACTAACAAATAAGATGTCAACCTTGGGTTCTCTAGATTTGAGTATAGAGAACTTAACTTTAGGATTTGGATTTAGATGATTTTTTTTTCCATCTACTGAGATCAATGCATGGGACCAGTCTATTTGGATATTCCCTCCAATATTTGCAAAAAAAACCTACTAGGAAACATCCAATAGTTGATTGGGATATCAACTACCAAAATTGTTAAATTTAACCTTTTCTTGGGGAAGGAAATGAGAGGCACTTGAGTGATATTTATCTATCCAAAGATAGGGACCTCTAGACCATCCATAGAAAATCACCTACCCAAAGAGGAAGTAATGAACAACCCTAGGGATTCTACAACTAGGTTCACCATGACATTTTCATATGCCCTTGAATCGATGATACAATTGCTTAGTCTATAATTTTAGCTAAGGGTCTAAGAGTTCTATACAACACTTATGGGCTAATCTATCTCTTGATTTTCTTCTTGTGAGAATTGGGCATGGTTTTTAGGAGTTATTTTTTCATTGACAATCCTAACTAACCTATCAAACTTAGAGGGGTATATGTTCAAATTTTCAACTTGAGGGATTTATATCTATTGACTGTTAATTGTAAATGTTAAGTACTAAGAGAGGGGTGAATCACTACTTATCAAATTTTATCCATTTATCATTTTTATGGCATTAACTAATAGACTATCAAATCATTAAACTAATAAACCTTATTGTATAATTACTAACATCACTTATAACTTAAAAGTTCATGTTCATAAAAGTAAATAATACCAAAACATAAAAGTTCACACATCCATGACACATAGGTTTTGGTATCACATAAAATCCTTGGTCAGAGGGAAAAACTACTGTGGGGATGGTACCCAGAACTTTTTTGCTATAGTAAAAAAGGTTATCAATTAGGCTTACAATGATGTTTCCTTCTCAAAAACTCACCTGGTAAAGAGTGACTTATACAACTTCAGTGTATCTTTAGTCTCTCAAGACTACTTAGTTATGAGATTTCATCCTAGTGTCCTTGGCACTCACCTTGTTAAATGATTTACACAAACTTCTCCCAAGAACTTATTAGTCCTATGAAAGACTACCTTGATCAAAGGATTTAATAAATCTTTTAGAAAATTAGTTAGGATTTTTTACAATATAACATGACATGTGATTGTTTCTATCTTTAACATTGCCAGATCCCTTTTGTGCTCTACTTCTACCTTTTGCTCGTTGCTTATCTTTTTGTTGTTTCTCACTTTTGTTCTTTTTCTCCTCTCTCTTTTTTTCTATTTGCATCTTAAGCTTTTTTCCTTGAACTTAGAAATCCTACACACAATCTTAACCTAATTAGATCCTAGGGTTCATCGCTTTCCTCCTTCTATTGTCAACCAAAAAAGAAAACTTCTTTAATATGATAGTTGTTGATAATAGACCAATAGTGTTCTTACTACTATACTTTGATATTTATGTGTCCAATAACTATATTCCAATAATATTTTTTACACACGCATAGTTCCTTTGTATATTGATAGTGTAGTTTCTTATCGATTCTATGAATATTCCTTAGGTGTTTGACATCAATGACAAAACTAGATGTCATATCTTCATTATACTCATCAAATGCCAAAAATCTCCTCATTTGGCATTGATGACAAAAAAAAACTTTGTACATCACTTTTCTCTATAAATTTTTTGTATACTCCCCCATTTATATGGCTTCACTTATTTTTGTTTTTTTCAAAATCTTTTTGTATCTTGTTTCATTTTTTGACTAATCTTCTCTCTAAATATTTTGTCCTCCTTTTTATTTATGGCAATCAATCCCACCAAACATATTTGTACACTAGATTGTGTCACACTCTAAACCATTCTATCCAAATGATTCCATGAGTTGGAATGTTTGAATGCCGGCTTAGAGCTCCCTATCCACGGAGTGCAAGAGAGTGTATTTCAAGTTCAAGGGCTCTTAGATGAGCCTTAGATATACTCTTCTTGCTAGTAAACCATGCAATGGGAGGTTCCAAAGACAAGATGCAAGAATGCAAATGTCCCAAGGAGTTCCTCAAGGATACAAATGCAAATATGAAGACTACACTAGAATGAATATGCAAAGTGCAACTATTTTAAGCATGGATGAGAGTGTTACAATACCATTATTAAGCTATGTGAGATTAAGCTACATGTAAAAATGAAAGCTAAGCTAAGCTAAAATGCCATGATGCCATGGATGAGAGAATGTAGACAAGAAATAGAAGTTCTCCACAAAGCTCCAAAGAAACTTGTTAGAAAACCTGCAGCATAACAATATTCAAAAATGAGGATGGATGCTTTGAGGGGGAAAGCTCTCTCCCTTTTAAAGATGTATGGACGGTAGAGATCAAGATGAAGATGGTGGATGATCAACGGTGGAATTTGAAAATAGGAGTGATCCATGTGCACACACAAGTCAACCAATAGAATATAAGTTGACTTGTCATATAAGACAAAAGTCACAAAGCCTTTTCTTTTAATTGAAAAATAGAAAAAGGACTTTATGTGTGCACTTTAAGTGGGTTAGAAGAATGGGGTCTTTTATTTAATTAAAAGGGGACATGTTCTTTTAATCAAATAATGAACTTAGGATAGCATAGTCAAACTATAGGTTATAATCAAATAAATTGATTATTAGCAATTTGGTCTAGGTAAATGATTAAATTAATTTAGCCAAAATGCTGAGAAGGGGGCTAATAGTCTAGATGACCATTTTTAGGTGATTACATTTGCCCCTCTTTGACTAATGCGTGATCAATCTAGGAACACATTATGTCAAAGAAAATTGAAACCAAGTAGGCGATGATAGATATAGATATCTGATTTTGAAGAACAAAATGTAGAAAAAGATAGCAAGTCCTAAATGTACAGCCTGATAGTGATAGTACTGAACACTAGGAAAAGATGATGTCAGAATTCAAGAAGAATGCTAACACTTAGAAAAGTGGATAGAGTGAGAGCAAGTGAGAAGATCAAACAAATGTACACTCGAAAGTGTCACACTCTAAACCCTTCTATCCAAACGATTCCATGAGTTCGAAATGCTTAGATGTCGGCTTAGAGCTCCCTATCCATGGAGTGCAAGAAAGTGTATTTCAAGAATAAGAAGGCTCTCAGATGAGCCTTAGAGATACTCTTCTTGCTAGTAAACCATGCAATGGGAGGTTCTTTGAGACAAGAGCAAGAGTGCAAATATCTTCAAGGAATTCCTCAAGAATGCAATGCAACTAAAGATTAAATTAGAATGAATATGAAAAGTGCAGCTATGCTAAAACATGTATGAGAGTGTTACAATACCATTATTAAGCTATGTGAGATTAAGCTACATGTAAAAATGAAAGCTAAGCTAAGATGCTATGGTATGAGAGAATGTAGACAAGAAATAGAAGTTCTCCACAAAGCTCCAAAGAAACCTATTAGAAAACCTACAGCATAACAATATTCAAAATGAGGATGGATGCTTTGAGGGGGAAAGCTCTCTCCCTTTTAATGATGTATGGACGGTAGAGATCAAGATGAAGATGGTGGATGATCAACGGTGGAATTTGAAAATAGGAGTGATCCATGTGCACACACAAGTCAACCAATAGAATATAAGTTGACTTGTCATATAAGACAAAAGTCACAAAGCCTTTTCTTTTAATTGCAAAATAGAAAAAGGACTTTATGTGTGCACTTTAAGTGGGTTAGAAGAATGGGGTCTTTTATTTAATTAAAAGGGGACATGTTCTTTTAATCAAATAATGAACTTAGGATAGCATAGTCAAACTATAGGTTATAATCAAATAAATTGATTATTAGCAATTTGGTCTAGGTAAATGATTAAATTAATTTAGCCAAAATGCTGAGAAGGGGGCTAATAGTCTAGATGACCATTTTTAGGTGATTACATTTGCCCCTCTTTGACTAATGCGTGATCAATCTAGGAACACATTATGTCAAAGAAAATTGAAACCAAGTAGGCGATGATAGATATAGATATCTGATTTTGAAGAACGAAATGTAGAAAAAGATAGCAAGTCCTGAATGTACAGCCTGATAGTGATAGTACTGAACACTAGGAAAAGATGATGTCAGAATTCAAGAAGAATGCTAACACTTAGAAAAGTGGATAGAGTGAGAGCAAGTGAGAAGATCAAACAAATGCTCCTAAGCAGTGATAGAGTATTTCTGCCCCCTCGGGATCGAAATTGAAATGAGGTAAGGGGATGCAAAAATTGGCTAGAAATGAGAAAAATAGAATATAGCAATGTCCAAGATGACAGATAGATGATTAAACCCCAAGAATGACTATAAAAAAAACTGATAAAATGCCCCAGTTTGACTAGAGTTGACCTTGAAGGATATAGCATAAAAATTAGGTCAAAACGAGTAGAAAGGTGATTTTAGACATGAAACAGTGAATTGAAGTAGATATGAAGTATGGAAATGATGAAGACATGAAGAAATGAAGATGCCCCAGTGATGATTCAAAGATTAGACCTCAAATGGTTAGCTAACTGCTCAGAAGAAGGTAAAATTTTAAAAGACAATTTTGACCATCAAGATGAACTCGAATTTGAATTTCGATCCCGAAAATGAATCTAGGATGTCAAAATTATTTAAGAGGTCAAAAATTTATATAATGTGATGACAAGATAGAAAAGAGATGAAGCGAAAGATTAAGAAGGTGAAAAGACATGAACAAGAAGAAAGTAAAGAAATATATAAAGGAGTTAGCTGATATGTCCATGAAAAGATGAAGAGAGAGCTCTCCCCTATGCAAGAATGCAAGACTAAGCTAGAAAATGAACCTAAAATGCAAGCTAATATGCAAAGTGGTTTACCAGCAAGAAGCAGATAACATTTAGACTCTTAATTTCATCATTGAGCATTTATTAGGGACATCATGAGATCATACAACCATCACTAGTATAACTATGAGGATATGAATATGATCGATATTAGATAGGTATGTGGAAATCCAATCTAAGCATCAGAGACATGTAAGTCAAGATAACTACACGATTAGATTCCCTAAGTTTAATTTAGCAAGATTACACCTGTATCAAGGCATAAGCGCCAGGATAAACCCTGAGTGCGGTCTTGCAAAACAATCAAGGATGATACATTTATAAGTCAAAGTGTTGAATAGGACAAGCATGAATGCTTACAACACTATAGACAAACAAAAGTATACCCACAAGCAGAAATCAAGAAAATATGTCCCATGCCCCCAATCTTCTAGTCAATGACATCCTTGAAAGACTATTAGGGAGGGAATACATGGAAAAGAAATCATCATAGACAGCACACAAAGTAGATAAATGTCAGCATAGCTCAGTCATTTAAGTGTTAAAGTGCATGTGTGTAAGTCACTTGGCCATTTCTTCCAGACTTGATTCTGATAGTGAGAAATATCGCGACATCGGAGACCGTAGGTAAACTATCTGAAAAGTGTTGAAAAACACTTGATGCAAAGTGGGAGAAGTGTTGAGAAACACTATTTTTTGAGTTGTCCAAGAAACCCTAATGCACAAGAATACCTCAATAGGCTAAGTAGTTGTGCCCCCAAAACGAGGACAAGAAACAATTCCAAGCTAGGAAATGTGTAGCAAAAATAGGTGATTGAGATTGATAGACAGAGGTGCAAGGGTTTCAAGTAGTGCCTGTTTCCAGGTTTTCACCACTTTGACAGATTTTTTTTTTTGTATTTTTCTTTTTTTTTGAATTTTTTTTTTGAATTTTTAGAAAGAGCTCAAGCTTTGTCAATTTAGATAGTGCTCTTATAGGAAAGATAAGCCATGATAAGACAAGACCATAGAAAGGTATGCTCAAAGATTTTGATAGGGTGATGAAAGGGAAATGGTAGTAGGAAGAATATATGGAGGATAATAGTTCATGTATAGAAAGTAAGTGTAAGCTTTAGAGGATTTCATGAGGGTAGTTGAAATATTGGACAAGATCAACATTGACACACACCTTGAAGGGTATTGGAACAATGGAGGAATCATGGATGAAATAGCTTGAGATTTAGATGTATGAGGTGGTAGAAAAGATTTGGAAAAAAGTGGAGTGGAAGGCTTTGGAGTATTTTTAGGAAGATTTTTGGAAGAAGATGGAAAGGAAGCCTTTGGAAGCTTGAATGTCAACTTTGAAGTATTTTCAATATTCAAGTCTTTTAAAAGAGACTTGGGAATCCACATAGCTTTACATTTTCCTCGTTCTTTGGGTGCTTGAGAGTGCATTTCTTCAATGATGGATTTAGGAACCCACATTTGCTTTGATTTAGCTCTCTTAATAGTGGACCTTTGCGGTCTCTTTTGTGCTTTCTCCTTCTTAGCATTCACATGTCGATTAGATGGGACATAGTGATCTTCATTTTTCAATGGATTCTTATGTTTATCCTCACTTCCAAGGAACTTGGGATTTGTGGATGAATAAGGATGATATGACTGGTTTAGATGTATAGATGGGTGAAAATTCATCAAGGATGAGTGTCTTTTTTGATCTTGAGGTAATATAGGAGAGCTAGGGGATGAGCTAGGAGTGAATGTAGGAGATGGAGGAACATAAGGCCCCAATATGGATGGAAGGCTTGAATGCTTTAGCTTAGATGGATAAGGACCAAGGATAGATTTAGAAGATGCAAAGGGATAGTGGGAAGGGATATCAACATCTTTAGAGTGAGCAACATGGTCAAAGCCATCAATAGACTCATGAGTACCTTTGATAGGAACACCATTTTTAATACAAGCACTTGAAGCTTGAGCACAATTTTGAAGTGGATATGGAGAAGTAGAACATGAGGGGATGCTTTGATCTTGATAAGTAGCTTTGGATAGCATATGAAGAGAACTTTTCTCATAATTTTCAGTAAGCTCAAGGGAGATAATGGAAGTGGTATCTTCATCAAACTTAGGAGGTGGACAAGATATAGGATATGGAATGGAAAAATCTTGAAAGAGATGAACGGGTGCTTGATCTTGATCTTTCTTGACATTTATAGCTTTTTCTTTTTCAGAGTCCTCTTGACATGGAGCCACTTCAAAGGACAAGGGAGAATGAAGAGTGAATGGAGTAGTGCTTGGATTAGGCATAGTAGTGCATGAAGGTTGAGGATGTTTAGGATTAGTAGCATGGAAAAGGTTTGCAGCCAAGTGAAGGTTAGCTTGAGTTTCTTTTAGAGGTAGCCCTTGAGGATACACATAGTCAATGTGGAAAGCATTAGGTTCTTTATTTGATGGAGGCATGTTGGAAAGATTTGAAGTGTTGGGACATGCACGAGTGTTGGAAGAAGTGGAAGATGTAATAGAGCTGCTACTAGACATAGGTTCATTAATGTAATCTTGCTCAAGAAAAGTATCCTCAACACATGAGTCAATAGAGGTTCCAATATCAACAATCTCATCATCAATGAGATCTTGAATTTTATATTTCAGCTCTATACAATTAGAAGTAGCATGTTCATTAGATTGATGATAGGCACAATAGGTATCTAAGAATGGATTTCCATAGGAGCTAGACTTAGGCAACATGATGAGCTTGGTGCCAAGAAGTGTTCTCAAAATGTCATCATAAGAATTCCCCAAGGGAGTAATATTTCTCTCAAAAGTATGTCTAGAGTCCTTTGGTTGTTTCTCAAGTGAATAGAATGCATCCATGTCTTCATTATTATATTGGTCAAAGATAGGTCCATCATGAAATTTTGGCATAGGCTCAAAGGAGGTATCACTTGCTTGTTCTCTAAAGAGTTCTTTAGATCTAGAAGATGAAGACATTTGATGTCTTGAAGTAGAGTATGTAGACCTAGAAGAAGAGGATGACCTCAAAGAAGGTGACTCACATGCATGTAAAGACCTTAAGGAAGATTCATGTAATGATGCAATCTTCTCCTCCAACCTTTTCTCAAGTTTAGACTTCATTTCTATCATGCGCTTAGAGAGATGAAGGTAAGAAAGATCATTTGTCTCTTCTAGTTCTTTGTATTGTGCATATAGATCTTGAAACTCTTTAGTGACATGGAGGATATCATGATCATCTAGATTCAGTTGAAGTTTGGTAGCACAAGGTTTAGATCCCATAGTGGTAGATGCAAAGCCAAGCATAAAATAGTCTAGAAGATAACTTGATGTTGAAACTATAGGAAGTAGAGTGTTCACTTGCCAAGATAGTAGATAGAGATTAAAGCAACTTGTCAAACAATATGTCCAAGAAACTTACGACATGAATGACTCAAGTCAATAGCTAGGCAAGATGCCCAAATAGCCAAATAGATAGAGCAAGCGAGGTGACAAGTGAACAACTCTCCAACCCAAGAGTGTAGTCAAGAAATCAAGGCAACCATTTCAGCAAAAAGATAACTAGCAAGTGGACATAGACCATGAAGATAGAAAGACCAAGAGTGCTAAGACCAAAGAGCCATTTTAAGCATGTTCAAAAACTAGAGACATAGCAAATCAAAGTCAAATGATGAGACTCCCCTTAGAAAGCAACACAAGAAAATGTTTGCATTTGATGTTTTGACTTGGTTGACAAAGTTTGACAATAGTTGATAGCATAACAAGTTTGATGTTCAAAAGCAATTTCTTTCCAAGCAAGATAGTGACACATGGAGTATTCTTCAAACAATCAAGCAAGGGACAAAGCAACCTTGCATGATACAAGCATATTTGAGGTCTCAAAAGAAAGTTGTATAACTATCATCATGTGTATGTTCAAAACATTTTTCACTGGTATAGCACATTTGAGAACACATCAAGCAATATCTACCTAGAAGTCATGGTTCATTACTCAACAACTTGGCCCATGCTTGATGCTCCTTTGCCTCACACCAAGTGGTTGCCCACAAGAGATATTGGCTTTGTCATGGAAATGCCATAAGCATAACCAAGGGAACACATATGGTGAGTGTAAATCTTGGGGTGATCCGGGTAGTCCACTAGGATCAATCCTTGCACCAAGAAGTTGAGCGGCTAAAAAGGGTAGTTACTAACTTAGGGTGTTTAGATAGGGCTTCCGTTCATAGTGTTATTCTTGCTCCCAATTACGGGACACCTCACCTTGCGATGAGTAACCGATCTCGCAATCACAAGAGTACCTTAAGCATTCTTACCTAGTGATCTCCCTATGGTCGAAATCCCATAAGCAATCACACTAGGTGAAGATAAACACTATGTCTACCAAGGTTTTGTGTCCTTGATAGCCTTGAGTTTATAGTGGGTTGGAAGAGCCGGGTAATCTGCTTATCCCCACTTGGGTCGTTCCTCTCAGGTTGTCCGAGAGCAGGCCCTCTAAAGGATTCTAACTACACAAAGAGTGGATCAACTTTTGAAAGTCAAGATTTCTGATTCACCACAAGGGTGAAGAGCATACTCTCCTATTCCAATCGTTTTCTCCCAAACACGTCAAGAAGATTCAATTGCCTCTTACTCTTGAAACCAAATGGTAAGTCAAGATTTCTGATTCACCACAAGGGTGAAGAGCATACTCTCCTATCACCAAAAGATCCCAATTGTAAGTTTTAATGTGCCTAAAAATAAACAACTAGTATATGCTGCACATGAAAACTAAAAAGTAAGAAATTTTGGGTTTTTATGCTTTGGGCAGCCCTGCAAACAATGTTAGTAGCCCTTGCGCATTTGAAGCTTTGACATGCGTTCTTTTTATGCAATGTTTCAATTTTTTTTTTTCATAAGGATGGCAACCTGTAATCACAACTTGTTAGCACCAAAAGTTAGTATGAAATAACATAAAAATCTGCAATAAAAAGTGGTGAGTTGCCTCAAAAATCCAATTTATCTTCCAACCAAGTTCATGCAAAGAAAGTGTAAGTTAATCACAAATGCTCTCATTTTTACTCTTTGATTTTGACCTAGTCAACAAGATTGGACTTGTTTACTATGATTTTGTATCCAAAAATGAAAATGAAAAGAAGAGACCCCTATTAAAAATCAGAGAGCTTTCCAAAACTGCAAGAAATTTTAAAAAATCTCTTCATTTGCGCTCTAGAGATCAATTTTGTCAAAACAGACCAAATTTATCAAATCGAGTTTTTGATCTTTAATACGACTTCAAAATTCAAAACACAAAAAAAGAACCCCCATTATAATTGAGAAACCTTTCTGAAAATATAATTTTTTTTTAAAAAATCGCTGATTTGCGATCAGAAACGACTTTTTATGAAAAAATAAGAAAAACTCATAACTCCCAAAAATCACGTCAAAATGCTCTAAAAATCGGACTGAAATATTTTGAGCATATATCCAACCTACAAAAAAAATTTCAGAACCAAACTCTAAGCGGTTTAAAAGATATGATCAAATCTTTAAACCAACTAAGTTTTTGACCTTCAAACCAATTTACTTATGGGTTGACCTTAAAATCAAAGTGATAATTCTACAAAAGCATTTGATTAGATCCAATATGCTACTGTAAAAAACTAGAGATGAAAAATAAAAGCAAATGAAGCTAGAAACTTGATTCAAGCCCCACGGTGGGCGCCAAAAATGTACACTAGATTGTGTCACACTCTAAACCATTCTATCCAAACGATTCCATGAGTTAGAATGTTTGAATGCCGGCTTAGAGCTCCCTATCCACAGAGTGCAAGAGAGTGTATTTCAAGTTCAAGAGCTCTCAGATGAGTCTTAGATATACTCTTCTTGCTAGTAAACCATGCAATGGGAGGTTCCAAAGACAAGATGCAAGAATGCAAATGTCCCAAGGAGTTCCTCAAGGATGCAAATGCAAATATGAAGACTACACTAGAATGAATATGCAAAGTGCAACTATTTTAAGCATGGATGAGAGTGTTACAATACCATTATTAAGCTATGTGAGATTAAGCTACATGTAAAAATGAAAGCTAAGCTAAGCTAAAATGCCATGATGCCATGGATGAGAGAATGTAGACAAGAAATAGAAGTTCTCCACAAAGCTCCAAAGAAACCTGTTAGAAAACCTGCAGCATAACAATATTCAAAAATGAGGATGGATGCTTTGAGGGGGAAAGCTCTCTCCCTTTTAAAGATGTATGGACGGTAGAGATCAAGATGAAGATGGTGGATGATCAACGATGGAATTTGAAAATAGGAGTGATCCATGTGCACACACAAGTCAACCAATAGAATATAAGTTGACTTGTCATATAAGACAAAAGTCACAAAGCCTTTTCTTTTAATTGCAAAATAGAAAAAGGACTTTATGTGTGCACTTTAAGTGGGTTAGAAGAATGGGGTCTTTTATTTAATTAAAAGGGGACATGTTCTTTTAATCAAATAATGAACTTAGGATAGCATAGTCAAACTATAAGTTATAATCAAATAAATTGATTATTAGCAATTTGGTCTAGGTAAATGATTAAATTAATTTAGCCAAAATGCTGAGAAGGGGGCTAATAGTCTAGATGACCATTTTTAGGTGATTACAATATTAAATAGAATATACAATAAAAATTTGATAACCTAAAACTTTCTCATAATAGTTGTATACCTAAATTCAGTGAGTAACACTAATGTGTCCCATGTGCTCTTCAATATTATCAAAGTAAGAATGTGCTTCTATGATTTTGACGCAAAAAAAATTCAATCCTTCTACTATACATACCTCTAGTGTTTGAATGATTCATTTTGATTCTACTAGATTTAGCTTCATAAAATCTATATGCAAGCTAAGAATCTCTTGTAATTCCAAAACTTTAGCTATTATCTTCTCCTTTTCTACTACCAATGGTTGTATTTTTCTTTGTTTGAACACTTTTGTTTATCGGTCTTGATGACCCTTTCCTTTATTGCTTCTTCGAGTTTTTTCATTTCAATATCATCTCCACTTTCTTCTTCCTTTTCTTCCTATTATTCAAGAATAGAGACAATAGTCTCTTCAAGTTTGTTCAATGCTTTTTCCAAGTTCTTCTTCCTCTTATTCTCAAGAGTTGACAGTTGTAGTGATGTTGTAGCTTGTGTGATCTCTTGTATAAGGTTTTGGTTGCTTCATGTGGCCTCTCTGAGGCCTTCTTCATCTTCTTCTCCTTCTTTGTTGCTTGTACTTTGAGTGCTTTGCTACTAAAAGCTTCTTCATATGTACCAAAATGAGTGAATGAGGTATCCTTAGGCAAACTTAATATGTAGGTAGCATACCTAATAAGTTCTTCTTCTATGACCTCATAGTTCAATAGAAAAGCCCAAGATATTCTAAGCTCAACTAACTATATCCTACAATGATCATTGTCAACAACAAAACACATGGTATCTCCATACTTCTCTAATATGGATGTGAAAATATGATAGCGCACTTGCATTTTAAGTTGGAACTCCTTGAAGTAACCCCACATAATCTTCTTAAATTCTCCTCCTAGTTACTCATTAATCTAATATATAATTGGAATATTCTCATTCCATACTACCTCTCCTATATGAGGGATAAATTTCTTGACATATAAAAAAATACACACAAGTAGAGAACCATACTTGATGTCTTGTTGTCAATCTCTCTTCAAATGTTCTATATTAACATTCAATGGATTTACAACCATACATGATAAATCATATGCTTTATCTTGTTTCATGTGTTGTTGAGATGTTGTACTAGGCATGTTATTGAGGTGGTTGGATTGATATATTTTATATCCAATAAACATTGCTAAAAACTTAGTACCCTTGTGATTGACTTTATCAATCACCATTTCCCTCTTGTCTAAAGTAGTTTCAATGGTTTTCTTTAGCTCATTCATGTTGTTGACTTGTAGAGGAAATTCCTTTCCTTACGTTGATAGCCTTGTTACCTTATGAATAATCCCCTTGGTGATTTTTATGGGATTTTCCTCATCAATCCACAATGATCCATCATGTAGTTGGCTCAACATGTATCTTATCTAGTCCTCAATGAAAAATTTGGGCATATGTACCATATATTTTAAGATCTTGAGCTACAAGGTACTTGTAGTCATCTTTCAATACTTTGTATGTGCACAACTCTTCGTTATACATCTTCTCAATCTCTATGTTATCTCATTCTACAATATCATTATGGATAAAGGTGTTGATATCCTCAATCAGTAATACCCTTGGTGACAGTGATGATAGAGCTCCTTTGTCACCTTTTATGCTTGAATCCATAGGTTAGACCTCACATTTTGGTGTTGAAGCCTTGTTGATGCTCACAAAAAAGAGTTCCTTCATTATTACTATCATCTTCTTCAAAAATTCTTTGTTAGCTCGATGAATGCACTGAATAGAGTTGTCCTTGGCTTCTACAAACTAGGGTACAATTCACCTCTTGGAGATTCTTTCCTTTTAACACTCATAGTTAATCACTTCATAATTCTTTCCACGCTTGTTATCTTTAGAAAGTAAGATGTTGAATGAACTGGTTTAGCATGTACTTATATCTCAAAAGGTATTTAAATGGTTAATTATGCAATTAATGTGTTTACAATAGTAACATTTTCTCTTATAGTTATTACTCTAGTCAATATAAGTTAGCTCTTCTTGTCAATATCATTACAATAGGAATTTACTTGTACTAGCTTATTTAATACTCTAGTCTATCTTGTAGGGGATAGAATGGAATTTCACTATTTTTGTAGGTCCCTGAGTAGTACTTGTTAACTTAGTTTGAAGACATTCTCTCTTGACTTGGGCTGGGTGAATTACTATTGGATATGCTTCTATCTACCTTTTTGACCCAAATTTATTTAATCTGGTTCTTTATTGTTTCGCTTCTCAAATAATTTCCTTTTTCATTGTCTTCATTCATGGCTTGTCACTATTTGTAGTTTTGTGTTGTATGACCATACTTATAACAGATGTAGCATATTACACTTGTTGATCTTATACTAATTTTTGAATTTTTGAATATGCAATCTTTTTCCATGTGCCCAAGGTATCCACAATTATTTCATAACATATTTCTTAGTTTCCTTATCGGTGACATTCTAGTACTACAATCTTTAGATTTATGACCAAATATGTTGCATGTATAACAATAACCTATTATTTTTCCTTCCTTGGAGGTGCTTGATGTTCTCATTTTGCACTCTCGTATTATATGTCTATATTTATTGTAGTTATAGTAGTAGCAATTAAAAGTCCTAATGAGATGTTTGATGGTTTACTTCTACACAAATTTTTCATATGTCCTAGTTTTTCGTAGTTATAGAAAGTAGGTTTCTTGTGTTGATTATTGATTGACTTGTTACATGATTGTGGTCTCTTATCTGCGGCATTTTTGGATGATTTGCTGATTTTGAATTTGTTGTTATCCTCTAACCAAGTCTAGTTGTATCACTTGATCTCCTTTTCCCTTTTAGTTGTTCATAAATCTTCTTCATGCTTAGGTCAAAATTAGTAAGCTTTTTGTTGACTTCTTGTTCTACTTTCAGTTTGTTTGTTAGTTCTTCCACCTCTTTTCTTAGTCTTCCATTCTCAACAAGGATTTGTCTGTTTTCTTCATTTTTATCACTCACATATCCATTCAATGTATTATCTTCATGTTGTAGTTGAAGAATGATGTTATTCTTATCTTTAATCCCTTTTTCCATATCTTTCTTACTGGTTTCAAGTTTTTCTTTTTCATCTTTGGTAGTTTTCATTCTATCCAATATTTCAATCATTCTTGAGGCTTGAATTTTAAGTTCACTTTTAGGTGCCAATGAAGGCTTACGATTGTGAAGTTCTTATTTAAAGTGCAGTCAAGTTTCTTCTATGACCTTAAATGTACAAGTATCCATAGGCATTCGTATAATATCATCTTGACTTCCATTGCACTCACGGTAATCCATAAATTGTGTCAAGCTAGTGCACCTAAATAATCATTGCAAATCTGGAATAATGAGAATGTACCAAGGAACCTTGTGAGGCATCCTTTTTGTTGTTTGATATGATTGATATCTATTAATGTGATAATCAAGGCATTCTGTTGCAAATTCATGTTGTTTATGATATATAATATGATCATTTGGACATGTATGTATTGTTTGATATTCTATCTAGTATCTTTCATTATGGCAGATAATTCTTAGTACGAGTGAGGTAGAATGTTTGATGGTGGTAACAAACACTCACCTATCAACCTATGGAAAAAAATTGAATTTATTAATATAAAGAATATCAATAGTATGCTAACATAGAAGATGACAAATATGACATACCTTAGCATATAGGAAATTGATACATTGGATAAACCATTCATAACCTTTAAGTTCACCAACAATAATATAGTGGAGAGAAGAGTGTTTTGGAGCCTTGATATAGGGGTTCATGTTCCTTTTCAAGTATAGCTATATCAAGGTTATCTTCATCACCATGGTAAGATGCACTAGTATCATCATCTTGATCAGTTGCTCCAGTACCATCTTCTTGATCAGTTGCTCCAGTACCATCTTCTTTAATCATGTTCTATGGCATATGGTCATCTACACTAATACCATCACCTTCAATTATGTTCTCTATCATAGGATCATCTTCTTCCATGGGAGAATTACCTTATAATTTGATATTCACACCTCCATGTTCCTCTTGTTGGAAATCCACATTCACCAACGAATGAAAATTGTTTCCCCCTTCAATGTGACCATGTTGCCTACAATGTCTCTTAGTTTTTGTGATTAGAAGTCTTTGATTCTTTAAGCCCTTACAATTTTTGTGGGGAAAATAACATTTTTCGTCACCTTTTCTTTTGAAGTAGTCACAATCTAGCAATTGTCTCCTTATTTTGTTCTGGGTTCATATTTTCAGGCATGGTCTTTCTTCATAGGAAAATATTCAAGATATAATTATATCAAATATAAACATACAAGAATTAGTAGTATCACTATACAATTATAAAATTTTACTATCAATTTAACTATAGTTTACTCTAAAGATGGTATCAAGTTTTTCATAAAATTATCACAACTATTATAGTCAAAGTAACAATCTCTGCTCTTTTTCAATTTTTTGTACTTTATCCATTTATAAAATAATAGGAAAATAAAATTGTTCAAAAATTTTGTTTTTTTATCTATTTAAATATGATAGCAATCCATACCTATATAATGACAAACAAAAACTTGCAAGCAAGGATGTGAAGCCTGGAACTCTGGTAGCAGTATTGTCACTCTTAGTCCTGCTTAGATCTAGATGATGTATGTACAAAGAAAATAAGAAAATAAATTTAATTATATTATCATTCCAAAGAAAGAAAAATAATATTGAATGCATAATGAAATCTGAATTCAAATTAGAGATTGAAACTATTACAATATAGAATAGAAGTTGGAAACAAGGGTACAAATTGAACTAAAACATCTTCCATGACTTATGGAATTATATTCCATAGTAGAAGATATAATGTTAAAGTTTGAATATGAATGATGTTCAATACTATCCCTTACTCTGAATAAGGATCATTAGATATATGCATGATCTATTAAAATCTAAATCTAAAATATGTGATTAATAAGAACAAAGAATTATGGTCAATTAAAATTTGGTCTAAAATATGTGGATGGATAAGAACCACATGGGGAAAAATTGTTTGATATACATAACCTATTCCATAAATTGATGATTAGAACAAAGTCTCAAAGAAAAAAGTTCCATTTTGTGATGCATCTTTTTGTTGTAGTTTCAATCACTTACTCCTATAATGCTTATTGAAACTTGAAATATGGATTAAACTAAACCAAACTCTAAAGAAGTGAAGGATAGTGGAGGAGACTGGACACAACTCTAAGAAACCTAAGTGGATGAATAAATCATACACAAGTTCAAGTGACAAACTCTCTCGTCATATCCAAGATTTGCTTTAGATGTATGAGAGTGATAGAATGCCAATGGAATAGTGAGCCTAGTAGGATAAAAACGATACCAATTACAAGAAACTCCCCACAATGTATATGAATACTAAATTAGAAGCAAAATTGACTATCTTGCATGTCCTACTAAGAGTAATTTGTAGGTGGGGGAAACAAAGGACATCAACAACCTAAATTGACCCACTCATGTATGTGTTATTACCCATAAAAATGTGTAAAAAGTATGATTCTTAAAATATCTAATATTCCAATAGATGATGTGATATGATGAGAGATTCTTTAATCAAGAGTCAAATGGATGGACTAAATATGTTTACATACCATGAGAGCATGTCCATCTTATCTTTCCCACATATGATAGAATTTGACTTGAAATACATATGTTGTAAATTGGTATAAGAGGATAAAGTAGAGGAAGGAGGCTCCATATTAAACTTTAGGAGAAGGAATAATATCTTTTCAATTTTATTTGCATAAAATTGATGCTTTTCATGTTCTATCATAGTGCAATATTGAGCATTTTATTTAGCATTCTTAATGAAGACCTCTTGGAAGAAGAAAATTTTGAGAAATCATGTGATTATCAGTCCATGAGAAGATCATATGAATTGAAGTCCTCTTTATGTAAAACCTTCTCATGACTAGTGCCTTATGATGCAAGAAGAGCATATGATTTTGTAGACTATAAAATATCCAACTAAATCAACCTTGCTTGCTCTTGAGTGAGAGATGAAGAAAAATTATTAAGTGCATACATGGTGACTCTAGTATCAATTCTATCTCAGGTGACAAAATAGGTAGAAACAAAATTGAATAATCAAGACCAAATTTGGAAAGATGGAGATAATTAGTTAAGATTCCTCTTATGAAATGTCACATTGTTGTAACTACAATATAAGAAACTTGAATTTGATTAAGTAATCTTTGGTGCTATCAAAATATATAGGATTCAAGCTAATAATTTCATTGTTCAATTGACACACCTTCAACACAACCTATTACAAACAAGAACAAAAATTCCTCCAAATATGAATGAGAGTGGTGCCTAATCAACATAGATAAGAATATTGGTAGCTATCTTCTTAAAAAAACATTATATGGTATTAAAGAAATATTCTCTTAGTACTTTCACATGTTGAGATTTACATACTATTTTTTCATAGAAAAACTTAATATAAATTTATTTTTTGCATCTAAGGATGATCTAGAGAACCCAAAATTTTAATGAAACTAAAAGAGGTCCTACTTGTGTACTTATGTAGCAAGCTTTCTTTTGGAGATCAGTGTAGTGAATCTCAACCAACTCTACACATCTTAATAATTAAACTTATGTTGTCATCATAAAAAATAACAATATATTTATATAGTTAAGACAATTTATTTCAATTTTTATAAGATCTAATCCAAAAAAATTAAAGGTTATAGTAAGGTTGGTACTCTTTTAATCTTAGGTTTATTTTCATGTAAGGTGCTTTTATAACCACCACTTCCTTATGGATTTAATAATATTTTTTGGACTACTTTTCTTAAATAATAAGCCTTCTTCATAAGTGTTTTCCACCTATAACATGACTTAGTAGCAAGAAAAATCTCATCATAGGCTCTCCATAATTAATTTGTGGCCTCTAACTAGGATTTCAAAGCATTTCTAGGTTTGTATGGCTCACACTCAAGGTATATATGGATTCTCCAAGAAATATAAATCCTTTACATACATCTGTTACTAAAACTAAAGAATGTTGCAATGTCAATTACTTGGAAGCTTTTGTCGGACCTCACTTGGAAGACTTGGGGAAAATAGTACTGATGTCTACCTAACACCCTTGAGTACTCTAATTCTAACTTGATGATTACATTTGAAAATATTCTCTCTATAAGCTATTTCTTAATATCAAAAATTTATCTACTTTATAATAATGTAGAGGAATTTTGTTTACTTTCTAGAATTTGTATATGTTTACAAATTTGTTTACATTATGTAACTTATTTCAACATAATATAGACTCTTATTTTAAGGTTTTTTTGTGTGTGCATAATTTACATTCATGATATCTATTTGATGAAGGATGCTTTGATACCACTTTACAGAGGACCGCTTTGATACCCCTAATGAAGGATACTTAGGTACCACTTGATTAAAGGTGCTCTCCTAAATTGTTGGAAATAATCAAGACTAGCTAGGTTATTGAGAGGGGAGGGGTGAATCAGTAACCTCAAAACCATAGATCTAATATACTACATGCATGAGAAATTGAAAGCACAAAACACTTGAACACAATATTTGGTGACCTAGAAACCTTCCAAATAGAAAGTAAAACTGGGGTGGGGATGATACCCACAAAACTTCAATACTATAGTATAAAGTTGGCATGTTAAGGCTTACAATGATCACTTCTAATGATCTGTCATGTTAGGAGCAATTAGGACTACTAGGTCCACCTTGTTAGAGGTTTTACAAACATACAATGAAGTATCCACTCGATAAAGAGATTTAAGAAAAGACTGTTAAGTCTAACTTGTTAAAGAATTTGAAGCCGATTCACCTGTTAGAATGAAATAGTAGATCTGACTTACAACTGAATTGCTGGTTTAGATCCTTGAAATGTTGATCACCTCTTTGTGATAGATGTAACTTGACTACTTCTAATTTGACCTTGCTATACACTTTGCTCTACTGCTAATTCACATTTGCATGCTGATCATCACATTCACCTTCACTCTTCTCAAAACATTACTTCATTATGCTTGGGTATGATACAATACATTACATATATACCAACCCAATTCTCATAATTACAAGGTCGGCCAAAACACAAGATAACACCAATATTACTGAGTCGACCCAAATGTAGAAACCTAGGTTTTGAAAGCTAACTTGGTGAACTTTTGATACTTGGTGTCCACTACATTACTCGTCATTGTCATGCATTTAGTAGAAGTAGAGGCTCAGTCCATACTAATCACTCAATGTAGCTTCGAACTCGGTTTACACTGGAGACTCGGTAGATACAGTGTCACTCGGTAAAAACTAAAATCCATGTTTACCTTACCTGCACTCGGTAAACACTACTCATCCCATCACTTAGTTAATACTAGCTTCACATCACAAGAACTGATGACTCGGTAGACACTACAAAGCTCAGTAACCACTGAACTGCTCAGTCTGAACTGTTGGACTTCACATTGCCTTAATACACTTGGTAACCATTGGAATGCTCAGTATGCACTGTGAAACTTGGTAACCACACAAAATCTAAATAAGTGTTGTCACTAATAACAAACATGACTTAATGCCAACACTAAATATCACAACAAACAACAAAAACATAGAACAAAAAAAATTGAGAGAACAAATATGGACTTCACCACTTGATGAAGGGTGTTCCCCTTAATACCACAACATACAACACAAATTGAGAGAATAACTATGGGCTTCTTATTATCACCACAAATGTGGAATTATAGAATTACAATATGCAAACCCACATGGACACCTTCCTTACAACAATTTGCAAGACAATGGTGTGCTTATCACCCAGAACTACCCTAGACAACCTACAAATCTTCCTTATATAGGCACTTTTTACTATCTAAGAAGGTTCTAAATACTAAGCCTTAACTCTTCAAGCTAACCAACCTCATATTATATCATTTCAATGCACTTTATTACATAAGATTGACTCAAGATAATTTACACATTACATTTCTGGATGGGTCCAATTCTTGAGACCATAACTAGCAAATCATTGACCCGATGGGCTATTATAACCCCATTCCATAATCCTTAGCTAGCAATCTACAATGGCTAATTGCACAAGCATGTAATAGTCGAGGTTTTGCCTCATTTTAGAGTCATTTAGGCCTTTGTCACTGGACCTAAAGTTTGGATAGCCAAAATTCATACTGAAAATATGCAATAATTGTACTCATACATATGATATGATAATAAAACTCATCTAGTCGGATGATATGTCAAAGATGAACCTCTGTGTATAAGATTAGATCAATCTAAGCAGATAATATCAATTTACAAAAATTTAAAAGCTCCCTCAAACAACAACTCTGCACAAGAATATCCCTTATAGAAAACACAAAACTAGAAAACTAGAAATAGAAATATTTTTTGGTGATGTGAGATTGCCATTACACCCAGGATGCTCCTACATCATTATTAATAGATTCATGATAAAGGTCACCACCATGCTTGGATTTCCCTTATTTAGGTTTTGGAGGCTTCATTAAATATGGATGATGCATACTGAGTTATTAAAACACCCAAAAGAAGGATCCTCCATTCACTTCATTGTCACTATTTTACTATGCAAATTATGGATGGGATTTCTTCTTTATATGTGTCATTCATGTCAATCTCATCATCTACTAGTATGTGAACATTCAGTGACTATAGCAATAATCAATCAAATAAGAAAGAGACATCAATATTTCCTTTGCAATAAAAGTGTCTTTGTCTATTTGTAGTGTCTATATGTAACATAATGATCATCTTTGGACCATTTTCATCAGTGATTATTACAAGGGAAAACTCAATAATTTATTTTAGCAATACCTAGATGTCATGGTCTAGTCTTTTGCTAGTATGTTTTAACAATACTCTATGTTGATTGCTTTCATTCTATATACATCTCATTCATGCTTTCATTGTCCTATGTCGATTATAATCTAATCTATGATATGAAATTTGAAATTTTTTCATTAAAATATTTCTTAAATAGTGGAATGAAGAAACACATTCAAAATAGGCACACATTCAACCAAGTCCATCTATACAGTAGGGTATAAAGATATAAATAAGTTTTTATTGAAAAAAAACACATCCACTGACCTTGATTTGTGGGGTTTTGATTTATAAAGCTAAAGGGATTTGATGAATTTGATGAGAATCGGATGGGACTTTTTTAAGAAATACCCCAACTCATTTTCCCATTCACTCATTCATTTAGGTTTCAGGAGTAAATATATGTTTTGTCTCTTGTTGTGCCCTTGTTATCTATGTCTCTGCGATGATCTTTTTCAGTGGAGATGGAAGAAAATGAAAAGGGAAAAACAAGGGTATGTGACAGGAAATCCAAATGATCCTTAATTGATCTTAATCATGCCTTTTTTTTACAGTATACCCTAGTTTTTTATTCACTTACTGTCATACCCAAAATATCAAGACAAAAACACAATTTTTTTTTAAAGTTAACTAATCCACTAAGTTAATACATGTGACACTAAGTAGGTTATGAAAAGTTGGCAAGGGATTAAAAGTGAGTTTTGGTTATTTTCAATAAGATGCAGAGTTCATATTCCAACCATATTGTACATGTTCGAAACACTCAAATAAAGGTGTTATAGGAACACCAAGTTTAGGTTGACTAAACCCTAATTATTGACTAAGTCAACCTTAATTTGACCATTTTTTAAGTCACATTATTAAGTTCATAAAGTTTCATAAATTCTATTAGGTTGTCAAATTATTTCATATTTATTTGGTGTGTTGGTTCAATCCCCTAGGTGAACTAATTTCATCATTTTCGAAAATTCATTTAATTACCTTAATACTTTGTTTCCATTACAAAAATGAACTTTTAAACTAGTTACAATCATTGATTATTGATAATTAGATTATTCATCTCATTTCATCATTCATATTCCTCACCCCGATCAAGAAATCAAACTATGATTCCTTCAATACCCCTTCATTCCTATAACCCTCGCAATTTGAATTAAATGAACTTTTAAGTAAATGTATAAAAATATTTAAATTTAATATTTAAATTACTTTTTGAATAATACATTATAGTTTCTTTTTTATTTCGATGCTTAATATCGAGTCAATCTTTAAATCTAAACACCTAGCATAACTTTTGAATTGTAACACTATCTCGAATGATATTAATTACTAACTTTTTGTCTAATATTCTTAATTATTTTATCCATTCCATTAAATTTATTATATCTTATGAAAAGGAGAAATTTAGTTTTCAAAAGTCCCAAAAGAATATTTAAATCTAGAAACTAACACTAACTTATAATCTAACACTAATGAAAATCTACTTACTTTATATAATACTAAACTAACCTTTATGAAAAAGAATAACATACTTTAACATTCTAGACTAATTAACTAACTATCATATAACTAACATTTTAATACAAATTAATATTAAATAGGAAAAAGAAATTGTTATTAATAACATCTAAATTTGCTAACACTATCCACTAACTCTTAACTAACCCATCACACATACTAACCCCTATCCTTTAACTAAATCCACTAGCTCCCACATCTCCCTAGGCTCACATGAGCACTCTCCAAGTGGGTCACACTGCCCAAGAGATTTAGTCCATTGCCCAAGGGAGGGAAAATGCAGGTCTTGTCTCCCCACCCGAGACTTGAAGGACTTGAATACATGGACAATAGAAAGGTAAGATGAAACAAAAAGGTGTTGTTTTTTTAACCAAGACAATGGAAGGGTGAGATGAAACAAAAAGGTGTTGGTTTTTACAAAAAAAAAACTAACTATCAAACGACATTGACTATGGTGCAACATATTTGCATGTATTTGTTCAACTGAAAACAAATTAAAACACATAGGAATCTTAACTTGGAAACTTTAATGTTGTTTTAAACGAAACATTTTTTCTTATGCATTATATGGCTTAGTTGGATGACAAGTAAAATTATAAGTTAAGTTAATTTTTTTTTAGTATTTAGAAAGATGAGTTTAAATTATTTTTTATATGTCATTTTAAATATTTTAATTAAAAATTAAAAATTATTTATCTATTTGAGTATTGAGAAATTATGGGTAAAAATATATTTTAAATATAATTAAAATTATAGAGTAAAATTTATTCAAATATTTAGAATTATAGGTAAAATTTTACATAATTTAGTTTTAAATATATTATTTAATAATATGTTCTCAGATCTTATTTAAATTTATTATTATAGAATAATAAAAATAATACATTTTTTAATAATTATAAGTATACATATTTAATAAGTAAAGTTTTGTGTATAATTATAGATATCATATTACCTTTATTTTTAATATAAAAATATTTTTAAAATTAATCAATTATTAAAAAAATATTTTAAAAAACTATGTAATATAGTGTAAAATTATTTTAAATAAAGACTAATTATTTTTAAGTTACTTTAACATTTTTTGTTTTATATTTATCTAAAATTTAATAACATGTATATTTTTTACATGTCATTATAAATATACAAATAAAAATATATTATCTATATAATTTACACATTAAACTAAATATTAAAATATATGAAAATGGTTTGGGTTAAAAAGCTACTATCTACTATATGCAAAATGGTTTGGGTTAAAAAATTACTATCTACTTTCTCTAAATGTAGAGAATGGGTGAACAACCTTCAACTCTCAAAATGGTCACTAAATAGGCTTCTAAACTTACCCACCTAAAATGGCAATAACTCCAAGACTTGACTTAAGCCTTCTAGGGTCTTCCCACTTGTTCCTACCATCAAGACAAACTTTTAGGAGAAGTGTTGACAAACCTCGTGGAGATGGTCAATTTTCGCACTAAAGGGAAAATAGGATAGTTAAGGAGTCATAAATGCTATTAAGAAGTTCTCGAAGGGTGGAAAATGTTCTCAACCCATACACATACCCCTTAGGCACTTGGATTACATTAAATTTGGCCTCTAGGATCATTTTAGGACCTATATAATTGGTTTGTAATATTTGAACTTTTAAAACCCTAAGGATGTAACCTTTCCACTAGACCCTAATTAGGGTAATTAATCTAGGTTACCAACTAATTAATCTTAAATTACTAACTTAATCAATCTTCAGATAATGGGTTATATTATCAATCCTAATTAATATGTTGATACACATATACAAATTACAAGTGTCAAGTGACACCATAAGATTCACAGTTATGCAACATTCAACCCCTTGCAAAATACAGAATGATACGCACATTCAAATTATGATACAAAAAAACACTAGACAATGAGGTTTGAATCACTTTACTAGATTGCACACACAATCAAATGTCGGTAGCTCAAAGAAAATCACATGTATATATTTAAAACTCATTTGCATAATCACATCGATCAAAACATTAAACTTTCATTTAAGTAACTTTTTCTCATTTCTGCACACATATTTGATCATCACAAATTACATAATTTAAGTATTTAATATATTCATAATTCTGAATCATTTGCTAAGTTACATCATCATAATGCATGTCTACACATAATATCAAATAACCTATTTAAGCATTTTTAAAGTAAAGCATCACATGATATAAAATAATATAAATAATGTCTAGTCCATTAGATAAAGTCTCAACATATCGAGTCATAATGTATCAGATGTGCTATGATGGATCGGGGCGAGGCCTCACACTTACCTTCTTCCATTACTACCAACATACATTCAAAGTCATATTGTCATTGTAGGGTGTGATTAGCAGCGAAAAAAGGACTTACTAATGAGAAATTGACACATGCAGCTCAAGCCTTTCCTCCCACACATGATCTACCCAAAACAAACTAAATTCACTTTTATTTTTTTGTTTATATCCTGATTTTGTCAAAATTTTGACACTATGCTTAAGGGATGTCTAAATTTTAACACTAAACTTAAGTGGCATCAAAATTTTGACCTTTTTGAGATATAATAATAAATAAATAAAGTGAAACTCACAAGCCAAAATGGCCTAACATTAAAAAAAATGGATGTAAAAAATGAAGGGAAAATGTACTAGTGAACTTCTTCCAATTATTTTTCCTTCTTATACCTTTCCATGTTCTCATATCTACTCTCAAGTTGTTAGACTTTCTTCAAAAGAAGTAAGCTTTGATACCAATTGTTGATTGTTGATTAGAATGGTTAAGTATTGAGAGGGTGGGGGTGAATCATTACTTATCAAATTTTATCTATTAATCATTTTTATGACATTAACCAATAGGTTGTCAAATAATTAAACTGATAAACCTTCTTATATAATTGATGACATCACTTATCAATTAAAAATTCATATGCATAAAATTAAATAACACCAAGACATAAAACTTTACATGTCCATGACACATAAGTTTTGGTATCATAGAAAAACCTTGTTCAAAGGGCAAAACTACGATGGGGATGGTACACACAACTTTTTTGCTGCAGTAAAAAAAGGTTGTTGATTAGGTTCACAATGGTGTTTCCTTTTAAGAAACTCACCTGGTAAAGTGACTAATACAATGTTAGTTGTATCTTTGATTTGTGAAGATTACTCAGTTATGAAATTTCATCCTGCCTTCCTTGGCATTCACCTTGTTAAATGATTTAGATAAAGCTCTCACACAAACTTATTAGTTCTATAATAGACTACATTGATTAAAGGATTTAATAAACATTGTAGAAATTTGGTTAGAATTTTTTTAAAAGATAACATGATTGTGACTGCTTCTATCTTAAAACTTGTCAAATCAATTTTGTACTCTACTTTTTCATTTTTCTCTTTGCTTGGCTTTTCGTTGTTCATCACTTTTATTCTCTATCTCCTCTCTTTTTTTATGTTCACATCTTAAGATTTTTTCCTTGATCTTGCAAACCCTATACATAATTGATCTTAGATCTTAGGGTTCATCTATTTCCTCCTGTTGTCAGCTAGAAAACAAAACTTCTTTAATACGATAACTATTGTTGACAATAGTCTGATAACATTGTTATTACTATACTCTAATAGTTATGTCTCCAATAATTATGGTTTGATAATATTCTTTACACATTGATAGTGCCTTTGTATATCGACAGTGTAGTTTTTTATTGGTTCTGTGAATGGTACTTACGTGTTTGACATCAATGACAAAAATATATGCCAAATATTCATTATACTCATCAAATGCCAATAGTATCTTGGTGTTCATACAAGATTCTGCAATATCAAAGAGCCAACTTAAAAAGGAGGGGTGGAAGAAGGAAAGGTTGCCTCTATTTTTGATGTCCTTTAAGGGGTTGATTATGTCTTCTTTCCCATTGTTGACACATGTTTAGGAGTGATGGTCAAACTATTAGCTCCAACCTTATCGTGTTTTCCTCTAGTCTTTACTGCACAATTTCCATTATCAAGAAAAGTATAAATGTCTTCAGAGTAATTGACATATGACATGTATTCAAAGAAATTAATGCTACCATTTAGTGAGAAAGTAAGTTCTTCTACAACTAGCACATCAGGTACTTCTCTAGATTAAGTCATCTATGTGAGTCAAAGTATTTAAATTCAAGAGGCCCCATTATACTTGGTGATTGATCACCTCTCATAGGGTTTGATGATCCTTCTAATTTTTTGATTGGTTGATCACCTTACATAGGGTTTGATGATCCTTACACATGCATAATTAACTCCTTGATTAACTCCTCAATCTTAAGAACATGCATCCAACTCAATAAAAATATTTTACATCATTGCTTGTGCCAATCCAAACACTTATACAAAATTATGTTACTCGACGCTAATAGCATCCTAATGCTTGGTAGATACTAGTTCTTCCAATTGTCCCTAAGCTTCAACTGTGCTCGGCTTTCACTAAAATATTTAGTCTTAGTATCATTTGTTATATGTTGCCTCCTAAACAACCTAGAAACAACTTATTATATACATCTTTTGATAACATCACTCGCCCTATATAGAGTGGCTCAGTCGCATTGATGATCGGCTAACTCTGCATTGTGAATCAACAAGTGTTTTGCACTAACTAACAATACTAGATTATGTTTAGGGTCAATAATCTCCCCCTTTGGCATTAGTAGAAAAAACACTTTGTCATGATCAAAAACTTTTTCCACAACTTTAAAATATGTACCTCTCCCTTAGAATCTAATCCATACCTGTAGCTCGATCCATACATATATGATGCTTATTTTCAAAATCTTTTTCAAAACTATTTATTTCTCACATTCTGAGCATCAAACTGGATAACTCCTTATTACTCCAAAAATATATACCAAAATTTTATGGTTTTGAGAAGTGAGTGCCAACACACTTAAGTTATTTACTTAGTTCATGCCAAACAAGTAACATATGCCAAGCAAACCATAGAGCATGTCGAGTTCACAATGAGTGTCGAGCCACTCATGTGCTAAGTCATTCAAGTGCCAAGTAGATAGTGTATGTCAAGTGACACAGGATTTGAGTAAACTATGGATGCCGAGCAATATAGATGTCGAGTCACAGTAGAGAGATTAGTGTATGTTGAGCATGAGAGACTTTAGGTGCTGAGTGAGATAATTTTGACATAATTGTTTGTAATGGCACAAACAACTATGTAAACCATTTTTTAGCTGACTTAAGGATGAATTACAATATTTTGGAGATAAGGACAAATCTTAAGTTGGATTCCCAATGCAATTACATGCAACTAATCAGCAAATGGGAAGGATTAAGTGGCAAAATGGATGAATCTTAGTCATAGATTCATACCTAACCCAAAGTCACCAAAGTCTTCTTAAGGAGGACAAACCCTAAACCTTATATGGATGTTGAAGGAGCAAATAAAGAAGTTTGCATGCGCAAACAGAGCATTCATGGTGGCTTAGAAGTTATGAAGTGAAACTAGATTGCAGAATCAATTAGATCATAATAGAGGATAGAGAAAAGCATACAAAAAAGAGACATCTGATCAAGAAGGATCAAGAAGACATTATTTAGAGGTGATTCGTAAACAAGCAATCAAGTGCTAACCGAAGGATCAATGTTGAGACATTCTAATAGGTGATTTCAGTCAAAATCTCTTAATAGAGTAGTCCTAATAGGCTATATGAAATCCTTTAACAGGGTGCTGACTTAGTTGTGAGTTAAAGTCCTTTAGCAAGGCACACTTCTAACAGGGTGTTGAAATCCTCTAACAAGATGAGACCTAACAATCTTTGTAAGCCTTTAACAGGGTAGACCTTTCACAAGGTAGATCATGACTCGTGATCAAAACATTGTAACCTTCATTGGATACACTTTATTATTGCAGTAGTGAAGATTTGTGGGTATCATCCCCACCCCAATTTTACCTTCTCATTGGAGGGTCTCTAGGTAATCATATCTAGTGTTATGTGTGTGAATGTTTTTTTTGCTTAAATGATTTAGATGTACATGCTTTACGTGTTATTTCAGCTTACTCATTGAATGCATGAGATGGATGTATGGTGAAATTTTTATGGGTCCAAGTTAAAATTACTGATTCAAACCGCCCCCCCCCCCCCACCACCTCGCTCTTAGGAGTTTACCTTTCCTATTGTAATTCCAATAGTTTCAAATCAAAATTTGATAGCATGCATATACATACACTTTCTTACTTGATCATGCATTACTTCCCCCTTATTTTTTGTCAATTATGACTTCAAACAAATTTTCAATTGGAGTTCTAGGAGGATCCTGAATGCCTTTAGAAATGGATGGTGCAATTTGGTAATGATTGACACTGTGTTGTCCCAATTAGCCTTTAAAGTATGCAGTACTTGTTTTTGTATTTTAATCTTGGCCTCTAGATTCACCATATTATCTAAAATGGATAGGTGTTGGTCCTTCACAAGATCCATAGTAGTTTTTATGTGCCTTCACATGACATTCATTTGAGGTAGCAACCTTGCTTGAATTTCATTCACCTCATTTCTTATTGGCACTCTTCTTGTTAAAGTTTTGACTGTTTCCCTTGTAAGAATTTGATTTGTTAATAGTAAACTAAGCTCGATTTGGGATCCATGCTCAATTCTTTTCTATCTTTATGTAGATATGCATCTATCTTACCATTCTATCCCTTACAAACTTGTAATAAGAGGGAATACCATCACACAACTTTGCAAACAATGAATTTGCATTTGTGGTTAAATGTTCTAGCTCAGTGATATGAATGGAAAGCTCAACTTTCTTAATCACTATCTCACTACGTACTTTTTCCATCACTCTATTGTCATACTTCCTCTTTTCTCTTTGCATCAACTTCTCTTGAATGTCTACATCAGAATCATTAACTTTTTCCATAATTTTGATCAATTTCTCAATAAATGGAGTATTTTCATCCAAATCATTAACAATAATTGTATCAAGAAAAATGTCTTTGATATAATACAATACTTGCCTCTTTTGATGTTCTCTTCTTAACTCAGCTTGCTTAGCCTTCCTTGCAAATAGTTCACTTAATATTATCATATGCTCCTCACTCAAATTAAATTTAACCCAATCAGGAATAACAATGTCTTCATCTAGAGTGATAGGCTTACCTCTTATGACTTGAGGTGAATGTTTCACCTTCTTCTTTAACTTCTTGCTCTTGGGATCTAGTGTGCTAGATCTCAGTTCAGTCAGTTGCAAACCTTGAGTTTGAACTCCAAAATTTAGCTTTTGTGACTCAATAGTCACCTCTTCTATCTTTGATTCATCTCTAGACATCTTCTCTTTTGTTCTTACAATTGTACCCATCTTCTATATAGATTCATCTTGTCTTTTCTCTCCTTTATTAGTTTGGAGCTCATTGGTGAAGCTCAAATGTCTTGCCTCCTTCATTCCCTCAATCTGAGGTTCTAAGGCACTTGGTCTTTGACCTATAGTAGACTTATCTGTTTGATAATCATGAATTTTATCTTCTTTCTCATTTTTATCTTTTCCCTCAGTGACTACATTTTTCTATGTAGGCACTTGTGTGATTTCTCTTGTATTCACTGACACACTCTACTTCTTGGCATCACCAACTTGTACATTACCTTGGCTATCAACTAGACTTAATGTAGCAACATGAATAGATGAAAGTTCAACCAGTTATCCTGCAAGTCAATCTTTGGGTAATCCTTTACTTGTACTAACACATGGTTAGGGTTCAACAACTTTGCATGAGTTGGCAACTACATAGACTCAATCTAAACTAGACCTGCACTTTGTTGTACTAGATTAGTCATGACATTTTTATTTCTAATGCGACTTGTTTCAAGTTCATCATATATAACCACTGACTTTGTTTTCCCTTCACTTAGTTGCACCAAATTATTGAAAGTATCAACAAGATTATCTTGACCATCATCAATGTCTTGTGTGTTGTCTAGTTCTACATTTGCATGTTCATCCTTTTCTTCCTCATTCTTTTGTTCATCATTAGGCATCACACCATAAATCTTTCTCCATGTTATTTTTGTCTCTTCAACAACATTTTCTATTTTATTTTTTAGTATAAAAAATGCTCTCCTCTTTGGTACAACCCTATTAGTATTATATCTTAAAGCTATACAAATCTGACCCTTATCTAATTCTGAGATAACCTAAGACAATGTTGTTTCTCTTATTTTCCTTTCAGTGTCTATTGCAAAATTTCACTTTCCATCAATCTTTTTGTACAATTCCTCAGGAATCATTCTTCCTAACTCTATAGGTGTATACTTAAAATTCACCATCATATCAATTACTGCTTCTTCTACTTTATTCTTATCCTCCTTACTCAATTTATCATATTTTATATACTTGAAACCAGAAAATCTTGTAGTGCTCCTAAGACTTGCACATACCTCATCAATGTTTTGGGACTTTTTTTGCGTAGCTATTCTGAATTGACTTAATTCATTTGACTCATTCTTCTTTGCTTTATCCTCCTCATCATCCTTCTGCATAATGAGATTTCTCCTTGGTTTCTTTCCATGATTTCTTAGCTCATCTTCCACAAGTGGTCTTTCTCTTTGTTGAGCTCTTGACTTGAGTAGGCTTGATTATCTTCACAATGCCTTTTTTCTAAGGCTTGGCAAATGCAGTCATAGTTTCCCTTGTTCTTTGTCATGTAGGTGTAGTTTCCCTTGGTGGTGTAGGTGTAGGTTTTGCTACAACCTTCTTAAGGCTCTTCTTAACATTAGGCTCAACAATAATAGTTTTCTTACCTCTTCTAGCATGTGGCTCAACAACCACTATCTCCTTGTCTTTATTAACTACATCTTCTTCATCGTCATTATTTCTTGATCTATCCTCTCATTTACCTTCAGTAATCTGCAAATGCATTTTTTCTAGGCTCCTTCTCCCAAGACTCTTTCCAAGTTCTCAATCATGGCCTTCCTCTTCTTATTCAGCTTAGGTGCATTAATTTGAACAATCTTTGTCACCTTTTTGTCTCATATATGTCGAATGGCTCAGCATTCTTGTCAACTTCTTCTACCAACAATGAGGTGATTATTGTAGTTAATTCATCAATATTAACCTTATAACATAGAGGTCTCAACCATGCAACCCTAGGTAGAACTACTTGTGCATAGTTAAAATTAGTGTCTACTAAGAAACATATATTATCCTAATAATTGTGTACTAGGGATTGTGGTATCTTAGACCTATTCTTCATTTTCCTCTTGAGTTCTTCAAAGAAACCATTGATAATAGTTAAAAAATTATCACCAATCTGACCAGTAAGCTCATTAATCTACTTGGTAACTAGTTTCTTCTTATCCCAGACTACATTGCTAATGGTGGAAAACATATTTTGCACATAAAAGAAAACACAAACTATCAAAGATCCAAACTTATTAGATAATTTTCTTCACTCTACTTATACTTTCCAAATTCTCTACTAAATGTGTAAGTCAGAGGTCTGCAAGGTCATAGCTATGATCTTTCTTAACAATTTTCCATCCCAAGTATACTACAACACTTGGAATGTTATCAAGTCGAGTTGACTGATAAAATTTATTGGAAATGACTTTGATAACGAATTCAATCTTCACATTGTCAATGGTAGATATTTTCACTCCTCTTTGTTTTACTAAGCCAGTGTGTTGGCCTCAATCTCATCTCTTCCTTGGCAGCAAATTACTCGTCCTTCAGTTGTTTGTTCTCACTCAACTTATCATATTTTGCTCTCAGCTCAAAATCTCCTACTTCACCTATCTTGCCCATATAACATTATCTCACATTGTTAATCATGATTACCCTCAGTGGAAAAGAGTACAGGGCACCCGAAGAATCATCCTTCATCACAAGTTTAAGATACACTCTAAATTTGGATGGGCCACATTCATTGATCCTGACTAATTGAGCATTACTAACCTATAATAGTATCTTCTTTGTAGTAGTGGATGAACTTGATGTCATTCTAATGATCTAGGGTTTGATAAAAAAACTTATGCATAGCTTGGCCTTTACAATCTGCTCACAAGTCACTTCAAATGTCGATGACACACCTTTAGATCCTTTACAAGCATTCTCAAACTAATTTGGATTCTCTTGAGTTCTTCTTCTCTTCAAATTTTGAATGATGTGTGAAAAAAGTGACTCATAAGATTCACTATATAGTGTAGAAATTCAAATTTAGGGCCTCATCAATGCTTCGTACATATAGTGGGTGTGTTATAGTTATCGTGGCTATCTCTATAAAACTTAGCAAACACACTTCCAAAGTTCTATTTACTTGATCAATGCCACAGCTTGGTCATAACTAACATTTTGGTTTGGTCTCTTCAGGACTCTAAAACTGACACTCGATCATCACCAAATTTTCAACTTGGCACCAAAATACATTAGCCAACTCAAATATCATAACTATCCTTATGCATCTAATATCATGTTGATTTAATCCTTTATCCAAACAATCTTAGGAAGCGATGTATGTTCAACAAATTTAAATTCAGTTCCATGCCTACCTCTTTGCTCAGTTTGAGGTGGAGGAACCACCTAGTCCATTAGATTAAGTGATCACAACTTCACAATTTGAACTATTTTCTTCTTCAATTTTCTTTTTCTAGATTTGATTCATTTTGGTTCTCACTTCTTCAATATTGACCTTTTCTTTGCCATTCTTTTCTTCATCATTAGGTATTGGTGCTTGGTTCATAGAGTCCCTACTTAGGTGACCGACCTTTTAACAATTGAAACATAGTGGTCCAAAGTTTCTCTAGTTTCTTGATCTTTCTCTAAGATGTATCCTTGCACAATTTATTTCAATATGTTTGTACTTTCCACAAATTGACAATCGACCCAAGTGTTGTAATCCCAATTTATGGAATTAACTAGCCTAGGTGTTTTGCCTTGACCTTTAGGTGTCCAATTGATCTCTGCTTTAGATCTCCAATGTTGTACCTTACGACCATACTTCTGACATGTGCAACAATAGCCTTCAAATCTAGATGTAGTTTGTCTTGTTGGTCTTTGATCTACTTTCATGTGCTTGATGTTCGTGCTTGTTAATATTGAAATAATTACCATTGAATTTAGGTTTAGGATTTGAATTACTAATTTTGCTCCTATAAATGTTTTTTGTATGACCTAGTTTTCCATAGTGATAGCATGTAGGCTTCTTGTTCTTGGCATTCCTTTGTTCTCCATGCTTTGATGACTCTCCTTGTTTGACAGATGATATGAACTTGGTATAACCAAGTCCAATAGTGTCATCAAGTTGTCTCATAGCCTCTACAGATTTGTTCACTCTTTCCATAATTTATTTCTTAGATCTCAATTTAGTTTTCAGTTGATTGTTCTTGGATCTCACATTTGAAACCTCTTCCACCTTCTTAGCGATCTAATTATTGGCACTTAATAACTAATTGACCATGTCAAATTTATTTTGAGTCAACCTTTGTACCTCAGTGATTCCCTCATCGGGACTTGTTACTATCTACCTTGTGTCTTCTTTGGTCAATACCTTGTCCTCTTCAACCTTTTTCTTTTGTTCAGTCACTTTAGATAGCCTCACTAACTATATTTAATGTTCTCTTTTCAGTGCTCTTACGTTTTCATTAAGGATGTTGTTCCTTTCCAATATATATGTTATTGTTGAATTAGTTTCACTAGATCTACCTTCATTACATAAGTCCTCAATGCTTTATTCCTTGTATTGGGTGTCATTTTTTTAATTGTCATCTCCTTCCTTCTCTTTAGGGATTTATTCAATTCCTCCTTTGTAGCCTTGACTTGCTCAAATGCAAGCTGCAAATCAATCTTTTAATTCTCAATAACCTTTCTCAAATTATAGGCTCCATCTCCAAGATCTTTGACTCTCAAGTGGTTGGACTTATGTTTAGAGAAATTAGCTCTGATATTAATTATTGAAAATCTAATAGGGAAAGTAAGATGTTGAGGGCTAGGGGGTAAATCAGAGTCTTCAAAACTTTTACTTCTTCGAACATTAACCATGTTCATACACAATTCACCACACACATCTTTGTCTTAACCTTGAACTTTTGCATGCATTATTATATGTCAATATGTAATATCAGATCTAACATCTAATAACATGAATAAAACATATACGTAATAAATCAACACATAACACAATGATTTGGTAATGTACAAACCCTCCAAGGTGAAGGTAAAACTATAGTGGGGATGACACCCACAAAATCTTCACTACTATTGCAATAAAGTGTCCCTCTTAGGGCTACAAAGTTTGATCACTTCTGATGATCTGCCCTATGAGGGGTCTCTCCTATTAAGAGCTTACAAGACTTTTTTAGTCTACCTTGATTAAAGGATTTTAACTACACAATTAAGTAAGCACTTTGTTAGGAGATTTACATAGGCCTATTAGTACAACTCCGTCAAGAGATTTACCCTGAAATGCCTGTTAAAAATGTATCGGTACCTTGGTCATTCAGTGTTCACTCTAAATTTGATGACATATCACCTCTATATAATCTAATATCACATCTCTGTGATAAATCTTTAATAGCTTCTTTATGCACTGCTTGGTTGTCTTATTACTTCTTAACACTTAACTCCACTAACTTCGCCTTCAACTTAGTATCCAAACTTTTAACTCACAACCAACAAGAAATGGGTCTCATAATCCTTCTTAAATAGTTTTTTGATGAAGCTTCCAGATCATGATCAACGGTCCAAATTCATCTTTTTTATCATTTAGCCCTTCTAATTTTTTGATTGCTTGATCACCTCTCATAGGGATTGATGATCATCAGTTACATTCATAATTGACTTCTTGATTAATTCCTCGATCTTAAGAACACACGTCCTTCTTGATAAAAATGGTTTACATCAATTTTGTTGACATTAAGGTGAATTTGTCTATTAGTGACTTAGCACTTAGTTAGTTAGTTTTAGTTACTATCGAGCTAATCAATTAAACTACAGTTCATGATGAGCTTCACAGTATCTACCAAGCATCTAAGATAGTTTATAGTATTTCCCGAGCATAGTAGAGTCTACTGAGCTTTCTAGTATTAGTAATGAAGATCTTAGCGTTAACTGAGCTCTACAATGTTAACCAAGTATATTAGTGTCTATTGAGCTCACAGTGTTATCAAAGTGAATTTAGTGTTGACCAAGCCATGCAGTGTCAACCGAGTGATTCAGTGTCTACTGAGTTTCTTAGTTTTCACTGAGTCATATAGTGTTGACCAAGTTCCTGCTACTCGAAGTAATTAGTAATGACTGAGCTTCAATGTCAATTGAGTGCCAGAGTCTTTCGAGTGTTGACAGTGTTTGTCGAGTGTTAGAACATCACCAAGTTGTCTTCAGAACCTGAGTTACAACAATGGGCCAACTTTGTGAATTATGATGAATTTGGTATTGTAAGCAACTCCATAAGGTAATTAAGTAGATTGATATATATGTAATACATTGTGTCATATCCAAATGTAGTAATGAGTATGTGAATAAGTAAGAAGCAAATGAGTATGGATTGAAGAAGGCTACAAGCAATATAAGGAAAAGTAGAGATTTATCTATCGTAGTCAGGCGATCATTGTAATTCAAGGAATCTCATTCAACAAATCAAAATTTTAGATCAGAGATCAATCACTAGTTCATCCTAATAGGTGCATTAGTCAAATCCTCTAACAAGGTGGACTTAATCATCTTATTCCAAATCTCCTAACAGAGTGCATGCTTCATTGTATGTTTATAAATCCTTTAATAAGGTGGACATAACAATCCTTATTGCTCCTAACAGGGAAGATCACCAAAAGTTCTCAATTGTAAGCCTTAATAGGCCAACTTTATACTACAGTCATAAATCTTGTGGGTATCATCCCCACCCCAATTTTACTTTCTATTTTGGAAGGTTTCTGGGTTACCAATATTGTGTCAAAGTGATATGAATGTTTTATTGCTTTCAGTCTTTCATGCATGCAACTAGATCATATTGTGTGGTGATGGTTTAATTGGTGAATTAAGTTTAAAGTTTTATTGGTTCCTGATTCATCCCTCTCCTCTCAGTAACGTAGACTATATTAGATTCCCAACAATTGGTATCAGAGCTTTGGTTCTCACATCAGAAGTTTAGTAGCTTGAGAAAAGATCAAAAATAATGAAAGTCTATAGATTGGAGAAAGTTATTGAAAATGAAAAGTTGGATCTACAATTAGCCATGGATCAACTCGAGAAAGTGAAGGAGAAACTCCCTCAATCCCTAAATAGAAGGAAAGAACTTATAGCACAAATAAATGATAATCTCTACACTAAAGAAAGAATTGAAGACATTTGTCAAGAAAGAAGTTAAGATGAAGCCAATGCAACAATCACAAATCTACTTGAAAAGAATCTTACTCCTCATGAAGAAGTCAAAAACTTGAAAACAGAACAAGAAATTCAATCAGTCAGATTATGTGAAGTCATGGAACAAAAGAACAATGAAATTAATCAACTATCTCTTCAGCAAATAGATATGATTGATCAACTTAATGATGTAAATCAAGAGGTTATCAAGTTAAGGATAGAAAATGAAAGATTGAAGAATGATCTTAGCATAGAAAAGTAGACCAATGAGAGGATAATGAATTCACAAGAAAGCATGAATCAGTTGGACAAGTAAACACAATTCAGACACAAAGGTAAAGTTGGATTAGGATATATAGAAGAAGGTGAATCTTCTTAGCAAGGAGCTCAAAAGAACAAAAGACCTACATGTAGTCATTGTGGAAAATAGGTCAAACATCAAAAAAGTGTTGGAGCAATCGTAAATCAAAGTTCAATGGGAAGTGTTATGGTTGCAAGAAACCATGACATAGAGCAAGTGAATGAACAGAGAAACCTAAGTTTGAAGGAAAGTGTCGCAATTACAACAAACACGAACACAAATCTTTAGAGTGCAAGACTAAGAAATGGAACCCAACAGAACAAATTGTCAAAGCTATATTTGGTTGGGATTACAATACATGGTGTAGATGTCACTATTGTGGTGAGTTTAGACACATTGGAGCAATTTGCATAAAGCATCACATAAGGAAGAGAGATGTTTTGCATGTACAAAACTTGGACATCTTGCCAAGAGCTATATGAACATAGGAAGAATTGAAGATGAAAAGAAAAGCAAAGAAAAGCATGACAATATCAGAAAATACATGAGGCAGAAATGGGTGCAAAAATCTCCAAAAAATGCAAGCCAAAGTCATGAAATTGTTGACACCCAAGTTGATGAGTTGGGTAACTCAACCTTTTCAACTTAGACATCCATGGAGATTACTAGAACTGAGATTCAGAAGAAGACATCCCATACCAGTTCCAGATAACAAGTAGAAGATCTATATTAGCATTCAAGATACACAAGGATCACCGAGCTATGATGAGAGCTGAAGACCTTACTAAGCAAGGTTGAATCATAAGACCTCAAGGTCGAGTTACATATTCTTATAAATTTTTGGATGCATATGCTGAGTTGGTGACTCTACCAAGTACCAAGTTTAGATTGACTGGTGATAAATTTATCGAGTTTGATGTTCTCTCTGAGTTGGTAGTTTCTATAGAGTCGAGAGACCTTATTGAGTTAGAGGTGTCTTCTGAGCATTAAAGGCCAAACAGAGTGGAGGATAGCCTGTCACTGAGTGAACATTTGTACAAAGCATTAATGGTAATCGTAAAGACTGGATTTTGTTAAAAGGAGGAAATCAAATGTATTGTTTCATCATGAATTTTTAGAGCTTAGAGCAAAGAACAATTTCAGAGCCTCGAGCAATTCAAGCAGTTGTTGTTGAAGATTTCTCCCATGTTCAAAAGTTTAACCGAGTAGAATGGTGTCTTCCAGTAGCAAGGTGAAAAAGGGTTCAAAGATGTTGGTTCATGGAGTTGATTGCAAGGCTCCCATGTTCAAGTTGAGTCTAGCAGTTGCAAAAACACTTGACCCTACTAGAGCACAATCTCAAATTCCACCAAAAGTACTTCTTATACATGACATTAGGTCATTTTATCACTTCTAAATTTAAGAATTGGGAACCCTAGAGATGAACCAAGCATACAATGAGCTATGTGTGGATGGTGTTTTGAAACCCAAGCATAAATAACTGGAGACAAAGTGTTTAATACATATTCTATATATGCCAAGGGATTTCCAAGGAAAATGGATCAGATTCATCCTAAGCCGAGTCCATAACATGCATTTGTGGGTAGATCACCTTGTCTAGATTACAAAGAAGATGATCCATAAGATAACTGGGTTACCAATGTTGAACAAGACAAAGAACATGAAAACCCTAGGTCAAGTTGAACTAGATAAAAGAACTCTTGCTAAATGGGATGGCAGAGGAATGAAGTTGAATGGTCTTACAGATATGGAGTTGAAGTTTGGAATCCATGTACTAGCACATAAGATATAAATCTTGAGCCATTTGAACAACATATCATGTGAAGCTATTGACCTAGCGCTAAAGGTGGTGAAGATTGTCTTTCAACCATTCCGAGCTAATGTTGAACTAGTTTATCAAAAACATGGACATCATCCGAGTCTCGAAGAACAACCCATGTAATTTTGGTTCTTCATTACTTCTTTATTCTTTTATGTACAAAAGTCTTTCCCTTTGAAGGGAACTATGGTGTGGAAGAAAGATACACTAGTGTTATATAAAATCAATGAGTTTATGCAAAGATGGGTGAAAATTTTGAAAGTATAATGGATAACTACTTTGAGACCTTCAAACAGAAAATGCCAAATAGATTCAGAAAACCAAGGAAGTTGGTAGAAGGCTATAAGCAGGACATCTTCATTTTGGTTGATTGTGAGAAAGTTTATATCCATGCAGTAAGGCCAAGGGTGGCATCGATTAAACCTCTGGGATATGAGGTTAACATAGATGACACCAAGGACATCATTGAGGCTCTCCTAAGTAAGCTAGTAGACCCCAAGACATCTTGTTTTGGCACCTATGAGGAGGCTAAGGCCATAATTGAACTTGAAATCAATTTACCTCAAGCACTAGAGAGAGAAAGGAAGAAGGTGGAGAAAATATTAAAGAACACCAAATCATCAAGTCCCCCTCTCATGCTAACTGAAGGAAAAGGTGATGACCTTAAAGAAGAAGAAGGCGAGGAAGAAGAGTAACCTAAAGAGGAAGGGCCTCCCAAGATGAAAGGGGAGGTAATTATAATAAAACCTGCAAAATCATCCCCTACAGTGTTCACCAAAAGAGCAACAAAATCAAGAAGGAAACTTAAGCTTGGAAAGGATGAAGATGAAGCTGAACAAATAATATTTTAGAAGATTGCTCCTACATTTGTAGAGAGATTAAAAAGATTAGAAGAAGGAGGTGGCATGTCATACTTCAGTTCTTTTAGGTATGACACTAGGAGTGCAGAGGAGAAGAAACAAATTGAGGATACCCTAGTGGCAAAGATAGCAAAATGGAAATACTCTCTTGATGAGCTAAAAGCTCGAGTTCTTGATATAATTCTCAAGGAAGTTGAACCAATATGGGAAAATGCAGTAAATATTGCAAGAGACATCAGAAAATAAACGTTGAGATAACTCATGCTGAGTCTCAGTGATAAGGAGATAAAGAAATCACTAAAGGAGAATGAAATAAAGCTTACTCCAAAATTAATGCATTATTTATCTTGTTAAATGATATTGAGTTAGTTGTGAAGTCCAACACCATAGCATGGAAGAACATCTATGAGCTGCACAAACCCAGTGATCAAGTTGTGCAGATTGATGACAAGGATGATGAAGAAGAAGATGTGGTAAAAGACAATGAAGTAATCAATAATGAATAAATTGATGACATTGATAATGTTGATGCTAAAAATGAAGAAGATCAAGAAGCAATAGGAGGAGATCTTCTTGAGATTCGAGTATTTAGGAATCTAATGCAGTGAAGATAACAGTAGATTATGGCCTCTTTTCCCCATTCTCCAAGCAAAGCCTTAGTGAAACCTAGCTCATAGAAGGCTTCTACCAAGTTGGTTGAGGTAAAAATTGCATTACCAAACACCCAACCAATCTCTGGAGCAACATTACTAAGTATCATGATCAATGAAGCTCCCTTCACTTCATCTATCGAGCAACAGGCTCCATTCTTTCCAACATTAGGCATTACCAAGCAACGACAAGGTATTCTCATTGTTAGTATTATTTCTTCTAGATTTGTTGTTGTTTCTACTAATTATACTATTGTTTCATTACCGAGTGAGTCTACAATAAGTGCAATGATAGTTGAGATTAAGCCTCAACCGAGCATAGAAGTTTTGAGCAAAGGAAAATAAATTGTTCCTTCTGCTATTCAAAAAGAAAAGGGTAAAGAGGTAGAAGCCTCTAAGGAAGAAATTGATCTAGAGGAGGACATTATGATACTAGATTGGGATCTTTCCAATATGACCCTTGATCAGATGGATGCCCTTGGTGAGCTTTGGAAAAAGAGGGCCAAACAACAAAAGAGAAGAAGAAGAAGAAAAACTAGGTACTTGAAGACATCAAAATCATATTTTTGGATGTTTTGAATATTGAGGTTGATGAGGAACAACCTATTTTGGATCAATTGGTTGAAGTTGTTCACAAGTACAATGAGCATATCAATGGGCAAGATAAACTTCTACAGAGGGCATAAAGAAAATTTGAGAATAAAGTTTTAAAGAAGGTAGCACAAAATATAGCTATTGACCAAGTAGAATTATCTACTATTCTTGCTACACTTGAAACTTATGTAAATAATTTTATTTCTTTATTTGTTAAGTTAAGTGATACATCTATCTTTACTAAGGAAATAAATGATAAACTATCCAAGATAGATAAGGATATGAAGGCAGGTGCACAACAATTGTCACTTGATCCCAATTGTAGCTTTGCACATTTTGTGAAGATCAGGTACTTGACAAAACTTCAGGCAGAATTATTAATGGAAGAAGCTAGGATTAGGGCCACACTTGCAAATATTCAAGGCATGATCCTTCCCAACTTGGATGCAATGCAAAAACATATTGCACATACAAAGACATTGGTCCTTGACAATAATTTCTCCATAGCTGTCCACATGATTGAACTTTTAGCAAAAGTATAAATAACCTTGCATGGATCTAAGGTATTGCAAGAGAATTGGGACAAGACCACGGCGATCATTTTGAAGGTACACAATGATTTCTTGTCACATTTAGTATTAACTTGTAAATATTTTGAACCTTTGGAATATATGTCAAAAAGGGGGAGAAGATTATTGGTATATTATCATACTCCAAATATATGTACAGGGGAGAGATATAAGTATGGGGGAGTGGTAGTATTAAAGGAAACATATGTACAGATAGCAAAAAATATGTTTACAAAAGTAATTCTGAAAAAAAAAAAACAGAGTTAGAGGTTACCAAGCTACAACAATAAATATCAGTCAAACTCAAGTTAAAGACCCAGATTGTTGACAAGGGAAGTTTTGACTTATAATTTTGAGAATTTAGACCCTTGGTATGATAAGTGTTTTTATTACTAATGCAAAATGGGGAGATTGTTGACATTAAGGTCAATTTATCTACTAGTGACTTAACAGTTAGTCAGTTGGTTTCAGTTGCTACCGAGCTAATCAATCAAACTATAGTTCATGACAAGCTTCATAGTATCTATTGAGCATCTAAGATAGTTTACAATATTGCCTAAGCGTAGCAGAGTCTACTAAGCTTTCCAATATTAGTAATGGAGATCTTAGTGTTAACCAAGCTCTGTAGTGTTCACCAAGTATATCAGTGTCTACCGAGCTCATAGTGTTATCAAAGTGAATTCAGTGTTGACTGAGCCATGCAGTGTCTACCGAGTTTCTCAATTTTCACTGAGTCATATAGTGTTGACTAAGTTCTTGCTACTCAAAGTGATCAGTAAGGACCGAGCTTCAACATCATCTAAGTGCCAGAGTCTGTTGAGTCTTGATAGTGTTTGCCAAGTGTCAGAATATCACGGAGTTGTCTTCAGAACCCGAGTTACAGTAATTGGTCGACTTTGTGAATTATGATGAATTTGGTATTATAGCCAACTCCAGAAGGTAATTATATATGTAATACATTGTATCATATCTAAATGTAGTAACAAGTATGTGAATAAGTAAGAAGCAGATGAGTACAAATTGAAGAAGGCTACAATTAGTATAAGGAAAAACAAAGACTTATCTATCAGAGTCAGGTGATCAAAGGATGAAGCTTGGGAACACAACGTACTAAATGTGTTAAAGTGTGATGCTCAACAATATGTGAGCCAAGTGATATATTAATTATGATGAGACACCACCACTCTTCTTTGGAAATGTGTACATCTTGTACCCACCTATGTGGAGAAGAAAAAGGTTTGACATGACAAGGGAAAGGCACCTGCATGGAGTTACACTACCTGTTGTAACCCACTAGTCACTGGGTCATTCACATACCTAAACTCATGACTATTGATCAATAATTTTAGACTTCCTAAATCCTCTAACCGATAATGCTTGCACACATTGAGAGATCAAGGACTTAAGGAACATCATAACTCTACGATAAGCTTATATGAAACTTGACATGACAAAAAGTTAGAGAAGGGCTAAAAATCATGACAATTAGCAAGACCTTTTTTATAGGGACCTTAAAAAGGAACAAAAAATGGAAGTTTGACTATCACATAGAAAGAGTCTGGTAAGGTTTAGCAACATACTCTATAATGATAACAAAGGGGTGGTTATAAGATGTAGGTAAGGAGAAAAGAATGTTGAAGGCCATGTACAAAAGGCTAGCAAAAATATTCTTATTGGGGGACTTCAATGATGTGTTGGAAAACACTAATGTCGTAACTTGTACCATTACCCATTCTAGGGACTTCTACCTTTAGTCAGTGTAGAAGCAAAGAAATTAAATTTTTTCCTATCCTCGTGTGGTTGGAGGAGGTGTGTAGGGAGCATATAATTATGTATTGGCTAGGACGTACCTATTCCTAAAGAAAGTGGTTGACTTGAATGATAAAAGAGGACTTAGTTCGATTTAAAAATGTCCCGTATCAAAATGTTTAATATAGAGAATTCAACAACTCATGTGCTTTGTGAGGATAAAGACAAGCACTTTGCCTATAGACCCATGTGCTTGGTGGTGGCAAATTCCATGAAAAAATCAAGGACTCAATAAACCCCTATTCCTACAATGGTATACTAGTGATATGGATATGTGAGGAGACATATATAATGTTTGGTTTTTATTAGTATGTTAGTATAGAGAACCCCTATTTTATTGTTATATAAGGAATACAAATATATATAGTATACGTTGTAAAGGTTTGAACATAGCTATGAAGCATTTTGTATTTTGATAGAAGACATGACAACCAAAAATATATATGGTTGTGATCCATTTTTATATTAATGCAGGATACAACCCCATAAAGATGTAATATATGGACTAAAAATTATTAACTTTTTCATTAAAGTAATTTAGATGAACACAATTCCATTAATCAAAATGTTGTTTATAAAAATATAAAAAGTTTAACATACAAACTACTATAGATATCTTAAAGTTAATATAAAATTAGTTATATATTAGTTATATTAATACAAACTTTTAAAATATATCTAGAGTAAATATGAATTACTTTATTTTATCTATTTGAAATTATAGAAGAGATAATAATTTAAACTATTTTATCAAAATTAATTAATTGACAAGAGAAGACTCTTTATTTACAAATCATTTGTTCATCAATATTTATAAATTCTTATTCTAAGAAATCAACTAAACTTTGTGTATTCATACTGTTAAATGTTAATTTGTTGTACCAACCAACAACAATCCTACATATATAATCTTCTTCACGAATCAATTTATATTTCATTATTTTAATACTAAAAAGACAAAATAATCACAACTAAAGAATTTATGAATTAAATCCTTTAAAAAATCAACTAACTTTATCCAATCATACTTTTAAATGTTAATTTATTGTACGGACCAATGTCAATCCTAGATATGTAATCTTCTTTATGATTAATTCTAGAAACCTTATCTAATAACTAATCAAGAGATAATGACAAAGATATTCTATTCTATTATTGTAATAGTAAAAGACAAAATGCTCCCAACAAAAAGTAGTTATGAATTTAATAAATTAATCAAAATACAAAAATGTTTAAATATACAATTATCACCATTATAATATATTTGAAATATAATATATTATTAAGAATATAAGAGTTTTCCACAATAATGTAAAAAGTCTAAGACCTTTCTTAACATTTTGTAGTTGCTATCCTTGTAATAAGAAACATTGATATTTTTTTTTACACAATTAAATACCAGAAATATCACTGATTACTACAATATCTTTCTCCCTCGAGTGGTTTGCTTCCCATGGGATTGAAGTGGTAAGATGACTTGAAAAAAGAAAAAGAGATATTAATTTTAATATTAGAATTAATAATAATGTTATAGTTTAAAAAACATTTATTATATAGAAACCTTTGCTAGTTTAGGGCCATAATTGAGAAATGGAGACAACAGACATCGATTTCCAGGCCTGTAAAGCAGGACACAGAATGGACATGTTTTGTAATGTAATGCGGGTTCGTATTTACCATCTGAGCAAAATACAAATACAAACACAAACATAAACACAACTAATGGACATGTTTTGGGATGTTAATGTTGATTCGTGCTCTTCACGAGGAGTATTGACGCCTTTAGGGCACATGGTCTGCACTATGGATACTGCCACTGTCGACAGGGAAAAACCCAAGCTTTAAGCTTTAATGCTGTCGATACCCATCACCATGGATTTTTAAGAAAGGGAGATATTTGAGTTTGTAAGAAATAAAATGCTAGTGCGAATAGGTAGCTGTCGAGTTCAGAGAGGGGAGGCAAGAATTCGTTATTGGTAGAGCGCGCGTGCGAGTGTCGATGGAATGGAGGAGTGAGAGGAAATGGCGTGGAGCGTGAAGAGAGGAGGAGGAGGAGGAGGAAAAGAGAGGGTGATTGCCCAAACAAGAGACGACGCGAGGCTGGATGCAGAGTATGAGCAGCAGGGGCAGGCGATGGAGGAGAGCAGCGAGAGGGCGACGGTGAGCACCTACTTTCAGAAGATGCAGAGTGCGATGGAAATTCAGCCCTTCGGCTGCCTGCTCGTGGTCGCAGACCAGAAGGGCTTTGCACTGCTGGCCTACAGCGACAATGCGCCCAAGATGCTCCAGCTCCATCACCAACAGCAACAGGAAGACCAACAGCAAGGGCAACAGGCGTTAGCCATCGGTATGGACGCGCGGACGCTCTTCAGTCCTGCAAGCGTGGGCAAGCTCGAGAAGGCAGCAGCCTTCGCTGACCTTCAGCTTCTGAATCCTCTTTTGGTTCACTGCGCTTCTTCTGGATGGCCTCTCTACGCTATCGTTCATAGAATAGAAGCGGGACTTGTAGTTGAGTTTGAGCCGACTACATCTCCTGACGTGCAGCTGCCCGCGGGCACATCGCAATTTCATTTGCAGTCGTATAAGCTTGCGAGCAGGGCCATTTCTCGGCTGCAATGTCTGCCCGGGGGAGATATTACTCTGCTCTGCAAGATTGTTGTGCAGGAGGTGAGAGAACTTTCTGGCTATGACCGGGTAATGGCTTATCGCTTCCATGATGATGATCATGGCGAGGTAGTTGCTGAGATGCGAAGACCAGATTTGGAGCCGTATTTGGGGCTGCATTATCCGGCCACAGATATTCCCCAGTCTTCCCGGTTTTTATTCCTGAAGAACAGAGTGAGAATGATCTGTGACTGCAGGGCCCCCGCGGTAAAGGTGAGACACGACGAGAGCCTGGGACAGGTATTGAGCCTCCAGGGGTCGACGTTGAGGGCTCCCTTTGGCTGCCATGCTCAGTACATGGCCAACATGGGTTCCATCGCGTCTCTAGTCATGGCTGTTACAGTTAGCGACAGTGAGGAGGGAGGCAGGAGGTTGTGGGGGCTCGTCGTTTGCCATCACACAACTCCACGCTTTGTTCCATATCCATTGAGGTATGCTTGTGAATTCTTAATGCAAGTTTTTGGGATTCAGCTAAACAAGGAGCTGGAGCTCGCCTCTCGCTTGAGGGAGAGGCACATTTTTCGCACTCAAACTTTGTTGTGTGATATGCTTCTTCGTGATGCACCGGTTGGAATTGTCACCACGACGCCCAACATTATGGATCTTGTGAAATGCGACGGCGCTGCACTCTTGTATGGAAATCGCCTTTGGCTCTTGGGGACGACTCCCACGGAGGCTCAGATACAGGAGATTGCAGATTGGCTCCTGGAGCACCACAAGGATTCTACCGGTCTGAGTACTGATAGCCTTGCAGAGGCAGGCTTCCCTGGCGCTGCATCGCTAGGTGATGCAGTTTGTGGAATGGCTGCGGCTAGAATCACTGCTAAAGACTTCTTATTCTGGTTCAGGTCTCACACTGCCAGAGAAATAAAATGGGGGGGTGCAAAACACGATCCAGATGATAAAGATGACGGCAGGATAATGCACCCGCGGTCCTCATTTAGAGCTTTTCTGGAAGTGGTTAAATGTAGGAGCACTCTTTGGGAGGATATTGAGATGGATGCCATTCACTCTTTGCAGCTAATTTTGAGGGATTCCTTTCAGGAAATTGATGTCAATGATACCAGAGCCATGCAATATGTTCCAGGAATGAATGAATTGAGTGCAGCGACAAGTGAGATGGTGCGTGTAATCGAAACCGCATCTGTGCCAATTTTGGCAGTAGATGCTGATGGGCTGATAAATGGGTGGAATACTAAGGCAGCTGAAGTTACTGGGTTTTCATTTGATCAAGTTATAGATACACCTTTAATTGATCTTGTTGACGAGGAGTCAATCGGAATTGCCGCAAACATGCTCTTTTTGGCTTTGCAAGGTGATAAGCACTCGCAAATTGTTTGTTTGGATTGCTTAGGTCCATGGATGGTTGCAAACCATGATCCATGCGTAGTAGCGAAGGGTTGGAATGCAAACAAAACTTTTGTTTTTAAAAATAATATAATATGGCGTGTTTCTTAGTTCCTCCTTCAATGTGTTTAGGATCAAATATAATTTACGACTTTGCTTTTAACTACAGGGGAAGAAGAGCAAAATGTTGAAATCAAATTAAAAACTTTTGGTGACCAGGAGGCAGGATCAGTTGTTTTGATTGTTAATGCATGCTCAACCAAGGACTCAAATGATAATGTGGTAGGGGCATGTTTCGTTGCCCAAGACGTGACACGCCAAAGGATAACAATGGACAAGTACACTCGTATTCAAGGTGATTACAGGGCCATAGTTCAGAACCCCAGTCCTCTGATACCGCCAATACTGGGGACCGATGAAGATGGAAAATGCTCTGAGTGGAATGCTGCAATGGAAAAATTGTCAGGATGGCAAAGGCAGGAGATAATTGGTAAAACGCTTGTAGGAGGGGTTTTTGGTGTTCAGCCAACTTATTGTCAACTCAAAAGTCAGGATGCATTGACAATGCTTAGTATTGTTCTCAATAATGCCATGGCAGGGCAGGAGACAGAAAAAAATCCCTTTTCCTTTTATGATTGTCATGGCAAGAATATAGACACTTTGCTATCTGCAAACAAAAGAACAGATGCAGAGGGAAGAATAACTGGAGTATTCTGCTTTTTGCATGTTACTTGTCCGGAGCTTCAGCAAGCATTGCAAGTTCAGTGCATGTCAGAACAAACAGCTAGTAGTCGACTTCGGGAGCTGGCATATATTCGACAGGAAATAAGAAATCCATTGTATGGAATTATTTTTACTCAAAAAATGATGAACAGTACTACTTTGAAAGAAATACAGAAGCAAATTTTGCAAACAAGAACACTATGCCAACAGCAGCTGGAAAAGATTCTTGATGATTCAGATCTAGACAGCATTGAGGATGGGTATGTTGATAATGGGGTTCCCATTTCCTTTCAGATGCATTAAAGTAGCTGATACAGTCCATTGAATCTATCAGAGTTTCCTTCCATTATGAAAATTTATAACATACCGGAAAGAGTCAAATATGTTCACCATTTTTGGTCTTTGGTGCTGCCTTTCAATTTTAATAGTGATAAATGATTTTGCAATTGTAGTTCTCCATGTACAATTTGTCTATAAACGATGCGAGAGTTGTCTACAAACATTTAACAATCCCATCTACATTCTTTAAGCATGTCTGTATGGGATCCAGGCTGCTGTTAAGCATTGTGTACGCTTGGATGAGGAAACATAACAAAGGAATGGTTGGATAACACTCTTTCCATGATAACACGTTATGCTGCATTTTTCCACCCATGGTTCATAGCATATTTTAGTGCCTCCTTTCTGAAATAGGATCTACAAATCAATAATAAGTTAAATTGTGATATTGCTATTAGGATTCAACTGTGTAGTTTTTGAGCAAACTCATGGACCCATATTTCATGAGTAGTGGTTCATAAGCACCCATCTTTAATGAGAATGAATGGATCACTTAGCACTCATTGATTATAGGTGATGCTCATAGAGGTGAAGCACCGGGACTTCCCACGAAGTCACCTATCCTGTACTAAAGCTCAAGTGCACTTAACCACAGAGTTTCCTCTAAGGTTATGCCCACTTTCCTTGCAACCCCTTTTGCATAACTTTAATACGTGTTGTGCTCACAAGAATCCATCTCTCATGAGAATGAATGGAACATATAGCACTCATTGCATATAGGTGATGCTTACAAAGGTGAAGCACTAGAACTTTCTAGAAGGTCACCAGTCCTAGTACTAAAGCTCAAGCACGCTTAGTCACAAAATTTCCTTCAAGGTCAAGCCCACTTTGCTTGCAACCCCATCTGCAAAAGCTTTAGTACATGTTGTGCCTTATGAACCATTCATTTTAATGCCCCTAATGCTTATCGATTGATAAGTTGGAGATATTTTAAAGTTCATTCTAAAGCCTCTAATGCTCATCGATTGATAAGTTGGAGATATTTTAATTTTTAACTAACAAGTCATTGTGATACTGCTATCAAGATTCAACAATGTAGTTTTTGAGTCAAACTCATATACTCATATTTCATGAAAGTGGTTCACAGGAACCCTTATTTCATTGGAACAAATGGAACACTTAGCACTAATTGTATCTAGGTGATTGTCACAGAGGTGAAGCACTGAGACTTCTTAGGAGGTCACCCATTGTAGTATTACTCCAGCTCAAGTGTGCTTAAGCCCACTTTGCTTGCAACCCCATCTGCAAAACCTTAAGCAAGTTCTGTGCCTTATGAACCTGTAAGTCCCCTGCTAGGCTTAGGCTCATAGGAGCAAAATTTGCTGTTTGCCAGCATTGTAAATGATTCATTTCCTTTCTCCATTTCTTCCTTGAAGAGTATCAATTATATTTATAATCTCTTATACTTCAATGATCTTCTAAACTGATACCTGTTGAAAGTGAGATCAAGTCCTACATATATTTTCAATTGTTAACAAAGTACTGTAATGATTGATATATGCCTTGTGCCTTTTTGTTGATCACTGTCTTATCGCACCTTTTCATACTCTAATTCTAATCACTCTACCTTTCATGAATATTAACTAATGAATTGTTTATTGCTAAGAACAAATGGGCATTGTATTTCTAATATAGTAATATATTTCCTTTGACCGCTTTCTTGGATACTTTGACCATTAGCAGCATGTCTGTAACAATATCATTAGTGGTACGTGTCTCTTGCCAAATATAATATAGTAACCCCAGCATTATGATTATTTGAGTCATCTCAACTAACAAATTTGAGTCCTATAGCCCAAATTTATCAATTGTAAGATTTGTAATTTTAAACAATTTTTTTTCTCTTTCTGGGCCCTTTTGGTTGCTATTGTAGAATGCTGGAATTCTGCAATACTGGAATTAACCAATTCTGGAATTTCTGAATCCAGATAATGGTTTTTGGAATATGGCTGGAACCATTTGTTTCACCTGGAAGATGAGTGGAAAGATGAATTTTCTGCGTTTGGTTCTTGGAATTGGAATAAGGCCTATGAGGACAGACTAAATTCTACAAGGCTACTGTTTGCTTAGAAGGCATCAGTTGTGGCCTGTGGGTTTAAAGTTCTTTCCCAAATGCTTTTGGAACCGAATATATTGTCATTACTTTATATACCCAACTTTGTCAAAGAGCAGATTTGATATTTAAGTGTGCTTCAGTGAAAGGAAATATATGAATGATGACTTTAATAAGAGCAAACTTGTTATGATACATCAGTCAAAGGGATCGATATGATTCATCAGTGAATCACAACTCAGGACTTTCTATGATAGTGATGCAGCAATCGAGTATTCCCTATCGATCTTCAGACAACATGATCAAGGGTCCTCCATAACATTCCCAAATACGTCTTTTCCAAAGGCAAGCTATCTCGCTCCCTCCGTAGGTAGAGATGGGCTCAAATTAGGTTTCAAACTTAATTGGAAAAAAAACTGCTATCAACACTACTTGTTTTCATTCTTCAATTAAAGTCTCTCGAGGGCATGCTCAATACACTGCATCTCTATTGTTTCATCTTTATTATTGCATGTCTGTTACTCCATCAATTTGTTTGGACTTTCAGGTTGCAAATGGGCTTAAGAGTTTACTGACCTTTCAAATTTACCGTTGACGGTTGCGTGGAAGAAGGCTGTGGAAAGATGACTTCGTCATTCTTCCAGCAAGAAGGTTGTGGCCTCGAAGCAACTTCTGCAATGAACTTCAGGCCTGTGAACAACAAACTTTCAAAATTCCAATGGCTGTGACAAAAATTTCAGCTAACAATGGTATGGAGGAAACTCCGTAGTTAAGCGTGCTCAGGCTAGAGTAGTACTAGGATGGGTGACTTCCTGGGAAGTCCCAGTGCTTCACCCCTGTGAGCATCACCTAGATCCAATGAGTGCTGAGTGTTTCATTTATTCTCATGAGAGATGGATTCATGTTGAATCACTCCTCATGAAACATGGGTCAATGAGTTTGACTCAAAAATCACACAGTTAAATCCTGATAGCAATATCATAACAAAGGTATGTCAAATACGATGTACACCTGCACAAGGGTAAATGTGGACCTGAAAATTTTAAAAATTTTGGTTTATAAAAAAATGAAATTGGAACTGGTTTCCGAGTCCATATTTTGAGGTGGAAGATTCATATGCTCATTTTGGGCAAAAATTTGAATTTGGAAGAATCCAATTCCATTTTTGTTTTTTGGAAACAAACTGCGAATTTGGGAATTCCACTATTTACATTTACCATTTTCAGTTCAATTCCAGCTACCAAACGGGCCCTACAAAAAGGAACTAGGTTTGCACAATAACTTCTTTTCCATTTATGACCTCAATCATAAATTCATGTCTTTTAATTCGTTCTAGTTTATCCTCTAGTCTAGATTAACCAAAGTAGAACCATACATGGAGCACAAATTTGAAAATATGGAATATATGAAGACATGAAACATCTACAAAGTGGACACATGAATGCATGGAGACATGAAGCATACACGATGTATACACATCATGCAATCCATGCTACATTCCTTCATATTAACTAAACCCCATAATTCAATAAGCCAGGTTAGGAAAATTCATTTCATCATTATGCTCTTGACTAAAAATCCTACAACAAAGGGAACATAAATTAGCATATATATAAATTAAAAATGTGAGTAATGCTATTATCATTCTTAAACAAATTGATTTCTAGAAATTGAGTTATGATAAGGTTGTCCAAGCCAATCCCATGCTGAGCTCAAGAGTGGAAGTTTGCCCCTCTTGACCTCGGTGGTGGGATTGAGACATCCACACGAGGTGGGCTACTAAATAGGATGCTTGTCTTACTTACTTATCGATGCCTCATCTCTCATATTTACTTTAGCTCAACATGATAGGAATGGTGGGAATCATAGTGGGGTCCTCAACTTGACCAATCTAAGCCCAAGAGTGGAACTTTAGGTGCCCTTGGCATCCAAGCCCAAGAGTGGAACTTTTGTCGCCTTTGGCCTTGGTGGCAGGACTTTGGCATCCACCCAAGGGGTATACTTAGATGGCAAGTTTAACCCTATTAATTTGTCCAACCTAAGCCCAAGAAGAGAACTTTGGTCCTCTTGGCCGTGATGACAAAGCTTTGAGATCTATCAAGGTGGTGTACTAGATGGCAGTCTTAACCCTCTTAATTTGTCGAGCCTAAGCCCTAGACAAGAACTTCAACCCTCTTGGTCTTGATGCTAGAACATTGGCATTCATCAAAGGTGGTCTACTCGGATGCTTTTTGTTTGTCTAACCTAAGCCAAAGTGCAAAGGTTTGGCCTTTTTGGCCGTAATGGCTGAACTTCAACCTTAACCCTTTTACCTATATCTCTTATGGTAAGAATGGTATGGGTTATGTAGTGGATTTCTTGACTTGTCCAATCTAAGCCCAAGAGCAGGACTTTGATCCTCTTGGCCTCGATGGCAAAACTTTGGCATCCGTGTAGGTGGTCTACTTAGATGACAACCCTAGTCCTTTTACCGCCATCTCCCCCCTACATCATTTCTTTTTATGGGTTAAACAAAGGGGCACATCTTTTGAAATAGCAGTATATGGATGCATGAAGTATTTTACATAATTTAATTTTGGGAATTGATTTATCTTTACACTGCTAGAGCTGCAACTCTTGAAAATTCCATTTGAACTCCAACCCTTCATCATGTTTTGTTTTTTTGTTTGGTGTTTCTCTTGTTTCTTTGTCAAATATAACTTCTAACATGTGGTCTTAACTCCCTTTTCCATGTATATTTCTTGGCTCCCATAGTTCTTTGCACTTGAAGCATAAATTTTTCCTCTTCAATTTGTTGCGGTGTTTATTGAATTCCTCTCCTTTGCATTTATGCCCATGCTCCCATGGTTCTTTGTAATGGCAATATGGTTCCTTTTTCGTGGATTCCCTCATAATTGTCTTCTTAATGAGAATGCTTTGAGTGTGTGTGTGATGCACAATTCTTGGGTCTACCTTTGGCTAGGTGTGTGTCAAACTTCAATAGCTTTTGAATTGCCTCTCATAGGATGATAGGAAAGATGCTCTATTTCCACTTGTAGTGTCCCTTGCTTAGTTTAAGCTCATAGATACGCGACAACATAATTTGTAGTCAATTTACAATGCTTACTTACATTGTAAATGATGTTAGCATGAATGTTGAAGGTATTTTAAAGGGGGAGATTGTTGGCATGTTTGGGGAGATGATTGAGTGGTTGGTACCTATATTTGGTTGCTTATGTGTTGCATTGATGACTTGGTTTGTCATTGATGTCAACATATTTGTATTTTGGTTATGATAGTCAGAGTTGCAGAGGCAGATTTGTTCAGTGAGGTCAGAGTTTGAGGAACTTAGTTCTGCGGGCTTAGACTAATGTTTGTGGATATGTCTAGATGCTATATCTATGTGCACAGGAAGTTATTTGAAGGATTGCATGAGCTTCAATTCAATATGTGAAGACAGGTGAATGCAGTTTGCAGGAAACATTTGACCGGTAAATCAATTGTATCTGTTAAGCAAAGTGGAATCTGGTTGAGTGAGCTTGGATTATGGTTGAAGACATGTTCATGATGATGAGTTCGAGGTAGCAAAATCTAGAGTTCACTTGGTGAAGGCTGTTGAAGGATAATGTGTGATTTATTCACTGTCAACCAACTTTTTGGTTATGTTATTTTGGGATGTGTAAATGTAATGTAATATCTTAATGAGGTCCTATGTTATTCATTGTATATTGGGGAAGTCTCAAAGCCGACTCAATTAGTTATCAGGACAAGGTATAGAGGAAAGATGTTTTCCTTGATTGCAAGTGCAATGGTCATTGTCATTATAATTGATGTATTGATGCTGAGGCTGCGAACTTGATGAGATTAGAGCATAAGATGGTGATGGAAATGTATTGAGAACTTCAAAGGAACTGTATTGGCAAAGAAGTTGCTGTATTGGCCAGTTCACCCTTGGATATGTTATCATAAAGATCCGTTTTGTGGAATAGTTCTGAAGCAATTTGGACAGTGGATTCAATTGACTTCCTACCAGCTTCTAATAGGGTTGGAATCTTCTAGCTGGGATTCAAAGTACATCATCTTAATCTTCTAGCTGGAATCTTCTATGCTTTCACAAGGAATTTTTATATCAATACATCATCTCGTGAGCATCATTCCCACCAGGGTTTTCCCTCCGATCAAGGGTTTCCTAATTAACAAATCTTGTGTTATTGTGCATGGTTCTTATCTTGTGGTTGTTGGATATATTGGTTATAACATTTGGATTTGACAAAGTTAATTTAAGCTGTTTATGCACACAGCTGATTCACCCACCCCCTCAATTTGTTGGTGGACTTTACCTTCTAACAAATGATTCATTTCTTTCTCATCTCTTCCTTGAAGAGTAATAGTTATATTTATAATCTTTTTTTAAAATGATCTTCTAAACTGATACCTTTTTGAGTGAGATTGAGTTTTTACGTATCTTATCAATTGTGAACAATGTGTGGTAGTGATTGAGATATGCTTCATGTCTTGGTTGAGCACTACCTTATCGTGCCTTTTCATAATCTAATTCTAATCGCTATCTCACTAACTACTGAATTGTTTATTGCTAGCAACATATAGGTGTTGTGTTCCTGATATAGTTGTATATTTCCTTTGACCGCTTTCTTGAATGCTCGACCATTAGTGGCATGTTTGTAATGATATCATTTGTGGTACTTGTCTATTGCCAGATATAATTTAGGAACTCCGTCTCTATGATTATTGCCTAGATTTGTCTTTGTAGCTGATCAATGTTTGATTATGGGAATCCCTTATAACTAATTGTTAAAGCATCTCCTCTTTAGTTGTTATGTACAATTCTTTATTACTATAACTGCTTTCTTCATTGCTATACATGTGCTCTACTTTCCATATATGGTGGTCATTCAAAAGAAGTCTTTGATGTTGAGATCATACTGCTCAACACATGAGTGTATTAGTTGATTGAAGAATGACTTTTGCACACCTTTCTTCATAGTGCTGCTAATGAATTATATTGTGTCACCGAGATGCCATTCTTAGTTTTTAATGATCAATAATTGTTAATGTTTCTCTTGCCATGGAGAGGATGCCTTGCTGCTACTATAGTTCCTCTCAAATCATAATTAGGCTTGATCCCATGCCTATTGATATGTTTGACCATCATGCGATTACTATCAACTTATGATGAATCACTTATATATGGATTGACATGACATTAAGTAAATTTTCGAATATCAAACCTCAGATAATAAAACTCCTAGTAGTTGGTTGACAATTCATATACTTTAGAATGATGGTACATGGAAATGATAATATATTTCAATACCTCTATAATTTTGTCTCTCTAGAGACTTCACAAACTGATCATTCCTTTGTCTTACTATATATAATTTATTTATTTTTATACTTTTAACTTTATTAGTTTACTTACTCTTTCGGAAAGGGCACAATACATTCATAGAAAACCCTTTAACCACCAATTGATAAGTAGGAGATATTTTGCATAGCAAGTTAAATTGTGATATTGCTAACAGAAATCAACTGTGTAGTTTTTGAGTCAAACTCATTGACCCATGTTTCATGTGATGTCCCCAAATTTTTAATGTAATAACTTGATTAAATAAATAATTAATTTGTTCCATAATATAAATAATATAATAAAAGGACCTTTAATTAATTACTTAATTAATAAATTTAGGATCCCAAACTAATAAATAAAAATATTTGTATTTGGTGTTCCAATTGATTTATTTATATCTTAGACCCATCTTTCATTTTGGTTGTAGGTGTTTGATGTTGTGTCAGCACTTGTTGTGCACCTCCAGAGTTTTTCACCAATGGGGTATTTATGACCGATGTGTAGGATGTTTTTGGTATGCGATTTGGTTTATTTTGTATTTGCAATTTCCATTCGGAGTTCTGTTGTAGTTCGCCATTTCAAAAGTGAGAGACCTTCCCTATCTAACTTGTGGAGTTTCGGGGGGATTCATCCCTCACCCTATGGTGCATAGTCTCTTTGACTTTGAATCAAATAAATCTGAAGTATTTATTTGTACCTATTTTTTTTGCACTAATGCAAATCAGTGATATCTTTGGTACTTGGTTTCATCTCATAGAGTTCCTTGCAATATTATTTTTTGTACAATCCTTTGCAATTGTAACACTGATTGGTACAATGACCATATTGGAGAGCAATGCATTTGGTGAAGGCATTGGATCCCTGCTAATACAAGTCCATCCTCATGGAAACAACAAGATTTATTCGAGTTATGAAGAGATTGGTCTGTATGACCTCATGATGTATTTAATGAAGGCATTGGATCCACGCTAATACAAGACCATCCTCATGGAAGCAACAAAATTTATTTGAGTTATGAGATTTCAAAAGAGATTGGTCTGTATGATCTCATAAAAGGTTTTGTATGAGGGCACCAATGTGTTTTATGATTGGCTCCCATGGGATCTTGGTGCTTTTAGACATAGCAATAGTTATGTCAGAGCGCTGCAACGGAGGCTCGAAGGCAATGTACTCATCTTGACTGAATCCAGTTATGAAGCTATAGCTATCAACATCATCTCATGGTTTGGGATCTTGGAGTTTGCGGATTGCTTGAGGACAAGCAGTCTTTGGGCGACAAGGATTTGTGATGTTCCCAACTTTTTAATATAATAACTTGATTAAAATAATTAATTAATTGGTCCCATAATATAAATAATATAATAAAAGGATCTTTAATTAATAAATCAGGGGGCCCAAATTAATAAAATAAAAATAATTGTACTTGGGGTTCCTATTGATTTATTTATATCTTGGACCCATCAAAATTTTATTTTGGTCATAGGTGTTTGTTGTCATGTCAGCACTTGTTGTGCACCTCTGGAGTTTTCCTCCAATGGGGTATTTATGATTGGTGTGTAGGATGTTTTTGGTATATGGTTTGGTTTATTTTATATTTGCGAATTCCATTTGGAGTTATGTTGTAAATTTAGAAGTGAAAGATCTTCCTTATTTGGCTTGTGTAGTTTTGGTGAGATACATCCCTTAACCTATTCTTCTCTATCTCTTTGGCTTTGGATTTGGTAAATCTGAAATATTCATTTGTACTTATATTTTGGCACTAATGCAAACCAGTGGCATCTTTGGTACTTGGATTCATCTCTTTGTGTTCCTTGCAATATTATTTTTTGTACTAATCCTTTGTAATTGTAACACTGCATTGATGTCAAGGATTCCTGTTCATTGGTGTACCCTTCGACATCCTTCCTGTATAGTATGCAATCCACTTGGCCGCCCACCCTCCCCACTCTTATGTTTCTTCCCGTATGTCATCTCCAATAACCCACCATACATGCTCTTCCCCTTCCCCTGCCACATTCCATACAACACACCCTAGGCCTTCCATCTGTACACCAAACTCACTTCCCCTCCACCGTACATGACACAATCCCTTCATACGACTCGCTCGTGCAATCAATTTGATACACCATAGGGGCCATCTCTCACACATCGTATGACAAATAGGTCGTACTACCACCTACAAGTTGACTCTGTATGGTCTCCTCCATTATTAGTACGTCAAATTCCAACTCCAAGATCGTACTCTTGTCTGACTTGTGAGGGAGGATTCTATGACACAATACCTCGTTCAACTAGTTGTTAGGAAGGAACATTACATTTCATGAGTAGTTAGTTCACAAGAACCCATCTCGTATGAAAATGAATGGAACACTTGGAACTCATTGCATCTAGGTTATGCTCATAGAGATGAAGCACTGAGACTTCTTAGCAGGTCATCCATCCCAATAGTACTCCAGCTCAAGTGTAGTTAACCATGGAGTTTTGTCCAAGGTTAAGCTGACTTTGCTTGCAAGCCATTTGTGATCCCATTTCCTCCAGGGTTTTGCAGCCGTTTTGTCATAGTGTGCTCCCATAAAGGTTTCAACATAAATATTGTGTTTTTGAGTTCTTTGCATGCGTATGATTGTAGTAGTTGTGGTTGATAAAGCCGATAGCCAAGTGTTTGATAGAATGGGAAATAGCTATTAGAGGCTTTGGCTTTAAGGGTGCTTGAGTTTGGAAGAACAACTATGGATGGTTGTACTTTCATACTGTTTGGATAGGATGATTGGATCTTGTGAATGTTTAGGATCATGAAGGCAACAATTAGAATGTGTGTTAGGATCTTGAGACGTAGGTCCAGGAGTACTTCGATCTTGACTTATCATAGGAACTTGGGTTGGAGTGAAACTCATACTTTGCTCTTGAACTAACTTGTTTAATTAAGCTTAAACTTTCTCTATTAAACAAATAACTACATTGTTTGATTGATTCATTACTCTTTTCCTTTATTAATTGACTTAATTTATTATCTAGTTAATTCATTATGCTTTTCCTTGTATTATTAATTAAATAACATTGAGTTATTAATTCAATTTATCATTTTCCCTCCAATATTAATTAAATAAATTTATTATTTAATTAGTCTTTTGGCTTTTTTTGGTAAATGCTACCAAGAGGGGGATGTCTTATTATTTTTTTGATAGATAAATGGTGGGAAAGGACCCGCACCCAATAATACAAAATTAATGACTATGCTTCCAAACCACTTGTGGAGAGGAATGATAAGCTTTTTGAGTACAAAATCCAAAGAGAAATCAAAGATTTAGAAAGAACACACAAGGAAACTAGAAGACTCAAACAACTTCCAATAGAAACCTAAAAAGGTGCCAATCAAAGGGCATCGATTCATCTAGCTTTTTTTGACTTTTTCTTTCCTCTGCTCCTAGTGAGGAGCACATCGGTTGTCCATTGAGTTCATCCGCAACATTTTTCCCCTTATATTGGAGCATCTCAATTTCAGATTTATGCCCTTTCTTCTTTTTGGGAAAGATATTTGCTTTGGAGATGCCATTAGCCATTTGGGAAATAGTCCACTTTTTCACATGAATGATCACATCATCAAAATCAAACTATTCATAACATTCTGCCTCTAAATCATCCATGAATGGTAAAGAGCCATTAGAGTCATTTCCATCCACTTTAGTAATTGGTGATTGTTCATAAGCTGCAAAGAGGGGGGAGGGCAAGAGAAACATCCTAGGGAGAATAAGGCAATTCAAAAGGAATGGGTATATCAGCAAGGGTTTCAAGAGGAGGTTCAAGATCCTTTTGGGTAGCAAAAAATTTCCCTTGGTTCCACCATAAAAAATCGACATTTGGATTGTTAAACTTCTTGACCCATTTCTTAAAGTTTAAACTCCTTCTAGTGCTAGATCTTGGTGAAGAGCAGCTTGTATCTTATGACAAATCTTGTTGCAAGGAAAGCATCTAAATGAGAGGTCTTTATAGTGCTAAAATTGGGTTTGAGTACCTCGAGAAGAGTGGATCAAAACAGTATGTTGAGTTGGTTTAGAGATATCAATAATAGCATAAACTTTGGTGTATTTTCTGAATGGGGAGGCAAAAGAAGGGTCTAGCTTAACAAAGGACCCAATCTGCTCAATCATTCCTTAATGTGATCTGCCGTGCACATAATGGGAGATGGTACATTCTGATCCAAACAGGGACGATCGCGATCCTAGCAACAAAAGGGTAAAAAAATGGAGACCTTAATGAAATTAAAAGACCAACCTAAAAAAAAATCACAGATCACTTTGTTGCATGAAATCATAGTCCTTTGCAAAAAAAATTGGAGTAGGAAAAGTCCATGGTCAAAAATGTCAACATCAGGAGGTGCTAGATTGCTTGAATTAACTCTCATCCACATAGAACTTGTTCGTCGGAGGACGTTTACACATGCATCAAACCAAAAGTGAGTGGTTTCCAATCTCAATGGAAGCACTATCAATATGTGCATCCAAAATGTGAAATTCAATGGGATTGTTTGCCAATTACACCTCATTGTCGCCTAACGAGTAGAAAGGGGGTATGAGCAAGCACCCTGTCTAATACCCCTTTCACATTGAGTCATAATGAGTATAGCCAAGTGCATAGCCAATTCCAGCAACAAAGGCAGCATCTGACCAAGTCAATATCAACAGTTTTCTCGCATACCCAATTGGTCCAATAGCACGTAGACCCATCAGCCAAGAAGGGCTTTAGTAGAGGTTGCAAAGCCTATTATTCAAACATTTTGAGAACTAGAATAACCTTTTGCAGTTGACTGAAGAGTGAAAGTAGCAGACAATCCCTATTCAATAAAAGCAGAGTTGAGAGCAATAGCTGAGGGTGTGGTATTAGTAGACACGTGTCGATTCAGTAGAGGCCGAGCAATGGGTGTAGGGTTTTCAATGACTTGAGTTTTGCAAAAATATTTGTATGTATGGTGGGATTGACATGATTTTTTCATCCATTAATGAAAAAGTAGCCACAGAGAAAAGAGAGGGCCAAGCCAAAGCTGTAGAATAAGGGTTTGCATAAAAGACCCAGGTTTCCGCAAGCTTGAGTAAGACTTCAACAACTTCTTAATCGTTATTGTATCCTTCTTCGAGCACTTACCACCATCAGTTGTCATATACAGCCAAGCATCATCGGAGGATTGATGTTGCAGGCATCACACCTACACATTGTCCCTTTCCTGCAATGCGAAACCCACTTCACACATTGCAATCAAGTCACGAATTGTGATAGCTCCCTTATATTGATATATCCTTTGGTCCACTTTCATCAAAGAACCTTAAAAAATATTTAATTAGATCAAATAAATGAAATTAATTTGTATATATCTTCTTTGTGCATTTTAATCTCATCTTTCCACCTCATTAATTCATGTGCATTATGGGTCTTACCTTCTTTTAATTTTTCTTGATCATTGATTTTACAATTTAATCTGATCATTTGATCAAATGCGATGTGAGGCATGTCAATAAGACCTTTACCCCACTCTTTTTCTATCTTACACTTTTGAGTATCTACAATATCATCAAATTTTTAAGCTTTCATCAAGGATTATTACAACCAAGACCTGGCACTATTATTATTGAAGATTATGCCTTTAGTCTATTATGATGATGTCAGAAGTATACACTACAAAATATGAGAGCAAACCTACATCAAGCATTCAAGCAGGTCTAAGTAACAATGAAGTCTCTTAAGGTCTTTGTGATGCTATTATTGTCAATCATTTGATTTTATGCATAGATCTTAGATTCCATTTCTGTTTTGTGTGGATTGTGAGTTTGAATCTTGTATTACATTGTTTCCATTATTTTGATTCACATTTTCACGCAATTACTTTGCAATTGATTTTGACATCAAAGCTGTGGGCGGTGTGGATGGTCATCTATAGATTCAACATCAACAAAGAGTTTGTGGCAGATGCAAAGCTGGGAAGCAGCATGGTGCTTTGTTTGATGAATGACAAGCTTGAAGAGCTAAAGAGGTCCTTCAGTTCGTTCATGTCGACATTTGTGGGCATAAGAAGATGGAATTAATATCTGGTGCCAGCCCATTTTTTGCTATTTTTAGATTACATTCTAAGAAATTGTGAATTAATTTTTCAAAAAAAAATCCATGTGTTTGATGAGTTCAAAAAGTTTAAGGTCATGGTAGAGAAATAGAATCAAAATCCTTAGATAAGATAATGGAGGCCAGTTTTGCCCAGTAAATTTTTCTTATTTCTGTACTGAAGAGGGCATTTAGAGGCAATATGTTGCATCCAACACTTCCACACCAAAATGGAATGGTAGCAAGGCCGAATTTTACCATTGTGGAAATGGAAAGGTGTATGTTAGAGAGCAAGTCTCTCATTAACAAATATTGGGAAGAAGCAATATGCACATTTGTGTATTTACTCAGCCAGTTTCCAACCAAAATGGGACACAAAAAAGCTCTAGAAGTAGGGACACAAGAAAACTCTAGAAGTAGCATGGTTTAGATGAAAACTCAAAGTAAGTCGCAACAACCCCAAGTACATAATGTTATACTTTTGGCTGAGTTATATAAAGTATGGGTAAGTGAATGTAATATCCTTATCCAGAAATTTACTGATTTTTCTTTGCCTGATATATAATCAGCAATAAAACTTTGCAGATAATTTCCAGCACAATCGTAAACAGTAGAAATACCAACCAGTACTTATCCAGCCTCTTCTTGAATACAATATTAGACTCAAATATAAACAAATGTAATACGAGACATTCAATTAAACCAGAAGCTTCTCTACAGGTAATATTCCGTTATATCCAAAATAACACTCAAGATTCGAAGGAAAGATTAAACCAGCAAACTCTTATAACTCCTTAAAATACGTTATTGCATTTTACAACAGCAATACAATAACTAGTACAAAAATCCAATCCTAAATACAGATTTAGCAGTCAGATTGGAATGCTAGAATAAGAACTTGTAAGCACGAATGTAACACCTGAAATGATGTTTCCCAAGACAATTGGTTTGCATCCGCTTTCTGCTAGCACGAGGGGCTATGTCCTCAAACTAGTTGAAAGTTGAAGCTTTTTGAAAACTCTCACAAGAGAGAAAACTGAACTGAATAATAAAATCAAACATAACCAGCAATAAGCCTCTTTCCCCTTTTAATACACAAACTAAGACTCTTCGACTCCCGTTTGGCCTTTGTCCTATTCCCTTGTGGCTCTTCAACTTCTCTTTGATATTTCGTCTTATTCCTTTTTGACTTTTTATCCTTTTTTATAACATTAAATTGACCTTTTAATATTATGAGTCTATGTCTCAGAGTCAAATTTAATGTTATATAAAATAAGACTTCAATATTTCTAATGTTCCAAAAGGGGACCTTACAAATCTCCCCTCCTTAAAATTGCTTGCCCTCAAACAATCAGTACCAGGATCCCATACGAGTCTGTAGGTAGCCTTGAAAACAATTATGGCCACACTATGAAGCCAGATGTCTCTCTGCAATCTATTTCTTAATCGGATCCTTGGATCCCATATAACTCTTTGAAAAAACTCAATGCCTGTAAACTTATGAACATTGACCATCGCCATATTCAACGTCGAATTGAATAGGATCACAATAAAATCCTCGTCCAACCGAAGATACAATCTGCCAACACTTGGATCCCAAACTCTGTTACGTTGCCTCGCTGCTATGATGAGATAGAAATATATCCAGGGTCCATGTATAATCCAGTAGAATGTGAAGGCCCGACGTAAGAAATGAGCTGCTCAAAAGCTGAAACCACCATACCATGGACATCAAAATTCATATTGTCGATATAGACTTGGAGAATTCCCAAACGCATAGGTGCTATGAGTATGAAAGATGCTGATAATCTAACCACAAGCCTCAAATAAATACTCCATTGAGAACTATTCAAAGGTTGATGAAGAAAATTCACCTAACTCCTGAATGGGGTGAAATCGGAAAATATGTTAGGGCTGATTAAATGATAAGCAACAGAAGTTGATTCATCATTCCCATGCTGAGATCCGGATTCACCGCTAGGATTTGAGCCAGGATCCCAAAGTCTGAAATCAACTATGTTACCCGGGGACGCGTTTCTACCCCTAAACCCGAAGTTTAGGAAATGGGGACTGGAGGACGGCAAACGTCCCCACTTAGAGAAGAAAATAGGAAACATGTCCTTGAAACTTTGAAAATGGTCAACGAGTTTCCAAACGATGTTGATCGATTTGGGGACTGTTTTTCCGTTTCCTAACGTCCCGGGGACTGCATAAAATGTTTCCTATTAAAATTTATTAAACTAAAAAAAACCATTAAAAAAATGATTTTCTAGTCATCTGCGGGCCCGAACTTGTGGAAGTCAATTTTTTTATAAAATATATTATAAAATGAATGATTAGGGGCAGCTGTCAAAGTATCTTTGTTTTCATTTTGAGGCTCGGGATGATAGTGATAGTGACTTTGATATTGATGATTAGGGGCAGCTGCCTTAGTATCTTTTGTTTTTTCATTTTGACTTTGATGTTTCAGACTTTGGAGTGTTTTGTCTTGACATTATAATATTATATGATCATTGATAGTTGATACATTGATGGAATGATTATATATCAATATGATCATTGATACTCTATAGTTGGTACTTTAAAAGTTTAAAATTTTAAAGTTTGAGTCTTTATCTATTCAACATTTCCATCTTATCGAGGGTTGATGTTTTTATTTCTCTTATTTGATTCATTTCATTATGTACTAATGGATTTTAAGTACTTAAATGATGCTATTTAGAATTTTCTATGATGATTCGATTAGAGGTTGATTGTTATGCTCTATGATCATTGATGAATCATTATTTGATGAATGAAATTGATATTTTTAAACTATGTTGCTGTGATGAATGTAGAATTGATGAATATATTTAAAAATTCAGATATATATATATATAAAGCCGTCCCCTGTTTCGGCAAAAACAAAATCGTTCTGGAAACCCGTTTCCTCGTCCCCTCATCTTGGAAACTTGGGTTGACATAGGAAATCAAACTCTTCCTCTTCAGGACAAATAGGAGATGATCCCTCATTTAACACAAAAAGAGGATTGTCGGATGTTCAATCAACAACAACTTCAAACAAAGGGTTTTCAACAATCTGAAAGTATTCTGAAGTTTTGCTATTTAACCATTTGGGGCAGCTATCCAAGTCATATATCTGCTGAATGCTCTCAAGTTCGTCAATGACTTCCTTGAAGAGCTCCTGCCTCATTCTATTCTCATGTTCTCGAGAGTGTTCCATGAGCTTGATTTGATTTTTTGCTCCCTTTAGAGATAATTGAGTTTCACTCAGTGCCTCCTAAACATACTTAAGCATCCTGTTGAGATCCTCAATCTCATCTTTTTGCCTATTTGATTGTGCTGCATAAATCTCAGCGACCTTAAGAATATAACCCTATCGGACAATAGATATAAGTAATCTGATTTCATAGTCTTGAGGGTTGTTTTGACCTTTTGCAAATTGGTCACATGCTAGTCACCTTCCCCTTCCCTCAGGATCTTCCTATAGAGCTCCTCAACCAACTCGTGGGTACTATCATATTGCATCAAGGATGCCACGACCATGTCTTTACTAACCTTCCGTTGATTCTGTAAGGCATGTATTTCATTATCTCCTTGTTGAAACTGTTCATTGTCTTGTAGTGTCATCCTAGGTTGTTCCTCTAAATTCATGTTTTGAGTATCATGAATATATATGGTTCATGATGCCAAGCTCCCAAACTGTTATTACCTTGTGTGCAATCTACTTCATTATTCTGCTTGACAAAACTCACCTCCAAGTCACCAATGAAGAAACCTGTACCTCATGTAACATCTTCTATTTGATTGCGAGAAGGCTAACCATCTCCGGTATTTGTCTGCTCTGCTCTTCTATTTCAAGTCATTCAACTGATAATTTTGGTCTATTTGGAATTTCTTCGTACACCCTTGTGTGCTGTTCGTTTGCAAAGAGATCCTAGACCAACTCCAGATACTTTCTTTTTGCCATATCAGTCATATTTTGCTGCTCTAGATAAAAATCCAAGTAGTCATTGAATGATAAATCATTCTAGATTTGGGTAGGAAGTTCTTTGTATTCTTCATAAATATCAAGTATTTCAGCTTTTATAATGGAATCTGAATTCTGGACTAACTGCTATTGTGGCTTCATAGTAGCTTTCTTGATATTATGCAAATCCTATAATTTCCCAAATTACCAAAATGGATACTCTTTCAAGATGTAGGAAACCGATGCGTAGAGATTTCTATCAATGCTGTTCAAAGCTGACTTCTTTTGGCTACAATATCAAATCTTCTAGCATCAAACCCTTCCAATGTCACTTTGCTGAATAATCTTTAGGAATAGATGTTGATTGTCATTGATTCCAACCATTTGTCTTAATTAAATACTAGGAACAATTCTATTCAATTCAAACTCATCCATCTGCCTCCCTCCATTTTAGAAATCAAATATCGATTTGCATATATAAATAAGAGTGTTCCATTAATCCTATCCGTCATGGTACCAGATTTTACAAGGAGAAACCCATCAACAGTAGTCACTCTAGTGCTCATTGCCCAGCTAAGAGGTTTAGCTTCATCACGACTATCACAGACCAATGAATTGCCTACTGCATACAAAATTACTCTCTCCAATGTAGGATTAAATTGAATAATATCAAAGACGAATCTCACATTCCCTCCCAATGTGCATAGTTTTTCATGTATTGGTTTCACACGCACTGCTTGAATTGGTATAAGTGTCTGAGGCGGGGACCTGTGCTCCTTCAAGTGGTCATACTTTGATTATTTCCAGTATTCTCCCTAATTTGTGACTCCATCCAAGCACTAAAAGTGCTGTTACTTCGATCGCTTAAGACAATCTCAACCATTTGTCACATAAAATCTGCTATACAAGGTTTCTACAATGAAGGCATCTAATCTCTTGTTGGAAATTTCTGAAGAATTTAGCAATTTACCTGGCAGCATACGCAGCAGGAGTACCCCATGAATAATTAATCATCTTGATCGATGACTTCAAAACGTTCACCCCCATTGAACATGGATCATCTGATAATTGCAAAACCTTAATATGTCTTTCGTCATCTTTTCAGTAGCACCTGCATCAGTAGACTGTGGGGTTGGATGGCATACGAAGTGAGAGGAGCTTTCCAAGTAAGATGTTTGTTTAGCGCATTTTCGAGTTGTGGTGCTGGCAACTGTAAAAGAATATGAAATGAATTGAGCTTTGTCTGATATGCACACTTCAAGAACCCACTCACAATTTCGGCATGTAGCACTCCTCGACACCTGTCAACTTAATTTGAATTGGTAATTGAATTTGATGAATAACGTCCTTTGCCAAGAACCAACATGATCACCTTGGTCTCTGCAATGAATAATTTGTTTATATTGCCACGTAATTCCTAATTCCGGGTAAAGTAATCAAGACCCAATGAAAACTTGCCTCTTGGCAAACACTGCCGTTAGTAATCTGATGCGGGGAGGCTAGATAAGACTTGCCCAGCCATTATAGATGCGGTGTCCACAATAGATGTCGAACCCACGCCCAGAAAGAAATGCACAAGACTAAAATCCTCGTTTGCTTCCTCAATTTAGACTGACGACTTTCATTTCCTGGGCACACACTCTTCTTTGCTGATATGGCAAGAATAAAATTGCTCTGGTATTTACCTTTGAATTGGCGACAATCACCTCCAGTATATCTCAATCCAATTATATATAATTATGCCTTAGCAAATCGTAGTAGATGATGTTAAACGCCCATCTGTAACTCCTTGTGTTGGTCCCCTCTTTGAAACTGATCGACTAAGCCAAGACTTCCGTTACAAAAAAAACAAATTCGCAAGAATGCAAAAGATGGTAATACTGTTATAGGGAATCCGTCTCTCCTGTCATTTCAACATCTTTGATAGTCCTCAAATAGCCGCTCGCTTCAAAATGCTACGCTTTTGAGTCACGACAATAAGCAAGTCCCAAAAAAAATCTCATAATAGAACGAAACTTCTATGTGTGTAATCTTCTTTATCGCAACTCCTTGGAGACTTGGATTGTTTGATTGTATGAGTGAGGCTCCAGCGGCAAACAAACTTAGCATGAATTGTATGCTTCTCGATTTCCACAATTAGCTTTGGAAATCTCAAATCTCAATTCTCACAACTCTTTGCAAACTATAGGTTCCCCTTTTTGGTTGCATTAAAATTTTAATTCATACACAAATATTCGAAAGTTCCAAAAGATTAAAAAAAACCAATATTCCTTTTGAGCACCCCAAGCTATGGTAACTAAGTCTTTTAATATTCCCGCAGGTTATTTCCACATCATTTGTAACAACAGGTTTTTCTACTAACTAATTTCATCAGTTATCTATCTGATTTAAACTTCATATTCTCAAGACATGGAAATCAAGAAAATTGTTTGAAAATCTGAAAGTTAAATCTACATTGCTCTTCTACTCTAACAAGTTTAACAATATCAATTTAATTAATATAATTAACTGAAAATAAATCTAAATTAATTATGAATAAATGAAAATGAAAATAAACATCTAACTAGATTTTCAGATAATATTTATCCTTTAAGTAAAATAAACTTACAATTTTGAAATGAAAATTACTATACTTTCAGGTAAGAAGAAACATACTGTTTTTAGTTGAAAATCTTTCTAATTGGTTGTCCAAGCTCTGACTTTGGTGAGAGGAGAAGCATTATCATAGGCTTAACCTCCCAACCGTGGACCTTTTTACTTATCCCCACAAGTTCTAAGTTAATAGAACGACCCTCCCTACCCCGAGGTTGGGCATGGGACGTTCATTGATCCAGCCATCGGAGTATTCAGGTGGGTTGAGGTCCCAACAGCTATTCAGAATAATAATTGAAGCATCAGGACAACAACACGATCAATTTGCTATGGCAAGTATGCCTTTTTATCACCCTGGCCAAGGATTTCAAGATGTGGGTTTTTAACCCGATCTCCACCACTCAAGCTTGACAACCAACTTCGAAAGTGGATTTTGCATGAGCTAAAGTTATTAGATTTATTTGAAATTGCATGGTTTTTTATTTTTTTAATTTTTTTTAATTTTTGTTTTAATCTAAATGCGCCTGGTAAACTTTTTAACGTGACCGGTAGCGCTGGCGCGACACGCCCACCGGTACCACCAACGCTTTGACTTGGAGCTATGAACCAGTGAGGCCACAAACGGGGGACCTCATCCCCATGAGATTTGAACCTGGATGGCAAGGATAACAATGCAACAACTTAACCATCACAACATGCCACTATTTGAAATTGCATGGTTACTGATTCTTTTTATTCTTGTTTTCTTTTAACGGGTTCATCTACACTTCTTCACTATTAACAGGCCATCAGGCCGATGTATCTTTGGTGCTTGAACCATTAATTTCAACATGCATGTACTCACAAGATTCTGGCTTTACAGCCTGATGGAACTTGAAAATTTTGCCTCCATTTGAAACATAATGTTGGAGACTAAAAAAAAAATATTGTCATTTATGTCATGAAAAATACATGAAAGAGAGTTTATTGATTTAGGTCATGAAATTAATGCACAAAAGTATTGAAGAAATCAAATACGCCTACAACTACAGAAGATAACAAATCTCAGTATTATTTACAGCAAATTTTGACTATACCATATGATTAATATATTTAAATCACCTAGCATAAGCTTTAGATTGGATTCCACTAGTGAAGTTAGAAGGAGAGCATGAGTCGAGCAGAAGATTAAGGACACAGTTCCTTATAAAGATGGAAGGTTTGATAGAGTCGTGGTTCAGGGGGATTCTTTCAGGTGTGGTGGACTCCCTTACACCTGGTCAAGTATTACAGTGTAATGTAGAGGGACAAAGTGTGGAACTGGTGAAGCGTCCACTTCCAACACAAGTAGCCTTCTTGGACTGGGCTATCAATCTGATGACAGATGTTGTGCAAGAACAGAGCAATAAAATGAATGTGTGGAATATTGCAATGGTCTTTGCACCCAATATGACCCAGATGTTTGATTCCTTGACAGCTCTTATGCATGGTGTTCAAGTCGTCCTGATGAAGATGACTATGAGAGCACAGGACAGATACTGGGAACTTGTGATTTAATGGAAAACACTGATAATGATGAACATAATAGTGGGAGTGTCAATTTCGCAGTGGAATATTATTGCCGCAACACTGATGGTATTTCAGTTAACGAGAGTGAGGAAGTCTTATAAATCCTATCGATTAGCAAAATGAAAGAGTGGAGGCACTTGACGTGAAGAAATACGGATGTGCGTATTAGAGGGATGTTTGCGTGAGTAAGAGTTATGGAGATTTAAAGAGTAGGATGGAAGATACGTGCCAGGAAACAAACCATATAAGAAGAAATCCCCTTCGATCTTGGCCAAGCATAAAGGGTATACATGCTGGAAGGAACGCAACACTTGTGTGTTGTTGAACGTCAAGATATATGGTGTCCACGCGTAAAGCAACATTTAAAAAAAATCGACGGCCAATATTTGAACGCAGGTATCACATAATCCATGATCACATTAATTAAAAGTTAATTTGAAGACAAAGCAAACGAGAATATGTTTTATGCGGCTACATATCCAAGTAAGGAATCTATAATATATTGAATGAGGCCCGATAAAAGGAAATACGCACAAGCCAATAAACAAATTTTAAATTACTTCATTGGTGTGATGTTAAAGGGAAAGGGTGTAATTTATTTTTGTAAGAAAGTGACTTTTGAATTTGGAAAGTCATATCTCTTTAATTTTTAAGATATAAAATGAGAGAAATGAGAGATCATTGTAATATTCATATCCGAACATTTTTATTCAATTCGAGAGAAGTATTTTATATTTATTTTATTGTATGGAGAGATAAGGGAAATATTATGATTTTGTAATAAAGTCTGATATTTTATTTTTAATAAAATAAAATGTCTTTTGCTTATCTTTAATGGCATGGAGATTTAAACTGCAGGCGAATCGTCTTTCATAATTATATTTTAAAATTCTGTATATAATTTTGTTATCAGATAAGTGGACATGGTTAATTAGCATTTTAAATTTGATCATCATGGGTGTTGTGAAATATTTAACTGTTTCCGCAACTGTGTTCAGTTTGTCTCAGTGGAGTTAAAATTCCATCTGGACTAATTTAAAGATTGCATTATAATTGGTCTGTCGCATCTGGATTATCAAAATTATTGGCAGTACAAGTGCATTGAACATTATGAAGTTGTATGTAAAAGTTCACCGAAGTTGACTCTATCGCTCGGATGAGCAAAGGCACTGGTCTTTTTATTGAAGTCAGAAAATCTATATATTCCTCCTACAAGCATCAAATTTATTATTATTCAATTGTTGAAAACATTTAACCATTATCCAACATTTTAGTTTCATTCTGATCGAGTTCAAGGACCTTGCCAATCGAGGAACTCGCAAAGTTTAAATTTGCTATAGAAAACCCTTGAATTGAGTGGTCAGTGTTCAAGGTGAAGGTTTACCCACCTGGGTGTAGCGGAGCCCGAAGTGCAGGGGAATCTAAGCGATTTCCGTTTGTTGGCCAAAATTTGATTGAGAGATCCTACCGAAGAAGTGGCAGGCCCTTGGATTTCCAATTTGCGGTTTTGGGAACCAACACAGCCTATGGGTTTCCTTTATATTTGGGATTTGTACTTATCTCAGATTTGAATCATTAATCCATATTGTTCAACATATAAATTAGAAGAATACTTTTCAGGAAAATCTACAGAGTTTTTAATATGTATGGAATGGTGATGGAATAATCTTATTTTCAAGAGATTCTAAATTATGGCAATCAGTTAATCTTGATAAGTTTATATTAAACCAGTACATCATTCACAATCGGCTGTTTCTTATGACTCTTACAGTTTATGAGTTGGACATAAATACAGATACAAGTATATATATATATATCGACTTGTTTTGTTAATGATTGGAGAACATATTGATTAACTTTCGACTCAGCTTATTAAAATAAGGAAAATGTTATAAATGTTCCCTTACGTGACTCAATGCTTACAGAATTCTGTGGACGTGGACAAGATTACTTGCGTTCCATTTCAAACAGAAGACAACTAGTAAATCATGGATAAATTTAAGGAAATCTGAATCAGTCTTAACAAGTTCACAAGATAGAAAGAAAATAAGCAAATTTTTAAAAGAAAACATCTCCTTACATGACTTTCTGCCCTGCGGATAAGTTACTAATACTGGGCTCAACGACTCTTCCTACTTCCACGGGAACAATGATTTATGAGATAGGGAAGTATTGCTCAGGTAACAAGGCGGATAAACTCTCTCAAATGTATGAATTTGGGTTGCAAAGTCGTAAGAGTTCTGAGACTATGGCAGAGTAAGGAATAGATGGATATCTCTTGGTGTGTCCCGAATACGACAAGGCAATCATATTTAAAGATATTGAAATGGCTTTACGGCTTCCTGTCGTTGCAAGACTCATTTACGTTTTGTATTCCATCGGTTGGAAAGAAAGAAACATTGGAATGAAGGTGAAGATGAAAAGTTTTATTAATATTATTTAATGTTATACTATAGTCTTGGTTAGATTATAATTAAGTATTTACAAGGTGACATTATTGTATTATTAATCCTAATATAATAGTGCCACTTTGCATATATTTATTTGTGATTTTAATTAAGAGAGTAATATAATATTAAATGATATTATTATTTAATAAAAACAATAAATGTAAGAATTTTGTTTTATTTTAATAATTATATTGTGTTTAATTTTTTATTTTTAGCTCATGCAATTTTCCACTTAGAAATTTATTGTCAAGCCCTAACAATCTTGCCATGGCGACTTTTAAGATCAAACCTGTTATTCCTGATAACTGGATCATATGATTATCCCATTTTCGGATGACCTCGTTTTGTAATGCTTCCCCTCTTTCTTCAGTCTTCATCTTGTAAACATTTTCAAACAATATTCTTGCCAAAATATCAATTCAAGATTCATAATTTGTTAAGCAAAATCATCAAATGATCGTTAGGAAATCTCGTTAAATAATGGCTAAAATTAACTAATTCCATTTCACATGAACACAACGTATAGATTTAACTGACTAGTTTCATTTAATAATCAAATCGATGCAACGACTATAATTCACTAATTCAATTTCACATGAGCACGATCAAATTGATGCAACGGCTAAAATTAATTGATTCAATTTCACATGAACATGAAAACTAAATAACGACTGGAACTAACATGATATAACAACGGCTATAAACAACTTAAAATTTTAGGGCAAAATTTGGGATGTAACATACCCACCCCCTTAGGTTTTTCATCGTCCACGATGAAATAATATCAATTTAAAAAAAAAAAAAAATTAAGAACAGAAAAAGAAAAAGAAATGAAATATTCAGTTTCCAGTTTCTGTAAATAGGTAGGGGTATTTCTGAAAAATATCATGATAATCTTACCATGTAGCATTATCTTCTGAATACTGGTCCTACTGGACCTTGCACTGTGTTACCTCTCGATTTCGTAAGCGCAGCTTATGTACCTTGAGTATTCTGAGCGGTTTTACCTCTACCACCCCTAGCTCTTGTACCTGCAACAATTTTCAATCAATCATGTGCTCATGATGACTAACAAACTTCTTAAGGTAAGACACATGGAAGACGTTATGCATCCTGGCAAGGGCAGGAGGTAAAGCAATCCTATAGGCCACTGGGTTAACAATCTCCAAAATTTCAAAAGGTCTTATGTATCTAGGGGCCAACTTAGCATTCTTCCCAAACTTAATTGTACTTTTCTGAGGCTTGACTCTCAATAACACCTTGTCCCCTATTGAAAATTCTCTGGGTAACCTTTTTGCATCAGCATAACTTTTCTGCCTATCGTTTGCTTCTTTCAATCTCTGGCGGATCTGAAATACTTGTTCTTCCATCTCTTGTAGCATTTTTGGCCCAACAATGACCCTGTCCTCTAATCGATTCCAGCTTATTGGGGTTCTGCATTTATGACCATACAAGGCTTCAAAGGGAGCCATTTTGATTGAAGATTGGTATGAGTTATTATATGCAAATTCAACCAAAGCTAAGTACGTTTCCCATTGATATTGTCGATCCATGCAATAAACCCTTAGAAGGTCCTCTAGTACCTGATTCACATGCTCTGTCTGACCGTCTGTCTCAAGATGATAAGCTGAACTTATATTCAATTTAGTGCCCAAGGCTGAAAATAATGTTTGGCAAAATCTAGAAGTTATCCTTGTATCTCAATCTGAAATGATTTTCTCTGAAACCCCATGTAATCTAAATATTTCTTTTATGAATTTATGGGCTATCTCAGGTGCTCCATCGGATAAATTCCTTGGAATAAAATGTGCAACCTTAGTCAATCTATCAACCACGACCAAAATAGTGTTATGTCGATTCCTAGTTATAGGCAATCCCTGTACAAAGTCCATGGATATTACTTGCCATTTCCATTCAGTTACCTCATTTGGGTGCAACAATCTTGCTGGGTATCTATGTTCCGCCTTTACTTTATGACATTCTAAAAAACTTGCTACAAATTCAATTATCTCTCTTTTCATTCCTTTCCAAAAGTATAAGGGTTTTATGTCGGATAACATTTTTGTTACCCCCGGATGTCCTGAATATGGAGCTGAATGATACTCTCCTAAAATCAATCTTCGCAACTCAGGATGATTTGGTACGTAAATTCTGTGGTGATATCTCAACAGTCCATCATCTTCTAAATTAAAATCTGAATGTTTGGGGTCTTGCGGATCTCTAATAAGTGACATGTTGATTTCTTCATAAAATTCGTCATGCTCTAAATGTTGTAAGATTTGATCCCTCAATTGAAATTTTACTTCAGTCATTGCTGAAATATGTCTTCTTCGGCTTAAAGCATCAACCACCTTATTCTCTTTCCCCTTAATGTAGCTTATGTCAAGCTCATACTCTGCCAAAAATTCTAACCATCTCCTCTGCCTTGCATTCAAATTTTGCTAAGTGAAAATATATTTTAAGCTTTGATGATCAGATCGGAGCTCAAAGGGTTTTCCAATTAGATAATGTCTCCACATTTGTAAAACATGTACTATGACTGCTAATTCCAAGTCATGAGGTGCATAATTTTGCTCGTAATTTTTCAACTTCCTAGATTCATAGGCAATGACTTGTTTGTCTTGCATTAACACGCCCCCTAATCCTTCACCTGAAGCATCAGTGATTACTACAAATGGTTTCAGTGGATTAGGTACCCTTAAAATAGGTGCAGTAGTCAATTTTTCTTTCAGAAACTCAAAAGCTAATTGACATTTTTCTGTCCAAACAAATTTCTTCCCTTTTCTCTGAAGTGATGTGATGGGATAAGCTATTTTTCAGAAGTTCTTGACAAATTTCATATAAAATCCAGCTAACCCCATGAAACTCCTAACTTCAGATATGTTTCTAGGTATGGGCCATTCCTTAATTGCTTTAATCTTTAGATGGATCTATTGCTATGCCTTGCGCTGAAATTATATGCCCTAAATATTGTATTTTTTTCTGGTAAAAGGCACACTTTGATAATTTTCCATATAATTTATGTTCTCTAAGTCTCTGTAATACTATCTCTAAATGTCTTTGATGTTCTTCTTCATTTTTAGAGTATATAAGAATATCCTCTATAAATACCAACACAAATTTGTCCAAACAATCGCGAAATATACTGTTCATTAGGTTCATGAAGGCTGCAGGGGCATTAGTTAACCCAAATGGTAACACTGTGAACTCATAATGTCCATACCTAGTTCTGAAAGCGGTTTTGTGTATGTCTTCTTCCTTAATTCGCAGTTGATGATAACCTGATCTTAAGTCAATTTTTCAAAACACAGTCGCACCCTTCATTTGATCAAAGAGATCATCTATCCTAGATAATGGGTATCGATTTTTGATAGTGACTTTATTAAGCATTCTGTAGTCTATGCACAGTCTCATGGTTCCATCCTTCTTTCTTACAAATAACATAGGGGCTCCCCATGGTGAGATGCTAGGTCGAATGATCTTCTTATCCAACATATCCTGTAATTGAATTTGCAATTCCATTAGCTCTGTGGTGGTCATCCTATAAGGGGCTCTGGATACAGGTTCTGCTCCCGGTATTAAGTCTATAGTAAAACCAATTTTCCGAGAAGGGGGTAAACCAGGAAGTTCCTTAAGAAATACATCTTGATAGTTCTTCAAGTAAGGATATTTTTCTTCGAATGATTCTTGTAATTTTTGCTTAATTTCTCCATCTTCATAGATATAATCATCCCCATAAGTGGTTTCTCTTGTATCCTCAACCTTCACTGTGAATCCTCAACCTTTACTGCGAATATTTCACAGCCCTTCCTTCCATATCTCTTAAGTTGCATTGCTGAAATCTGTTGGGCTCTAATTTCATGTTTGGTCCCTAATATACTTGTGAGTCTACTACCTCTGTCATCCATACAATTGACGATTTTGGCATGGCAATCTACTTTAGCCTTATGTTCACTAAGCCAGTTTATTCCAATAATAATGTCATAGGATCCCAATGGAGCTACATATAAATTCAATTCTGTAGAGAAGTTTGGAAAATCAACCTGAGCTTCAAATAGGCATTGCTCTACCTTGGCCCTTGATTGGTTTGCATATTCAACCATCCATGGGTTTACCATAAAACCAGTTCTTTTTGGAAATCTACTTTAATAGTCTAGGTGATATAAAACATTCAGTTGCTCCAGTATCAATGAGTATAGTTACAGGGTTTCCATAAATCTTACTCGGTGTCTCGATGGGACCTAACTGTTGCTCTGCTTGTCTGTTATCCAAGGCTGCGTGTATTCTTTGCTGAAATACCTGCTATTGTTGTGGCAGAGGTGTGCATTGTGATTGATTGAGATTAGGGCACTGTCTCCTATAGTGTTTCCCTTTGCAAATATAACAACCCCCCGGTGGTCCTCTTCCTTCATTATTTCTATCACTTTTGACCACATGAAAATTTCCTTGAATGTTTTTGTTTCCGCTGCTTTTGTTTTCAGATTTATTATTCTTAAAATCCCTAAATTGTTTTCTTGGTGGTCCAGATTTAGTACTCTCGTAATTCCAATTGGTTTTTCTCTTACTGTCTTGTACTTAGTCATATTCTTGATGAGGTAAGGAAAAATAGGATGACGTGTTTTCTTGCGAGGTGTTCTTCGTATTAGCATCCTGTATTATATATTTTTTTCAATTTTTAGTAAATTTTAGGAAGGTGATGTGCCCTAGGTTCAGTGTTGAACCCAGTGCTCTGATACCATATGTAACAACATGTTTTTCTACTAACTAATTTCATCAGTTATCTATTTGATTTAAACTTCATATTCTCAAGACATGGAAATCAAGAAAACTGTTTGAAAATTTGAAAGTTAAATCTACATTGCTCTTTTACTCTAACAAGCTTAACAATATCAATTTAATTAATATAATTAACTGAAAATAAATCTAAATTAATTATAAATAACTGAAAATGAAAATAAACATCTAATTAGATTTTCAGATAATATTTATCCTTTAAGTAAAATAAACTTACAATTTTGAAATGAAAATTACTATACTTTCAAGTAAGAAGAAACATATTGTTTTTAGTTGAAAATCTTTCTAATTGGTTGTCCAAGCTCTGACTTTGGTGAGAGGAGAAGCATTATCATAGGCTTAACCTCCCAACCGTGGACCTTTTTACTTATCCTCACAAGTTCTAAGTTAATAGAACGGCCCTTCCTACCTCGAGGTTGGGCACGTGACGTTCATTGATCCAGCCATCGAAGTATTTACGTGGGTTGAGGTCCCAACAACTATTCAGAAGAATAACTGAAGCATCATGACAACAACACGATCAATTTGCTGTGGCAAGTATGCCTTTTTATCACCCTGGCCAAGGATTTCAAGATGTGGGTTTTTAACCCGATCTCCACCACTCAAGCTTGACAACTAACTTCGAAAGTGGATTTTGCATGAGCTAAAGTTATTAGATTTATTTGAAAATGCATGGTTACTAATTCTTTTTATTCTTGTTTTCTTTTAACAAGTTCATTTACACCTCCTCACCATTAACAGGCCATCAGGCTGGTGTATTTTTGGTGCCTGAACCATTAATTTCAACATGCACGTACTCACAAGATTCTGGCTTTACAGCCTATGGGTTTCCTTTATATTTGGGATTTGTACTTATCTTAGATTTGAATCATTAATCCATATTGTTAAACATATAAATCAGAAGAATACTTTTCAAGAAAATCTACAGAGTTTTTAATATGTATGGAATGATGATGGAATAATCTTATTTTCAAGAGATTCTAAATTATGGCAATCAGTTTATCCTGATAAGTTTATATTAAACCAGTACATCATTCACAGTCGGCTGTTTCTTATGACTCTTACAGTTTATGAGTTGGACATAAATACAGATACAAGTATATATATATATCGACCTATTTTGTTAATGATTGGAGAACATATTGATTAACTTCCGACTCAGCTTATTAAAATAAGGAAAATGTTATATATGTTTCCTTACGTGACTCAATGCTTACAGAATTATGTGGACGTGGACAAGATTACTTGCGTTCCATTTCAAACAGAAAACAACTAGTAAATCATGGATAAATTTAAGGAAATTCGACTCAGTCTTAACAAGTTCACAAGATAGAAAGAAAACAAGCAAATTTTTAATAGAAAACAACATCTCCTTACGTGACTTTCTGCCCTGCGAATAAGTTACTAATACTGGGCTCAACGCCTCTTCTTGCTTCCACAGGAACAGTGATTTATGAGATAGGGAAGTATTGCCTAGGTAACAAGGTGGATAAACTCTCTCAAATGTATGAATTCAGGTTGCAGAGTCGTAAGAGTTCTGAGACTATGGCAGAGTAAGGAATAGATGGATATCTCTTGGTGTGTCCCGAATATGACAAGGCTTTACGGCTTCCTACCGTTACAAGACTCATTTATGTTTTGTATTCCATCGGTTGGAAAGAAAGAAACATTGGAACGAAGGTGAAGATGAAAAGTTTTATTAATATTATTTAATGTTATACTATTGTCTTGGTTAGATTATAATTAAGTATTTACAAGGTGACATTATTGTATTATTAATCCTAATATAATAGTGCCACTTTTCATATATTTATTTGTGATTTTAATTAAGAGAGTAACATAATATTAAATGATATTATTATTTAATAAAAACAATAAATGTAAAAATTTTGTTTTACTTTAATAATTATATTGTTTTTAATTTTTAATTTTTAGCTTATGCAATTTTCCACTTAGAAATTTATTGTCAAGCCCTAACAACCTTGCCATGGCGACTTTTTAGATCAAACTTGTTATTCCTGATAACTGGATCATATGATTATACCTCGTTTCATAATGCTTTTCCTCTTTCTTTGGTCTTCATCCTGTAAACATTTTCAAACAATATTCTAACCAAAATATCAATTCAAGATTCATAATTTGTTAAGCAAAATCATCAAATGATCGTTAGGAAATCTTGTTAAATAACGGCTAAAATTAACTAATTCCATTTCACATGAACACAACCTATAGATTTAACTGACTAGTTTCATTTATTAATCAAATCGATGCAATGACTCTAATTAACTAATTCAATTTCACATGAACACGATCAAATTGATGCAACGGCTAAAATTAACTGATTCAATTTCACATGAACATGAAAACTAAATAACGACTGGAACTAACATGATATAACAACGGCTATAAACAGCTTAAAATTTTAGGGCAAAATTTGGGATGTAACATCATTGGTGGCAATAATGTTTCCACATAGCATAAGAAACCCGAGGAGTGTTATTAAATCTTTGCTTCTAAAGAAACAATAGAAGCCCAATAGAAATCTTTTCAATAGTTCGTTTGCAAAAAATATAGAGTCCAACAGTCATATTTTCACTCCCAGTTTAATACTGTAAATATAATCTTCTCATTGGAAAATGCTGAAGCTGAAGAATTCCCTCAAACATTTGCCAAACTTTTCAGGATGATTTGAGTGTCCGAACATGAACCTCAAAAAATGTGCCTGACTTCTTGGTTCGGGTTTGTAATGGCCTTCTAGAATAAGAAGACAGACCCACGTAATTGTATGTTCAAAACTTAATCTCATAAAATCTATAAATTTCTTCTCAAGTTAAAATGTTTCTGGTAAACCTTTTTAAAAATCTGGCTCTGTTATAACTTACAGGCTGGCAGGAAAACCAGCTCTGATACCAGTGTAATATCCTTATCCGGATATTTACTGATTTTTCTTTGCCTGATATAATCAGCAATAAAACTTTGCAGATAATTTCCAGCACAATCATAAACAATAGAAATACCAACTGATACTTATCCAGCCTCTTCTTGAATACAATATCAGACTCAAATATAAACAAATGTAATACGAGACATTCAATTAAACCAGAAGCTTCTCCACAGGTAATATTCTGTTATTTCCAAAATAACACTCAAGATTCAAACATATAACCACGTGTTACAAACCAGAAAGATTAAACCAGCAAACTCTTATAACTCCTTAAAATACATTATTGCATTTTACAACAGCAATAAAATAACCAGTACAAAAACCCAATCCTAAATACAGATTTAACAGTTAGATTGGAATGCTAGAATAAGAACCTGTAAGCGCGAATGAAACATCTAAAATGATGTTCCCAGGGACAATGGGTTTGCATCCACTGTCTACTAGCACGAGTAGTTACGTCCTCAAACTAGCTGAAAGTTGAAGCTTTCTAAAAACTCTAACAAGAGAGAAAACTGAACTGAATAATAAAATCAAGCATAACCAGCAATAAGCCTCTTTCTCCTTTCAATACACAAATTGAGACTCTTCGACTCCCCTCTGGCCTTCTACCTATTCCCTTGTGGCTCTTCAACTTCTCTCTAATAATTCGTCTTATTCCTCCTTGACCTTTATTCTTTTTTATAACATTAAACTGACCTTTTAACATTATGAGTCTATGTCTCAGAGTTGAATTTAATATTATATAAAATAAGAGTTCAATATTTCTAATGTCCCAAAAGGGGACATTACAGCGAAGACCAATCAACCAAACTTGACACAAAATACAGGAAAGTGATGCTCATCAACTACAATGAAAATCATAATAAAAGTATATTGGTTGGATGACATTGACACTAATGAAGGATGCCTAGTTGTGATGTGGTAGTTGATGAAACTGCAAGGGTGTTTCAAGCAACAAAACAATTCATCTCATATCTAAAAACTGCTAGAACTGAACGTTGATTGGCTGGAAAGTCAGTTGTGATGCATGTAAACCATCAACTTGAAGGGGTCAGGAAGTGTCCTTGCCACTAAAAATTAAGTTATAACTGAAATCATGAAGAAAACAGTGCTGATCTGGATGATGATAATGAGGCAAATAAAAGACCGAAATGGCGCCGTTGTGAGGTATTCACACCATCGCCCCATTGCAAATGGGGACCCTTTCTTTTTACTCTATAGTGAGGTAGTTGTTTTAGGTGGCCCCAATTTAATGGAAATCTCAAGTCTTGGAATCTAAGATATGAGTTTGAGCAACTTTGGCTTGCTAGATGGTCAAGTCAATTGGAGATATGAGTGAGAGTTAGGAAATGCTAGTCAAGGACATGAAGTTGAAATCAAAGGACTTGTGATGAAATGAGTCAGAATTCTTGGAAAGTCCTTGTTCTAATATCAAACTTGTTTTGGAAAATCAAGAAAAGTTGTGGGAGATAATTGTAATGTCCTCGCTATTAGGGTTAGCATCGGAGAAGTAATACATACAAAATAAATGTTAGAATTTAAACGATAATAAGTTTAACTATACTATTCTATCCTCTATCCTAACCCCAACCTTAAAGACGTCTCCACATTGAGATCAATAACCCTTATGAGGATCTCCAAGTCTTGAATGATATATCATCAATTTTAGTACCATCCTTAGTTACTTCTTTGTCTTTTATGGAGTGCTCCCTCTAAGGTCCTTCCTGGAAGTGATATCCTCTATCCAGGGCCTTTATCACATATGCATATGTTGCCTTCAATGGAATATTCCAGCATTAAAGATTCCTCACTCATGTTGGTCTCACATACTGACATAAGGATGGGATACCATATTAAGATCACTCTCTTTCCTCCAAAGGGACTCTCTTGAACTTAAACCTTTAACCATAAAGCCATGTAGACTATACTTTTAGAATTTCACCTTTTACATATATATTCGTATATGTATACAATAAAATGAATAAATTTATAATTACAAATATAATTCATAAATTTACGACATACTTTCCTTACTTTCCTTTATGTTTGATCCATACACTCTATCCTTGGTTTGCTGTTACATCCCAAATTTTGCCCTAATTTTTAATTTGATCATAACTGTTGGTTTAACGAATTATTTCTTTTCCTGATCATGTGAAACAAGTTAGTTAATTATATACATTGTATCAACTATTAATAGATTATTTCTCTTCTTGATCATGCAAAATGAGTTAGTTAATTATATACGTTGTACCAATTGATAACGAATTATTTCTCTCATGATCATGTGAAATGAGTTAGTTATTATAGACGTTGATGAAATAACCAGTAACTTATAAATGTCATTAGATGATTAACAATTGTTTGATTTGAATTAATGATCAATATATTTTGAATTAATGTGTTGGTGAGAATGTTTTGCTTGGGTGATTGCAGGAGAAGACTGAAGAGAGGGGAAGCATTTCTAAACAGGATCATTGGAATGGGATGGTTGTTTGGTTCAGTCATCAGGATCGGCAGGTATGACCCAAGACTCCCTTGGAAAGGATACAAAGACTTGACCACAGGTTACATTATGGGACTGCATGAGCTATTAGGAAAACAATATATTAAAAACATAAAATAATCTAAACTAAATATAATTCACACCTTTAGAGATTTATTATTGAATTTTATTATTTTATCATTATTATAAACACTTAAAATACGAACACATATATATAGAAATGAAATGGCACTAATAGATTATAATAATATAATCTAATGATGTCACCTCATCAGTATACATACGTGAATGTATATAAGAGCATATAATAATAATAAAATAAAATTTAAAATTCTTTAACTCGTTATTCCATTTCCCTCTTTATTTCTCTCCTATTTAAATTCAAATTTATGATGTATTCGAATGGCCTTCTTGATAACCGATGGTAACCAAGAAGTCATGGCCAACCATTAAAAGAATACCATGAATCGATTTGGGAACAACTTTCTTTTCCTTCTGCATTTTCTCTATCTCTCTTTCCATCTGCTACGACTTCTTATCAAGCTGAGTGAGAATGTTCTCAGAAATATAATTGTTCAGAAGTTCTAAATTCCGATTCATTCCTTTCTCCCTTTAATTCTATCAACGATAGTAATCCAGAGAAAAGAGATATACAATGGGTGATCAAGAATTCCGGTTGCGGAAGGAGGAATTCGAATTTGTTTGTAGGTCATGTGTTTTCCTTGCTAAGTCCAAACCGATTTTAGTAGGCTTCCATTACGTTATTTTTTTGAATATTATACCAAGAAATCAGTTCTTTGTTTGGTACGTTTGCCATTAAATACTTTGTTGCTGTTGTATAATATAAACAGTGGATTGAATAGAAAGTGTATTTTGAATGCATAACTTCCATCCATAGTCGGAATTACATACAGATTGATATCTTCTTGCTTTCTTATTTCTATCGAGTAACCTTGAGATTGTTTCAATTATGGATTCAAATGATAGAAAACTTAATTGAATTGCACGAATCAATATCTACGCATGTGTTATCACCATTTTCCCAAACATTCTTTAGAGGTGTAAATGATATCATAATGCTCAAACATTGAGGAATTCACTGGCAAAGAAGCCATGAAGGGTGAAGAGGTGTAAATTAAATAGAATGGTTATAATCTTTCAAGCACCTAGGATTCACCGGCAAAGAAGCCGTGAATGGTGAAGAGGTGGAGATAACCTGCAAGAACCAAGAATGAAATTAGATATAAATAACTATGTAATGAAAACACATAATAGCTCGTGCATGTCTTGATAGTGAAATCTGTTGTCAAGTCGAGTGGTGGAGATTGGGTTTACGAACCCAAATTGAAATCCTTGGCCAAGATAGTTATAGGCATATGTGCCAATCATGAGATTTTTTTGTTTGTCCATAGACATCAATTATATAGGTATAACTGATGGGGCACTCAAACCACTGGGTAGCTCGAATGGCTGGACTTGAGAACATCCCAAGTCCGATCCCGAGGTAGGGAGGGCCATTCTATTCAAGTTAGGATGTGTGGGGATAAGTATGGTCTGAGATTGGGAGGTTAAGCTTATGTCAATGCTTCTCCTCTTACCAATGTGAGGCATGAACAACATGATAAAGGGATTTCTCCATTATTTCTATATGTTCCTTTTGCACTTTTACCTTTAAATCCATAGAAGAATAAATAGATAGTTAGTTTTCTAATAGCGTAAATTGAATGAATATATTAGTTGATATATAAAATAGTTGTTACTTTATTTTTAGCTGAACATGTTATCAGGTTAGTAATGGTTAAAATGTTAGCAATGTATTCATTTATTTATTCGTCTTATCAGCTGAAAATGAATTACCGTTAGAATAGAAAACAATTACTTTATCCTAGTTAAATTTAGTTAATGAAAGTCATTGTCATGTGAAATAGAATCTGTCATTTATTAAATCAGATAATTAGGTGTTTTAAATTGGTTATGAAAATTCGTTTGGTACATCTGCAAATAATGCTAATATTAGTTGTGGGTTTATTTTATATCTCTATGCACTCCTATGTTTTCTCTTTAATTCCTTCAAAGGGGGATAGTCTTGAATGTTTGCCTTCTATGCTCCCAACCTTCCTTAAATGGTCCTTATTTAGTTTGTTGCCTTGTTCCATTTGTTAACCGTCTATATCTTATGTTGGCACTCATGGGAATGTCTCCTCTCTTAATTGTGCCCCTTGTGGAATGTCTCCACCTTAAATCTACCAAGTGGGATGTCCTAATTGAGAGGTATGAATGTCTCTCTTTCCCTTCTTCATTCCTTCCTACTCACCATTTGCTCGTGCCGAGACAAAGAGGTCATGCGCAAGAAGTGTCCTCTTTTACTTCAGAGATGACTAGGATTACAGCGTGTCCTTTGCTTTATCCATCCTTGCCGTGGTATCCACGAGGGGCTCATTCTAATTTAAACCAATTTTCTCTCCACCTTATCTATACATTACGATATCACTTTCTTTTTTCATGTGTCAAATGCTATTTCCTCTTTGCACGGTGGTCTCGATCGATAAGAAGTTGCACTTTTTAAATAGGAATTGTCATACCCCTTTTCTCCCTATGTTATTCCCTAAATATCTTCCCTTATTTTCCCATCGAGTTGTATGCCTTTTCATGCCCGCTCGATGGTCATCTTTCATCTTATGTACCCTTTACTAATTATTAATTAGTGTTGGTTGGTTTTAGACCCATAATCTCATTTTGCTTATCAACTATTATTATGTGAATCGTGACCTTTCTACCTAGTAATCTCCTGCTTGTTTAGTAGTGATGTAATTCATATATATTTATTATTATTTAATATGTGTTTAGCTATTTTTGATTGTTACCCATGCATTATTTGTTTGGTATTTGTTTAATTATTTAAGTATTATTCTTAATTAATATATTTTATTCTATTTTTTCTTTATTTATTTAACATCACTAATTCTACGTTATTAGATCCGTTATTCAATCCTTCATTGACTCAGAACAATATGCCTTACATCCTTATCCTAATCGGCATTCATTGCATAGGTTGACGTCTATCATAATTGATCTATAGAACATCCAATCTATTTACTTTAGTCATATATACATGAAGATCTAACCAATCATTGTGTTATCAAGCATATGATTCATGCTTCATCAGTAACTATCATTGTGCATGTTTGATTGATCTCTCTGCAATTATAGCTTATGTTGATGTGATTTATTACTATTAAACTTTCTTATCAAATCGACAATCATTGTTTAATTAGGACTGCATAGGAACTAGTGCTGACTAATATTTTACTCCACCATCTTAGTTGTTTATCTTTGTACTTTAGTTTTGGCATTATCATTGTTACCTTTTATTGAATCTTATTCCAGAAGGGGTTATTGCAATAATGTTGATGTAGCATGCTGATTGTTAAAATTTGGCTTCTGGAAATTTTTAGAATCTCCCAAAATCTAAAATCTATAATATAACTCCTATGAACCGGAAACCACTCTCAAACATCTTGATAATATTTATATGAAATATAACTTAAAGTATAAGAATGTAATTTATACTTAAATGTTATATCTTATATAAGTTATGTTGCATTCCAAGCTGAGAAGAAATTGAAGATCACACAATTAAGAAGCAAGCAAAAATGCCAATCTCGACATAGGGTTGGAAGTCCGTGCATTGTCGATATTTGTAATTTCGAGAATGCTAAATTTTTGCCCAAGATATATAGGACTTGGAATCAGATCGATGGGTGTTTGGAAAGAAAATCAGATCACATAACATGAATAAGGTAAAAGATAAGGGGAAATCTCAACATCACCATAATTGCACCCATCGGAAATCTTGACAGCTCCAGATTTCGGTCCTCCTTCTAATCCTGACATTCCAAAATCTTCGCACAATTAAAGGAGCAATCCAAGACCAAATATCAACTCCAAATTATTTTAGCTGATCAAAATTGAAGATCAGATATTGGTGAAGCTGAGTGTAATGTCCCTTGTCCAGTCCCCTGGGGTTTGGGACTAATTCAATCCTAAGAAAGTTCTTTCTCGCCAAACCTATACATAATTCTTTATTTAAAATTACTAAATTGATCCTCAATCTGATTTGTATACTTGATAGCTTGCTCTTCTATAAAATAAATTTATTGTTATGGCCCTCTTTGATTTTGGATGACAACTTATACTATCCAAATTCTCTAGTTATAAGAAGGGCAATATGCAGTCTTGATATTTACTACTGCTCCCGAGCCGACAAGAACAATATATGAATCCTTCAATATAATTGCCGAGTTCAATAGAGGGCCATAATGTAATATCCCTTTTCTAGCCCTTTATTTTCTGATGCATTGTTAGCTCTTTCGCCATGGTCCTGCAGACTAACTGGGTTGTTACAGTGATTAGTGTGAGTTTTGGCCTAGGCACTTCTTGTTGTAGGCCATTTGAAGTTTTTCCTACAAGGTTTTCAGGCACTTAATGTTTTAGTAGGTCAACAGGGTTCAGTCCTTACTCCTTTGGCCATCTCAGTATTGGACTTAGAGCATCTTGTGCATTCCAGTCAGCTATCACACATGGTCTTCTGAGTTTGATTGGATATTAATCTAATGCCAAAAGACTCAATAGTTACTTAATAAAGTGACTATTAAACTAAGGCACATATTAATGTCACTTCTTAATTAAAAGGGGTCTTTTATTCTTCTAAGTGGGAAAATAGATTTTTTAAAATAAAAGAAAAAAGGATGAAGAGATAGGAAAGAGAAACTGAAGAGTTATAATGTTGGGCATTAAAATTAAAAGATGAAAACTTGGTTCATTTCAGCATGCTTGGACATTGGTTTGGATTTTCAGATTTCTTCTCTTTAAGAACTAGAAGCTTAGCTTCAACTAGCTTTGATAACAGAAATCCTTTAGCTGAAAGACAATTGATGAAAACCCATTGTCTGTGGAGACGTCATATCAGGTGTCCCATTTGTGCTAAACATTATCTCTCTTCTCCTATCTGGGTTCATTTCTGTGTTTACAATCGGAGCTGATTAGTATTCCACTAGAAGTTTGATTGTAGCGGTCATTTGGAAAATATCATATTGCTGCTGTTTATTTTGTATCAACTACTGAAAATGGAAAGAAATAGGAATTCAGAGATTGTCGTTTGCTGATGATTTTACTGGTTAATTGTCAAAGTATTTACATGAGTTGTCTGTTTAAATTTCTGTGAATATTTGTGTGTGAAATTGGGAAAAACATCCAACCTGGATATTACAGTGGTATCAAAGCAGTGTATTGTGCCAGCCTGAAGGGTTACAAATTGCAGAAATAAAATATCTTGAAAGTTTTACTTTTTGCCTAGTGATCGAAGAACAAATTCACTGTTGAGCTAAATTTGTGAAATTTTCATCTACAACAATAAAAGGTATTTAAAAGTTTGAGCTTCAAATATCGTATGCAGGGTGCTTGTATATCTTCGAATTTTTTATTTTTGAGAAATTTGAGAAATAATAACTGCAGATCCTTTTACTTATAAAATTGGCGATGGATTTGAGGAGGTTGCTATGAATCCAAAGTAAGTTTATTATGCATTGCCTTATTTTTTGATGGCATTCACAGGCGTTTTAATATTTGAAGAGAGTTTATTTCCAATTGTTGTGAATATGATTTGTGGGTTTGAATTACATTTAGCCACCCATTTCATGTAGTTTGTGACTATTATATGGAGACTACTATTTGAGGTTGTTGCTATACTGGAACATATATTTCTGTGAGCCTTCATTTATTTATATTCAAAGCCTAGCTTCTAGCTGCCGTGGGTTTAATGAAATATATTCGTGGGTTCTGTTGATTTTATATTTGATGCAATATATTGAAAAGGGGGTTGAAGGCTTGGAAATACTAGTCTTAGTTTGGGAATTATAATATTTATATCCAAGGAGACTATAGATCTTTCTAATGTTCTAATATTTTGCTTGGTAAATGTTATTCCCGTGCTGGCAGAGCTGTTGATGGTTTTTTGAGTATATAACACCATTGTTCTGTTCAAATAATAGATTTGGTGAATTCATTTGTGACCATCCGAAGGTTTTCTCTACTATTGGTGTGAGCTCTGGCCATAGGCAGCTCACTTGCCTCACATGTAAGTCATAAGGTTGTGAAGGAATATATCAGGATTTCTTGGCAAAATATCCTCAGTTGTGTATTTCCAGCATATGCTTGCGCTGTTGAGCAATTGGCTTTACACATTTATTATAATTCCAGACACCATGATTGCTGCTTGATATTGCTGTGAATAAGTGGAGCTGTTGTTTAATACAACACATTCTGGCTGAATTGTCACAGAGATATCACAGGGAGACATATTGGAGGGTTCTTTTCTATTATGAACTCTAACTGTATTATGTGATTTGGTTGTCAAGGGCCTCACATTCACGTTGTATGACTGGTTCAAAATATCTTATGGAAGGAGGGCATATTAATTTATAGTGTACAACACTCTGTAATTGACATACGAGCTCCAAACACTTATATCATATGAGGTCCAGGCATTTACATTGTGCAGCATACAAGCATTCATTTGTACGATCTGCAAGCATTAATAGCATATGACATTCTCAGCCAAGACACATTCTTTGCACTTCTCAGCATATGGCCTCATTAACCCTCAACACTTGATGAATCCTTTCCTTAATAATATATGCAAAGAGGATTCTTCATGACATGTTGCATACTTTTATTAAACACTCCAAAGTCACTATTTTCTGGCTCCATCAGCATTGCTTGTGGCTCAAGAAAACAAGGATGCATAGCGTCTAGTTCTTGCTGATAGAAGATAAAGAATATGAATTATGTTTCATATGCAATATATAAAGTATGTTTCTTAGCAACAATAACATGTATAAAGTCTCTAAAATAATCTGTTTCATCTTGTGTACAAAAAACTGAAAGCCCTACTGTAGCACAAAACAACCAGTCAAATTGTCAATAAATATATTTGTGTGAATTATTTCAAATACAATATATATTAAAACTTTATAGTTGCAAAAGTTACTTGAATAATAAACTGTTCTAATTGGACAAACAAATGAAAAAGTTGCACTCCCTACTGTAGTACAAAACAACCAATTAAACTGTCAATAAATATATTGTGTTTAATTATTTCAAATACAATAAATATTAAAACTTTATAGCTACAAAAAGTAGTTGAATAATAAATTGTTTTAATTGGACAAACAAATTTAAAAGTTGCACTACATTGAATGCTATAGTTTCCTGCCTAATAAAGTATAGAAATTACTTACTAGAAATTTAGAAAATGTTGGATTATTAGAATTAATCTGATTTTCTTGCATAATGTGCACATTGATACATCATAAACTTATTTGTTGATAAGATGAGGTTAAATGGACATAGAACAGTCTTGGACTATGATTAGGTTCTTAACCTTGATGACTTTGATCTTGAATTAGGATAGATAGCTGATGACGAGGAGGCATTGTTTGACGATAAAAACTTGGCCATCTTGGATGAGATATTTGATGACCATGATCATACTTGACTGTCTGCAAGTAATGATTTTGGATCTAAATGTCACATTCTGTAGCTTCGTAGAAGACTACAGATTCATAGGCTCTAGATTTTTACTTTGTTATTATATTCTTATTTACAAGTAAGTTGTTATTAATAGTGTAGGTTTAACTTTGAATTCCAAGTCAATTTTTACATTGCATTTGGAAAAAAGTAATGAATCAATAAATTCTTTCAGTTTTGGACTCTTTATATGTGTTTCACTTTGTGCCTCTAGACACTTTATTTGGCCTGAAATTATTTGTAAGGCGGTGAGTTGTTATTAATAGTGTAGGTTTAAACTTTGAATTTCAAGTCAAGTTTTACATTCTTTCATGTTTTTAGTTTGCTATATTCTCCTAGGTAAACTCCATTTATACATCTGTTTTTTTTAAAGAGTTAATCCCAATTAAATGTAATGCTAGTGTAATATATGAATTTTTTAGTCTAGAAAAGAACTACATTCTGAAATAAAGTAGTTATGAAAGCAATACTTGAAACCATATTATCGAAGAGAACATTTTTAATCCATTTCATGTGAAATTAACTGAAATAATGATCAACTGAATAACTGATTTCTATAGCATTATAAAATATCTTAAATCATTGCCATCAATTCTATGATATTTAGTAATTACAAGAAAATGAAATGCTTAATAAGGAAATTAAGAGGAACATACATAATTTGACTGAGGTATCTTATAATGTTGTGCAAGCCTTGGCTCTCGGGTAAGAGGAGAAGCATTAGCTTAGGCTTAACCTCCCAATCACAGACCTTAGCATTTCTTCACACAATCTTTTATCAAGAAAGGTCCTCTCTACCCTATGGTTAGGCTTGGGGCATTATCAGTCCAACCATTTGAGCAATACTAATAGGCGGGCATGCTTGATTAATTGGCACCATCGACATCATCTGATCTATAGAAGGCAAGCATGCCTTTAATGACCTTGGCCAAGAATTTAGATGGGTTTTATGATACCCGATCACCACCGCTTGACTTGACAACATAGTGTACAAATTGGGCAACATGAGCTTACTTGGACATTCTTAGAGTTTAATTATATATTTTATCATGTTTGATAGTTCTGATTTCTGTTCTTCCTTTTGAGGGGATCTCCTCCACCTCTTCACCCTCTTTCATTGGTCCTTCCAACCAGGGTGAATCCTTGGTGATCGATCATGCTGTTAAGCATGGAATTCCTCCATTAGCAGTATATTGCTGATTCTCAACTGAAAACATGAGACAATACTACTCTGGCATTAAGCTGTTTTGGTGAATCAAAAAACACAAAATAAGATGTTTCACAGATGTACATAGAATTGTTCATTATGAGAGTCACGCTTGTGCATTCCGACTCATTTTTGATACTAAACAGTTGGCATTTAATCATGAAGAAAGAACAAGAAAGGCCGACAGACATGAGCTGAGTACTTATACTTCTCTTGCAACATTGAAACACAAAATGATTGAGGAACGATGACAGGTTTAGATTCATCAAGATAATTATTGGCATTGATTTTTGAATAAGAAGAATAAAAGTAAACGATATCAACATAACCTAATCGATGATCAGTAAGACTCAGGATTTCTTGACCGAGCAATCCAAGCCGCGTCTGGATTGTAGAGGCAATGCTAGAAATCTGGTATGTAAAATCCCGTGAGGTAAATGAAGCCCAATCTTTTAATGTAAAGAGAGCTGAAAGGAAAGAAAAAGATGAATGTCGTCCTTGGCAATGTGAGAAGTTTTTAATATAATGTCGCGGCCCAAGGTGGCAGTTTTAAAAACAAGATCCTCGGTTTTCTTGCATTCACTGATTTAAAAAGAAGAGGTGCCAAATGTACAACATCTCTCACAGGGATTTATAATTTTAAAACAAATATCAAAGGGCTCCTTTGAAGTGTTATTAAAAGGAAAATTCTATGATTATATATATATATAAAATTTTCAAAATGATGTCATTATACTATTATTATGTCTAAGGTCATACCTATTAAAATACACATTTATATACGTGCATAATTTAGAGGATTGTGATTTATCTTAACCTCATATCCTCCTTATATATATATATATATATATATATATATATATATATATATATGTTAATAGAGACAAGCTTGGAGATTTTAATATCATGGTTGCATCATACCATTATACATATGTGCATATATATATATATGTAAATAATGAAGAGAATGAAGATGCCAACATAGAACAACAAAGGTACGAATTTTGATTATGTTTAAATAAATGAATTTTTTATATGTTGCCCTATGCTCATGCTTGTTCAATGTATGTACCCTGTTATGAAGTCGCTAGATTCTTGCCAAGGTAGTTAGAGGCCATACTTTACGATCAGACAAATGCACTAAAGTAGTGCCCCATTCCTTAAATCCCGTTTAGCAATGCTTTCTCCCCTTCACCTGCTCTTGCAACCACTTGTGCAACATTTCCACAATAACAAGTTCTTGTCATTTTAAATCAATACCAAAATGTAACATAGATAAATGTAATTATGGCTAACTGCCATGGTCTAGTAGACATAACATGCAACTGTTAACTACCATTATCAAATATATGACAAACAACGAATAACTACCTTCATCAATATATGACAAGCAACAGTTAACTACCATCTTCACAAAGCAATTATAAAAATTAATTGTAAACAATCAAGTTCACATGATTCCCATAGGTAGTCCTTGTATGAAACCCATGGAAATTATTTGCCACTTGCATTCTAGTACTTCGTTTGGGTAGAGGAGGCTAGCTGGATAACGATGTTTTGCCTTGACTCTTTGGCATTCCAAACATCATGCCACATAATCCATTATTTCTTTTTTTATCCCCTTCCAAAAATAGTGGTTTTATAGTTGTCATCATTTTAATCACCCTAGGATGTCCTGATTAAGGAGCTAAGTGGAATTCTTCTAAAATCACTCTTCGGAGTTCTAGTGCCTTGGGTATGTACATCCTATCATGATATCTTAATAATCCATCTTCCATTCTAAAATCTGTGTACCTGGGATCCTATAGGTCCCTGAGAAGATCATGACTAACCTCTATATAGAATTCATCTTGCTTTAGACGTTGCAATACTTGATCCCTTAATCTGAAATTTATGACGGCCATTGCGGAAATATGTCTTCGTCGGCTTAAGGCATTTGCTACCTTGATTTCTTTACCCTTAATGTAGTTAATGTCAAAGTTGTAATTTGCTAGAAATTCAAACTATCTTCCCTACCTGGCGTTAAGGTTGGGTTGCCTAAAGATATATTGTAGGCCATGGTGGTCGGATCGAATTTCAAAAGTTTTCCCTATCAAATAGTGCCTCCACATTTGGAAGGCATGCACAATAGTTGATAATTCCAGATCATGAGGAGCGTAGTTTTGCTCATAGTTCTTTAACTTCCTCGACTCATATGCAATTATTTGTTCTTCTTGCATTAGTATACCTCCTAATCCTTCCCCGAATGCATTAGTTATAACTACAAATTTCCTTTGAGGGTTAGGTACTTTTAGTATGGGTGTAGTAGTTAACTTCTCCTTCAGGTATTCAAAGGTTGAATGGCATTTTTCAATCCATGCAAATTTCTTCCCTTTCTTCTGAAGTGAAGTGATTGGATAAGGCTATTTTGGAGAAATCTCTAACAAACTTCTTATAGAACCCTGCCAACCTCATGAAACTTCTGACTTACGTCACATTCTTAGTTATAGGCCATTCCTTAATTTCTTTGATTTTTGAAGAATCTATGACTATTCCATTAGCTGATATAATGTATCCTAAATACTGGATCTCTTTCTGATAAAAAACACACTTAGACAACTTCTCGTATAGCTTATGTTCTCTCAATCTTTGTAGAACTTTTTCTAGATGCTCGTGATGTTCTTTTTTGTTTTTCAAGTAGATCAAAATATCATCTATGAAGACCAATACAAACTTATCCAAATAGTGTTGAAAAATACCATTCATCAGATTCATGAAAGTTGTTGGAGCATTAGTCAACCTGAAGGGCAATACCGTGAACTCATAATGCCCATATCTAGTGTGGAATGTAGTCTTGTGGATGTCCTCATCCTTGATGCGGAGCTGATGGTATCTTGACCTTAAGTCAAATTTTGAAAATACTGTAGTGCCTTTCATTTGATTAAATAGATCGTTGATTCTAGGAAGCGGGTATTCGCTCTTGATGGTGACCTTATTGAGCATCCTATTGTCTATTCACAATCTCATAGTTCTGTCCTTTTTTCTGACAAACAATATCAGGGCACCCCGAGGCAAACCACTGGATCGAATAAGTTTCTTATCTAATATATCTTGCAACTGCAATTGTAGTTCCATTAATTTAGTCGTGGTCATTCGATAAGGAGCTCGCGAAATAGGTTCTGCACTAGGTACTAAATCTATTGTAAAATAAAAAACTTTGGATGGAGGTGGTTCGGGAAGTTCTTCTGGAAACACATTGTGATACTTCTCAAAGGATTTCTTCAAAATTTCCCTAGTTTCTCCATCTTCAAAGATGTAGTCATCACCATATGTGGTATCGATAGGTTTTCTCAAATCTTCAATCCTTACTGCAAAAATCTTGTTGCCTTTTCTTCCACATTTCTTGAGTTGCATGGCAGATATCTGTCGTGGTTTGATTTTGTTTACAACTCCCTTGATGCTTACAAGATTGCCTTGCTCATCCAAACATTCTATAGTTTTGACAGGACAATCATCCTTGGCCTTGTCTCACCAAGCCAATTAATGCCTATAATAATGTCATAGGACCCAAGAGGTGCTTCATATGGGTTCAGCTCTGTGAATTTTTTTGGAAAGTTAACCAGTGCCTCAAACAGACACTGTTCTACCGTAGCCCTTGACTGGTTTGCATACTCAACCGTCCATGTTTTTGCCATAAAACTAGATCTCTTTGGAAATCTACTTAATAACTTAAGTGATATAAACATTCTGAGGCTCTAGTATCAATTAATATAGAAACGAGGTTTTCGTAGATCTTACCCGAAGTTTCGATTGGGCCTATCTGTTGTTCTGCCTGTCAATTATCAAGTGCCGCGTGAATATTTTGCTGGTAAACATGTTGTGGTGGAAGAGGTGGTCGAGGTTGTTGGTTGGTGTTTGTCTTACCAAGGTATTTGTTAGCATGGTGATCCCCTCCGCAATTGTAGCATCTTGACAGTGGCCCCTTCTTATCATTTCCCTTGCCATTCTTACTTGTATTGAAGTTACCTTTGAAATCCTTAATACCATTCCCTCTTGGTTCCGGTTTGTTTGGTTTCTAGTCTTTAAATTGCTTCTTGTGGGATCCAATATCTGCACCTTCTGAATCCAACTTGTTTTCCTTTTGTTATCTCGGATAGAATCATCTCTTCTGATTTTATGTTCCTGACGGACAACCTTTTCTAGGGCTTCTTCCATGGTTCGAGGAGTGAGAACATCAACTGCCCCACTGATCCTATTATTTAACCCCATGATAAATTTTCTCACTTTCAGATTCCTATCTTGTTGGTACAGAGGTACATATTTTAGAAGACGAGTGAATTTCTCCAAATACTTATGTACAGTCATATCTCCTTGTTTGAGATTTTGGAAATCCAACAACTTTTGGTCGTAGAAAGTTTGGGGTAACCAACGATTTTTAAAGATGGTCACGAACTTTTTCCAGGTACTTTTAGTTGTTTTTATATTTAGTTCAACCTTCTTGTTTCCCCACCAAATAGCAGCTTCTCTTGAAAAATGGTATATTCCCCAAACTGCCTTTGAGGTTTTTGAAAAATTTCTATTCTGAAAATATTGGTCCATTTCTATTAACTAGGCCTCTGCATCCTCTTCAGATTCAGAACCAGAGAACTTGGGTGGTTTGATCTTTTTAATGTCTGTGGATAAGTCATTAACTATTTCAAGTTTCTTCTGTTTCTCAGTTTGGGTAAGTGAGGCTAGAGTGTTTCTCTCACTGTGTTCAGAATTTTCGGGTTCTGTTCTGGGAGGGGGTGAGGATTGCATTTCTTCTTGACTCTACCCAATTTGAGCTGCCATTTTGTTCATCCTTTTCTCCATATTATCTAATTTCGTTTGTGTGTCTTGCAAAACCTGAAGTATCAAATCTGTGGGAGGGAATGGATTGTTCTCATGAACCATCTCATGGTCTGTGGCATTCCCGTTATTGTTTATGTTTCTTAATTACTCTGCCCTGAAATAAGTGCAAATTCCTTACATCAATCTTCTGGTTTCCATTATAGGCAAAATTGCCCACTTTAGTTAATTCTAACACTTTTTTTTTTTTTTAAATTTATTTTTTCCAGCTACATTACAACAACTTTTTATTTACAAAATTCCCTCTACTGAGGGTGCTACATTTAGATTATAGATTTAATCACCTTGAGATTTTATTTTGGATCTCGTGCTCAATTTTAGTTTCGGTTTTATACATATCTCGCACCATCCAAGCTCTATGAAAGTGCATAAGAGGGTTAGCCTAGCGGGTGTTCCAAGTTTGAATCAGTTTGTTTCTATAGGCTGCCTTTTTGGCAGGACTCCATCTGACTCTTTCCTTCCTCATTCATTACAGAGCTTGTTTTAAGGTTTTGTTGTCCCAAGGCATGGAACAACAAGAATAATCATAGTTTGGCATGTTCTTAATTATGGAGAGATGGGATGCTGTGCTTTCTTGCGAGGTGTCTTTCGTGTTACATCCTGTTACATTTAATCTATAAGAAAATCTCAGGTTTACTAATCTTGTTAGGTGATGCGCCCAAGGTTCAGTGTTGAACCTAGCGCTTTGATACCATATGTAACATACAAATTTTCTAGTCTAGTAAAGAAGAACTACATTATGAAATAAAGCAGTTATGAAAGCAATACTTGAAACCATATTACCAAAGTGAACGTTTTTAATCCATTTCATGTGAAATTAACTGAAATAACGAAACTCAATAATTTATTTCTATAGTATTACAAAATAACTTAAGTCATTGCCATCAATTCTATGATATTTAGTAATTACAAGAAAATGAAATGCATAATAAGGAAATGAAGAGGAACATACATAATCTAACTGAGGTATCTTATAATGTTGTGCAAGCCTTGACTTTTGGGTAAGAGGAGAAGCATTAGCTTAGGCTTAACTTCTCAACCACAAACCTGATCATTTCCCCACAAAATATTTTATCAAGAAGGGCCCTCCCTACCTTGGGGTTAGGCTTGGGGCACTATCAGTCCAACCATCTAAGCAATACCGGTGTTTAGAATGTCCGCTCAATAATAGGCGGGCATGCCTGATTAACTGGTGCCACCGACATCATGTGATTTGTAGAAGGGAAGCATGCCTCTAACGACTTTGGCCAAGGATTTAGATGGGTTTAATGATACCCAATCACCACTGCTCAACTTGACAACAGAGTATACGAATTGGGCAACATGAGCTTACTTGGATGCTTGTAGAGTTTAATTATATATTTTATCATGTTTGATAGTTCTAATTTCTGTTCATCCTTTTGCAAGGATCTCCTCCACCTCTTCACCCTCTTCCATTGGTCCTTGCGACCACAATGAATCCTTGGTGATCGATCATGCTGCTAAGCATGGAATTCCTCCATTAGCAGTATATTGCTGACTCTTGGCTGAAAACATGAGATAAAACTACTCTGGCATTAAGCCATTCCGGTGAATCAAAAATCACAAAATAAGATGTTTCATAGACGTACATAGAACTATTCATTATGAGAGTCACACTTGTGCATTCCGACTCATTTCTGATATTAAACAGTTGGCATTTAATCATGAGGAAAGAACAAGAAAAACCAGTAGACATGAGCTGAGTACTTATACTTCTCTTGCAACATTGAAACATAAAATGATTGAGGAACAATGACAGGTTTAGATTCATCAAGATAATTTATTGGCATCGATTTTCAAATAAAGAAGAATGAGAGTAAATGATATCAACATAACTTGATCGATGATCAGTGAGACTCAGGAAGTCTTGACTGAGCGACTCAAGCCATCTGGACTGTAAAGGCAATGTTAGAAATTTGGTATGTAAAATTGTGTGGTAAATGAAGCTCAATCTTTTAATGTAAAGAGAGCCGAAAGGAAAGAAAAAGCTGAATGTCATCCTCGGCAATGTGAGAAGTTTTTAATATAATGCGGTGGCCCAAGGTGGCAGTTTTAGAAACAAGATCCTCAGTTTTCTTGAATTCCCCAATTTAAAAAGACGAGGCGCCAAATGTGCTCAACGTCTCTCACAGAGATTTATAATTTTAAAACTGTGTTACACTGGCGTGGGGGGGCGTCGAGACGAGTTTTAGGTGTGGGAAAAAAGAGGCCTCAATTTGGGGATGGTGGGGGTGCGGCAGTGGGGGGGTGCAGAGGGGTGGGAGGGAGGAGAGGGTTGCATAGTGTATATATTGAGAATGCTAATTATGAAATGATACTTCAATATTATATAACATACCAATTATAGTTGAATAGAGAAAATTGAAATGTGATTCACAAACCATAAGTTCAAACTTGAAACTTCATAACCATTACCAATGACCATTTAACAAAGTAACTTAGTTCAAGATGCAAGATTCAAAATTCATTGTCAAATATGAATATCATATATCATAAAGATGCTCATGATGACAATGAGCTAAGTAGCATGAAATAGTGAAACAAAATAATGTATCATAGCCATATCAAAGTGAGTACAATCAACAAAATGACAAAATGTCAATAGTGAGAATGGAATCATCCTAAGTGCTCTCTAATCATCCCCTATACCGAAGTCCTAATCATTCCAAGGGTTAGCTTGCTTAAAAAAGTAATTAAAAAAGAAATGTAAAAAGTATTTTTTAAAATAATTTTTTAAGCCATTTAGCCTGCTGTACCCTGCGAGCACCTCGTGCGCACCCCCACACTTGAGCACCCGTGACGCACTAGAGTCTCGGGTCCCACCCAGTGCGGCCGAGGTGCGGTGACGCCTTTTCGGCCGGCGGGGGTACTCAGGTGTGTGGTGCGGGTGTGTATGCGCATCGGGTGCTTCGTGTTTTTGATTCGGGTGTGTGCATCCGGGTTACACTGTTTGAAAACAAATATCGAAGGGCTCCTTTGAAGAGTTATTAAAAGGAAAATTAAAATACGCGTATTTATATACGTGCATAATTTGGAGGATTATGATTTATCTTAACCTCGTATCCTCCTGATATATATATATATATATATATATATTTATTTATTTATACATATGTTAATAGAGACGAGCTTGGAGTTTTTAATATCATGGTGGCGTCAGACCTTCGTACATATGTGCATATATATATGTAAATGATGAAGAAAATGAAGATTCCAACATAGAACAACAAAGGTATGAATTTGATTATGCTTAAATATATGAATGTTTTATATGTTGCCCAAGTAGCTCATGTGTGTCCAATGTATGTAACCTGTTATGAAGTCGCAAGATTCTTGCCAAGGTAGTTAGAGGCCATACCTTACAATCAGACAAATGAACTAGAGTAGTGCCCCATTCCTTAAGTCCTGTTTAGCAATGCTTTCTCCCCTTCACCTGCTCTTGCAACCACCCGTGCAACGTTTCCACAATAATAACAAGTTCTTCTCATTTTAAATCAATACCAAAATGTAACACAGATAAATGTAATAATGGCTAACTACCATGATCTAGTAAACATAACAAGCAACTGTTAACTACCATTATCAAATATATGACAAGCAAATGGTTAACTACAATCATCAATATATGATAAGCAATGGTTAACTACCATCTTCACTAAACAATTATACAAAATAATTGTAAACAATCAAGTTCACATGAAATAAACAGTTAAATATAACTTCCTTTTTCACATGATCAAAGGAAATGGTGGTTTTAGACTAATCATCTCAACGGCTATAATTTAAACTTAATTAATTGTAGCAGATTTCCACAATCCATGCTATGAATATTTATGCTTCTGGTGAGATTGTGTGAAAGTTTATAGCATCAACGTTTCGGATCATACTACATGATCCATCATCAGGATGAGAGAGCTAAGAAAAAACATAATATGTTGCAGACCAGACTAAATAAAAAGAGAGAGAGGGGGGGGCTAAGGAGGACAGCACGCAAGTCAAGGAAACAAAAGAAGGAGAAGGAGGATACCAAAGAGGTCAAAGGAGAAGGAGAAGGAGGATACTTAATTAGTTTAAAATTTTGGGATGTAACATGCTTCTTTGGGTTGCTTATGGCCATGGGCTATAATATAATCTATTGGATACCTTTTGATTAAAAGAAACTGTTGGTCATGGCCCTTGTTGAAACCTATCGTGTGTCCATATTTACCACAATGTCAACTTTGTGAAGCTGCTTTTCCAGCAATTCATCAGCATCATCTGCATGCAATGAAAGCTTTTATCACTATATATATTGGTGTAACTTTCTGTGCAGTGACTTACTATTGCTTCAAGGGTGTCAATAGGCTTACATAAAATTATACAGCTTTCTATACAGAGATATTATAAGGGGAAATCTTTCTTCTCACTTGTCATCCACTAGCTTAATTACACAACTGTTAGAAATGGAATTATCCATTTGTTGAAGCTGATCAGAGTTTGGCTTGAGAGTTGAAACACAACTGATTAGATCTTTTCACATATGATTCATGCTACCACTTGATATCCATCTCACGCTTTATTAATCAGCCAAACCACCCTATCGCTGGCAGGAATGGACAAATGCTATAGGCAAATAAACTGCCATATAGACTTTCCTTGTGCAATGAGAAGAATGGTGTTTCTTGTGCTTATGCTGCTTAATACAATTTGCAATGATTTCCTCATAAACATGTCATTAATCTATGGAATCATGACTTTCGCTTATCTTGTACCTTTCATGTAATGTATAATATCTCCAAACATAATGATTGCTCATCTTGCCAAGTAAATAAATAAACATTGTTAGCATAGAGGCCTGTATAATAATAGGGTAATTTCTGCAAGATCTCATGGCAACATGATCTTTCTTACATTCACAATCTAGTACAATGATGTATTTCATTAGGTAAGAAAGAACACACATACACATCTTCACACACGCTTGCAAACATGCACATTCACAGGCACATGCATGTACTCACACGCATCCTCACTGGTTCCTTTCCAAAAGGCAAGCATAGTGTAAATACAGTGCCAGTTTGTTGCTATATGCCTTGGATTGAATTACAATTATCAAGCATGCATTTGATCACCACCTTTTCCCTTTGTTCTTATTATTCTATAGATCTAAGTTGCTGGTTCGGATTCCGGTACAGATGCCGGTTCGAGATTTGGGTTCAAAATTTGTCTAAATTTTTTTGGGCTTGGGTTTGGATTCGTTTTGGGTTCATCTGTACAAAAACATGTTTTTAAAAAATATGTATATGTGTGTATATATATTGAACAAAAAATAAATCCATACTTGATTCTGCTAATAGTAAAGGAACATAGCAAAATACACCACCAAATCTATGTTTCAGTTCAATAGGACATTAACTGCATCATTTAGCATTATATACTACTTGATGCACGTGCTTGGTCACATGCATGGAGCATATTTCCATATCATGCAGATAGTTTGAGAATGAAAGGAATTGTCAAAAGATAAGTGCAGTTATCTGAATTTTTATTTTGTATTGGTTAGAGCATTTCTAACTAGGCTATCAAAGGTGAGATACAGATTTGAAGTCCTGGTTTCAAACCTATCATATCTTTTTATAGACATTCCTCTGTAATCATCAATTTAGATGTCACCTATTGTCAATTTGGATTTCCTTTATAAGCAAGCTTTCATTTTCATACACAAATGCATAAATGACATATAAACATCTTTTTTGGTCTTTTTAGTAGTCACAATAGGGCTGAGAAAAATGTTCCTAGACCAAATTCAGCCTAGGTGTAGACAGAAAATTCTTCAAAATTTGCTGCAAATTCTGGCTGGTTTCTTCTGACAGAATTTGCAGCAGATTTGTAGCTCTGCAAGAGAATTTGGCGAGAATTTGACAAGGACCGGACTTTGTACAGAATTGAACCAGACTTTGAGGGTTGCTGGAGAGAATCTTGTAACTTAGCTATAGATAGATACATGGTAATATCAAACATTTTCTGTACCTTCTATAATTTTGCTTAAAACTGTCAAGTAATGCCACAGTGATATTTACCTTGGGCAAATATCAATGCCAACGAATCGACTGTACCTTGCTTTTTGATTATGAATATTATGTAATGGGCTCTGCCATTGACCTTGACCTGTTTTCATTATTTTTTGTTCTCAGGCAATCTTTGCTTCAAATTTGATCAAGATGCTTTTGGTTCATGATAAATAGTTTATAACATTGTATGCCAGACTATCTCATGTATTTGTATATTCATTTTTATTGGTTGAACAGATATTTGGAACTGGATGCTGTTGAGTTTACTCTGGGGGCTGTATTTGATGCAGTCATAAGTCAAGGGATGCCACCAAGCAGGGCAAAGGGCCTGCAGCTGTTATGTGATTCAACAGAAGAGATCAAGACAATTTACCTTTTTGGAGATCAGCTGAGGCTCCAGCAAGTTTTGTCAGAGTTTTTATTGAATGCCTTGCAGTTCACTCCACCAGAAGGATGGGTTGAAATCAAGGTTATTCCAAATAAAAAGCATCTGGGTGCTGGTTTGCACATTATGCATTTGGAGTTCAGGTATATTGCTTATTATGGCTCTTTTGTAAATCTGTTTTGTTTTGGTTGTTCATTCCTGTATGCATGATTTCTATGAGATGTATGTGTTTAATATAACTGCAATTTGATTGCTAGTTGATTCTTTGGATTTGTTGTCAAGCTTAAAACTTTCTGCATATAATATCCATCTGGATATTTTTCCCCAAAGTTTCTCACAAACAATTTTCAGAATGCAAATAGAGAAATTTTGCAACTTCAGATTTAAGCCAGCAAATAATAGCCTTAGGAAAATCAATGATATTGATTCCACTTTTCAGCAATACACATATATAGCCAGCAGCAGTACCATTCCCCAAATGCATATTTACAGTCAACTTCTTCAGCAGAATACTGTTCAATTCCAATCATAAATACAAAAATGACAGCAAATATGGGTCAATGAGTTTGACTCAAAAACTATACAGTCAAATCCTGATAGCAATATCACAGCAGAAATGACAGTCAGACTGGACAATAGAAATAACGTTTAAGCACAAGTGAGACACCTGATATGACATCTACACAGACAATGGGTTTTCGTCCACTGACTTCCAGCTATCGAGCTGAAGCTGAACTTCCAATTCTTCAAGAAAAGAAATCTGAAACCAAAGACCAATATCCAAGCATGCTGAAATGAGCTTCTCTTTACTCTTTTAAGCACAATCTGGTGACTTTTCGTATTTGCCTACTTGTCTTCTCATTTTATTCTTTTTCCTTTGATTGTCCTTTTTCCATTGAAGAGGATAATATAGCCTTATAAAGATAAAGTGACTTACTAGTTTGCCTTTTAATTTTAAAGTCACTTTATTGAAATAATTTAATCATAAAACATAAAAATAGATTATCAACTGGACTCGGAAAACCACGTGTTACCTCGTCAGAAGGGTCTCGACGAGACATTCAAAGTCTCTCCCTGAAAATTCAGAAATACAGAACTCTATTGGTTTACTATATGTAGTAAGTATCTGGAAACCCTTATATTTTAACTCCGATTTGCCTATAACTGGAGATACTTGTCGAATCTCACACTAATCTCTGCAAAGTCTTGGGTAGCCCATGCGACTATGGTGAAAAGGGCTAAGGACGCATCATGAAATAATGTCCAAGAAGAAGAGGGCAATACAGGCCTCTCCCTTCCCAAAGATTGCTAGCCCTTGATCAATTTGCATGTGCAAGTTGTGACTAGAATACCTATATCTCATAACAACCTCAAGGGAGCTGCTCGACCAAGCTGCTACACAATTTTGATACAAACAACATATCTAGAATTGTGAAGCCACTCATCAATCCCCCACAACAACAATGCATCCATCGCAGTATTACCAATATCCCAAATCACTCCATGTGCATGATTAGTCAAATCAAACATACATGTGTTGGTGCTGCTATCATATACAAGAAGATCCTCAAACCAATTGAGAACCTCACTCCAGCTGACGTCATAAGCACCAATAAGGTCAAATTAAGGTGGGAGCTCAACATTATGCCACCCGACTCTTGGAACATTACTAACCATGAGAATGTTTCCCTTGGGTCCCACAAACAAAAAGGCCATCCACCTTCTCATCTGTTCGTAATGTTTTGTCGCTCCATACCTATAATCGGTGGAATATTCAAGATGTCCAATTGCAACAATGCCACCCCTCTTGTTGTTTCCCAAGACCTCATATTGGAATCCTACGAGCCTTGCCAACTCGATGTTGGGATATCCAACTGGTTATGGCCAACTTGATGGAACTGAACAATGTGGTCTGAGTTCCCTGCACTTCTGGCTCTGCAAAACCAAGGTGGGTGTACCTAATCCTGAACAAAACACTTAAGCCCAGGATGCTTATAGCAGATTGGTTAGAATATAAATGCAACAGAAGTTTTCCAAATGGCAAGGATTACAAAAAACTTTAAAAGCTTGCAAATTATGAACAGAGAATAATAAGGGAATATATGAATGTTTTTAAAATAGTAATAAGTATAGATTAGTGCAACTAATGAATATATTAATTCTCCAAAGGAAAGATATGAAATAATTGCCAGTGTATGGATTGCGAGTTATGTAAAATATAAAGACCAGTGCCAAACGGTGATAGAGTCAGTATTATAAGTTTAAAACATACAATTTTATAAAATTCTATGTGCATCAATTATAAACAATTTAGTAATCAAGATGCAAGGGATCAAATATCTGGATGCAATTTTAAAATAGTCTAGAATGTATTTTAACTCCTGTACGGAGACAAACCAGACATAGATTCAGAAACAATTAAATATTTTACAATATCTATGATGTTCGATTTTAAAATGCTATAATTGATCTTGTCCACTTATCTATCATATAAATTATTTATAAAATTAAAATAATAATTATAAAGGACGAAACTATATAATATTTTAACTCTACAGCTTCATGCAAATAAAATAAAATAAATATTCTTACTGATCATGCCGGAAATAAAATTGTACCGGAGACACTCCTTACAGATGATCCATCCAATGCAGTTTGACTCTAGAATTGCATATAAATATATTTGTTCAATAATCCGGAATTCACGAGCTTAATTCAAAAAATCATTTCTTTACCAATGAAAGAATATAATACATCAAATGCATAAATTGAGCATATAAAATTTTGGAATTGTATATCCTTATTTATAGATTTTAGAAGGGTGTCGGTTGCTTTCGAAGCATTACACCTCTTCATAACAAATTATTGAATATCAAACTTTAATATAACTTTTACATAAGATAATCGGTAATTTGACAATTTTATTTCCTTGTGCCCTCAAAAATAATAGGATCGGTATAAAATATAAATATTGCCTTGGTCTTCTATTCTCCAAATCCACACAAGCTTTCCACCAGCAAGCATGTCCTGCAACGAATGCATAATAACATTAGACAAAATTTATGCAAATGATTGGCAATTGACATATAAATTCTATGTTTAGGCGGCTGTCCATTATTTCCAAATATCGCTCCTTATTTTAGGTATTGGCAGATATCAAGCGATGAATGGATGACGGGTCAACATTATGACAAGGTTGTGGTTATTATTTTCATCCTCTTGCGTGCCTAACAACAAATTTTAGTAAGATGATTTGGGTGACCTCCACTTCAGTCTTCATTTAATAACCGACTTCCTCAATTGGTCCATGGTGTACAAGCTCCCTCCTTTTCCGTGAATATCTCCAGACTTCTGCTATGTTAGATAATTTACAACCTTTTTGTTAGTGCAATGCCTCTAGATATTTGTGCGATGCTTATGATTTTGACTCTTGATATTACATTGCTTTTGCCCTCACGATGGCCCCCTGCATGTGCCCTTCTTTGCTCTCTCCAAACCGTAGGTTGCTTGCACCCATTATATTTTTAATATTCACGCGATTTGTTTGACATCTTGTAACAGGCGATGAAATTTGTGTTGCTGCTTAACATTCTTAGTTATCAAAGTGGCCTCTTTCCTCTTTGTGAATCAAGGCATATGAATTTCTCTATTGCTCCTTCAACAATCACCCATGTGATGCCATATAACCTCCACGGCCATATATTTGTTTGAAATTTCAATTGGATCAATTACTTGTACGGACTCTGAAGGTCTCCTCCACCATATGCTTCTATCGTGGAGTTCCTTCTAGAAGGAGAGCTTAGTTCGTGCTTGTCATAGACTCCAAAGGAAAAAGAATAACCTTAAAGAATGTCTCAAATTTATCCATTTGGGGACTAATAAATTTCATATAACTAGGGGAAGTAGTCAGCAACACTCTGTCTTCCATGTAACTTTGATTTTGGACTTCATTTCAATTACATCGTGCTCCCTTCATCAGTATCATCTCCGAGGACCTTGTTAGCATGAATGCTGATGCTATGGGGGAGTATTGTAGAACATTGTTATGATGTATTTATAACTGTGTTTGTCATTGATGACAACATAGTAATAAGTCTGTAAAAGACTGATAGAGCAGTAGATTGTGATTTTTGTATTGAGAACATTATATTACTCGTTTGATGATGCACAGTTACTTGAGTATACTACATTCTGTATTTGTTACATGGGCAAGTGCGCAGAACCTGAATTGACAATATACAGAAGATATGATTGATTTACAAAGAACCGTATAGAAACAGAGTATCAGAAAAGCAGTTCCCATTGCATGATTGCTACAGTTCGTTACAATTGCAGTGAAGGGTTGCACAGTGAACCAGAGATAGTTTACTGATTGTTGATGATGTCAGAAAGTGCACATGTACAGAAGTCGCATGTGTGAAAGTTTGTATATAACTATGAGCCGACAACATTGATTAAATGGATATTTCACTCAATTAATGTATGATAATAAAGTGTGACGCCGACTCAAGGACTTATGATTGAGCATGGTATAAAGGAAAGATATTTCCGTGTTTTACTAACAAGGTGAAGAAGCGAAGGCTTGTGAATTACTAAGCAATAGAGAAGAGTGATTTACTAATGTGTGTAAGTGACCTTAAGGGTTACTGTTACTGATCACAAAGTTCCAGATCTGATTGCATGATCTGAAGGTGGAGTCCAACATATTGGACAGAGGAAGAAGTAAAACCTGTTACACATCTATTATTTTGAAAGGAATAGTATCGAGGTCAATTGAATAGTGGGTTCATTGATTTGATCTTGAAGCTATTTGGATAGTGGGTTCAGCTGTCTTCCACAACTTCTAACAGGGTTGGAATCTCCTAACAGGGACTCTTGTACTAAATGTTGTAATAGACTCCTAACAGGGTCCATCCTCTAACAAGGAACATTCATATAAGTACATCATTATGTGGGCATCATTCCCATCGGGGTTTTCCCTTTGATCAAGGGTTTCCCTAGTCAACATATTTGGTGTAATTGTTTATGTGCATCTCTTTATGGTTTTTGTTAACTTTGAATGGTCAAGATTGTTTAAGAGGTTAAATGTTTAAATTGTCATATAACTGATTCAACTCCCCTCTTAGTTATATTGGTGGACTATTGTTTCTATCAATTGGTATCAGAGCATTAGGTCCTTGAAGAAAAAGTTTGACGAGTTTGGGAGATCCATGGCGAATTTGTTCAGAAAGGAAAGTCCGAGATTTGATGGCACAAATTACGATAGTTGGAAGGATAAAATGAAGACTCATCTCTTGTGCATGGGTCTAGGATATTGGCTTGTAACCAAGGCACCTAAAAACATTGTGGAAGAAGACAATCTTGAAAGCTGTACCGAGTAACAAAGAGAAGTATTTATGTGCAACATAAGGGCAAGAGAATCAATGCTGTCTACTCAACCTGAAAGTGAGTATAACCAGGTAAAACAACTTATAACATCTCATGAAATTTGGAAAACCTTAGAAGCTAATTATGAGGGTGATACACATGCAAAATAAGTTAGATTACAAAATCTGTATTTCGCATTTCAAGATGCTAAGATGATGGAAGATGAATCTGTGAGAACCTATATTGGCAGAATATCTGAGATTGTTGCAGGAATCACATCTGTTGGTGGAAAGAAGTCTGATGATGAAGTAATATGGAAGATCTTGAAAAGCTTGACACCACCTTTCAAGACAATAACATAGATGATTCGGGCCATGTTACCTTGTACCACTAATTTCACCAAAGAAACATTGCTTGGTAGATTGGAAGCTGAAGAATTCGATTTGAAACAATCTGGAGAATTAGCAAAAGTTGAGACAGCATTTAGTGCATTTAATATTAAACCAGGTCTAGCAAGGAACACAAAAGCGCAAGGAGACATTGCTAGTAGCAGCAAGTCTATTGAGGAAAAGATCCAAGGAGTGGCTCTTCTTGTGGAAAGAGAAAAAGATGGTAAGAATATCTTTAAATGTTGGACATGTAATGAATATGGTCATTATGCATCTGTGTCCTAAAAGAGGAAGAAAATATAAGGGAAGATTCAAATCTAGAAGACCTAGAAACTATTTATATGCTAATGAAGAAGACAAAGAAGAATCTGATCAAAACAGAAGTGAAGATGAATTAGGATTCGTAGCTATAAAGGAGGATGATCTTGACAGAGAAATCAGAGAAGAAAGTGCGCTGATCTCACAAGTTGAAAGGAAAGATTGGATCATTGATAGTGGTTGTTCACATCCCATGACTGGTGATATGAACAAATTTGTCAAATTTAGAAGCCATGATGGAGGAATTGTCAGAGTAGGGAACAATACAACTTGCCACATTATAGGAATTGGATATATCACACTAGATGGTAAAACAAATATTGATGATGTTTATTTTGTTGATGGAGCGAAACATAACTTGTTAAGTGTTGGATAGCTTATGGACAAAGGTTACCAATTGTAGTTTGGTAATGACACATGCATTATCAAGAACAAGGAAGGAAAACTACTTGCTACTGGCACAAGAACCAGAGGTAATGTATTTTAGTTAAATTTTAGCGAAACAACATGTTTGGTAGCGAAAGTTGACAGCAGTTGGTTATGACATAGAAGATTTTGTCACATTAACTTTGATAACATTGTAAAAGCCAATAATACACTTGTTGTGAGAGATTTACCTAAGATCACTAAGCCTACTAACATTATTTGTAAGGAATGTATCTTGGCCAAGTAGACGAAAGTCTCATTCCCTAGCAAGCAGTTTGGTACTACACAAAAGTTGGAATTGGTTCATACAGATTTGAGTGGTCTTGCAAGAACAAGAGGATTCTATGGAGAAAGGTATTTTATGATTTTTGTTGATGGTTTTACCAAAATGATGTGGGTAGCTTTTCTTAAAGAAAAATTAGAAGCATTTGAGAAATTCAAGATATTCAAGAACAAAGTAGAAAATAAATCTGGAGTTAAAATCAAAAGCTTAAGATTTGATAAAGGAGGAGAATTCACTTCTAGGGAATTCAATATTTACTGTGAAGAGCATGGAATCAGGTGACAACTATCTTCACCCCATACAGTTGAGCAGAATGGGATTGCTGAAAGAAGAAACAGATCAAGTGTTGAAACAGTACGAGCTATGTTATTCGAGAATGATGTACCAAAAAACCTTTTGGAGAGAGGCAATCAACACAGCCATATACACATTGAACAAAGTACAGATTAGAAAAGGTATGGAGAAAACACCTTATGAGTTATGGTTTGGTCACTCACTTTCAGTCAAATATTTTAGGATATTTGGAAGCAAATGCTACATCAAAAGAGACGATGATATCGGTAAGTTTGATCCAAGTAGCGATGAAGGTATGTTTCTTGGCTATTCATTGAAAAAAAAAGCTTACAAATGTTTCAACTATAGAACAAAAACTATAGTAGAGTGCACAAATGTGAGAATAGATGAAAAGTCCGACACTAAAGAAAAGATGATGGATTATAATTTTGATGGAGATGATTATTCTAGGATGACCAATAGATGTAATGAACTATTTCTCAAGACTAACAATGACTTGTAGAATAATGTGCAATTTGAAGAAGTAAGAGAAGAACAAAGCACAGTACTTGAAATAGGAGTTGAAGCAGCAACTCCTACCCCAAATAAGAATGTAATGAGAAATCATCCTGCTGATCAGATAATAGGAAGTAAAGAAAAATGAGTAATGACCAGAAGCAAAATCAGTGAAGAAGTATGCTTAATATTTCAAGTAGAACTAGAGAATGCAGATGAAGCAATCAAGGATGATCATTGGATAAAAGCAATGAAGGAAGAACTTCAACAGATAATAAAAAATGACACATGGGAGTTGGTTCCTAGACCCAAGGACAAAAATGTGATTGGTTCAAAATGGGTATTTAGAAATAAAATGAATGAACGAGGAGAAGTAATAAGAAACAAAGCAAGACTAGTATGCAAAGGCTACTCTCAGCAAGAAGGAATTGACTATGAGAAAACATATGCACTTGTAGCAAGAATGGAAGTAGTTAGAATGTTCTTGTTATATGCAGCAAATAAAAATTTCAAGGTATATCAGATGGATGTTAAATCAACATTCTTGAATGGAGAACTTGAAGAAGTTTACATTGAGCAATTAGAAGGTTTTCCTTTGACAGAAGAGAAAGATATGGTTTGCAGATTAAAGAAAGCCTTGTATGGATTAAAGCAAGCACCTAGAACTTGGTATGCAAGGTTAGATAAATACTTAGCAAAGCTTGGATTTGCTACTTGGATTTGTTAAAGGAACAATAGATAGCAACTTGTATTTGAAAGAAATAGAAGATGGTTTGCTGATATAATTGTATTTCTTGATGATATCATTTCTGGAGGAAATGATGAAGCCAGTAACAAATTCTTAGAAGATATGAAGAATGAGTTTGAGATGAGCATGATAGGGGAAATGAATTTTTTTTAGGATTTCAGATTGTTCAAAACAAAGAGGGAATCTTTATTTCTCAGCCAAAATATTTAAAAGATTTGCTGAAAAGATTTGGTCTAGAAAACTGTAAACCTGTTGGAACTCCTATGGTAACTGGTCACAAGTTATCAAGCAAGGATGAGACACCTACTGTTGAACAAAAGAAGTATAGATCTATGATTGGAGGATTGCAGTATTTGATTCATAGTAGACCTGATATAGCAAATGCAGTTGGAATTGTGGCAAGATTTCAGGCTGATCCTAAAGAATATCACTATGCAGTAGTAAAAGGGATATTTAGATATCTGAAAGGGACATTTGATTATGGTGTTTGGTATGATAGAAGTAATGACTTTACTCTTTGCACTTATACTGATGCTGATTGGGCTAGAGATAGGGATGATAGAAAAAGCACCAGTGGAGGAGCATTCTTTCTCGGTGGAAGATTGGTTTCTTGGCTCAACAAGAAGCAAGATTGCACCTTTCAAAGCATTGTAGAGGCAAAATATGTTGTAGCAGCGAACAATTGTAATCAAGTCATATGGATGAAGCAGATGATGACCGATATTGGAATTACATTCAAAGAACTTGTTATCATTTCTTGTGATAACACAAGTATGGTTAACATGTCTAAGAATCCTGTTTTGCATTCTAAGACTAAGCACATCTTTATAAAGTATCATGTGTTGAAAGAGAAAGTTGTAGAAAAAGAAATTAGATTGGAGTACATTAACACCAAGGAACAGAGTGCAAACATTTTCACAAAGGCCTTATCAAAGGATATGTTTGAGTACCTAAGAGGTATGCTTGGGGTTATGCCCCTGCCTATTTCAAAATAAAAGATGCAAAAGTGCATCAGTCCAGAGAACAGAGCACTATTGATAGACTGGATTGAATGCTGATGCTTCCTGTATGGAGGAGTACCCGTGATAAATAGAGTCAACAAAGGACTCTTGGTAATTGGTAATTGGTATACAATAGTGTCTTTAGACACTTGAGTTGTTTATGGACTTATATACAAAGTTGTATAGCAACAGACTGGCTTGTGGTCGTGCTAATAAATTATTGGATGTTCAAGAAAATTGAACCATTTGTATACTATCTTTGACATTGATGTCAATGGGGGAGAAGTATGGCATGAAAAACATTGTACTATGGGGGAGAAGTATTGCAATAAAGGATTTGCATGAAGCAAGATTTGATTGATGAAGAGGATTTGAAAAGACTTGTTGGTATTCTTGGAACTAGATGTTTTCCATCTATGTTGCCATCAATGCCAAAGGGGGAGATTGTTAGCATGAATGCTGATGCTGTGGGGGAGCATTGCAAAACATTGTTATAATGTATTTATAATTGTGTTTGTCATTGATGACAACATAGTAATAAGTCTCTAAAAGATTGACAGAGTAGTAGACTGTGATTTTTGTATTGAGAACATTATATTACTAATTTGATGATGCACAGTTACCTGAGTATACTACATTGTGTATTTGTTACATGGGCAAGTGCGCAGAACCTGAATCGATAGTGTATGGAAGATATGATTGATTTGCAGAGAACCGTGTAGAAACGAGTATCAGAAAAGCAGTTCCCATTGCATGATTGCTACAGTTCGTTACAATTGCAGTGAAGGGTTGCGCAGTGAACAGGAGATAGTTTACTGACCGTTGATGACGTTAGGAAGTGCGTATGTACGAAAGTCACATGTGTGAAAGTTTGTATATAACTGAGCTGACAACATTGATTAAATGGGTATTTCATTTAATTAATGTATGATAATAAAGTGTGAAGCTGACTCAAGGACTTATGATTGAGCATGGTATAAAGGAAAGATGTTTCCGTGTTTTACTAACAAGGTGAAGAAGCGAAGGCTTGTGAATTACTAAGCAACATAGTAGAGTGATTTACTAATGCGTGTAAGTGACCTTAAGGGTTACTGTTATTGATCACAGAGTTCCAGATCTGATTGCATGACTTGAAGGTGAAGGAGTCCAACTTACTAGACAGAGGAAGAAGTAAAACCTGTTACACATCTATTATTCTGAAAGGAATAGTATCAAGGTCAATTGGACAGTGGGTTCATTGATCTGATCCTGAAGCTGTTTGGACAGTGGGTTCAGCTGTCTTCCACAACTTCTAATAGGGTTGGAATCCCCTAACAGGGACTCTTGTACTAAATGTTGTAATAGACTCCTAACAGGGTCCATCCTCTAACAAGGAACATTCATATTAGTACATCATTATGTGGGCATCATTCCCATCGGGGTTTTCCCTCTGATCAAGGGTTTCCCTAGTCAACATATCTGGTGTAATTGTTTATGTGCATCTCTTTATGGTTGTTGTTAACTTTGAATGGTCAAGATTGTTTAAGAGGTTAAATGTTTAAATTGTCATATAACTAATTCAACCCCCCCCCCTCTCAGTTATATCGGTGGACTATTGTTTCTAACAAACCTTCCATGGCATGTGATCATTCTCTAAATCAGATATTACATTGCTATTGCCCTCACGATGGCTCCCCTGCATGTGCTCTTCTTTGCTCTCTCTGAACTGCAGGTTGCTTGCACCCATTATATTTTTTAATATTCACATGATTTGTTTGACATCTTGTAACAGGTGATGAAATTTGTGTTGCTGCTGAACATTCTTAGTTATCAAAGTGGCCTCTTTCTTCTTTGTGAATCAAGGCATATGAATATTTCTATTGCTCCTTCAACAATCACCCGTGTGATGCCATATAACCTCCACGACCATATATTTGTTTGAAATTTCAATTGGATCAATTACTTGTACGGACTCTTAAGGACTCCTCCACCAGATGCTTCTATCATGGAGTTCCTTTTGGGAGGAGAGCTCAATTTGTGCCTGTCATAGACTCCAAAGGAAAAAGAATAACCTTAAAAAATGTCTCAACTTTATCCATCTAATGACTAATAAATTTCATATAACCAGGGGAAGCAGCCAGCAGCACTCTGTCTTCCATGTGACTTTGATTTTGGACTTCATTTCAATTACATGGTGCTATCTGTAAGGAGATGTTCCCTTACATCCTTGCATATACTGATGACAATTTTATGTGCTGTTGTTTTCTGAAAAGACATTCCTTATTGAATGAAATATTATGCCTTTGTGTGTAATATGTATACATCTTTTATTCATCTCCATAGTATATATGGATATACATTTGTTCTTAAAAATCAAAATCTCATTGCTTCTTCATCTACTTATATGAACATCTTATGTCTCAAGTTTTGACATCACTCACAGTTCTACCCTTGTACCTACAATGTATGATTCCATGCTCTTTGTTTGATGTGGGTGATAAGTCTCCAACCCTGTTACTCAAATGGTGACTCTAATCTTTTGAAAAAGTTAGAGTTCCATCACCTCTAACAAGTATCCTGAATTGGTATCTGTATTGAAGAAGCAAACTAGCAACACTGCTAGACATTGCTTCCTTCTTTCTGGAAGGAAGCGTACCTAACCAATCACCCATCCCACGCCTATGCAATAATCAGAATAATAAGTTCTCTGCAGGTGGGCTGAATGGAAAAAAAATGCATTCCATACAATGCGGCCATAATGTGATGCACTAACTGACTCCTCTGAGAATCTTGAATCAGCATTAGGATCCTACAACTGTCTCTCTATATCATGAGTCATACAATGCACATCATTCTTTGAAAAACTCATACCAAGCTCAACCATCCCATACTGAATAGGCTCCACCCAATTATCATCATCATCATGCTCAACACCTGTGATGGTAGAGTTACCATAGGCACTAGATAAATCGTTACGGTAATTTGGTTGAGTCCCAATTGCATGAGGAGAAGAACGAATTAATGGATACTCATCTGCACTGTCTACTCTCCTTATGTACTCCTTGGCTATACTGTTAGCCAAGTCCCTATCCAAGGCTGATTTGTAATCAACATTATGTCCATTTTTCAAATGTGCCAAGGTTGCCACCTCCCAAACGTGCCAAGATTGCCACCTCCTAACTACAATCAACACTAAACTGAAAAGTACCATCCTCCACAATCAAGAGTTTAGATTCCTGATCAATTTCAAGAGGTGTTTTATCTTTCAGTTCAAATAGAGCATTCTTAAATGTCCGATTAGCACTCATCTCAAAGAGCAAGTTATCAATCAACTTGAGCTTTGCGTTTTCACTACGCTTCATCCAATCAACATTATGTAGGGTTAAAGAATTACCATCATAAGAGTGAATATCTTTATGGTTTTTCTCAACTGCTGATACACAAATAGCTCATCCAAGAGATATTTTATCAACCCTATAGTCTTCGACCAAAGGACATGATGCCATAATGCATGGAGACTTCTTTGAATCCCCAGGTAGCTGATCCATGGTAGTTTCTTTTCCAACCCTGTGGTTCCTAAGAATACCATCAGCTTCAGCCCTACTAAGCTGCCCATATGATGAATTGTGTCTTTCTTTTCATGACCCTTTATATGCTGAAACAATCTTCCTTTCTTTATTCCTCAATCTTGCCAGAATGGTTTCAATTTCTGCTCACATTGTTTAATAACATTGTTAACCAAACTACAAGCATCAAAAGAAGTAACATTTATTTGTTTCAAATCAGCCAATATGGTAGATAAGAAGTGTTGTGAATCATCATCACTCGCCTCAATGATCAAAGATATAAACTACATAAAAGATAAAACATGTTCCTTGTGGTCCCCTTTAATGGCATTAAATAACTGATGGAACATTTCAAGAATTAATACTTCACAACCAAGATTTAATCACATAAGCTCTAAGTTATGCAACTGTTTCTAAAATTCTGACAATCTTACAAAATGATGGATTGTGGACATCATGTAATCCTCAGAAATTTTTTACGATCAATTGGAATACCTACTTTGTAACTTCCCTGTTGTAAGGTTCATGTGGTGCAGTTATCCTTATAACATGAATAATACAGAGTCATGCAGGTCTTACCTCTCTACCGGAATGTCTCATCAAAACTGACTTAACCATAGAAATCACAGGTGCACTTTTTAACTCTTAGATTCTAGCTGTTCCAATGTCGATAAACAATTCTCAATTCCATCCAAATCACAGATAATCTATGTTTTGATTGAGACAAATATGCAAATTTCTTTTCTATACTGTAGAGCTTTTCTTCAAGGATTTGTTCCTTGCCCTCGACATTAAATTTAGGTAGCTGCCTAAACATGTTTGTGATAAATTTTTTCCTTCCACAAATTGCAATGTGGTTCTGTAAGAAGCTTCCTCTGTTGTACCAAATTCTTTCATTCAACTACACAGCAGCCAATTATAGAAAGGATAAAGTGCTCAGAATTGTATGTATCAGTGAGTATTGACTGAAGAAATACCAGCTGTTAGAGATATTCCCTCAAACATAAACTCATGGTGACTGGCAAAAAAATATGAAATTTCTTGTTTCCTTTCTTAACTATTTTGCCAAACAGTTAAAGAACGTCATCTCCTTAATGTTCTCCAGTGACAAAAGTTGATAAATGAGATCAGAAATTTCGGAACTAATACGTATGATTGCAATATCTTGGTTCAATATTTGTAAGATTCTATTGAAAAAGAAACGGTTACAAACATCTAAACGATTCAGTCTAACTTTTTCTGCAAACTTAGTCTCTCCCATAAAACTTGGTACTTGTCTAGCGTGAGATATTTATCAATCCTTAAATGACATTATTTTAAACACTTCATATACTATGGCTTGTCAGCAGTTAAACGCCAATCTGAATACTTACTAGTTCTGATTCAACTTTTCAGTACAAATACCCAATTTTGATCATGCATTCAATCGACACTTGACTCATTCTAAGTTGTACAATTGACCGTGGATTCATAAGAGTATTTTTGTCAAACAATATGCATACTGAACCAAATTATTGCTACAGAACAGCACATTCAAACACATGGAAAGGAAATGTTGTTCAACTCAATACTATCAGCTCTTAGAATGCAAATGAGCATATACAGTTCACAAATTTGATCATGTAGAGATTTTTAATTCTTGCAGAGGATCCACAGGTAATTCTTCTGCCATTGAGTATGTAGCCTACTTACATATGCTCGCCAAAGCCATTCTGTCCTAAGCCATCTTTTGATATGTTCTGGCATACATTCAGGCATATGTTCCTTTCTCAGAAGGAACTCTTGTCCAAATATCCCTTGTGAACCAATTAACACTCAGCCATAATGTTTTTCAAGTGATGTTAAAGCACATTCACATGCTTCAGAAATGAAGACTCAGGTCGCAGAAATACACCCCAACCAGCATTAACTATTACCTTCCATCACAAACAAGCCTTTCACGAGAATGAGGCTTGTGTTCAACTCCTGTAGTTGTGTGGAGTCTGGACAGAGGAAACTCCTGAAGTTTTCCGACCTTGACAAAAATAATGATGACTATGCTTTATGAAAAGACTCCATTAAAAAACAATGCTCTTTGGAAGACCCCGATACCTTTGCACAGCGACCAAGCTTCTGAAGAAAATCGCATCAGTATGGAATTTTGCAAACCATTCCTGCCTGTACTCACCATTTTTTCTTTCACCAAATGAATTTTGCACAAAATGCTCCAAAGCCTATATTCATCCATTTCAGACTCTTGGTATCCTGTGCCACTAGAAATGTTTGCTTTCAGAGTCCCATGGTAACACCAAAACCTCTTCCAAAAGTTCAATGTTGTTTCTGTAAGTCTCATGTGCATTGACTCGAGACAAATAATTCAGATGCTGCTATGTTGCAATGGTGCAAAATTTGTATGCGCAGCTTTTACATGCAATCTTCACCTGCCATTTACATTATTTGCTCCACCCACGGCATGAAGGTTTGGGTAAATGTTGGCGCAGCCAATTTACAGAGCTCACCCTGTCTTTACACATATATCGGCTTCTTCTAAAGTTCTGGCTATATAGATTTGGAACTCCTTTGCTTATATTCACAACTCGAAATAATCTGCAATTTTCCCCAATATAGAACTAAAATAAATTTGGGCACGTCTATATCTTGCTCTTTTAACAATATTTTATTGGAATTTTTACAAGCACCGTTTGTTTACTATAGTTTCCAATGACATGTGGCAACGATTCTTTTCCTCTGCACACTTTAAACCCATTCTACGTGAAAATAACCGAGGATATAATATTTCTTAATGGCAGAATATTCGAGACCATTTTGTTTTTGATTGCCAAAACTCCAGATGTGCGATAAATTTGATTCCTCGGGCAACCATTTGGCATTAATATATTCTAATAAGAATTTCACGCACTGGTAGATGGGAAAATTATTTCCTTCTGTAAAGACTTGCTTGTTTATAAAAACCGTCTCCTTTCCTTTGTTAAAAAATTGAGCCCACAAGCTCAGACCAGCAGATACTCTTATTACTACCGGAAACTTTAATATTCAGCGAAATATTGTTTTCTCAACTAGATTAGAATATTCCAGAACAACAATTACTTAGGAAACTTGGCAAAAGAAAAATCTCTGATAACATTTTAATTTTTTTTTGGAGGAAATTGTCTCTGATGTAACTTCACAGGCTGGCAGGTAAGCCAACTTTGATACTACTATAATGTCCTTTTCAATATTTTTCCCCAATTTTCTCACAAACAATTTTCAGGATGCGAACAAAGAAATTTGTGACTTCAGATTTCAACCAGCAATAATAGCCTCAGGAAAATAAATGATTCTTATTCCACTTTTCAGCAATACACATAAATAACGAGCAACAATATAATTCCCCAAATGCATATTACAGTCAAATTCTTCAGTAGAATAATGTTCAGCTCTGATTGTCAATACAGAAATGACAGTCAGATTGGAGTCTAGAAATAAAGTTTAAGCACAAGCGAGACACCAGATATGATGTCCCCATGGACGATGGGTTTTCGTCCACCATTTTCTGTCTGGAGAGTTTCCATCCTTGAGCTGGCTGCTGAGCTTCCAATTCTTGAAGAAAAGAATTCTCCCTTTCCTTCCACTATCCTCGGAACGTTTCGGGGACATAAATGAGTCCCCTAGGGATAAGAAACATGTCTTTGTAACATTTGTAAAGATGTAATAATACTAGAATATTTATATGATAAATATTTATATATATATGGCTAGTTTGTTTTGTGGACAGAAACAAGTCCCCTAGGGATAGGAAATGTGTCCGTGTAACATAGATAAAGATGCAATAATGGTATAATCCTAGCTTACACCGAACAGGTGCAATGGTATAGCTGATAGTTCTCTGAGGTTCTTGTTGTCGTTGTTCATACTACAGTTCACAGTATAAAGAAATTTACATTTCAACTTCTTACAATTCTGTAACATGTCCTAAACAAATAGAGGCAAAGCTATTCTTGCAATTATTGAACATCATCATGAAACCTTATGTTTGATTTTTTATTTATTAGGCGAAATCTGAATTGCTAAAACTAAAAATATTTTAGAATAACGGAAAACACATACATCGTAAACTACTCATGGAGCAAGTGCAGTTATCTTCTCACTCCCATATAATCTTAAGAGTGATTACAAAATACTGAATTTGATTCAGGAAAGCACAACCTTTTTTTACCTCACTTAATCACTGCTTAAAACATGATAACAGCTTGAAATGTGACTGCAAATAAAGAGTGCACACAGCATGATAATGAAAGGAAAACACAAGAATCGAGAGAACCTTAGCATGGGTGAAAAATCTAGAAGAATGAAGTTATACCTCCTCTGCCCACTATTTCCTTTACTAACTACAAACTTTTCTACCCACTTGAAGGCATTTGTGAACACCATGCAAGATGAATTGATGTCCCAATAAATAAAGAAAAATTGCTACAATTTTCTAGCATTTTCAATTATGTTTCAACTCCAGCAAAATTACCAAACTCTCGCAAATATATAGAACTTACAGTCCTCACAGCTGAATGGAACCCCTTCTCCACGTTCTAGAGAGGTTGTATAAAATTGGATCCTCTCAAAAGGCATATGCTAAAATGGTACCTTTAAAGCAGGATATGGATTCCATTAAAGTGTTTTTGAAATCGATTATTTCTCAAATTTTGTAGTTGCAAGAGTCCTGGAAGGCATGTATGCCAAACATGGAAGCAAACACAAGGTGTTTGAACTGTTCCACAAAATGGCCCAAAGAGATACAATCTCATGGAGTGTCATGATTGCAAGATACCCTGACTATATGAGTTTGACTTGTATTTTATTTGCATTCAGCCATGTTGGTTCAGCATACAAGGCTTGTGAGTACTTCAATGGCATGAGTGGCTCCTATTTTGGTATGCCTACAGTTGATGCAAATATGGACACACATCACTCGTTAGTTATTTGATAGAATGCATAAAAAAATATTCCATCTAGTAACTTCCACACTCTTTGTGAACATCTTTCTAGGCTGCATCAAAATGGGGGCTTTGAAGTAGGGCATGGATTGCCATCAAAGCATAATGGGAGGTGCGCAGCTAAGCATTCTTTGAGGCATTGTGTCACAATTTGCATACCTTATCCATACTTCCACATTTTGGAAGCATTTATTTGAGTCCTATCAAATAATTTGACAACAAACCTAGAATCTTTAAGCTTGGCTATCAGTTGAAAATATTGTGATTGCCCTACCATATCTCATAGTCTTTGGATCTACTGTACCCTTCAGAAACTCTCAATATAATCTACGCCCAAACCCTATTCTGCAGCAAAAGGCAAGTTCTTCAGACTATATAGAGAAGTTGAGTGAAGAATAGGCAGAGCAATTGAATTGCAAACTGTAGCATTTATAAAATTGATGATCAAAACAAACATTAAACAACATGGACGAATGGTATCCAACAGAGCCTGAGGGTATCCAGGACACAACAGGAGGAAGGAGAAATGGACTTTTAGGTTCTACGCTCAGTTGTGTAAGCACTTCCAAAATGTTGTTAAAGTTTGTCAAACGTGGTGGTTCCCAAAACCACAGATTGGAAATCTAAGAGTTTGCCAATTCTCCAACAGGATTCCACAATCAGTTCTGGCCAACGAACAAGAATAACTTCAATTCCCCTGCACTTCAGGTTTTGCTACACCTAGGCGGGTGAAACTTTTACTCCAAACTTGATCACCTAGTTCAAAGCTTTTCTATATCGAATTCAGTCTTCGTGAGTTATTCAGTTGGCAAAACCCTCAAGCTCGATCAAGATAAAGTTGAATGTTAAGTGTTTGAACTGGTTGAATATTTTATATAAGCTTATCAATAATTGATTAGATGTTTGCAAGAAAGAAGATATAGATTTCTGACTTCAACTATAAATCCAATAAATATATTTGAACGATTTTAAAGACCAGTGCCTCTGCTTATCTAGGCAACATAGTCAACTACAACAAAGATTATTACGTAGAACTTTATGAGAATATTTATTTAAATATCATCAATTACCCCCATGCTCTACAAAAGACAAGTCTTATATGCAATTCTCTGTTAGTCCAAAACGGTTTTTAACTTCTCTGGCTAGAAGTCCGGTTAGACAGAAATAAAGAAACACATATTTCACACTATCCTGATTGTCAAACAAAGAATGTAGGAAAAACCCAATGCATAAGCCTTACTAGAATAACTCAACAATTGTCTTATTAATCATAAATGACGAATCCAAACTATAGTTGTGATCTCTTTGCCTCAAAAATAAACAAAAGTGTCTTTTATGTATTATTAAAATATAGTATTTGAATTTATATTACAAAGCCATGCTTTACACTCCTTGTTCCTCCTTACAAATAAATTTATCTCCTTTCACTACTGTTTATTGAATATGCCTTCTTTGTTACAGTGTCTCTTTTCTTATTTTCTATTCATATATATTCACTCTTATGTAAGAGTTGTGTCTCTTAATAAAAACAACTTTTCGGTTTATACCTCTTTTTAATTAACACATCTAATGCACTGATTCACCTTTGGCATTCACAAACTTTTATTACTATATTATCGGGCTTTTACTTTTTTAGTTTGGTGATAATATTTATTTGATGCCATTTAATAGAAACAATCATCGACATCACCTTATATGTTCCTGTCAATTTCTTTTCTTATGTCTCCACATTCAGAATGCAGATTATGTTTGTCTGATTCAATCTTTTCATTCAACCTATGGTGCAACATTTGTTCATATAATGGTTTGAAAGACGGTTTATGTCCAGGAGACACTTATTCACATATATCAGGGATATGGTCAGGTGAGATATCTGAGCAATCATCAAAACTATCCTTCAATCTATCTTTCCCGTCATGCTTAGCTGATCTCCCCTCTTAGCCTCATATATTTGATATACTTCCAGTTTGAAAGATGTCTCACCTTCTAAATGCATGTCATGAGTTTTATCAACTTCAAAATCACAATTAGGCTCACTCTCTTCGTTATGGTGCTGTTGGACTTGACTGCATAGAAAATTCTCTTCAAATATTGGATTCAAGAGCATAGAGAACTCAGGTATATCTTCATCTGCTTCCTCTTTGAACAACGGGTTTAGGAACATAGAGCATTCAGGCATGGCTTCATGAGAGCTTTCATTTGGATCATCAAGTGTTTCATTAACAAGACTAATATCTTCATTGATATTATCTCTTGAAATTTCCTCTTGTTCATACACCGTATGTAGTTCTATTTCATCTTCACTTTTTGAATCCTGAGAATTACCATCTCCTTCATCTAGTACACCTTGAATGTGTTGATCCATCAACTTGTTAACCATGGTGGGTCGAGAAAAAAATTTAGCCATTTTTCTCCACATGTTTCTGATATTCCATGTCTAATGAGGCTGAGATTTCTTCCATGCTAAGAAAACCTTCTACCTCATTCTTACACTCATTGACATTTGTTGCATAAATTTCATTATGGATGGATTTTTTCCCAAGGTGTCCAAAAACTTCTTCTATACTTGAATCTGAAACATCATTATATTTTTGTATCACTTCGGAATATTTTTCCTTGTATTCATCATCTTCTTCTAATATCTGAAAGAGAAGCTTCAAATCAAGGTCATTTGGCGAGATTCCCCACTCACGAAACTTTCTTATACTTTCCTTGCGTGGAGGCATGATGTTTGAAGGTACTTCTCAAAAAATATTCACCATCCTTATAAAAATGTGTTGCAGATTCACCATTCTCCCTTTCCAAATTGAAACATGTATCCAAGGGATATATGTGTGCTTCCTCCATGACATAACATAGATCCTCTTCTTGTTCATAGTACATTTTCTCCATAGTACACGATATTATGATAATAGAGAATTGTCTATTATTAGTTAATAGTTATCTATTGTAAATATCTAGTTAGCTTTAGTTTGCTTTCCTTTTTTTAGCTTTCTCTATTAGAATAGAATGTTTCTATTCTTTACAATCATTTCCTAAGGAAACATTGTTTTATTCTTTTGTATAAATTGCCCTTTCAATCTCTGTTAATAACAAGCAAGTATTTTACCAATTACTTCCATAATATGCTATCAAAGCCAATACTTAAATTTTTTTCGAAAATTTTATAATTTCTTTAGAAATTATTTGCTCTAAATTTTTCGAAATTATTTCTAAGTTTTTCTTTTTTTCTCTACAAACCGATAAGGGTTTTTTGCTTTGAGAAATTCGTTACTGATGGTTCATGGCTAGGGTTTCAAGAGTCTGAATAATTGCAAATCTGGAAGTTTTGGAGGTTTTTTTTTCTGCAACTCATCTGCAAATCGCGATTTCGTTGGTCATCTACAAATCGCGACCTACAAATCACGTCTGAATACCTTAAGGAGCTCATGCCTTCTAGTTTTTTGTAGTCGTTTTTAAGCACTTGATCGTTGCCTGTTTTTTCCTCACTGAAATTGGACAAAATCGTGCTTGAAAATGGCTCTTTTTTTGCGTAAGCTTTGGGTTTCGGGTTTATCAGGTACTCTGCGTTCTTACTCCATATTGGCGTTACTTCCTTCTAGCATTGGTCGTCTATTCAAAATATCTTATTTTGACCCAGTTTCAGTAATGTTTTTTCTCAAAACTGCCATTATTTGGAGTTTTTTGCAGCTGGCTAGAGTTTTGCTTGAAACCCTTATTTTTGGGTTTGGAAATTTTTTTGATCATAGATTCTTGGTGGGTTTTTCAAGAGCTCAACTGGGTTGTCAAATTTTTCTGGGTGCCTCGATTTTCGAGCTAGTGGATCTAGGAAACGACAACATATTTCTTCAAGGTTTTTTGAGCTCTCTTTTGGGTCACTCTCCTTTTTTTCCAGGTCTTCCGTTTTGTTGCCTCAAAGAATGCGCCTTCACAAAGTTTCATTGAAAAACTTGCCATGGCATCTCTGACAAACATTTTGCTCGAGCACAACTCCAAATTCAATGGTCGAAATTATGGCACTTGGAAGGAGAGGATCATCGCAATTTTTGAATGTCGGAACACTGATCAACTTGTTTTGGGTCTTACGAAACATCTGATTGCTCCTGGTTCTAATCAAGATACATGGGATCTGAATAATTGAGAGGTGGTGATGCTTCTCAAATTATCTGTGGTTGATGATCAGCTTTCTTAGATTCCATCCGGCAAGACAACTGTCGAGATCTGGACACATATCAAAGGTCTACATGAGACTTTTGACAAAAGCAGAGCCTTCTTTCTAAAAAACACTCTTGTTTTCTATTGTCATGGATGAGCGCACGTTGCTCTAGGCACACTTGAATCAGATTCAAGAAATTCGTGATCAGTGACTTGCAATTGGTTGCAAGATGGAGGAAGAAGATATTGGTGTTGATTTGAAGTTCACTGATCTCTGCACCGTGCTGCTTCAGCAAGATCGGTGGAAACAACAATTTGGTAGCAGCTCCAGTCCCACCTCCATAGAGCAAGCCTTTGTTGCGGAATCCTTTTAGAAGGATAAAGACAAGTTTCAACAGCCATCTTAGCAAAAGTCTTTTGTTCCAGCATTAGATGGTTCCCAAAAGAAGAACATTCAATGCAACTACTGCTACAAGTTTGGACACATGAAGGTTGAATGTCGGAAACACTTAGCTGTACCGTCTAAGCAATCAGGTTCACAACCCAAAGCGAACAGTGCAGAACACACTGAGTAGGCAGAATTTTCCTTTTACGCCTTCATGGCTAAAAGACCTGTAGATCATGTCAAGTCATCTACTTGGTACATTGATTCAGGTGCCTCTCATCATTTCACTCATTGTAGAGACTGGTTTATTGACTACCAGCCTTACTTTAACTCAATTTATTTTGGTGGCAGAGAAGAGTACACGGTTGTCGGCAAAGGCAACATTCAAATTTAGTCTGCTGGGAGGAATTTCATATTCCTCGATGTGTACTACATTCCAAGGATGGAACTAAATCTACTCTCAGTCAGTCAGTTACTGCGACATTCTCCACACTTGTAGTCACCTTTAGTTTACATCAGTGCACCATCACTGATCGAGTGACTAAATCTAGTGTTGCAGTGGGTCTTGAGGATCATGGTCTTTTTAGACTTACCGATTTTGGTGATTCTTAGGACTTATTTATGGCTGCTCGGCGGTCTTCGTTCAGCACACTTTGGCATTAGTGATATGGGCACTTGAACGTGCATTATCTCTCACAGCCTGCTCGGGATGAGCTTGTTTTAGGATTGCCAAAGGTTTAGACTCAATAGCTTGGATTTTGTGACGCATGCTAGGCTGGGAAGCAACATCGCACACCTTTCACTAGTGGCGACTCATGATGAGCTTCTTAGGTACTTCAACTTGTACATGCTGATATCTGTGGTCCTATGGTCACTCCTGTTCTTGGGTCGAGGTATTTTTTGTTGTTTGTTGATGATTTTAGTAGAAAAATGTGAGTGTATTTCCTTAAAAAGAAATCAGATGCATTTCGTGTATTTCAGAAGTTTAAACCTTTAGTTGAAAAAGAGTCTGGGAAATCTATTATTACTCTTAGATCAGAGAATGGGGGGGAATTTTGTTCTAATGTTTTCTCTAGCTTCTTGGATACACATGGCATCAAATACTAGTTAACCACACTCTACACGCCACAACAGAACAGTGTAGTTGGACATCGAAACAAGACAATCATCGAGATGGCTCGATCCATGCTTGAACACAAACATGTTCCGAAATAGTTTTGGGCAGAAGCAGCGAACACTGCAGTTAATTTGTTGAATCGGTGACCCACAGTGGTGGTCAAAGGTAAAACTCCGGAAGAGGTCTGGTTAGGTCGCAAGCCCAGAATCAGTCACCTGAAGGCTTTTGGCTCCGTTGCTTTTGTTTGGATCTTTGATGTGTCATGCACCAAGTTGGATGCCAAGAGTCAGAAACTCATGCTTGCTGGATATATCAGTGTTCACAAAGCCTACCACCTGATCAATGTTGAGACATCTCGTCTCATCTATTGTTGTGATGTAGTCTTTGATGAGCAATGAGGACCTTTCATGCCTGTTTCTCTTGTTCCTGATCCAACAAACCAGCCTATGCAGGCTCATGATTTGGGAGTTCGACTTTCATTAAGTCCACTTGATGGGAGGGCTTTAGTAGCTCTTGTAGCTCCAATTATACCAGTGATACCTGTACAGACACTTTCGGTTTCCCCTGTAGGATCACCTCACTTTGTTGATGCTTCACCTGAGTTTGATCCAGATTCTCCTGATGAGGAACCTGATCATCATGCATCTCGTGATACTCATGTTGGTCATTTTCCTATCTGGCTAAGACACTTTCTGATCTTCATGATGATGAGCTTATTGATGGGAGGACTGCTTGGAAAAAGAGCAAAACTACAGATTCTGTTAACTTTGCTCTCATGGCCAACATTCTCATTGTGTTTGAACCTCAAACATATTTCGAGGCTAAAGGAATTCCAGAGTGGGAACAAACCATGCAATCTGAACACTAGAGCTTGCTGAAGAACAACACCTAGGTCCTTTCTGATCTTCCACCAGGGAAGAAACCTATTGGCTGCAAATGGGTTTACAAAATCAATTACAAATCGGATGGTACTTTGGACAAGTACAAAGCTCGTTTAGTGGCGAAGGGCTTTTCTCAGCGTTAGGGCATTGATTATGAGGAGACCTTTGCTCCTACTGCAAAGATGAGCACCATCAGATTAGTCCTAACCATGGCAACACCGTTTGGCTGGAAGGTTGATCAGACGGATGTCAAGAGTGCTTTCCTGAATGATCTCCATGAAGAGGTCTACATGACGCAACCTCTTGGTTTCAAGGTTGCTGGTAAGACCATCAAGTTCTCAGATTGGTAAAAGCCCTCTATGGCTTGAAGCAGGACCCTCGGGCATGGTACATAAAAATTGATAAGTACCTTAGTGATCAAGGCTTCAAGAGTAGTTCTTCAGACTCAAATCTGTACATCAAGACTAATGACAGTGCCATCATCCTTTTGGTTCTTTATGTGGATGATCTAATCATCACTGATAGTTCGACATCTTTGATTCAAGGAATTAAACAAAATTTATGCTAGTCTTTTTGATATGATTGACCTTGGGTCATGCATTATTGCCTAGGTGTTGAAGTTTGGCAACAGTTTTTTGGTATATTGATATCTCAGTCCAAATATGCCAGGGCCCTGTTAGACAAATTTCATATGCAGGATTGCAAGCCTGCATCTACACCTATGGAGAAAGGTCTCAAGTTTTTAGCAAAGTCTGATTCTCCTTCCGTTGATGATACAAGCAACTAATAGGAAGCCTCATCCACCTCTCTGCTACTAGGCCTGATATCAACTTCGCAGTCAGCTATATTTCACGCTTTATGACAATTTCTAAGGCTGATCATTGGATGACAGCAAAACGTGTGCTTCGTTATGTGAAGGGCACTTCAGATTATGGACTTTTGTACTCTCAAAGCTCTAATCCTAAACTCAGTGGGTTCACAGATTCAAATTGGGTAGGCTCTGTTGATGATGAAAAGTCAACTTTTGGATATGTGTTCAGTTTGGGATTCAGTGCAGTCACATAGACCAGTAAGAAGCAACAGGTAGTTTCTCTCTCCTCTACAGAGGCTGAATACAGAGGGACTTTTAAGGCAGGATGTGAAGCTGTTTGGCTTTGTTGGATGCTTGGGGATATGCAAATGTCACTAGTAGGACTTACTACTTTGTTTGTTGATAACGCAGGCGTTATCAAGCTAGCATGAAATCAAGTCTTCTATGAATGAACCAAGCATGTGAATTTTCGCTATCATTACATACAATAGCTGGTTGAAGATGGGACTATAGATTTGCAGTATGTTCCTACCACAGATCAGACTACAAACATTCTCACCAAGCCTCTTGGTCTTGATAAGTTTGTCAAATTCAAAGGACAGCTTGGTGTTCTAGATAGATTAATCATTAAGGGAGGGTATTACGATAATAGATAATTGTTTATTATTAGTTAATGGTTATCTATTGTAAATATCTAGTTAGCTTTCGCTTTTTTAGCTTTCTCTGTTAGAATAGAATGTTTCTATTCTTTACGATCATTTCCTAAGGAAACATTGTTTTATTCTTTTATATAAATTGACCTTTCAGTCTCTGTTAATAACAAGCAAGTATTTTACCAATTACTTCCGTAATACATGATCTCTTCTTTATCAAATCATTTTCTTTTGAGTCTTCTACCAACAGAAATATTTTTTGAATAGAGTCGCCACATTTTTCGAGGAATGTATTGATTTGTTGATTCGTGGTTCTCACTTCTAGCAGAATGCACTTCCAAACAAACCGATACAATTGCTTTTTGATTTTGGTTTATGAAATCTGAAACTTTGCGTAACTTCACAATACTTATTGTGAGCAACTCTCCCCAGTAGAGTCGCCAATCTGTTGGTTCCCGAAACCACAGATTGGAAACCTAAGAGTTTGCCAATTCTCCAACAGGATTCCACAATCAATTTTGGCCAATGAACAGGAATGACTTCAATTCCCTTGCACTTTAGGCTTCGCTACAACTAGGTGGATGAACCTTTACTTCAAACCTAATCACTCGGTTCAAAGCTTTTCTATAGTGAATTTAGTCTTTGTGAGTTATTTGGTTAGCAAAATCCTCAAACTAGATCAAAATAAAGCTGAAGGCTGAGGATTTGAACTAGTTGAATATTTTATATAAGGTTATCAATAATTGATTAGATGTTTGCAAGAAGGAAGATATAAATTTCTGACTTCAACTATAAATCCAATCACTATATTTCAATGACTTTAAAGACCAGTGCCTCTGCTTATCTGGGTAGTAGAGTCAACTACAACAAGGATTATTACGTACAACTTTATGACACAATATTTATTTAAATATCATTAATTACCCCTGTGCTTTGCAAAAGACAAGTCTTATATGCAACTCTGTTGGTCCAAAAGGGTTTTTTATTTCTTCGACTGGAATTCCGATTAGACAAAAATAAGTAAACACATATATTTCTCACTATCCTAATTGTCGAACAAAGAATGCAAGAAATATGTAATGCTAAGCCTTATCAGAATAACTCAATAATAGTCTTATTAATCATAAAGGACGAATCCAAACTATACTTGTAATCTCTTTGCCTCAAAAATAAACAAAAGGGTGTTTTATTTATTATTAAAATATAACATTTGAGTTTATATTACAAAGCCACGCTTTCCACTCGTTCCTCCTTACAAGTAAATATATCTCCTTTTGCTTCTGTTTATTGAATATGTCTTCTTGGCTTCTTGGTTCCAATGTCTCTTCTCTTAGTTTCTATATATATATATATATATATATATATATATTTACACTCTTATGTAAGAGTTGTCTCTTAATAAAAACACCTTTTTGGTTTATACCTCTTTTTAATTAACACATCTAGATAATGCACCGATTCACCTTTGACATTCACAAACTTCTATTATTATAGTATCCGGCTTTTACTTTTTTAATTTGGCAATAATATTTATTTGATGTCATTTCAATGTTGAACGATATCTTTAAGGAAATGCTGATAGAGAAAATCATTGACATTACCTTATATTTCCGTCAATTTCTTTTGAACTTAAATGCCTAGGAAGCTTTCAATATTCACACAGACATTCCCTGCAATACTCTTTAAAGTTGCAGCAATTATTTTTCATTCGAAACATGGCCTTTTCGTCAACTGGGAAGTAACTCCGTTTTCATTCACTTGCTGTTGGCATCTCTTTAACAACTCTAGCTGCAACCCATGCTTTCTCCAGTCTTGCAAGTTTCTTCATCATCAACAGGTGATGGAAGTGTTGTCATTGATGTCAAAGGCTTTTCTAGAGATAATTAGATATTGTCACTGATGACAAATGTGAAAAAGTTTAAATCATTGGCCACAAATTAAAGATGGAAATTATTAAGAGTTCATGTCTATGTAATTTGATATGGTTATATACATCCATGAGACAAAAAATATTCAGACATATACAACACCAGTGACCAAAGAAGAGTAGATGGAAAATAATCTGAACAAATTAGCTGAAAACTATCAAAGATGTATGCAGAGCAATGAATACTTAATGGTATTCATATATAGCATGAAGACTATGCTAAATACATTTGGAGTCTATGTTGAAGATTAAAAAGTAAGAGAGAGAGAATGATGGTATCGGGAGTTTAAAATAAATCTCATAAACCATTGATTATGCAGCGTTGGTATATGGTGAGAAAGATTTTTCAAGACAAAGTATCCATTTTAGACATGCCAAGCATTGATACGACTAGGGAAGGACTAACGACATAGATTACATTGATCAATGGCAATAAATAATTGCTCAACCTAACCTGCCCAAAGACACAGCAATATGGATGGCTAGATGGGTTGAATTGTCATCATAAGTTTTAGTCAGCATATAAGTTGGAGAAGCTTGATTATAGTCTGCAAATAAAGAACAATAGAAACCAATCTTTGGTGAAGTTATAAAATAGGATGGTGAGATATGATACAATGACGATAGCAGCAGCTCTGTCAATAAAATACTTAAAACAGTCATTGTCCCTGTTCAAAGTTATGATGGAAGTTTACAAATACAGCAGGCGATATACTTTTGGAAGGAGTGATAAAATAAAAAGGGAAATATGTATTAACGATACCATGTATTTGTTTTAGGGCAGGAGAAGAGACCATATTAATATTGAATGAAATGAATGCAAACAAGAAATGACTATCAATGACTCATCAGCCATGTCATTATAAGGAGCCCAATGAAGACAACCGGATAAATTGCACTAAGTATGAGTCTACAGAACTAAATATAAGGCCGAATAAGATCACCAGTTTTCTGCCAAGTCAAGCATTGGAATTCATGGCAAAAACAGATACCATATGCTGGGTGTGTGGTGGATTTCCAGTCACCATGAGTCAATGGAAAACACAAATTTGAATATTATTGGACGTCAGAAGTCATCGATTGCTGCAATATAATTGCCATGTCACCGGCCATGCACATTTGAAGGGCAATGAAAAACCATAAAAGTGAAGATTTGCCTAGCAGCATTCTAAGTCAATGGAAGGCAGCAACGAGTATGACAGGAAACTTTTGAGTCATGAATACCACTTGGAGCCATCAAAAGTTTCCATGCAATAACAATGACAATCCAGATATATTTACATACACGGGATATAAAAAATGTCACTGCAATAGTGTGATTTGTCTCTGACTAAGGGAATGCGATCCAGATATTTACATATTGTGATGCTAATATTTGATGGCAATGGAAGTTGCGATGTAATTAATCCATGCATGGAAAGGAGCAGTGCCAAACAGTGACTGCAAAAAGTGATTAAATCAAAACATCGTTCGAAAAATGCAACAGCATCAAGTTTAGGCAACAAAGGATAAAGATGAATACAGTGTTAACCGAATCAGGTTTAAGTAGCAGTAATCCAGTAATAATTTTTTTTTAATATGACCATGAGTTTTCAAATAGCAATATATGCAAAGGACTTCCAAGTCAAACGCCTTGATTGGCATGTCTATGAGCAATATTGTAAAGAATATCATCAACGGAGAATTAAAGTTAATACAAAGATGCACTGCTAAGTCATAAGTTGGTATTAATGGCAATGTCTATTTTGTGAAAACATTGAGCAATGAAAGCTGAACTCAAGAGATGTGTGCATTTAACTTGCACCAATTAAAGCAATGATGTAAGGAGGAGTTAAGGTTATGATTATGCAAATGAAATGATTTTCCAAAAGGTATGATTAAATTAATATCATAATAAGAAGAGACACTTCATTTCAAAGAGATATCTTCTCATATATAAATATTAAAAAGTGAATACATATTTTTAAAAGACGTGTGAGATGTGCGAAAGTATTGAGAAATCAGAAATATGTAAAATGAAAGAGTGTATGCATATGTTTGAAATATTCAAAATTTGTATATAGAAAGTGGAATAACTGAAATGAATGAAAAGAAGTAAAAATAAAAACAGTGTGAGCGGATTGAGTAGAAATGAAGTAATAAAAGGGAAGTCAGCTGTAAAATAAAATAAAGAAAGTGAAATATAAGGAAAGTATATATTCAGATAGTTAAATCTGATATATATTTATATATTACAGAGAAAAAGTAAATAAAAGTATTTTGTGAAGGGTAAAGTAAATAAGTGGTTTGCTGACTTCGAAGTAAGAGCTATAAAGATTTCCTTCATCAGTTGTAAGTGCAACATTATCCAGGTCAAACGCAATATATGCAAGTCAAATAGCAATATATGCAAAGGACTTCCAAGTCAAACGCCTTGATTGGCATGTCTATGAGCAATATTGTAAAGAATATCATCAACGGAGAATTAAAGTTAATACAAAGATGCACTGCTAAGTCATAAGTTGGTATTAATGGCAATGTCTATTTTGTGAAAACATTGAGCAATGAAAGCTGAACTCAAGAGATGTGTGCATTTAACTTGCACCAATTAAAGCAATGATGTAAGGAGGAGTTAAGGTTATGATTATGCAAATGAAATGATTTTCCAAAAGGTATGATTAAATTAATATCATAATAAGAAGAGACACTTCATTTCAAAGAGATATCTTCTCATATATAAATATTAAAAAGTGAATACATATTTTTAAAAGACGTGTGAGATGTGCGAAAGTATTGAGAAATCAGAAATATGTAAAATGAAAGAGTGTATGCATATGTTTGAAATATTCAAAATTTGTATATAGAAAGTGGAATAACTGAAATGAATGAAAAGAAGTAAAAATAAAAACAGTGTGAGCGGATTGAGTAGAAATGAAGTAATAAAAGGGAAGTCAGCTGTAAAATAAAATAAAGAAAGTGAAATATAAGGAAAGTATATATTCAGATAGTTAAATCTGATATATATTTATATATTACAGAGAAAAAGTAAATAAAAGTATTTTGTGAAGGGTAAAGTAAATAAGTGGTTTGCTGACTTCGAAGTAAGAGCTATAAAGATTTCCTTCATCAGTTGTAAGTGCAACATTATCCAGGTGGAAGAGCAGTTTGTTGTGCAGTGGGTTGGTCCTCACAAGCAGTGGGGGTTGGTGCCTGCGAAGTGTTGGAGTAAGAGTTTTCAGTGAGTCCGTGCTCATAAACAGAGAGGTCGTAGCCTACAAGCCAATTTGTAAAAGAACAGTTTATATGAGAAAGCAATTTTTTTGTCATGATTTTCTCCCACATTGGTTTCCACGTAAATCTTTGTGTCACTGTGTTCATGTGCATAATTGTCTATTTCAGCATCTAAGGTTATTGAGCAATTGTTTGGATAGAAAGTTTTAAACTATCAAATTTGTAATAATACTGATTCACCCCCTCCCCCTCTCAGTATAATCGTGTGCTCTTCAACATGTTCATCGTTGGATAATCTCCTTGTGCACACATTAAACAACTTCTTAATATACCATTACGATTAGTATCTTGTTGATATTCAAAACTTTATGATTTTTTATGAGTTATTCTTCAAATGATTTTGTTTCCTTTCGAATTAGCACCTACCATTTACATCCTCCAATGGTAAATATGTCAGTGGAGTTTCTTCATATTTAAACCGGAAAAATAATTAATTGTCCAAGTAAATGTAGAGACAGGAGGATCTTCAGAAGTTTGATTTTCAATGGTACTGGCAGAGTTGTTTGATTCAGAATTTAACAAAGGACAATCTTCGGAAGGTTGACTTTCCAACGTACTGGCAGTGTCAAGTTGTGATGCATCAATGATTTTGGAAGGTGTTGATTCATCATACCAACACTCTTGAGGAGCTTCATCTGCTTAGTGACTGTCCTGGGCTCTCTTTAAGAATGTCACTCATCTTTTTCTGATTCACCAGTCCCTACCACTTCCTTAACACTTAAGTTCGTAATATCATTTTGAACTATCTTATTAAAAATAAAGCGAAGATGGAGAGGAATATCATCAGCAAGTCTCATCTTTACCACACTCCAATATGCTATGACACTCATCTTCAACTCAAAAAGCCGCTTCCTGCTGATTAGTCCCTTTTGGCACATTTCCTAGATCTATTTCACCAATTCATTCAAGTACAATAGATTCCACATTCTGTTCTGAAATTGGCCTTCTTTCTGATTGCTACTACCAAACAAATCTGATACTCTGTTCTGATGGTACTACATCAACCAGTGATAACTAAAGAAATAATACATACAAGTGCTTCAAATAACTATTGCCTACGCCTGTAATTCTTTTTCATCCTCTTTCATTACACACAGTCAAACAATCTCTTTCCTTCAAACTGGTTTTATGTTTGTTCTAAACATTTCTACCGCACTCCAAGAGTCACTTCTCAACACCAACATAGAGACAACTACTGCACAGGCATATGAATCATATCGCCATTTTCTACAGCCTCTTTCAAAGAACTTTGAAAATCACAACTATCACCTGCGATTTGAAGAATTGAATTAAATTCAATAGCAGAAAGATGTTTTCCAGCATTTGAAATTGATGATAATCTGGCCAATGGATAGGCAACAAGAGATTTTACTCCCAACGATCCCAATTTGACAATGTATCTTGTTGTCCAATATGAATTAGCTCCGCTTCAAGTTTAGTATCCCCAATGGCCTCTTTGATGTCTTTGTCCTGAATGAAATTCTATCAACATTACACAAATGGAGACTCCAATTTTTTTCCAAAAAATAGGGCTCCATCAAAATGTGAATGGTTTTGTGGTCTCACCATGATGGCAAGCAAGCTCCCACAGCGCAGGAATGTCTGTAAGCCTATGTCCGTTGGATGCTATGGTGTTCGCGTAGAGGGTGAAAGCAACTTGGTACCTGCATTTTCCTTCATCTTGAAACACACCAAACACATCCTGCAAAAAGGTTGGCAAATGAATTTGTTGCCGGAAATTGAAGATAGGGGTCGGCAAATCGGTTTCTGTCCGGTAATGTGAGATGATTCCGGCGGGCTGTGTGTCCAATGAAAAGGCCTATCAGCTAATCAATATGATAAATATTTTCATATATATTACTAGTAATAAATATAGTGTTATAAAGTTATATATTTATTATATATTAAAAAGTATATTCTTCTAAGACAGGTTTTCATGCATTTATGTACATGTATACGTATACCCAGGGGAAATTTTTGCCATACTGGAAAATCCAAATGAGTCCCCATCCATGTACAAGGGCTGGCAACTTAGCTAAATATGAATGGACGCTTCTTCCTTTTATTTCTTCTGTTTTCTTCTCTTTTAAATATTTTCAAGAACGTGTCTACACAAGATGAGGAAAGTAACAAAAACAAGGTTCTCACAAATTAGCTCTTCTAGTGTCTATGCGTGGCACAATCTATAATTTATCAACAGTTAATTTGTTTTGTTTGGAATTTTTATTTTGATAATAAACTTCTTTTTGCTCATATTCAAAAAATCAATTTGCACGACTTTTTGAAGTTCAATGTGCTCAACACGTTCAGGAATACATAACCCTTATGCTTCACCAACTTCGTTTATTTCAGTTTCTAATGAGATTGGTGTATTGTTTGTCAAAGATAAATGTCAACGTTAAAGTTTGGCTAAGATGGGTGCATACAAAAACCTTAAAATTATATTTTACTTTTAACAATAATGTTTTGTTTGCTGGATGCATAGGATTACACATCCAGGACAAGGAATTCCAGATAAATTGATAAAAGAAATGTTTGATCATGACCATGGTATGTCTCGGGAAGGTTTGGGGCTGCACATCTGTCACAAACTGGTCAAAATAATGAATGGAGAGGTACAATATTGCAGGGAAGCAGGAAGATCGTCATTTATTGTAACTCTTGAATTACCTTCAGTACAAAATGAAGAGCAATAAGAGCGTTTCAATTTGACCCAGGGAGTGCAACGTTTTTCTCTGATCTCTTTGACAAGGCCAACGTCTTGTTTACTAATTTTCTCATTGACACTATGTACTTAAGAGGCCAAGCTCTTGCATCATAAGAGTCAAGAGCCTACTAAGAAAAACTGTAGAATAACATTATCTGTGTTCTGTATCAACATGGGTATATATTGTTTTGGGAAAAGTTTCCTTGCAGATGTTTAAAATCTTTTAGGAGGGGATGAATGATTGGGCATTGACTCAATGCATTATTTACAAGCAGAATGCTTAATGTTTAAATTTTTAATAACAGAGGTCAAGGTGCATTAATAATGTACATGGGACTGCACTTTGAGACTCTTGTGCCCGTCTCTTCACTTGAGAGATCTCACAAAATAAATACTCTACTTTCTGATAAAAATGTTGTATAATGGCGACCAGTTTTAAGGCAAGACATGTTGAACCTCAAAGATAATCTTATCTTGCAAGGAGTAGCATTTTATCAACTATATCATACAAGGATTATGTCACACATGACGGGGGATCTTGGATACGATGAAAAAAGCTACATTTGTTTCTCTTTGTGCTTCCTTTCCAATGCAGCATTGACTTAAAGGGATTCTCATTGGCGGACGCATTCATCTCCTAAGGCGAAAGCCTTTCTGTATAAGAACAAAATATTCGCTTGATAAAGGGATTTTGGTTATAACTTATACCTTCCCAGCCACCTTTACATTTTGATTTGGTCAAACTATGGCTGAGTTGTAAGGCGAATCTTATCCAATTGTAGGCTTTTATAGTAAATAACATCGTGCTAAGTGGAATCTCAATTGGTTTTGTGAAATATCCCGAGCACAATAGTAATAGAAAGAAATAAGCTATAAGATTTGCTTTTCTTAAATATCGTCTTTACTGATAAAAGTGGCTCACAGGTTTTTATTTGTTTTTGGAAGGTGGGGGTTTGGATGAGTTGGATTCTGAAGATACATTGATTTATTGCAAGTTGCTTCAATGTTATATTTGTCCTAATAAATTGAGGGGATTTTGGATGGCTATATGCACAAATTAAAATTGATTTGTTGCACCTTATCAATATTCTATTTCTAACATTTTTTTAAATATCTACAGGGATCCCAACACAATTTTAAAATCAAATGTTAATTTTTTTATATTTGTTATAACCTTTACAAACTAGATTAAAATATATTTTTAAATTTTCTATTTGTTATACATTGAAAATGAACACATACGTAGACAAATATCTAAGTATAATCACAGTATCATTTTGTTTCAACATTATTATTAATCCTTAAAACATCATAAGGTCATAACATATTACCACTCTTGTCTAATCTAGATATATGAACCTCAATAACTCTTGGGTACATCATTTTGGAGTCTTTAAGCCCATGATAACTAAAATAGCTCAAGCACATGAAAGCCTTGAGGTTTAGAATCTTGCGTAGTTATCCTTGGTGCTAGGCTAACATTGTAGAAGAACAATGAAGGAAATGGTCTTTTAACTTTGAGCAGATCAATTTTTAGTTCCTAAGTATTTTTTTAGTGGGTCACTTACAATTATGGTCAACATTTCTAGATGCATCACATTATATTTCTAGTATGGTCAATTGTTTTTGATAGAAAATTACAGCAAAACAAGATTGTTGTCCTTTATATAACCATAGACTATAGACATCAATAGAGATCAACAACACACAAACAACATAAACAAGGGTGTTGGGCCTTACAAAGATAGACCACAAAAACCATTTACTACATGGTCAATAATAAACCATAGGCAACACACTAGCATAAAAGTTAGGAGCCCAACTCATGAGTGGGTAGACAACTCATCTACAATGTGGATAAGAGATTGGAAAACATTTTTTCTATATCCATGATCAACTATTTGCCCAATACTATCACTAGATCCACAAGGACGAAATATTGAAGCCCTTTTTAAGAATTACCGATACAAAGGGAAGAGTGTTGAGAAGGTTGCACATCGTTTGACACACCTACAAGCAACAAATCGAGGAGGGTCTACGAAGCCAGAGGGTGCCACACTAGCAACAAGAGGTGGAGTAAGGTCAACTTGGTATGAGGCCAATTCAACAACAAGAGCATCATTTGAGGGAAGTGATCATCAATTTGTATAGAATAATTAGAGGAAGAATCAAAAGTTGAGATAGTTAAATGATCATCATTAGCATCCTTCTGCCAAATGGTAACACCTTATCATGCAAGAGAACAATTTGTTGTTAGGTGACCAGTTGAGAAGCATTGTTGACATTGAAAAGGGATGCCCTCACAATCAAATGATCGAGGTCATGGCCGATCCGCAACAATGAGAACCACATCCCCAAGAAGAGGTGTGAAGATTGTGATATTGCTATCAAGATTTAACTGTGTGATTTTTGAGTCAAACTCATTGACCCATGTTTCATGAGTAGTGATTCAACATGAATCCATCTCTCATGAGGATAAATGAAACACTTAGCACTCATTGGATCTAGGTGATGCTCACAGGGGTGAAGCACCGAGACTTTCTGGGAGGTCACCCATCCTAGTACTACTCTAGCTTGAGCGCGCTTACTACAGAGTGACCTAGATCAAATGAGTGCTAAGTGTTCCATTTATTCTCATGAGAGATGGATTCATGTTGAATCACTACTCATGAAACATGGGTCAATGAGTTTGACTCAAAAATCACAGTTAAATCCTGATAGCAATATCACAATTTGACTTGCTATGGAAATTATCTCCTACTTATCAGGTGTGAAGATGTCAAAGTTGACTTGAATGCATGCAAAGCTAGAGAGTGTTAGTATATTGTATTACATTGTTACAAGATGTATTGCATTGATTAGGTTAGATAGTAACAAAACTAGTTTATGCACGATTAAATTGTTTATCTGATTTCTACCATTTACACAACATTATAAAATACCTATCAAATGCAATATTTGTGACACATTGAAATAAAAGAACATTTTATCTATTTTTGTATAGCAGTTGATATCAGAGCCATGACTACTTGCACATGATATTTTAGATGATAAGCATTTGATTCTTCATTTCTGGATGATACTTTAATGATTGTTCTACTATGTGATGTTTGGGATTGTTACGAGCGACAATGTCTTTATTCCGTAGACAAATGAATTAGATTAACAATGAAGAGAAGACAACAGAAAGTAGAGTTTTATTGTTCCTATATATTTTCTGTCAACGGATTTTTTATTAATTGCTTCAACATGTCATGAGACGTTTCTTTCACACTCAATTGTGTATAAGTTTCTAGTCCCATAGACCCATGTGGTTTTTTCTTGGACATTAATAAAATTATCTTATCTTATCTTATCTTATCCTTAGCATGCAATTTGTAGCATAAAAATATATGTTGTGTGTAGAAGTATTTATCAAATGTTTGCGGCCATTCTGGTGAAAAAGGAAAAGTTGGTGCATAGGACATTGACTTGCTAGATTTGAGTTCACAAAAATATTATATAGATATGATTTGCATGGAATAGTGGCATAGTTCTGCTTTATTAGATTGAAAGTACAATACAAAAAGTTTAGTGTTTTTGGTTTTCAAAGTCTTACAAGGAGAGAAGAGTGAACAAATATTTCTATTGATTGAAAATATAAATTGTAGTGTTTCCTCAAATGCATTGTTTGAACAAGGGAAAATTGAAAGAGCAATCTAATAAAGGCAATGTTGCAAACATTTGTGATGAAAATGCAACAAATGATGAGCATGATATTAATGAATCCTTTGGTGATATTGCTAATTTTTTCTTTAGTACTTTGGGCCTTCATTTTTTGCAGGTTGGTGGCACAAGAGGAAGGGGGATTTTAATCATCTCAATTTAGCTTCTCACTTTGAGATGATGTTTTGGTTGAGAAGCATTTAGACACTTGGTTTCTTGTTTATTCCTTTATTGTTGACATGTTTGAAGATGCATGCATTGTGAAGTTTGATTTGTGGAGGTTGGTAAGGGGTTCAGTGTAGACTTCAAAATAGATGGTTGTCCAGTAGCTTATGAGGCTTGATTTGGGGAGTGATGGAAGGAGGACTCGAGAATCTCATATAGGGACTACACCTTCATGAGGGTTATGAGACAACTTGATGGAATTCCATTTGATTCAAGATTTGTTTCTCTAGTGAAGATTTTCAGAAAGATGTGTATACGTCTTGTATTCAACAAATTTTAAAATATAAACCCTAAATGGAGGTCTCTCAAAAGATGAATACAATTGCAAGAACAATGTAATAAAGGTGAGATTGTTAGTATAATGTATTACATTATTACATGATGCATTATATTGACGAGGTTAGATAATTACAAAAGTAGTTTGTGTACAATTAAATTGTTTAACTGATTTCTATAGTCTATACAATATTATAAAATACCTATCAAATGTAATATCTATGATACATTGAAATAAAATAATATTTTATCTATTTTCCATAACAAAGAGACCTAGGATTATTGTGGTATCATCCACCTTTAGGAAATAACTACGAGTTATCAATGTCAAAACAAGAATTCTCCCAAAAATGAAAGGGAAGATTGGGAAATTGAATCCACATTGGACAACCATTGGGCAATTGGTAAGAGGGTTGAAGGAGTCTTTCTAGGGTTTGGTTGAAAGATAGTGAGTCCTAAGACCACAACTTTCTCGACACCAAATATTGTACATCTATTGCTTTCCCAACACTCTTGTCGGCTTCTTGAAAAATCTTGAAAATATTTCCATCCTTATGTACTAACTTCTCAAATGATCATAGGGTATTCTTTGGCACTTGGAATACACTTGAAGTGATTCCTGCTCAAAGTAAAAAAGGACTAGATTTGGAGGTTGCTAAAAGAATGATGACATTGTTGGCATCAACAAGCATATACCTACATTCTCGCAAGTCTATATTATACAAATATGCACACAAAATTTCACCCCTTCTAAAAAAAAAATCCAAAACGTTTATGAAAAGTTCGTGTAAAAATTTTAATTTCATTTTTTTCAAAGACTTGGGTAATTTTTTGTTGTTGTGTTTTGGTGGTGCACCAATAGTGATGTCAAAGTTATATAGATTTGTATATGCCCCAATTTTGTGCTTCTAAAAAATAAGCTAAAAATTTAGAGTAGATTTTGATGATTTGATAGTCAATTTGTGAGATATTGGGCCTTTGAAGCATCATGGCAATCTTCATTATGCACCAAAGTTCCCATATATTCTAGCTATCTTCAAATTTCACCTCAATTTTTGTAGTCTTAGTCAAATTGACCCAATTTTCCAACTGCTCAAATTTTGATGAAATAATAAACAAAATTTAGGGTATTTGAATGGATGAACCCACAATAGTGGATTACACTTTTTCAAAAGAAGGAATTCCTCCAAATCATGTAAAACCCGAAATTGGAAACTTTCGAATGAAATAGACCTTCGATAGGAAGTCTTTCAAACTTTCGATCAAAAGTACTCACAATAGATATTTTCTATTGAATTTGTATTGTTTGAAAAAATGAAGTTTCAATCGTAAGTGATGATGACATCACTTTCTATTGGAAGTACTAATTTGAGGGGTTTTTAACCCAAAAACTAACCATGCAATCACTCATTTGGAGGGTGGGGTTTTGTGGGCTCCATTCTAGAGTGCTGAAAGTGACTTTCAATTTATTTATTTTCATTTTTAGTGATGTATATACATTATTATTTATATTGAGTAGTCTTATTTTCACATACATATGCATATTCATGTATATAAGTGTATGTGTGTGTATACATCATTTGTTGATGTGAACTTGGATGAAGTGATTGAGTTACCCAAGTTTGATTTTGCAACCATCATTAATTCAACATAAGAGCATACTCCAGGATGCTCTTGCAAAGAAGAAGAACCAAGAACTATTCAGATAGGAGCATAGGTTGAAGCAAGCTTTGATATATATCAAGGATATTTTTCTTGATGCATTTAGCCTACTAACACCCAAAGCAACAAAGCCTATCATAGAGTAGCTAACCAACTTAGTGGAGAAGGTAAATGACACAAACCTAGATTCAAATGTAAAATTACTTGAATGGTCTGGAATAAAGTTTCAAAACAAGGTTAATGAAAATATATCAAGGTATCAAGTGCTATTGCATTATCATAGGTTGAGCTAGCAACCAAGTTTGACAGTGTGAAGAAGGTACTAGAGAACATTTTATCTTTGTACACCAAATTGTGCAATCCAACACTCTTCACACAAGAAATAAGGAGCCACATATTGAGTTTGAAGAGTCATATATAGTCATCTGGTATAACTCTTCCAAAATCTCTAGCCTACAGTGAGAAACATTTCAAGAAGCTCTTGAACTCCTAGAGTCAGTTAGTAGTGTTACATAAAAATGAAGCAAATATTAAGGCTAAATGTATCAGCATCTAGTCAATCCTGACTTCACATATGAAGATACTAAACAAGGAACTAGCCTTTGCTGAAACACTCATGAAGAAAGATCCACATCTTTCTACTCATGAAGGCTTAGTCCACCTTGTTGCCGAGTTGGCCAAATCAAGTCACTAGAGGTAGCTTGTGACAATTGGGATGCTGCTTTGAAAATAATGCTTGAAGTCCACAAAACATTTTTGGACAAATACACTCTAAGTGTATAACCCTTTGACATAAGTGTCAAAATGGGGGAGAAATAAGAAGAATAGGGGAGAAATAAGAAGTATGGGTAAAATAAGAATATGTATGAGAGAGATATTATTTTTGGGGGAGCAGTCAATGACAAGAAACAGAGTACCCAGATCAACTTATGCAAATCTACTCAGTAGGAGGAATGATTTTGGTTCAGATACAGAACAACACAATCAACTCAGGGGGAGATATTGAATTTTGAGGTATGATTCATGAACAACCAAACACAAGAAAAAGATAATCCCAGTCATATTCCGTTTCAATTCCAATTTCTAAATTGGCAACCAAACGCAAAATATGGATTTGTATATTCATTTTCCGTATCAACCAAACAGACCAACTATCTTCCTAAAATGCATAACCTAACTAGATTTTCGAAAATTTAATTATGAGATAACCTGGCTATGAGACAAATTCATCTTCCCAACCAAACGAGGCCCAATGATATAACACTAATTTTGAGGTTGATTAGAAAATAAAAATTAAGCTCAGAACTTTTGGATCTGACGTGGATTATAAAGTTGTCTAAATTAGTTTGATTATGGTTTTAGCATAGTGATTATGGTTCTAGCATAGTGATTTTAAATTTTTTATATATACTTTTAACAAACGTTCCAATCACGTTTCCACTTGAGTCATAAGTTATTACATTTTTTTTGAAGTTTTGAAGTTTTATATGTAAGTGGATATTATCTGAGTTATGCTTCGAAGGCTAAAGGTTATTCACACATGACCACATATTTTTCCACTCATGTCAAAGGGGGAGATTGTCAATCTCAGATTGGTTTTGACATATGAGTGACAATATACTTAAGTCATTTACTTAGTTCATGCCGAACAAGTAATACATGCTAAGCATAAAGTTGTTAGCTAGTATATGCTGAGCGAAAAATATTTAATGAGCTGAGTAACTAGTAAGTGTCAAGTCACTTAAGTGCCGAGCAGATAGTATGTCCCAAGCTATTAAGATGCCGAGTGATCAGTGGATGCCGAGTCATTTAGAGATCGAGTTCAATCATTGAAGTTATAGTTGATGCCGAGTGTACACTCAAAAGCTGTCACACTCTAAACCCTTCTATCCAAGTAGTGATTCCATGAGTTTAGAATGCTTGGATGCTAGCTTAGAGCTCCCTATCCACGAAGTGCAAGAGAGTATGAATAGAATATGAAGGCTCTCAGCTGAGCTTTAGAGATAATCTTCTTGCTAGTAAACCATGCAATGGGAGGTTCTTTGAGACAAGAGAAAGAATGAAAAATGTCTACAATGAGAACTCTCAAAATGCAATGCAAATATGAAGTAAGCTGATATGAAATGCAAAGTGCAACTATGTTAACAAGAATGAAATTTTCACAAGATCCAAGCTAATTACTAAGTGAGCTAGATTATATCAAAAGAGAAACAAAGTTACATGTAATATGATTCTAAGCTAGTATGTGATTGATGAGAAAATGAGACAAGGGATGAGAAGTTCTCCACAAAGCTCCAAAGAAACTTGTTAGAAAACCTCCAGCATAACAATACTCAAAAGATGGATCCTTTGAGAGGGAGAGAGCTCCTTTTAAAGTCTTACAAACGGTAGAGATCAAGGTGAAGATGATGGATGATCAAGGGTGGAGTTTAAAAATAGGTGTGATCAATGTGCACAAGAAAGTCGACCAATAAAATAGAAGTGGACCTCCCATATAAGACACAAGTCATAAAGCCTTTTCTTTTAATTTGTAAAATAGAAAAAGGACTTTATGTGTGCACTTTAAGTGGGTTAGAAGAATGAGGTCTTTTATTTAATTAAAAGGGGACATATTCTTTTAATCAAATAATGAACTTAGGATACCATAGTCAAACTATAGGTTATAATCAAATTAATTGATCATTAGCAACTTGGTCTAGGTAAATGATTAATTAATTTAGCCAAAATGTTGAGAAGGGGGCTAATAGTTTAGATGACCATTTTTAGGTGATTAAATTTGCTCCTCTTTAACTAATGTGTGATTGATCTGGAAACACATTACATAAAAGAAAACAAAAGCCAAGTAGGTAGAAATAGATAGAGATATATGATTCTGAAGAACAAAATGCAAAAAGAGAGCAAATCCTGAATGTACAACTTGATAGTGAAAAATGTACACTCAAAAGGTGTCACACTCTAAACCCTTCTATCCAAGTGATTTCATGAGCTTAGAATGTTTAGATGCCAGCTTAGAGCTCCCTATCCACAGAGTGCAAGAGAGTATGATTCAAATATGAAGGCTCTTAGCTAAGCCTTAGAGATACTCTTCTTGCTAGTAAACCATGCAATGAGAGTTTCTTTGAGATAAGAGAAAGAATGCAAGTGTCTACAATGAGAACTTTCAAAATGCAATGCAAATATGAAGTAAGCTAATATGAAATGCAAAGTACAACTATGCTAACAAGAATGAAAGTATTACAAGATCCAAGCTAATTACTAAGTGAACAAGATTATATCAAAAGAGAAACTAAGCTACATGTAATATGATTCTAAGCTAGTATGTGATGGATGAGAGAATGAGACAAGGGATGAGAAGTTCTCCACAAAGCTCCAAAGAAACTTGTTAGAAAATCTGGAGCATAACAATACTCAAAAGATGAATCCTTTGGGAGGGAGATAGCTCTTTCTTTTAAAGTCATACGAATGGTAGAGATCAAGGTCAAGATGATGGATGAGAAGGGTGGAGTTTGAAAAGAGGAATGGGTTTGGTTCAGATACAGAACAACACAATCAACTCACGGGGAGTTATTGAATTTTGAGGTATGATAGATGAGTCATAAGTTATTACATTTTTTTTGAAGTTTTGAAGTTTTATATGTAAGTGGATATTATCTGAGTTATGCTTCGAAGGCTAAAGGTTATTCATACATGACCACATATTTTTCCACTCATGTCAAAGGGGGAGATTGTTAATCTCAGCTTGGTTTTGACATATGAGTGACAATATACTTAAGTCATTTACTTAGTTCATGCTGAATAAGTAATACATGCTGAGCATAAAGTTGTTAGCAAGTATATGCTGAGCAACAAATATTTAATATGAGCTGAGTAACTAGTAAGTGCCAAGTCAATTAAGTGCCGAGTAGATAGTATGTCCTGAGCCATTAAGATGCTAAGTGATCAGTGGATGCCGAGTCATTAGAGATCGAGTTCAATCATTGAAGTTATAGTTGATGCCGAGTGTACACTCAAAAGCTGTCACACTCTAAACCCTTCTATCCAAGTGATTCCATGAGTTTAGAATGCTTGGATGCCATCTTAGAGCTCCCTATCCATAAGTGCAAGAGAGTATGAATAGAATATGAAGGCTCTTAGCTGAGCCTTAGAGATAATCTTCTTGCTAGTAAACCATGCAATGGGAGATTCTTTGAGACAAAAGAAAGAATGAAAAGTGTCTACAATAAGAACTCTCAAAATGCAATGCAAATATGAAGTAAGCTAATATGAAATGCAAAGTGCAACTATGTTAACAAGAATGCAAGTATTACAAGATCCAAGCTAATTACTAAGTGAGCTAGATTATATCAAAAGAGAAACTAAGTTACATGTAATATGATTCTAAGCTAGTATGTGATTGATGAGAAAATGAGACAAGGGATGAGAAGTTCTTCACAAAGCTCCAAAGAAGCTTGTTAGAAAACCTGCAACATAACAATACTCAAAAGATGGATCCTTTGAGAGGGAGAGAGCTCCTTCTTTTAAAGTCTTACAAATGGTACAGATCAAGGTCAAGATGATGGATGATCAAGGGTGGAGTTTAAAAATAGGAGTGATCAATGTGCACAAGCAAGTCAACCAATAAAATAGAAGTGGACTTCCCATATAAGACACAAGTCATAAAGCCTTTTCTTTTAATTTGTAAAATAGAAAAAAGACTTTATGTGTGCACTTTAAGTGGGTTAGAAGAATGAGGTCTTTTATTTAATTAAAAGGGGGCATATTCTTTTAATCAAATAATGAACTTAGGATACCATAATAAAACTATAGGTTATAATCAAATTAATTGATCATTAGCAACTTGGTCTAGGTAAATGATTAATTAATTTAGCCAAAATGTTGAGAAGGGGGCTAATAGTCTAGACGACCATTTTTAGGTGATTAAATTTGCTCCTCTTTAACTAATATGTGATTGATCTGAAAACACATTACATAATAGAAAACAAAAGCCAAGTAGGCAAAAATAGATAGAGATATATGATTCTGAAGAACCAAATGCAGAAAAAGAGCAAATGCTAAATGTACAACTTGATAGCAAAAAATGTACACTCAAAAGGTGTCACACTCTAAACCCTTCTATCGAAGTGATTTCATGAGCTTAGAATGTTTAGATGCCCGCTTAGAGATCCCTATCCACAGAGTGCAAGAGAGTATGATTCAAATATGAAGGCTCTCAGCTAAGCCTTAGAGATACTCTTCTTGCTAGTAAACCATGCAATGAGAGTTTCTTTGAGATAAGAGAAAGAATGCAAGTGTCTACAATGAGAACTTTCAAAATGCAATGCAAATATGAAGTAAGCTAATATGAAATCCAAAGTACAACTATGCTAACAAGAATGAAAGTATTACAAGATCCAAGCTAATTACTAAGTGAACAAGATTATATCAAAAGAGAAACTAAGCTACATGTAATATGATTCTAAGCTAGTATGTGATGGATGAGAGAATGAGACAAGGGATGAGAAGTTCTCCACAAAGCTCCAAAGAAACTTGTTAGAAAACCTAGAGCATAACAATAATCAAAAGATGGATCCTTTGGGAGGGAGATAACTCTTTCTTTTAAAGTCGTACAGATGGTAGAGATCAAGGTCAAGATGATGGATGATGAAGGGAAAAGTTTGAAAATAGGAGTGATCCATGTGCATAAGCAAGTCAACCAATAAAATAGAAGTTGACTTCTCATATAAGACAAAATTCTTAAAGCCTTTTCTTTTAATTTGTAAAATAGAAAAAATGACTTTATGTGGATTAGAAGAATGAGGTTTTTCATTTAATTAAAAGGGGACATGTTCTTTTTTAATAAATTAATGAACTTAGGATAACACAGTCAAACTATAGGTTATAATCAAATTAATTTATTATTAGCAACTTGGTCTAGGTAAATGATTAATTAATTTAGCCAAAATGTCGAGAAGGGAGCTAATAGTCTAGACAACCATTTTTAGGTGATTACATTTTCCCCTCTTTTAACTAATGCATGATCGATCTGGGAACACATTACGTCAAAGAAATTAGAAGCCAAGCAGGTAGCAATAGATAGAGATATCTGATTTCAAAGAACGAAATGTAGAAAGAGATAGCAAATCCTGAATGTACAACTTGATAGTGATAGTATTGAACACTAGGAAAGAGACAATGTCAGAATTCAAGAAGAATGCTAACACTTAGCAGGGAAAATAGATCGAGAGAAAATGATAAGATCAAACATATGCTCCTAAGAAATAGATAGCTGTAGCAAGTGATGATAGAGTATTTCTACCCCCTTGGGATCAAAATTGAAATGAGGTAAGGGGATGTAGAAATGAGCTACATATGAGAAAATTGAGATATAGAAAAAGTCGATGATGACAAGTAGATGATTAGAACCAAAGAGTGACCATAATGAAATGATAGAATGCCCTAGTTTGACCAAAGTTGACCATGAAGGATAAAGCATGAAAATTAGGTCAGTTGAGTAGAAAGGTGATTTTAGACATGAAAATGTGAATAGAAGAAGATATGAAGTGTAGAAATGATGAAGACATGAAGAAATAAAGATGCCCCAGTGATGATTCGAGGAAAAAGGTCAGCTAACTACATAGAAGAAGGTAGAATTTTTGAAATGCAATTTTGACTATCAAGATGAAGTCGAATTTCAATTTCGATCCCGAAAATGGATCTATGACATTGAAATTATGTAAGATGTCAAAAGGCTATATAGATGTGATGATAGGATAGCAAACAGACGAAGTGAAAGATCAAGAAGACAAAAAGACATGATCAAGAAGAAAGCAAAGAAAGATATGACGACAGTTAGCTAATATGTCTGTGAAAAGATGAAGAGAGAGAGATCTCCCCGTATGTAGAAATGCAAGACTAAGCTAGAGAATGAACCTATAATGCAAGCTAATATGCAAAGTGGTTTACTAGAAAGAAACACATAACATTTAGACTCTTATTTCATCATTAAGCATTTATTAGGGACATCATGAGATCATACAACCATCACTAGTATAACTATGATGATATGAATATGATCTATATCAGATAAGAATGTGGAAATTCAATCTAAGCATCAAAGACATGTAAGTCAAGATGGCTATGCGATGAGATTCCCTAAGTTTAAGATAGCAAGATTATACCTATATCTACACATAATTGTGATGAAGGAACAATCCAAGGTAAAAATGAACACAATAGAAAAGGGGAATAATATTATCATAAATGATATGCTATTACATTAGTACAACAAAAATAGATTCCACAACATGCCTTATGGTCTTACAATATTATTAGATTTTGGAGAAAACTCTTCTCACAATACCTTCTACCAAACTCCACCAAAAAATTGCCTTTACAATGTCAGAAATGTCCTTAAGTAAACCAAATTAGGTTTAGGGTTAGGAATACATTTAAAAAAATGCCATTTGGCATCCACTACCAAAATAGAAAGTTTTAGAAAACATGTCAGAAGTTGGTGTAAAATTAGAATAATCCAGAAATGGTAGTCCAACTTCTGGGAGGCATAACTTTTGATCCAGGATTCCGATTGATGAATTGTTTACATTTCTAGAAAGCTCTCCAAGAACTCTATAGTCTTATGGATGATCTTTGCTTGTACCTTATTTTTTGGGCCTGTACAAGGTCGTTTAGTGCCCAAATATGACTTTGAAGTGCTCTTAAGAGGTCTCCAGGCAACTTAAAATTGTAATAACTTTCAAACTGTAAACCCTTTTGACTTTGTTTTTCTAGAGTGCTTTAAATTACAAGTATAATAATCCCTCCAACTTAAACCCTCTAACTCATCATAATTATGGCTCAATTGTAAATAACCTATTTTTTTTGCATTGGCACATATCCAAAGGTGCTCAAAAACTCTAACCCAAAAAATCAATAGTGGAACTATGAGAGTTGATATCTTTAATTGACCCAAATGGGTATCCAAAAATGAAAACACATTAAATAGAAACTAACACTAAGCATATTTTTGGGTGATATAGGATTGCCCTTACGCTACTAGATGCTCGTGCATCAGACACCTAGGGTAGATTGAAAAGTGACCTTGTCACTTTATAGCTAGTAGAGGAAAACCCAAATGGGAAACCTCTATTGTAGATATCCAAGTTGAGTCTTCTACTGGTCATCCTTTCCACTTCACTTGGTATTCTTCATATTGCCTATTTCTAGTACTCCGGCCCACACAACTATCCAAAATTTCTTCAATCTCTTCCTTCGCAGAAATAGGAATTGAGCATGGCTCTAGCATCAACTCCTCGTCTTCACCATCATCATGATATTCTGTTAAATCTACAATATTGAAAATAGGAGAAATGTGAATCCCATCCAACAACTCCACCTCATATGCATTCCCTAAATCATGTTTCTTCAAAATTTTGTAGGGGCCAAATTTCTTCATCTTTAGCTTGTTGTAGGTATCCACCGGAAATTGCTCCTTCGTCAAGTATACCATAACCTGATCTCCAACTTGGAACTCCTTATGTCTCCTCTTTTGATATGCCCTAGCCTTATACTATAGGTTCATCTTGGTAATATGGGCTCGCACCTCCTCATGTAGGTTCTTGATATGTTCAACAATGTCTTTTGCCTCAACACTTGTTCTCTCCCCTTGCTCCATCTTCCTTAGCTTTGGTGCAGTCCTTGGACTACTCCCATACACAGTTTGGAATGGCGATCTACTAGTACTCCTATTTACAGAATTATTGTAAGCAAATTCTTCTTGTGGTAGAATCAAATCTCCCTTGGGTTTATCTCCTACTAAACACCTTAGCAAATTGCCTAGACTTCTATTCACTACTTTTTTTTTTCCATCAGTCTATGGATGATGTGCACAACTAAACTTCAATTCTGTCTTCAAATTCTTCCACGAAGTCCTCCAAAAATATCCAACAAATTAAGTATCTCTGTCAAAAACAATACTGTTTGGGAGACCATGTAGCCTCACCACCTCTTTGAAAAAAATCTACAATATGCACTGCATCATGAGTCTTGTGGCATGGAATGAAATGTGCCACCTTGGAGAACCTATCAACCACCACAAATACTAAGTCATTACCCCTTTGTGTCTATGGCAATCCAAGAACAAAATCCATACTTATGTCCTCCAAAGGCTTTGATGGAATAGGCAATGGTTGATAGAGTCCTGTATTTTGACTCAATTGTTTGGCTGTTTGACATACTTGACAACTCTACACAAACGTCTTGAAATCCTATAACAATTGAGGCCAAAAATAATGCTCTCTAATAATGAGAATGGTCTTATCTCGACCAAAGTGTCCTGCCATCCCTCCACCGTGCTTCTCCTTGATCAAGTTCTCCCTCATGGAACTCCTTGGAATACACAATTTACTTCCCTTGAACAACATACCATCTTGAATCATGTAATCTAGCCACCTGTTCTTGTTTCTAGAGTAACAGGTTCTTTACAAGCCTTCCAAGCCTCTGCAAAGTTCGAATCCTCAGGGTACAAATTCTTGAGTTCATCAAATCCAACCACTTCAACTTGCATTGCTGCCAGCAATAACTATCTTCTACTTAATGTATTTGCAACCCTATTAGACCTTCCACTTCTATGTTTCAATACAAATGTATAGATTTGCATGAACTCTATCCATTTCAAATGTCTCTGATTCAATTTACCTTGGCTCTTTAGGTACTGCAACGCCTGATGATCAGTATACAAAAAAAATTATTTTGGCAACAAATAATGCCTTCATTTCTTTATGGCCTAAACTATTGCATAGAACTCCTGATCATAAACAAAATACTTCTTCTTTACATCATTAAATTTTTCACTAAAGTAGGCAATAGGTTTACCTTCTTGGCTCCACAAAGCCCCAGTAACACTGCCACTAGCATCACAATCCACCTAGGAAGTGCCAACACAGGATGCTCTGTCACCTTCTTCAACAATTCAAAATTCTTGGCAGCTCCTGTAGTCCACTTGAATTCTTTTCTATCCCCCCTCATTGTTTTAGTTAGAGGTGCACATATACTACTGAAATTCATAATGAACTTCCTATAAAAACTATCCAGACCATGGAATGATCTTACCTCTATGGTAGACCTTGGAGTAGGCCATTCCAATATGACCTTCACCTTCTATGGGTCGATTTTGAGACCCTCATTTGATACAACAAATCCCAAATAAACTAACTCCCTTTTGACAAAGCTACACTTCTTCAAATTAATCAACAATTTCTCTTCCCTCAACCTTTCAAGGACACTATGAATGTGCAATAAATGTTCATCCAAAGACTTACTAAAAATCAAAATATCATCCAGATAGACAATAATATTTTTTCTCAAAAATTTCTTTAGTACCTCATTCATAAGCCGCATGAAGGTGCTTGGCGCATTGGTCAGTCCAAAGGGCATGACTAACCACTCATATAGACCCTCCTTGGTCTTGAATGCGGTCTTCCACTCATCTCCCTCTCATATCTGTATCTAGTGATTACCACTCTTGAGATCTATCTTTGTGAAGTACTTCAAACAGTGCGTAAGATCATCCATTTTTGGTAAAGGAAGCCGATACTTGATGGTTATTCTATTTATGGCCCAAGAGTCTATAAACATTTTGCACTCTCCATCCTTCTTTGGTGCTAGCACTATAGGTACTACACATGGACTTAGTCTCTCTCAAATCAAACCTTTCCTCAAAAGCTCCTGAACTTGTCTGTTTAGCTCCTCAGTCTCATTAGGAGTCATCCTATGAGCAACCTTGTTAGGAAAACTAGCTCTAGGGACTAGATCTATTTGATGACTAATTTGCCTTACTGGTGGCAACCCTTTTGGGACATTATCAGAGATGACATCTCCATACTCACATAATAGACCTAAAACTTCAAGTGGAATTTCACTACTACCTTCCTTACCTTTTTTAGGAATTAAAGCATAACATATATGTTGATGTTTCATGCCATCCAAAAATTTTCTTCCATAAACAAGACATACCGTAGCACTACTGCATACCTTTCCATCCTTTGTTAGAGAGTATGTATTTGCATGACCATCATGTATAGCATGCCTATCAAATTGCCACGAGCTTCCCAATAATATATGGCAGACATCCATTGGAATGATCTCATAGAGAGCCTCGTCATGGTAAATCCCAATCTTGAACTTTACCAAACATTGCTCACTAACTAGGACCTTGTGATCATCCTGCACCCAAGCAATCCAATAGGGTTGGGGGTGTTTCTCCCTCTTGAGCTTTAGCTTTGAGACCATCTGCTCTGACACCAAGTTTTCAGTGCTTCCACCATCAATAATCACATCACAACATTTACCCTCGCACTTGCACCTGCTACAAACAAGCTCCTTCTTTGTCCAAGTTTAATCTCACCACTTAGTAAGACCCTTTCATTAATTAGAATCTCTCATTTTTTTGCATCCTCTGAATGTGATGACTATGCATAATCATCCACATGAGCACCCTTGCTTGACCATCAGCTCTCCTATCTGTCCTTCCTTGGCATTGAGGACATTCAAAGGCACAATGACCTTCTTCAGTGCAATGAAAATAGGTACCACAGAAGCCTCCTCTTTCTAAACCTTGTCCACATCCTCTGCCTCTTCCTCTCTGATCTCCAAAGTTTTGATCACGGGAGCAATTGAAACTCTCATTCCTCTAATTTCAGCTAGTACCCACATCTTCATTTTTCTTTTGGTTCTCATTTTGGCCACTGCCCCTTCCTCCTTGATTGCCCACTCTTTTCCTTCCATCAATTTTTTTATTTAGCTTCTCCTTAACTCACAAGGCAAACTGGCATGCCTCTTCAATGCTAGTCATTCTAACCAGACTTAACTCCTAAATGCTAGGTCTTAACCCACTAAGGTAGCATAAAACCTTCTTTTTGTTTGCTTCTGCATGCCCCACCCTAATAAGGACTCGATAAAATTCCTCTTTGTATTCCTGGACAGATTTTTCTACTTTCTTTAACTCTTGCATTTGTTTGAACAAATCAAGCTCATAATCAATATGAATGAATTTCTTCTTTAGTTTCTCTACCATGCAATCCATCTTGTGATTTTCTCCTTTCCTCTCTTATTTATTTCCAACTGAATCTCTTGCCACCAAATTTTGGCATGGCCTTTCATTTTGGCCTTTTCAAACTTAACTCCAAACTTAACCCTATCAGGGTCCTTGATATCCTCATACTTATAATATTTCTCCAGCTCATTGATCTAGTCGATCAACTCATCCAAGTTTAAATTTCGCTAAAACATGCTTACGTCAATTTTAGGTCTTTTTCCAAGCTTACAAATGGCCCTAAAAAGCCTCTCCTCCATCTAGTTTAGGACTTCTCCATCTCCTTCCCCTTCTTACCCAATATTTCCTTCTTCATTTTCTTCGTCACTTTCGTCACCTAGGACAACATTCATCCCTCTACGGATCTCCTCCTATAATGCTTGGACTTGTCTTTGGAAGGATCTAACCTCAAGAGTAACAACTTTGGCCCTTCCACCATGTTCCCTTCATGGAGGCATATTCTTGTATCAAAACCCACAACCACATGGTCTTGGTGCAAACTGCCTCACAATCGATGCTCTGTCTACACACTTAGGAAGACCTGCTCTGATACCACTTGACGAAGGCACAATCCAAGACAAAAATGAATAGAACAAGAAAGAGGTATATTATTATTAGAAATGATATGCTATTACATTTAGTACAAAAAAAATAGATTCTATGACATGCCCTATGGGCTTACAATATTATGAGATTCTAGAGAAAACCCTTCTCACCTTCTCTCAAATTCCACCAAAAAACTGCCTTTACAATGCTAGAAATGTCCTTAAGTAAAAAAAAAAAAGGTTTAGGGTTGGGAATACATTTTAGAATATGACATTTGGAATTCACTTCCAAAATAGAAGGTTCTAGAAAATACGTTAGAAGGCGATGTAAAATTAGAAGAATCCAGAAATGGTAGTCCAACTTCTAGGAGGCATAACTTTTGATTCAAGATTTTGATTGATAAATTGTTTACATTTTTAGAAAGCTCTCCAAGTGTTCTATAGACCTATGGAGGAGCTTTGATCATCCCCCATTTTTTGGGCCCATACAAGGTTGTTTAGTGCCTCAAATCTAACTTTAAAGCGCTCTTAAGAGGTCTCCAGGAAACTTAAAACTGTACTAACTTTCAAACTATAAAGCCTTTTGACCTGATTCTTTTCTTGGAGTGCTTTAAATTGAAAGTATAATCATCCCTCTAACTTACACTCTCTAACTCATCATAATTATAGATCAATTACAAAATAACCTATTTTTTGCATTGGCACATATATCCCAAGGTGCTCAAAAACTCTAACCCAGAAAACGTTTGGAAGAAGATGGAGTGGAAGCCTTTAGAAGCTTGAATGTCAACTTAGATTTATGTTTAATATTCAAGTCTTTAAAGAGAGACTTAGGAATCCATATAGCTTTAGATTTTTCTTTGGATACTTTAGAACATATTTTTTCAATAATGGGTTTAGGAACCCATATTTTCTTTGATTCAACTCTTTGGGTAGTGATCTTTCCAGTCTCTTGAATTTTTTATCCTTCTTTTAATATTTTTTTATCAAGATTTCAATATTCTTGATTTTTTTATCAATCTTCATTTTTCAATGGATTCTTATGTTTTATTCTCGCTTCCAAAAGACTTGGGATTTGTGGATGAATATTCTCGCTGATATGATTGGTTTAGATGGATAGATGGGTGGAAATTCATCAAGGATGAGTGTCTTTGTCGATCTTGAGGTATGATGGGAAATCCAAGAGTGGAAAATATAGGAGATGAAGGAACATAAGGTCCCAATATGGATGAAAGTTTGGAAGGCTTTATGTTAGATGGATAAGGATCAAGGATAGACTTAGGAGATGCAAATGGATAGTGGAAAGGGCAATCAAAATCTTTAGAGTGAGTAACATGGTCAAAGCCATTAATAGACTCATGGGTAGATTTGATAGGAGCAACATTTTTAATAGGAACACTTGAAGCTTGAGCAGAATTTTAAAGTGGATATGGAGAGGTAGAACATCAGGGAGTGCTTTGATCTTGACAAGTAGCTTTAGATAGCATAGGAAGAAAATGTTTCTCATAATTTTCAGTAAGCTCAAGGGAAATAGTGGAAGTGGTGTCTTCATCATACTTAGGAGGTGGATAAGACATGGGATATGGAGGAGTGATATTTTGAAGGAGATGAAAGGGTGCTTGATCTTGATCTTTCTTAACATTTATGGATTTTTTCCTTTTGAGTGTCCTGTTGACATGGAACTACTTCTACGGACAAGGGAGAAAGTATGGATTTCATGATAGGACATTGAAGAGGTAACAAAGGAATAGCTAGAGTAGGAATAGTAGGCATATAATTGTATGAAGGTTGAGAATTTTTAGTTGCAATAGCATGGAAAAGGTTTGCAACCAAGTGAAGGTTAGCTTGAGTTTCTTTTAGATGTAGCCCTTGAGGATAGGCATAGTCAATGTGGAAAATATTAGGTTATTTTTTTGATGGAGAGATGCTAGAAAGCTTTGAAGTGTTGGGAGATGCATTAGTGTTGGAAGAAATAGGGGTGTCAAGGAGACCATCACTATACATAGGTTCATCAACATGATCTTTCTCAAGAGAAGTATCATCATCACATGAGTCATTAGAGGTTTCAACAATCCCATCATCAATAAGATCTTGGATTTTATGTTTCAACTCTATGCAATCTGAAGTACTATGCTCATTATATTGATGATAAGCACAATAGATATCCAAGGATGGGTTTCCATATGAGCTAGACTTACATAACGTGATGAGCTTGGTGCCAAAAAGTGTTTACAAAATGATGTCATAAGAATCTCCCAATGGAGTAAAAGTCCTCTCAAAAGTATGTCTAGAGAGTCCTTTTGTTGTTTCTCAAGCAAATAACAAGCTTTCATGTCTTCATCATATTAGTCAAAGATAGGGTTGTCATAAAATTTTGACGTATGCTTCAAGGATGTATCATTTCCTAGCTCTCTAAAAAGGCCTTTAGATCTAGTAGGGAAAGACAATTGATGTCTTGAAGTAGAGCATGTAGACCTAGAAGAAGAGGATGACCTTAAAGAGGGTGACTTATGTACATATAGAGAACTAGAAAGAGAATCATTTGATGATGGTGTTTGTTCCTCGACCATTTTCTCAAATCTAGCATATGTTTTTAGCATGCCCTTAGTGAGACTAGTGTAAGCAGGGTCAGGGGTCTCTCCAAGTTTATTGTATTGAGTGCGTAGGGTTTGTAATTCCCTAAAGAGATCAAGCAACTTAGGATTATATAGAATTGGTTGAAATTTGATAGTATAAGATTTAGATCCCATAGTTGTAGATGAAAAGCCAAGCATGAAAGAGACTAGAAGATAGCTTGATGTTCAAATTATAGGAGGTAGAGTGTTCACTTGTCAAATAGAGGGTAGAAATGAGAAAATGACCTGTCAAACAACCTGTCCAAGAAACTTATGATATGAATGACTCAAGTCAATAGCTAGGCAAGAAGCCCCAATAGCCAAGTAGATAGAGCAAGAAAGAACAAGTGAACAAACTTCCCAACCCAAGAATGTAGTCAAAATCAAGGTAACCATTTTAGCAAAAAGATAACTAGCAAGTAGACATAGACCATGAAGATAGAAATATCAAGAATAGTAAGACGAAAGAGTCACTTTAAGCATGTTTAAGCACTAGAGACATAGAAAAGAAAAGTCAAATGATGAGACTCCCTTTAGTAAGCAACACAAGCAAATGTTTGCACTTGATGTTTTGACTTGGTTAACAAAGTCTGACAATAGTTGATAGCATAGCAAGTTTGATGTTTAAAAGAAATTACTTTCCAACCAAGATAGTGACACATGGAGTAGTCTTCAAATAATCAAGCAAGTGACAAAGAAACCTTGCATGATACAAGCATATGTGAGGTCTCAAAAGAAATCCCTAGAACTATCATCATTTGTATGTTCAAAAGATTTTCAAAGGTCCAACACATTCAAAGACACATCAAGACCATTCTACCTAAAGGAAATAATTCATTACCCAACAACTTGGCCCGCACTAAGTGCTCCTTTGCCTCACACCAAGTGGTTGCTAATAAGGGATATTGACTTTGTCATGGAAATGCCATAAGTATAACCAAAGGAACATAGATGGTGAGTGTAAAATTTTGGGGTTATCTGAGTTATCCACTAGAATCAATCCTTGCACCAACAAGTAGAGTGAAAAAATAAGGTAGCTACTAAACAAGGGTGTTTAGAAAGGATTTTCGTTCATCCTCTTCCTCCTAATATAGTACATCTCACCTTGCGGTGAGTAACCAGTCTCGCGACCACAAGAGTACCTTAAGTATTCCTCCCTAGTGATCTCCTTATGGTCACAATCCCACAAGAAATTACACTAGGTAAGAAAAGTGCTATATCTACCAAAGTTTTGTGTCCTCGATAGCCTTGAGATTATAGTGGGTCAGAATAGCCAAGTTTTCTTGCTTCCACTTGGTTCATTCCTCTTGATTTCTAAAGAGTAGGCCTAGTAAAGGATTCTAACTACCATAGATTGGATCCACTTTCAAGAGTCAAGATTTTTGATTCACTGCGCGAGTGAAGAGTATACTTTCCTATCTTGATCATTCTCCCAAATACGTGAAGAAGTTTCAATTACCCCTTGCTTTTGAAGTCCAAAGGTCAGTCAATATTTTTGATTCACCACAAGTGTGAAGAGCATACTCTCCTATCACCAAGGAATGTCAATCACAAGTTTAATGTACCTAGAAAATGAAAGCAACTAGTAGAATGCCGCACATGGAATAAGATAAATATAAGAAAGTGTTTAGTTTTTATGCTTTGGGCAGCCCCTGAAAAAAAGTGTTAGTAACCTTGTGCATTCAAAGCTTTGACATGTGCTCTTTCTTTTTCTAGGTTTTTATTTTTTTGTCTTTGACATGTGTTCCCTACAAAACCACAAGTTAGAATATAATAACCAAGCGAGACCTACAACAAAAAGTGAATAGTTGCCTCAAAAATCCAAGTTGTCTTCCAAACAAGCATATGCAAAAACAAATAAAAAATTTGCAAACTATTCACAAATGCTTTCTTTTTTACTTTTTGTTTTTGACCTAGTCAACAAGATTTCATTTGTTTGCTATTATTTTGGCTCCAAAAATAGAAATGAAAAGAAGAGACCCATGCTAAAAACTAGAGAGCTTTTCAAAAATGCAAGAAATTTAGCAATATCTCTTCATTTGTGCCCTAGGGACTTATTTTTCCAAAATAGATTAGTTTACAAATTGAGTTAATAAGCTCTCATATGACCTCAAAATTCAAAACACAGAGAAAGTAACCCCTGTAGAATTCAAAAAAAATTCTTAAAATGTAAGTTTTTTTTTGAAAAAGTCGTTGATTTACGACCAAAGATGACTTTTTATAAAAAACAAAGAAAAATTCATAACTAACGCAAATCAAGTCAAAAAATGATCTCAAAATTGGACTGAGACATCTCAGACACATCATCAACCTAAAAAATAAATTTTAGAACCAAACTCCAAGCAATTTAGGAGATATGATCAAATCTTCAAAAACCTATGGTTTTGGCCTTCAAACCAATCCGCATATGGGTTAGCCTTAAAACCAAAGTGAGAACTCTACAAAACCACTTGATTAGATCCAATATGCTGAAGTAAAAAAAATAAAAAATGAGAAATGAAAGAAAATGGAGCTAGAAACTTGATCATATTTCACAATGGGTGCCAAAAATGTACACTCAAAAGGTGTCACTCGAAACCCTTCTATCCAAGCAATTCCATGAGTTCAGAATGCTTGGATGCTAACTTAGAGCTACCTATCTACGAAGTGCAAGAGAGTATGATTCAAATATGAAGGCTCTTAGCTAAGCCTTTAATATACTCTTCTTGATAGTAAACCATGCAATGAGAGGTTTTTTGAGATGAGCAAGAATTCAAGTGTCTACAATGAGAACTCTCAAAATGCAATGCAAATATGAAGTACACTAATACGAAATGCAAAGTGCAACCATGTTAACAAGAATGAAAGTATTACAAGATCCAAGCTAATTACAGAGTGAGCTAGATTATATCAAAAGAGAAACTAAGCTACATGTAATATGATTCTAAGCTAGTATGCGATGGATGAGAGAATGAGATGAGGGACAAGAAGTTCTCCACAAAGCTCCAAAGAAACCTATTAGAAAACCTGCAATATAATAATACTCAAAAGATGAATCCTTTGAGAGGGAGAGATCTATTTCTTTAAAGTTGTACAAATGATAGAGATCAAGGTCAAGATGATGGATGATGAAGGGTGGAGTTTAAAAATAGGAGTGACCCATGTGCACAAGCAAGTCAACCAATAATTGACTTCCCATATAAGACAAGCATCATAAAGCCTTTTCTTTTAATTTGTCAAATAGAAAAATGACTTAATGTGTGCACTTTAATTGGGTTAGAAGAATGTGGTCTTTTATTTAATTAAAATGGGACAGGTTCTTTTAATCAAATAATGAACTTAGGATAGCATAGTCAAACTATAGGTTATAATCAAATTAATTGATTATTAGCAACTTGGTCTAGGTAAATGATTAATTAATTTAGCCAAAATGCTAAGAAGGGGGCTAATAGTCTAGACAACCATTTTTAGGTGATTACACCAAGCATCAGGGACATTAAGTGCCAAGTTACACTATTTTGACATAGTTGTTTGTTATGGCACAAACTTCTATGTAAACCATTTTTGGGCCAACTTAAGGATTATTTTACGATCTTTTAATAATAAGGATGAATCTTAGTTATGAATCCATATGCATTACATGCATTCAATCAGAAAAAGGGAATGATTAAGGGACAATATGGGTGAATCATAATCATTGATTCATGCCTAACCCCAAGTCACCTAGGTCTTCTTAAGGAGAACAAACCTTAAAGTTTTCAAATAATGCTTAAGGAGAATTATAGAGAGTTTGCATGTGCAAAGAGAGCATTCATGGTGACTAAGGTGTTATGATTTGAGTTACATTGTAAAATCAGTTAAAAGAGAATAGAGGAAAGGAATCAAAAGACAACAAAGATACATCTAATTAGAAAGAATCAAGTACACATCAGTATAGAGGTGATCTGACATCAAGAAACATAGTGCTAATTGAAGGATCATTGCTGAAACATTCTAACAAGTGAATCAGTTAAATCTCTTAACTAGGTAGTCCTAACAGGCTATTGTAAATCCTTTAATAGGGTGCTTACTTCATTGTAAGTTAAAGGACTTTTACTAGGCACACTTGTAACAGGGTGTTGAAATCCTTTAATAGGGTAAGATCTAACAATCTTGTAAGCCTTTAACAAGACAAAACCTTTCACAAGGTAGATCATGTTTTATGATCAAAATATTGTAACCTTCATTGGATATACTTTATTACTGTAGTAGTGAAGATTTGTGGGTGTCATCCCCACCCCAATTTTACCTTCTCCTTGGAGGGTTTTTGGATAACCAAATATCTTGTGTCATACATATGTTCAATATTTTACTTTCATGCTAAGATGTACATGCTTAATTTGGTGTTTCAGTTTATATGCATAGATTGTGAGATGGATGTGTGGTGAATGATTTTGAGGTAGAAAATTTTAAGTGCTAATTCACCCCCCCTCTCAAAGTTTACTTCCCTATTGTACTTACAACAATTAATGCTAATAGAAGAACATGTGAAGAAGGGTATACTGAGGAAAACAAAGTTAAGGAAATGTAGGAATAAGGAGAAGGAAGGTGATGAGATGAAGGTTATGTGTTGAACATCCATCGAAGAAGAGTTTGTAGAAGAGAAAAGAGAAGAAATGAGAGCTGAATAGGTAGAGGTAGTTGCACATTTTATCAGATCATTTCATTGTTAATTTCTAACCATTGTAGTAGAAAATATCTTAACCAAGTGGGTTTAATAGTCCTATTTCTAAATCCTTTATAAGGTGGCATTCTAATGAATGCACTAAGTCCTTTAATAAGGCCAATCATTTAGGGTGACAAATCTAACTGATCTCTAATAAAAATCCCCTAACAAGGTCACATCTAGAAAATGTGTTTGCAACCTTTAACAAGGTTAGCTCTTAACCGAGCTCACTTTAGATGAGTGAATTTTTTTGTGGGTAACAATTTCCACATTGGTTTTTACCTAGATTGGATTTTTACATTAAATAATTGTTTTTATTCTATGATTGAATGTGTTGTATGTTATTTCATGTTTTTATATGCATATAGTGTAAATTTTTTTTGGTCAGTTTAATGTTAATTAAGCAATGATCTAATTATTAAGATTAATTGGTGCAAGGCATAAAGGTGAAAAATGTTTAAGGGATTTAAGATAACTAATTCACCCCCCCTTTCAATTATCCAACAATTGGTATTAGAACATCGAGTTCTTAGAGGTAAATATTTAAAAGACTTAACCTAAAGATCTAATGATGCAGGAGCATCTTGGGTGTAAGAGCAACCTTTCACCACTGAAAAATATTTTCTTTTTAGCCTTTTCTATTTTAATAAGGACTAGTAGACATGGTGGTTACTATTTATGAAAACTTGCTATTTTTAGTAAGTTTTTCATTCGAGCTCAGAATGTTCTCATTTTCTACATGAAGGTTCATTTCAAAATTATAAGCTGACCACAAAATTCTCATTGCTCCAGCTTAAGTATTAGAGAAGTTATTGCAGATTTTCAATGGAAAATTTGCAAAAAAATCTTTAGGCCCAACATTGGAGGCCTTAGAGTGCCCGGATGAGGTTTGAAAAATTGACAAAAGGGCACTTACACCAATCTAAGCCTATAGATCAGGAGCTGGTGTTTCTAAAAAGTGGTTATAATAGCCAATCAGAGCAACAGTTCAAGAGTTAAGGCCTTTCAAAGTTGTGCTACCCAAAATATCTAAAACAATTTGTCAAAGATGTATTTAGCTGAATCTATATCTATTGTTAGGGTCTGTTAGCCCTAGGTATTAAGTTTGAGCTTAGTCTTGCAAATTATTGTAATAAAGGTGCCCATGTGGGTTAGCATATTGTACTTCTAAATTCTATAATTCCACATTTGCAGCAATAATAAGAAGTTCATATTTTGTTTTTGCATTTGCTATTGTTTCTTTGTTTCTACTATGGGTTTATGGTATTAAGGGGAGCACCCTTCATCTAGTGGTATCAGAGTTAGAGTTCTTGAGTGTGTGGACAGATCACTGACTATGAGGCAGTTTGCACCAAGACTATGATTTGGGCTGAGCATGTAGATAGATCATTGATTATGAAGTAGTTTGCACTAGGGTTTAAGGGAAAGCACAAAAATGCCTCCACGAAGAGAGTATGGTGGAAGAGTTGTAGGTGTTACACCTGAGGGTTTTAGAGCCCTCTAAAGGAAAATGCAAAGATTGGAAGAACAAATGCGCAGAGGAATAAATCTTGCCATAAGAGATGAAAGCCAAGATGAGGATACAAAAGAAGAAAATGTCAAACTAGAAGCAGTTCTAAACCTAGAGGAAGAGAGACTTTTAAATGCCATCTCCAAGATTGGAAAAAGACCTCAGTTTGAGGTTCCCACATTTTTTGGGAATCTTAACCTAGATGAGCTGATCGATTGGATCATTGAATTGGAGGAGTACTTTGAGTATGAAGATATTGAAGATCTTGATAAGGTCAAGTTGCGAAGGCAAAATTGAAGGGACATGCAAAGATCTGGTGGCAGGAGGTTCAGTTGGAGAAAAATAGAAAGGGAAAGGACAAAATCACTAGATGGGATCAGATGATAACTAAACTGAAGCAACAATTCATTCCTGTGGATTATGAGTTTGATCTATTGAATAAAATGCAAGGGTTGAAGCAAGCAAGAAAATTTGTTCAAGAGTATACCAAAGAGTTTTACCAAGTTCTCATTAGAACCAGCCATGTAGAAGCTGATTAGGAGAAAGTGACCTATTATCTTAATGGGTTAAGGCTAAGTATTCAGGATGAGCTGAGTCTAGTTCAAATGAATAGTATTGAGGAGGCATACCAATTTTCCATAAGAGTTGAGGAGAAGTTGAGTAACAAGTTTGACAACACAAATAGTGGAAGAGTTCATGATGGAAGATCTGGTAAATAATCTTATGGTGGATGTAATGATGATAAGAAGAACAAGGAAGAGGCTAGAAGTAGCAGTAAAAACTAAAGGGGAATTAATTCCAATCATTTCCATGATCAGAACAATTGAGATCAGAGAGGAAGAGGTATAGGACAAGGATCTAGAAGAGGAGGCTTCCATGGGAAATGTTTTCACCACGGAGAAGAGCATAGAACATTTGAATGTTCCCAATGCCAAGGAAGGACAAATTGAAGAACACAAGGCTAGGCCAAAGTTGCACATGTTGATGAATATGCAAGATCATCACATTCTAAAGAAGCTAAAAGAGGAGAAGTCCTAGTTACTAGAAGAGTCTTGCTGAGTGGTGAGAATGAACCTAATCAAAGAAGGAGTTTGTTTTGCACAAGGTGCATATGTGAAGATAAGTGTTGTGATGTGATCATTGATGGTGGAAGTAATGCCAATTTGGCATCAGAAATGATGGTCACCAAGTTGAAGCTAAAGAGATAAAAATACCTACACCCATATCGTATTGCTTGGGTGCAAGATGACTACAAGGTCATGGTCAATGAGCAGTGCTGAGTGAAGTTCAAGATTGGAAGCTACTAGGATGAGGTACTTTGTAATATCATACCTATGGACATATGTCATATGTTTCTAGGTAGGTCATAGTAGTTTGACATGCATGTTGTACACGCTGGGTGAACAAATACATACACTATAACCAAGGATGGAGTGAAGCATAAGTTGAAGTCATTAAAGGATAAAGAAGAAAAGGTATGTAGTGCTGCCAAAATGTTTTTTGTTGATTGAAAAGAGTTTCTCAAAGTTATGGAGCGTGAGCATATGTGTTTTGCTATAATTTCAAAAGATAATGAATAAGAAGTAGAGGAGGTACTTGCAAAAGTTGCAGATATGTTGGGAGAGTTTTCTGATATTGTATTAGGTAATGTACTTGATGCATTTCCCCCAATGAGGAAGATCAATCACCAGATGGATTTGGTTCTAGGAGCCAGTTTTCCAAACAAGGCAGTGCATAGAATGACACCAACAAAAAGTGAAGAGTTGAACAGACAAGTTCATGAGTTATTATAGGAGTTGATTCGAGAGAGTTTGAGTCTGTGTGCTGTACCATCCATATTAGCACCGAAGAAGAATGGATAATGGAGGATGTGCATAGTTTCTCATGCTATCAACAAGATCACAATCAAGTATAGATTTCCATTTCTAAGGATGGATGATATTATGGACTATTTGAGTGGAGCTAAGTTTTCACAAAGATAGATCTGAAGAGTGGGTACCATCATATTCGTATCAGGGACAGTGATGAGTGGAAGGCTACTTTCAAGACAAAATAAGACTGGACAAGTGGTTAGTCATGCCTTTTGGGCTAAACAATGTATCAAGAACTTTCAGGCAACTCATGGATGAGGTACTAAAAGAGTTTATGGGTAAGTTTGTCATTGTTTACCTAGATGATATTTTGGTCTTTAGTAAGACATTGGAGAAGCATTTGATCCATATTCACAAGGTGTTTGATAAGTTGAGGGAAAAAAAGTTGCTGATAAGCCTGAAGAAGTGTAGTTTTGTAAAGGAGTTGGTGTACTTGGAATTTGTAGTCTCAATAGAAGGTCTAAAATTGGACCCAAAGAAAGTGAAGGTTATCCTTGAATGACCTACTCCAAAGAGTGCGAAAGAGGTAAGATCTTTTCATGGACTAGCTAGTTTTTATAGAAAGTTCATAAGAGGTTTTAAAAGTATTTGTGGAACCTTGATTGAAACAATGAGAGAGGATAGGAAATAATTTAAGTGGACTACAGGAGCAACTAATAGTTTTAATCTATTGAAATAGAAAGTTACTAAGCAACTTATTTTAGTACTTCCTAATTTTAACAAGGCATTTCGAGTAGACTGTGATGCTAGTGGTATTGCAATAGGAGTTGTTATGAGCCAAGAAGGTAGACCTGTTGCTTATTTTAGTGAGAAGTTGAATGATGCAAAAAGAAAATATTCTGTTTATGATAAAGAATTTTATGCTATAGTTCAAGCATTGAAGAAGTGGAGACATTATCTTCTTCCTAAGGATTTTTTTTTGTATACAGATCATCAAGCTTTGAAATATTTGAATTGTCAAAGAAAATTAAACCAAATACATTTGAAGTGGGTTGAGTTTTTGTAGAGTTATACATTTTTTTTGAAACACAAGAGTGGGAAGTCTAACAAAGTTACAGATTCTCTTAGTAGAAGATAAATTTTGCTGACAAAAATATAGATAGAGATGGTTGGGTTAAAGGAACTCAGTACTTTGTCTCCAGATGATCTTGATTTTGGTGAAGCATGGAAGGCTTGTACAGAACCTATTACACTTGACATGACAAAATGGTTGGATTTCATGATCCAGGATAGTATGTTGTTCAAAGGAAGCCAGTTGTGCATTCACAAAAGTTCAATGAGAGAGAATCTCATCAAGGAGAAGCATATTGGAGGATTAACTAGACATTTTGGCAAAGATAAAATCATAGCTTTGGTTTTTGAGAATTATTACTGGCCATAATTGTAGCAAGATGTGAAGAAGTTTGTACAGAGCTACAGAGTATGTTAGATGGCGAAAGGAGTAAAGCAAAATACAGGGTTGTATCAAACATTACCTATACTAGAGAATTTGTAGGAGGATGTCAGCATGGCTTTTATTGTTGGATTACTAAGGACACAATGATGACATGATTCTATTTTTGTAGTGGTTGATAGGTTTTCAAAGATGGAACATTTTATTCCTTGCAAGAAGACTAGTGATGATGTTCATGTGGCAAAGTTGTTTTTCAGAGAAGTAGTGAGACTACATGGTTTGCCAAAGAGTATAGTTTTAGATCGAGATTTTATTTATTTATTTTTAGCATACATTATGGAAGAAATTGAAGACAAAGTTGAAGTTTTTCATTGTATCTTCCATAGACTAATGGACAAACATAAGTGGTGAATAGGAGTTTGGGAAATTTACTAAGATGTTTGGTTGGAGACAAGCCGAAAGGATGGGATATGATTTTACCAAAGACATAATTTGCATATAATAATTTTGTCAACAGGAGTACTGGTAAATCACCATTCCAAATTGTATATGGGAGTAGTCTAGAAAATGCTTATGAATTGCGATAGTTGGAAAAAGGAGAGATAAGTAGTGCTGAAGTAGAAGAATTTGCTGAATATTTGAAGAACATCCATGAGGAGGTGAGGAAGCACATCATAAAGATGAATACATAGTATAAAGCTAAGACACATGTGAAAAGTAGTAGCTACAAGGAATTTTAGATTGGAAATGAAGTCATGGTTCATTTGAGAAAGGAGCATTTTCTAGTGGGTGCATATAATAAGTTGAAGATGAAGAATTTTGGACCATGCAAGATAGTGAAAAGGCATGATTCTAGAAATGCTTATGAAGTGGAGTTGCCTATAGTTGAATATTTCACCAGTATTTAATATTTCAGATTTAACAAAGTATTATAAAGGAGGTGATGGAGATGAAGTTATAGAAGCATAGTGGAGTATTCCAATAGTTTGTTTGGCTACAAAGGATATTGAGGAGGTACTAGATAGTCATGTTGGAAAAAGTACAAGGAACAAAAAATATGAAGAATACCTAGTCAAATGGAAAGGGAGGCTGGTAGAAGATTCATCATGGCTAGTAAGGGAGGATGTTCACCATCTTGGTTTTCCTCTAAATGCCTAAGACGTGACAAAGTTACTTCTCAAATTACCCCAGGTGTTTTTTGTAGGAGCATCCTAGGTGTAAGAGCAATCTTGCATCACCAAAAAATATTTTCTTTTTAGTCTTTTCTATTTTAATAAGGACTAGTAGACAGGGTGGTTATTAATTATGGGAACTTGATATTTTTAGTAAGTTTTTCATACGAGCTAATAACACGTGCTAGCTACTTTAAAATATTTGGAAGTAGGTGTTACATTTTGAAATATGTTAGGAATGGAAAATTTTATTCTAAAGGAGATGAAGGCATATTTCTAGGATTCTTTACAAGGATTAAAGCTTATAAATATTTGAATAAGAAAAATGATAGTTAGCCCCAATTGATAATACTGATAATGTTTGTATAAGAGTCATATCAGTAGTTATATTATAATTGATGTCAAGCCTTAATTGCTATAACATTATGATAATTCAGTAGAGTGCCACATCATTTTATTGATGAAGAGAATTTGATCAATGAAGAGAATTTGAAGAAAGTATAATGATGTTGATAAGTGTATGGATTTCGATGGGTACTTGATGAGTTATAATTTGAAATTATAATGTTGGTTTTAGTATCTTACATAATTTGATTAAGCTTTGAGATCATGTGTAAGAAATCATAGAAGTCATGAAGCATGAAGACAATTTGGTTGGTGAATGAAGGAATCAATGGTCATTGAGCTACTACAAATATCATTGAGAATATGGAAGGAAGTGAAGATAGTGTAGTATTGATTGAGCAAGAAAAGTGTTAACCCAAACTAGTATTGTGTCATGCCCAAAATATTAGGGAAAAAACACACATATTCTTTTTTTTAAAGTTAAATAACCACTATGTTTAATACATGTTACTTGAATAGGTTCTGGAAAGTTTAGAAGTGAGTTCTAGTTGTGATTCAAAATGATATAGAGTCGACATCTCAGTTAGAGAGTGACATCATAAATTCAAGCAAAGCATTAGGGTTCTATAGTTCCTAAATTTTAATTAATATGTTTGACTAAGACACACAAGACACATTAGGTTTTCTATGGCCCCATATTTCGTTTTGTGTGCTAGTTCAATCTCCTAGGTGAACCAATTTCATCATTTTAGAACATTCATCTCATTACCTTAAATACTTTATTTCAATTATTAAAATTAAAATTTAAACTAGTTAAAATCATTAAATATTTATTATTAAATTATTCATGACATTCATTTCATCCCTCAATCATATTCCTCACCTCGATTAGGAAATCAAACTATGATTCCTTTAATACCCCTACATTCCTATAACCCTCACAATTGAATTAAATGAACTTTTAATTAATTTTATACAAACATTAAAATGAAATATTTAATTACTTTTCAAATAATTTATTATAATTTCATATGTTAAATCAACATTTAATATCAATCCAACCTTTATCCCTAGTTATTTATCATAACTTTCTTACTTGTAACCATATTTCGATTTAGCCCTAATACTACCTAAAAGTATAATGTTCATAAAAGTTCTCCCAACTTAATTAAATTTATTATATCCAATCATAAAAATAAAAATCAAACTTCAATGTCAAATAAAATATTTAAATTTAATAATTAAACCTCAAGCATTAACTTCTAACTAACCTCTAAAGTCCAATACTATGTCTAACCATTTATCCCTTTAAAATATGCTACTCCTAAATTCACTTTTTAAATTACATTTCATAATTACAAAATGAAAAAAATAAAAATAAAATGAAATAACACTAATTACTAAGCTAACACTAATCTAACATCTAACCCACCCTTACCTACTAACCAAGCATCCTAACACATACTAAGTTTACACTCACCTAACTAACCCACTACACATACTAACCCCTACACTCTAACGGTACTTCCCACTAAACATGGGCAAATTATCAAGTGGGTGGCCCACTACCCCATATACCCTCCATGCTGCCCAAGCAATAGTCACATCCAAAGAATAGGGCATGGATGAAGGTGAGGTAAAAAAAGTTAATTTGTTCTACATAAACACATGGTTGCTTCCCAAGGTGGGGGCTGACTTGAACCCCACGTACCATGATGACATGGTTTCATAAAAAGGAGGGTGGGGATTTTTTTTGGATGGGGCCCTTTTGACTTGTTTAAATTTACCTTTTCCCCACCTCATGTACACTTACCCAAACCTATGCCCAAGTCTTTGAAGGGGCCAATATAAAATGAGTTGTAAGTGATGTGGCATCACTTTGGATAGTGTAAGGGTAAGTAAGGGGAGTTTGTAATTTATTGCAACTACACACCTTTTCTAAGGGTCAATGTGCCTACAAGATGTCCCTTCATCCAAATCATGGGATAAGGAAGATTGGGCTTAGGGAAGAGAGAGATTTGCAAGTGGGGAGGGAGTAAATGTTTAAAGATTTATAGGTGGGTGATGAGTGTGGGATAAGGTTAAGATAGGATAGATATAGGTTTATTTTAATTGATTTTTTTCATTCTATAATTATATATTCATTATTTAAATTAGTGTCAAAGAATTTGAAAAAGGAATCTTATAAGAATATTCTCTATTAACAAAAGATAATTAATTTTTTTTTCCCATACAAAATCCAAAGAGCATTTTAGCTCTAAAATTAGGTGAAATTTGTGATCTCTTTTCTCTTCCAAGTGCTAGGTTTTTCATAGAAATTTTAACATGGTAAAGTATAATAATATTTAGTTCATTTTCTTAGATGAATTATAGGAATAATTTTTTGATGTTATATTTTGCATTCAACTTAGGAGTAATTTTAAATAGTTACTAAACAATGCAATATAAGGTAACATTCATTTGTATCAAATTTCCTCTAAGACATAACCATAATGAAATTGAATAACTTTATACAACATCAATACCTATAACACAATTGATTACTTTGCATTTAGAACTGAATTTTCAAGGGTACAAGAAGTGAATTGTGATATAACTACATTTCTACATTCATACTATACCAATCAATTACAAGAGATTTACAATGAATTCCATTTAACATGTTCTCATTTCTACTATCAAAATTTATACACCAGGATCATATTTCCTCTTATATAATAACAAATACTTTAGGAAGATTGAAATCCAATAGATCCAATATACATCCAACTAACTTTTTATAACATGAACAAGATTCAATGGAATCACTACAAGGAGAAGTCTCCATAACAACGAACTAAAGAATACCAAGAAAATTCTAAATCCAATTTTGTTCCATGTCAATCACAAACACAAATCATATACCTCTTCTAAGGCTAATAAATCATAGTGAACTTCTATTCTTTCTCTCCTTATCTCCCAAAACACAAAAATCAGTTCATATTGACAAGTAAGGGCCCATAACACCTTACATTCTCCCTCTCCTCAACATGAGGAGAGACTTTGCACTAACCTAGAGTCCAGCTAAAGCCCTCCTCCCATACATGACCACTTCTTCCCTATCTAGCGGTGAGTAATGCCAACATACTCTTAACAATTTTCCCGACAAAAAAAAAATGGAAAACATGAAAGAAAAGCAAATAGAAAACCCAAAAATAACCCATCCCTCACATGTTACAACACAAATACAAAATACACACATGCAAGATATTTACATAAGAAAGCAATGAATAATGCATGAAGAAAATGGTCATGAAGAATCCTACCTTCACAAAGGTTATGGAAATGGAGTTTTTGAGATGAGCTAAGTCCTTGTTCCTCTTCAATTCCAAGCTTTCCTTCTCTAACTATAGAGGATGGGTGAATAGCCTTCAACTCTCAAAATGACCACTAAATAGGCTTCTAAACACACCCACCTAAAATGACAATAACTCTAGACTTGACTTAAGCTTTCTAGGGTCTTCCCACTTGTTCCTACCATTAAGGAAACCTTTTAGGAGAAGTGTAAACTTGACTAACCTCATGGAGATGTTCATTTTCGCACTAAAGCAAAAATGAGATATTTAAGAGGTCATAAATGCTATTAGGAAGTTTAATAAGGGTGGAAAATGTTTCCAACCCATACACATACCCCTAGGCACTTAGATTACATTAAATTTTGTCTCTAGGATCATTTTAGGACCTATATAATTGGCTTGAAATATTTGATCTTTCAAAACCTATGTAACCTTTCCACTGAACCCTAATTAGGGTAATTAAACTTGGTTGCCAACTAATTAGTCTTAGATCAATGGGTTACTTTGCTAACCCTAAATGACATGCTAATACACATATATGTATTACGAGTGTTAAGTGACACCATAAGATTCACTGTTATGCAACATTCAACACCTTACAAAATATAAAATGATACTCACATTCAAATTACGATACAAATAAAATACTTGACAATGAGGTTTGCATCTCTTTATTAGACTCAACATTGGTTTCACAAATTTTACATTGGTCAATTATTGATTCTCCAATAAATTCCATGGTTAATTATCCCGCACACTCAACCGAATATTAGTAGCTCGAGAAAAATCACATGTATATATTTAAAACTCATTTGGATAATCACATTGATCAAAACATCAAACTTTCATTTAAATAACCTTTTTCTCATTTCTGCGCACATATTTGATAATTATTAAGTATATAATTAAAGTATTTAAGATATTAATAATTATGAATCATTTACTGAATTACATCATCATAATGCATGTCTACACATAAACATTGAATAACCTATTTAAACATTTTAAAAGTAAAACGTCACATGACATAAAATAAAATAATAATGTCTAGTCCATTAGGTAATGTCTCAACATATTGAGTTATAATGTGTCAAAATGAAATATATCAGATGTGTTATGATGGATCAGGGTGAGGCCTCACATATTGGCTGAGTGAGTGTAATCTTAATCAAGCATGGGAAAGAAGAACAATTTCTAGAAGATTCAATCTAAGGCTAACATTTGATGAATTGATTGAGAAGTATCAAAGTTAAGGATGAAGTTAGTTATGAAATCAATGACAGGTGAAATTCAAAGAAGAAAAATTGAAGGAGATTTAATAGTTTGAATTGGAGCATAAATTTCAAGATGAAGATGTGATACTCAAGTGTCTAGATTCATTGAACTTGAGCTGGATGAAGATGAAACGATTGCAATTTAGTAAAAAATATGATAGAATCTAGTGAAGAGGCAAAAAGTTTTACATTTATGGGGTGAACACATTTTTTAATTGTTGTTGATCAATTTGAAGAAGAAAGTTGATAGCCAAGGGATAATTGAGTAGAACTACATTGTGAAGATCAAACAAAGGAAGTGCTAAGTTGACGTGTAAGTGAGTGGATCAGCCAAAAGCAAGCTTAAGAGAGAATGAGTATGAAAATAGGAAAGAGATTGAGAAAAAAGGGGATTTGACCAAGCAAAGTGAGTTGCTAAATCTTAATAGATAATTTCACTGTTACTTTTCAATCACGGTAATGAAAAATATCTTTACCAAATGGACCTAACAAGTCTTATTTGTAAATCCATTTATATGGTAGCATTCTATCAAGAATATTTTGTAAGTCCTTTAGACCACACTACCCTAAATGTTAATGAGTGATAAGGTCTTGATAATCTTTTATACAAAACCTCTAACAAGGTCACATTTGATAATGATTATACAACCTTTTACAAGGTTGGTTCTTAACAAAGATCACTTTAGATGAGTGAAATTATTGGGTTGCTAGTCCCATAGGCTTTTTCCCTTAATTGGGTTTCCATGTTAAATAGTTGTGTCAAATTGTGTGGATGATATTTACATTTCATGCTTTTTTCATGTTTACTATTTACTATTGCAACTCAGTATACACACTAGTTGATTATTTTGATACTAAGTAGATGAAGAACATGGAGTTACAATTTATTGCATAAGTTTTAGTTGAATATCATTATGAATTTTAGATCTATTGCCAAGATAAATTGTAGGATTGTGAAGTTGTGAAAAGTGTTCAAGGACCTCTAGGATAGCTGGATATAATAGATTTATCCCCCTTTTATTTATCTAACAATATCTATCAATTTACTTGGATGATGAAGAGGAGGTGGCCAAGATAATTAAGGATTTGGGTAAAAACAAGAAGAAAAAGATTGGGAAAGGCTCAGTGGGTAAAAGTTCCAAGTTTGAGATTAATTCTACTGAGGATTATAATGATGAAGATGAGGGGATGGATACAACAGAAGAGACTGATTTGAAAGAGAAGGGTACTAGCAAGGTCCCAGTTCATAGGAATATAGCAAGGGTTAGGAGACTAGTCTCAATGCTCAAGAGGTTAGAAATGAGGATTATGGCAAGGAGAAAACTACCATATATTTCAGATCCAAGGGTAGGAAAATGATATGGAGGAACTTTGAATCTCAGACTGCAAAAATGGGTATTTTTAGAGAGTATCCAAGCTAAGGTCTTAGAGGGAAATAATGGTAAAATCCATTTGGAGAAACTTATTGATCTATCAATGGTGGTTCTCACTGACATTAATGCTAGGGAGGTGGGGATGAATCTCCTCAACAATGCCCACAATAGCATGGTGGATAACTTCCAAACAATCAAGTGGATTTTTCACAAAACATAAGAGTTAAGGAATATGTTTCAGGGGTTGGAAAGGAAGGAAGGGGATGGCAAGTCTAACAAAATTAGCATTATGGAAAATAGGGTTATTAAGATGGACAAGAGATTGGACAAGATGGAGAGCACTCTTCATAGTTCTACTAACCAGAGACTAAATATTATCAAAGGATTAAATGATAATATCAAACAAATGCAAGCTATGATGGAGGTCAGAACAAGTGGGAAAGTTGACATAGAAAATGAGGAAAAAATGGTTTTTTTAAAGTGGATGTCGACCCCCTTGAAGAAATCCTAAGAAATAAAGTGAGATCAAACAAGAGGAAGAGGGACAGGGAGGACACTTCAAATGACAATCAATTAATGATTGAAGTAGTAGAGACCATGGAAAAGATGGAGCTCAAGATAGTTGAGTTGCTTAAAGAAACAATGCCTTGATTTGTTATCCTAGTTTTTCTGTTTTTCCCCCTAGTTTTTTGATTTGTTGGATTTTCTTGCTCCTTTATAGGCTATTTTTTCTTAGGTTTGGTTGTGGCCTTCCTTGGCCTATAGTTTTTTAACTATTTTGCCTTATGCTTTGGACTATAATTCAATCTTATTTTGTTTACTATGGGGTTTTAGGCACTCGTTAAAACTTGTTTTACTTAATAAAAAATAATTACTATTAGAGTTAGGTGCTTGAAAGAGAAAGTTTAAAGGGACTTGAGCTCAATATTTGAAGATGTATAAGAGGGAGGTTCCTAAGCCAAACAAATTTATAATATGATAAAGAATGATGAGATTATACCTATTAGGCATTGGAGATAATGCATTTCATTAACTGGATAATCGGTATGTACCTCCTACCCCTCTTATGACTGTTTAGAACACAAAAATAAAACAAGAACACAACCTGATGATAGAGATTTCTTCTTCTCTTACTGACAATTATTTTGATGATATTAATGAGTATGACATGGCAAAAAAAATGTGGGATAAAATTATACTTGTCGATGGTGGAGATAATAATGTGTTTAGAGAAAAAGCTAAAAGCCTAGAGGAAAATATGATATGAGGATGAAAAAAGGAGAAAATGTTTCTAAGTATAGTAACCCAATAAAGGAAGTGGTAAGTGTCATCAAAGCTATAAGAGTCATAAGTGGTGAAGATGTTGAAAGAAAAGTACTAATAACTTTTTTTCCAATTTATGGTATTATAGTTTCTACAATTCAAGAATTGAAAGCTATGTCTGGTAATGTCCTTACTCTTAATGGTTTGGTTGGTAGGTTGACTACTTTTGAGTTGAGTAACTTTGATAATATGCAATGTCCACTCTATTAAGGTTATAAAAAACCTACAAAATAATTTTTAGGATTATGATAATAATAAATACCATTATATTATTCTACCCAATATCTTAAAACCAACCTTAAAGACATCTCTAGATTAGGTTTCCTAACCCTTAGTTATTTAATCGTCTTCTCTAAAGTGTGCCCCTTAAGGTTCACATATGCATATGTTGACATCATTAAAATATTCTAGCTATTTCTCATCTAGCCATTCATATAGGGTTACTCATGTCTCACACTAGCACAATAGCCATTCATATGAGAATGATGTCACTTTCTACACCCACACTATGAGGTTTCACTTATTATCATATAGTCACATGTATAGAGTTATACCAATCTAACACAAAGAGGAATGAAATAACTAGGGCCAAGGGCACACACAACTATCCAAACCACCTTTTAGAGTAAACACAATGGAAGCAACCAATAGAGAACAACACCAAGGAGAGAGAGAATAATATACTTTATTGATTCATCAAGTAATTAGAATACATTCCTAGATATAAGATCTTCTAGGTTATGACTAGATGCAAAATACATTCAAGATCCATGATCCAACTTCAAATTCGCATTTCCAGACACATAAGCATTCCACTTTTGAAACCCTCTAAGTTCTTTTTTTAAACCTAAGCCTAAGAACTCTATTTATACTTTCCAAAAAGACTTACAAAAGATTCTAGAACATTAAATAATAGAAAGCCCAACCTCAAAATGGTCAACACTCATCCCTAAACAAGATCCTATCATTAAATTCATGATTGAAATTAAATATGCAAGTTGGCTCCCACTAAGAACCAAAACATAGATAACTCGACAAAAGAAGAAACCAAGCATTAGCAAATAGTAGGCTCACTTAGCACATGAAGGAACACTCAACCAATATTGGATAACTTGGCAGCAACTAGAAATTGGAACTTGACAACAATTGGAAACTGGAACTTGATAGCAACTAAAACTCGATAGCAATTGGAACTCAACAATAACTAGAAACTAGAACTTGGTAGCAACTAGAACTTGACAATAAATGGAAATTAGAACTCGATAACAACTATCACTCGGCGAGAGTTGGTAGAATGACCAAAAAGTGCAGGATTACAAGACAACCTAGGATGCTCCTGCATCATAATCTCTCACATTGGCACAATAGCCATTCATACAAATATTGTATTTAACCTCTTGGAATCCATCTATCCATTCATGTAGAAATGATCTCAAATTCTACACTAGCATGTTGCTATTCATACAGATCACAATTTATACAAAAGCACTGTTAAGTGGTAATTAATTAGATATACAAGAATTTGTATTGCTATCTTAATATCCATCTATTATTTCTTATGATTTAGATCATAAAATATCATTATTCTATATTTCTATCCCTATATGTATGTTATGTATCTATTAATCATAGTATAAGAGACACAAATAAAACATTTCATAATGGCATGAGAATAATAAAAATAAACAAATCATTGATTACTTTAAACTATTTTGGTGTCTAAAGTCCTTAACACCTCATTAAATTGCCTTTTTTTTTGGAAATTATTGGTAATGGGATCCTTTGACCACGTGGTTTGTCCATTGAGCTTGGGATCCATGATGTGTATATACCTTTTTATTAGTGTGCCAGTTAATGTCCTGATTGTGTGATAGTTTGTATGCTCTAGCACTTGGTGTAATTGGGTACCTGTGTCCTATCTGACTCCCCTTTCTTAAATCACTTGCATTAAGGGTTTGACATGTACAATATGGTCACTTATCTTTGACATATCATCCTGCGAGCTTATCCTTCCTCTTTGTTGATTCCTCTGCTAATGATATGAAGATGAAACCGATAAGTATCCTTTTTCCTTATTTCAAAATGTCCCCCACTTTATACATGGGTTGTGATAATTAACTAAGAGGTGCAACCTTTCCACCTTTTATAAAGGGTGATAATGTTTTTTATTAGTTGATATCTTTTATATTGCTAATTCAATGTTATTGATGTTTAGGTTATTATGGTTCATTCTATTATAAATTGATAGAAAATAAAAATTCATTCTATTTATATTATTACTCACAATTATTATAGATATAAATTTATCCTATTTATATTAAGAAATTTATTGAGGATCTTATTATTGAGACAATATTGTTAGAAATATATTTAATATTTCTATTGAATAATATTTACAAGACATATATTTAAAATTATATATATATTTGAGGGTTATATGTCAAAATGGGGTCATGACAGTTCACCCTTCCCAAATTTTCTTGTCCTCAAGAAAAAGTAATCTTTAAGGTGACTTTGATTTATTGACTCATTTTCTCTTAGAATGTTCCATTAATTTGAAATGGACTATCCCCATGTTCTTTAAAAATGACATCTAATGTCACTTGTTCTTATTCCTCAAATATTGCCTTTTTATTGGGGTCCCTTCATATGTTTCTTCTGTCCTATTTATTTTTTCTCTTCTGCACTAATGCCCATTCTTCCAAGGTTTCTTACATCTAAAGAAAATGTTCTTCTTGACTAATTATTCTCTCTTTGGACATTGATGTTCCTTTCTCCAAGGTTCTTTAAACACATAGCATGATCTCTCTCAGTGAGTTCTTATTAGCTCTTCATCTTGATAAGATATTTTGAATATGAAATTCTGAGATCTTTTCATAGGTTTATTAGACTCAAATTTTTGTGCCTTCCCGATGGCTTCCTCTAAAATTTAGGGTTCAAGCAGTTTTACATGGTCTTTAATAAAATATTTTAGACCTTCTATAGACATATGAGTGAGTTGGCCTTGGGATAGATTTGGAACCATTACAATTAGATCTTGAAATTGATTGGCAAATTATTCTACTAACCCTAATTGTTTAAGATGAGTTAGTTCTTCGAAGTACCATTCAGGATCCCTTAGATCAAATCTACTCATCAATGTTTTAGTGAATTCTCTATAGGTGATAAATTTTTTGAGCCCTAAGGGATTTTGGCCATAGTGCCACTATTTTTGGATTGACCCTCTTAAATTAAGTATGAAAAAATTCATAGCACCTACTCCATCATAAGACTATATGATAGATATGTTTCTAGCTTTTGCACTCATGACTGAGTAGTTTCCTCTCCTCACAAATCAAACCATGGTAATTTTACTTTATTAAATTTCTTTTGAAGATATTCATCTACAAAAAAAATATTTTTGTTTTCTATGAGTTTGGTTTTGTAGTATTCTTCAAAGGAAATAAGTGGTCAAATGTTTGGATCCAAGTTCACATACATTTGTGCAATTTATTCCACAATATTTGTGGTTGTTTCTTCTCTTACAATAGGTTCTCTTCTTGGAATGAATCGGGGAAAGGTATCTCTTGGAATTGAACTTTGTGATGAGGTTTCATTTCCCTCATGATTAGAATGACAATCCCTTTCTGTATTAGGTCTTTTGCTTTGATTAATATTGTTGCTTAATTTTTGCATAGCTTTAAGTAGTAATTTATTAGAGTTTTCAATTATTTCATTAGTTTATTCCAAAATGATTCTTAATTCTTGGGCTAGTTCCCTCACCATTATTCTTCAAGATGTGATGATGTGTAAGTTAACAAGCTCCACAAGATGGCATGATTATGCTCAGATACCACTGTAATGTCCCCTCTATTAGGATTATCAAAAACTTGCAAAATAATTGTTAGGATCATGATAATGATAAATATCACTATATTATTCTACCCACTATCTTAACCCCAACCTTAAAGATGTCTCTAGATTAGGTTTCCTAACCCTTGGTTATTTGACCATCTTCTCTAGAGTGCACCCCTTAAGGTTCACATATGCATATGTTGACATTATCAATTTATTCTAGTGGATTTAATCTAGCCATTCATATAGGGTTTACTCATCTCTTGCACTGGCACAATAGCCATTCATACAAGGATCTCACATCTTGCACTGGCACTATGAGGTTTCACTTGTTATCATCTAGTCATCTCTATATAGTTGTACCAATCTCTTACACCAACACAATAGCCATTCATACAAAGATTGTATTAACCTCTTAGATTCCATCTAGCCATTAATAAATGATCTCAAATTATATAATGACACATATCCATTTATATATAAATGATCACAATTTCTACATTAGCACTGTTAAGTGGTAATTAATTAGATGTACAAGAATTTATTTTTCTATCTTAATATCCATCCATTATTTCTTATGAATTAGATCATAAAATATCAGTATTGGAAAATATCATTGACCTATATTTCTATCCCTATATGTATGTTATGCATCTATTAACTGTAGTATAAGAGACACAAATAACACATTGCATAATGGTGCATGAATAATAATAATAGGTAAATCACTAATTACCTTTAATTATTTCAGTGTCTTAAGTCCTTAACACCTCATGCAATCACCTTTTTACTGGGTGATGTTAGGTAATGGGATCTTGGTGTAAGGAACCTCCCTAAACTTGAGTTTTTGAAGTCATTAGGGGTTGGTTAGGTCTGAGTGTGTGTTCAATAGCTTCCACATGTCCTAGGAAGAAAACTACTCCAATTGTAAGAGCTAAAAGGCTCATTAGGTCTTAATTGCTCAAATATTGCTCATTGAGCCAAAATTGCTCAGTAGGGAAAATATGGGAAGGGATAAGTAAATAGGGTCTTTGATTAGCCAAATAGGTCCTGGTATTCTTTCTAAGGTCTTAGGATGGTCCTAGGTGGACCCATTTGGCCATAAAGTCTTGTGAGCAAAAAGTTGCTTCAAAGTTGCAAAATTGCAAAAAGTTGCTTGAGCAACTTTTGCAATTTTTGCAAGAAAGTGGAGGCTGTAACTACCCATGCTTGGATATATGAGCAAGGTCGATGATTTTTTGAAGGGTTGGAAGAATTAACATTAAGTTTTGAACATAAGACAATACTGTACAAACATTTCTATAAGTTTCTTTATGTTCTCAGGCAGTTGTACAACCTTGTACAGATTGGCATAATAGATCCAACTCATGTTCTTGGTAGATTAGTTTTTATTGGTTCTTTTTCATATTCATTTAGGTGGTGGAGTGCTAGGGTTTTAAAGTTACAAGCTTTTGTTTTCTGACTGGTCAAGGCATCAATTCATAGTGCTATTTGCACAAAATGCCTCTAACCAGTTCACTCCATTGTGGAAAATGCATGAAACCAAAGGGGGTGATAGGTTAGAAGATGTACATAATGTCTCCTTTTTTTTCATTTGTTCGATGGGATTCCTATTGGAAATATGTCCAAACAATCAGATAAGGTAAGTTATGGTTGTCATTTATGGCAACATATTTGTTTTGTAGATTAGCCTCATTCACTTGTAGAAGAAAATTGTCTAAGTATCAAACAATGTTACAATAGTAGGATAATTTTGATAATAACAAAATATTCCCTTGGAATATTCTCTCACATAGTTGACCAGAGATGCATGATGTCATAATGATGATGTATACCAATGTGCATGTTCGTACAGTCAACCAAGTTCAAGTTATGAAGAAATTAGTGATGTAGTGATGACATAGTGCAAAACATAGCATATTAGCAGAATATATTTAACAATTTAATTTATTGTTTTGAGTTATAATTTCTTGTTGAGCTGACTCTAATAATGTTATATGAGCTGACTAGGGAAAATCTACCAATGTGTTTTGTATAAGTAAGGAACTTTATTTGTGAAGTAAAGTGTGAAAGAAAAGTGTATGAAAGTGAATGATGATTTAGTGATCAATAAATGCAAAGTCGATATGATCTTTTGAAATGTGAGTAATAAGTGAATGTGATACTTTGCTATATGATGCAAAGATATGATGCAGATTAATATGTGCATAGTTTCTCTTGAGTGAAGAATCATCAATCAGAAGATTTGTGAAGTACAACAAACTACTCAGTATTGTATGTATACCTATTTCTTGAAGAACTTATTGTATAGTTGCATGTTAGGGTAGTGGGCTCTTCTTGCACACATTTATACGTAATCTACCAACTCCTAACAAGGTTGAAGCAAATCCTAATAGGGTTAAGGCTTCTAACAAGGCCTAGTCTCCTAACAGGGACTCGAGTCACTATACATGCTTCATAGACTCCAAACAGGGTCAATATCCTTAACTAGATTCTTTATATAGTGAATCATCTAGTGGGTTCCATTCCCACTAGGGTTTTCCCTTGGCCAGGGTTTCACTAGTTAATTCATGATCTCTCTTTGTGTATGGTTGTTTACATTGTTCTACACTATTGGTTTATTTTCTTATGTACATGATAAAGTAAATAATAATATTCAGTTATAGGTAAAAAGATTGAAAATATTGATTCACCCCCCCTCTTAGTATTATCTATTTTTAATAATTGGTATCAGAGCTTGGCTATTTAGAAGATGCTTAACAACTTGAAAAGGATCCCTATGGACATGGAACAACTGAAGAAAAATATTGAAGAAGCACTTGAACAAATTGATCTTCTTATTGATGAAAGAGATAGCCTCAAAGATAGATACAAGGATGCAAAAGCCTACATTGGTGAATTGAAGGACAAAATAGATGACCTAAAATAGAAAGGACCTACTAATCAGACTAGTGATGATGACATTGAAGATCTGAAAAAAGAAAATGAGATCCTAAAACATGAGTTAAAGATAGTTGAACTTAAGTTGAGTCTTAAGAAAAATGGAGGTAAGATTGACTTTGAAATAAAAGCTGAAAATGTAGATCTAAGGTCCCAATTAAGCAAGGTAACATTAGAACTAGAATCTATTAAGTTAGAACATGCAAAATTAGAGAAATACAACACCATTGTGAAAGGTGAGTTGGTACAAACCAAGCAACAACTTGAAAAATTATATACCAACAGTAATAAAATTGAAGAACAAATATGTGCATAAAGACCCAATTATGATAAGGCTGGACTTGGATTCTTTCTTGGTCAATCCACTAAGAAATCTACTAAAACAAAAGAACCTATTACTCCTGAAGTCAATAAGGACCTAAGAAATAAAAATGATACATATAAAGACAAAGTGAATGTTACTCACTCTGAATCTGATCAAGATATGAATACCAAAACAAAGGAATCTTTTTCTTGGTGTGATGAACCTAAAGATACTGAAGCCAATTGTGAAGGTAAGTCTTTCAAACCTATTTCAAAATTTTATTGTCATAATTGTCATGGATATGGTCATTATGTAGTAGATTGTAAGAAACCTAAATTTAATAGTGATAATGTAAATAGTAGGATGCATAGGAACACTAACCATGTAGGAAAAAAAAGAAGATCCCACAGTAATGAAAGTGGAGAAAGAAGATAGATTGTTTGCCACAAATGCAATAATCTTGGACACATTGCAAGGAATTGCAGAACACCTGATGACAAGTTGAATGAATAGAAAGGAGATGTACTTGTATGTCAGTTATGTAACAACTTTGGACACACGATGAGGTTTTTCAGAATGGACATAAGAGACCTAAACATGAATCAAAATTATAGAAGGAACATAAGAAATGAAGTAAAAGAGCAAAAAAATGAATGGAAGGAGTCATTTGTAACAGAAAAGGAACGAGAAAGCTCTCACAAAACTATAGAAAATATAGCTGACAAGATGATGAAGTCACTTATTGTCTGTGACTCTTCACACTAGAATTAAGCATTCTCAGTGGAATAGAGTATCAGTTGTTGATAACTGATGCTAGAGGAAGTATCAAGGGTTGCACAATTGATAGTAGATAGTAGACATTGAGAGAAGTCTACAGTGAATTGTGCATTTCTTGATAAGATTAGGATGAGGATATATAAGAAAATTTAACTCTCTATGGGACAAAGACAATGTACTAAACTAGTGGCAGATATGCATTTACTACATAGTACAAATTGCAAAAGATTTAAAGGATACAAACTAACTTGCATACATCATTTGCTTTTGCAAAGTTTGTGTGCGAGATTGAAGCAAGATTTGGAGAATTTAAGAAGCCTGTAGACATGCAAAATCAATGGAAACCCTAGTACACAAAATTGAGATATTTTATGAATTATTGAACATAATCCTTCAAGAAGGATGGCAAGGCAAGAAGTTTATAATGTAAGCAATAGGCCTAGGTATAATTTCAAGAAACACCCATTTGTTTCTTTACTCGATGATCCTATTGGAGCATTTTTGTGAGTTTGAAAAAATGTTCTTCACATAGAAGATATCAAAAGTTATATTCATTGTAAGATTGAAAGCATAGGTGATTCAGAGATTCACAAGGATTTGGAGAGGATGTGTAACAATGATTTATAATTGAAACTTGAACATATATTTTTGGAATGTCTTAACCTAGTTAAGCATATGTTCTACACAGGTTTTGATAATAATGAATGGACAAGGATAATTTGTAGTAGAGTACATGATTATCTTCTATGGCTAGGAGATTCCATCATTTGTATTAACAATGACCTAATTCATAAGGTCATAGGTTTGAGCAATTAGGGCAGTAATCTAGCAAACATCAAGAATGTGTGTAAACTTGTTGAGGCAAATCTCAACACATACTTTGATAGGATGAACATGAAAGTCAACTCAATCCAAGATGATGGAGTAAGACTCATTTGCAAAATTTTGGGGTATAAATATAATCATGGATCTAGAATAGATTCAATCCCTATAGGATTTTTCTACATGCAACTTACTTGGTAGTAAGAGGTGAAGAGGTTAACATGTGCTATATTGTCAAAACATAATTTTTGAATAATATCTCAAGAATCAAGAAATCAAGAAGTGCAATTTTCAGATTTGAATCCCTTCTAACACATATTTTTCTTTGCTATTAAGAAGTTTCTTGGTATTAGAGTATGGAATGAAAATGAATGCACAATGCAATAGATCACTTGAGCTTATAAATCAAGACCTGAAGTAGTCAGGGATAGTGACTTGGACAGGATGATGAAGTCTTTTCAAACTATAATGAAGAAAAGATATAAAATACCTCCAACACTAGAGGAAAAATATAAGGATGAATTATGTTTCATGGTTGAGACAAATTTTACATGCATGGAGGTAGTAGTTCCTTGGGTGAAATTTATTGAACCTATGGGATATGAGATGAGCAAGGAGTTGATTGAAGGGTATGCACAAATAATTCTTCACTATAAAATTGATTCTAACTGTCCTAGATAGGGAACATAGACAGAGAAAATGAGAGAAGTGAAAACTAGTTAAGTAATGAAGGACTCCAAGAAAAAGGTGGAGAAAGTTATTGATTCTATCTTGAAAGAATTTGGAATGACAAGGAAATAATTTGATGAGGTAAAGGGAATTGCTATGGAAATGAAAGCTAGTGGTCAAATTGAGCTCTTATCCCCTACACCCATTATAGTGGCAGGACCTACTGAACAGGGTCACAGTTGCCCAAACAAGTGCGCAGACTCCTTCTGTGCCTTATGCAGTAATTGCACAACAACAACCACCAAGAAAACTAGTAAAAATAGAGTAAACATCTACTACAAGAAAGTACACAAGAATCACAACCCCTCCTAAAAGGAGAGTAAAGTAGACTATAGTGGCCCAAGCAAAAGGAGAAAAAATCTATAGTTTAGTTCATCTAAATTTGAGGAAGAGACTGGTGATAGACCAATTGAAGCAGTTGATCAAGAAGGCAAGACATCAGCAGGATGCAAAGCATGGAAGCCAAAGTAGAAAACTTTAACATGCAAATAATTAATGATAACAATTTTGTACAATTAAATAAATACTATGACTTGTATAACAACATGGATAGGAGATAGCTAGAAAATGCTATAGTTAGGAACATGATTTTGAAGGATAAGAAGTTTGATACTATAAAAGGGAAAATACCCAAAGATCTGTACAATAGATTGCTAAATAGGAAGAGCAGAGTTATAGAAGAGGATAAACAAATAAGAATAAACATGGTGAGAAAGTTATACTCTGTAAATAGTGGAGGAGATAAAATAAATTTTGAAAGGTATAACACCATTAATAAGGCATAAGAAAAGATCTATCCTTATTATGGGAGGAAATTATGAGGAAGTCAATAAAGATACTCAAGAAGCCATAGTTTCTTTCATGTCCACCATGCCTAAGGACAGTGCACAAACTAAGAACACAAGCCAAATGCCTAGAGATAGTGCATAGATGCCTAGGAATAGTGCATTGATAGAAGAGGCGAGCCATAAGCCAGAAGTAAGTGCACAACCAGAAGAAGCTAGCCAGACACTTGAGGAGAGTGTGCAAACAAAGTAAGATAGTCCTATAGCTTGCAGTCCTCCTCATAGTTTTGAACTAGCAGCTGCACTAAGCTCTCCTCCTCACATCATTATTGGTAGTGACTCTATGCATATAGACAACACCAAAGTGACTGTTGAAAAATCATAAGATCCATTCAAGGATCTTGGTACCAACATTTTTGGCAATATTGTGGATTACAATAGTTTTGATGAAGAAGAGGATCAGGAGATTACTAAAGAAGTTACATAGAAAATGGAGACCAGTACTGAAGAAGGTACCTCAAGTGTGCCTTTGGCAACAACAATAGCAATAGGAATTTCCACTCTTACTCAAAAAATAGTAGCAACAACTTCAACTCAATTTGATGAAGAAGATGAAGCGAAGAATCTTATATCTTCCTTGAGCAAACTTCTCGAGAAGAAGAAATTAGTCAAGTCAATAGAGAAGACTTTGACCACATTTTTGGACAAGATGGAAAAGATAATAAGCCCTATTGACACCCCAACTAATATTCAAAAATGTGCAACAATTTTGTGCAAGGCTTTTGATGGTGAGTTTACTACACTCATGAAGGTGACTACCATTCAAGCACATATTGAGCATGATGGTAAACTTCTAAACACCATGTGTACTAACATAAGAAAGATATAGAAACTTTGAATATATGTATCAAAGCACTAAGGTACTGCATAAAGGAAGGAAAATAGGCATATTCTAAGTATAACTTAGCATACATTTATCTGAAAGAATATGATGATCAAATCAAGGAGAAATTGACTAAGCTTCAGATAGTCACTAATAACCTTTTGAAGCAGAATAAAAAAGTAGACACTATTGAGAATACAATACAACTACTTCATAACAATATAAGTGAAATACAAGTGGAGAAGGAGAAAATTCTAAAAAGGTTCACTCTTTTAAGAATATACTTATTCCCTTAGATAACCTTGCTGGAAAATCAATTGCAAGAATGTTCGTCTGCAAAATCTTCATATGACAAGTTTGTGGCTATAGATTTAAATGCAGTAGAATTGGAAGCATATGCTTTATGTGCACTTATTAGTGTATTTTATGCACTAATATTCAACAATGTGCAACAATTTTGTGCAAGGCTTTTGATGGTGAGTTTACTACACTCATGAATGTGGCTACCATTCAAGCATAGACTGAGCATGATGGTAAGCTTCTAAACACCATGTGTACTAACATAAGAAATGACATAGAAACTTTGAATATATGTATTAAAGCACTAAGGTGTATACACTAATATGTTAGCAAGAAAATACTAATCTATTTAAAAACCAAAGCATTGACTAACAAGATCAATATAACATATATGAGAGACTAAAGAGGAACCCCTAATTAGGAATGTGAGCCAAATGAATGGATTCTCCCAATAGGATTTCACTCTTTGCTTGGTAGATGAGTCTAAGTAAAGGATTGTTATGTATGCTCAAAGGGCTTCAAATTTGCTTCAATGGATGTTGGGATTTGGATGTGGATGTATGTAAAAGCTATGGAGTTTGTTCTCAAAATGGCATGGTAACTTTAGCTTAAGGATTGTGTTAAAATGGCTTGGGAGGGGATTCAATTTATAGGCTAAGGGCTTGAGGGTTTGAGGGCTAAGATGCAAGGATGGGGAAAAGCTCATGGAGGGCTCAGATTGCATGAGAGGAGAGCACATGGATTGTGCTTCTTTACAGCCAATCAAGGAGTGACACATGTCACAGGGTGAGAGGATGGGGGAAAGGGCAAGGATGAGTCAACAAAGGAGGCTCAAGGGATAATATCTTCATAAAGACCCTTCATAATGGCTTGTAAGAGAAATGAATGGGTTTGTAAGAGTCTTTTATGGCTTTGTAAGAGCATTTATGGCTTGGTGGTTGGGATATTTTGAGGGAAGACTTTGGCTTGGCTTAGTTTCGTCTTAAGCTTGTTTAGGATTGTGCAAATGATTAAGGGTAGGATTAGAGATGGTTTAGGATTAGATTAGGGATGTTAGAGATGGGCAAATGGATGACATTTAATGAGGGTGAGTGAGTTAGTGGTTAAGCTTGGTTAGTATGGGTGGATGGGGTGGATTAGGCTAAATGGAGGATTATAGATAGGCTTAGGATGAGGATGAAGACCTTCTAGAAGAGTCTAGAACTTCCTAGGATGAGGATAAATAAAGTTTGTTTATCTTAAAGGTTTGGGTTGAGGAGATATTCATTAAAACATTTTTAATGAATATGAGGATTAATATTTAATCTTAATTAAATATTTTGAGTTGGGATTAAGGGTAGAAAATGATGGGATTAGCCTTTAATCGAAATTAAAGAAGAATTAGAAGATTTTGGAAGAGGTTAGTGGTCTTAAGGAAATTGGCCAAGTTTTGGGCAAAAAATAAATAAATAATTTATTTTGGGGTTTTTGGTCAATTTATTAATTAAATAATTAATAAATAAGGAAATAATGTTTAAATAAGATTTAAACATTTTTGGGAGGGATTTTTTAATTAAATATTTTAAATTAAGATAAAGTGATTTAATGGCATAAAAATAAATAAATTAATTGAATAAATAAATAATTAATAAATGATGATGTCATCAGAGACTTTTCAGAAAATAAAAATACTTTATTTTCTAAGGGATTTTAGGTGTCTACATAAGGTAGTGCATAGAGGAAGGAAAATAGGAATATGCTAAGTATAACTTAGCATACATTTATCTGAAAGAATATGATGATCAAATCAAGGAGAAAGTGATTGAGCTTTAGATAGTCACTGATAACCTTTTGAAGCAGAATCAAAAAGTAGACACCATTGAGCATACAATACAGCTACTTCATAACAATATAAGTGAAATACAAGTGGAGAAGGAGAAAATTCTAAAAAGCTTCACTCTTTTAAGAATACACTTATTCCCTTAGATAACCTTGCTAGAAAATCAATTGCAAGAATGCTCGTCTGCAAAATCTTCATATGACAAGTTTGTGGCTATAGATTTAAATGCAGTAGAATTGGAAGCACATGCTTTATGTGCACTTATTAGTGTATCTGATGCACTAATATTCAAAAATGTGGAACAATTTTGTGCAAGGCTTTTGATGGTGAGTTTACTACACTCAAGAATGTGGCTACCATTCAAGCATAGATTGAGCACGATGGTAAGCTTCTAAACACCATGTGTACTAACATAATAAATGATATAGAAACTTTGAATATATGTATTAAAGCACTAAGGTAGTGCATAGAGGAAGGAAAATATGAATATGCTAAGTATAATTTAGCATACATTTATCTGAAAGAATATGATGATCAAATCAAGGAGAAAGTGATTGAGCTTCAGATAGTCACTGATAACCTTTTGAAGCAAAATAAAAAAGTAGACACCATTGAACATACAATACAATTACTTCATAAAAATATAAGTGAAATACAAGTGGAGAAGGAGAAAATTCTAAAAAGGTTCACTCTTTTAAGAATACACTTATTCCCTTAGATAACCTTGCTAGAAAATCAATTGCAAGAATGCTCGTTTGCAAAATCTTCATATGACAAGTTTGTGGCTATAGATTTAAACGCAGTAGAATTGGAAGTATATGCTTTATGTGCACTTATTAGTGTATATGATGCACTAAAGGATAGTTGGAAGAAATAATTTGAGTAGTTGAAGTCCAATTTCAATGATTGTTTTTCCAAGTTTTGATATGCAGCTACTAGATTTTGACAATTTTTGATACCTCTGTCATTGATGTCAAAGGGGGAGATGTATGGAAAATTGTATTGAAATTGTAATGTGTATAATATGTAAGGGGGAGAAATAAGTTGTAATAGGTAGTTATAAGGGGTGTAATCTTTCATAACATAAATAAAAATGCCTTTTATTAATGTTCTTATGTTATGGCTATTTGTTTTGATTGGCATAACAACATGTTTGGGACTTAGCCAATTTTCCCAAAATTTTGCCATCAATGCCAAAGGGGGAGATTCTTGGCAATAATTCCAAGCAATTAGATAAGGTAAGTTATGGTTCTCATTTATGGCAACATATTTGTTTTGCAGATTAGCCTCATTCAGTTGCAGAAGAAAATTGTCTAAGTATCAGACAATGTTACAGTAGCAAGATAGTTTTGATGATAACATATTATTTCCTTAGAATATTCTCTTATGCAATTGACCAGAGATGCATGACATCATAATGATGACGTATACCATTACACATGTTCGTACAACTGAGTTCAAGTTATGAAGAAATTAGTGATGCAGTGATGACATAGCACAAAATAGAGCATATCAGCAGAATATGTTTAACAATTTAATTTATTGTTTTGAGTTATAATTTCTTATTGAGCTGACTCTAATAATGTTATATGAGTTGATTAAAGAAAATTTACCAATGTGTTTTGTATAAGTAAAGAACTTTATTTGCGAAGTAAAGTGTGAGAAAGTGAATGATGATTCAACGATTAGTAAATGCGAAGTCGATATGATCTTGTGAAATGCGAGTAACAAGTGAATGTGATACTTTATTATATGATGCAAAGATATGATGTAGATTAATATGTGCACAATTTTTCTTGAGTGAAGAATCATCAATCATAAGATTTGTGAAGTACAAAAAACTACTCAGTATTGTATGTATACCTATTTCTTGAAGAACTTATTGTATAGTTGCATGTTAGGGTAGTGGGCTCTTCTTGCACACATTTGTATGTAATCTACCAACTCCTAACAGGGTTGAAGTAACTTCTAATAGGGTTCAAGCTTCTAACAAGGCCTAGTCTCCTAATAGGGACTCAAGTCACTATACATGCTTTGTTGACTCCTAATAGGGTCAATATCCTTAACTGGATTCTTTATATAGTGAATCATCTAGTGGGTTCCATTCTCACTAGGGTTTCCCTTGGCCAAGGTTTCCCTAGTTAACAAAATATTGTGTCATGATCCCTCTTTGTGTATGGTTGTTTATATTTTTCTACACTATTGGTTTATTTTCTTATGCACATGATAAAGTAAATAATAATATTCAGTTGTGGGTAAAAAGATTGAAAATACTGATTCACCCCCCTTTCATTATTATCTATTTCTAACAATTCCAAGCCAAGAAGTAAAGCCTTAGGCTGAATGTTAGGAATCAGTGAACTAGGACAATTTGATAAATGACAATGCAAGGAAAGACACATGATCGTGCTAAGGAAAACTAGTGCCTTCCTAGAAGCCCTAGGATGTCAAGGTGAATATACAAAAGGAATGGAGGCTTGTTGAGGATTTTGAAGTTTTGGGGATATTTCTATTTACTGACTAGACCAGAGGCCTAATGTTAAGGTTGTGAACTAGGGCTTGGTATTAATAAGGGTTTTGGTTGTCATAGAGCCTTGCAATTTTGGATTCTTAGTGTTCTAGGAGATAGCTACTAGATTTCTAAGTTGGTTTTAGGAATTTTTTCAGATAAAACAGAATAATGGAGGTAAACAAGGTCATTAGACCTAATAGACAATATGCCTTTTTACCGTCTGTGAAGTGTTTGGAACTTCTTGGTATTTTTTTGTGAATAGAAGTGGCAAGTGATGCTAGGAAGGTTAAAGGGAGTATTTACATGGTTAGTAGACTCCAAGGTAGGGGAAGGTTAAGATCCTAAGTAGGTGTTAGGGTTCTAGGAGAAGGACTAGTTAGACTAGTGCCCAAGGAAGGAGTTGAGTCCATATCAAATCAACTATACTTAGAAGGAAAGTTGGTAGAGAAGCCTAGGAGACTTGTATTAGTGAAAGGAAAAGAATAATAATCTTTGGAAGATTCAATATTGAACCTTAACTGAAGGTTGTTTAGTTGGAACCTTAAGCCCTTTGCATCAGAGTGGTATTAGAGCCAACATTCAGGTTGGTACATGTTTGATGAAGAAGGAAGTCAAGGAAGTCAAGAAGTTGATAGTATGCCACCCAAGACAATGACCAAGGGTGCCATAGTGGACTTGGTCAAGGACCTACTAGCCAAGGCCAATCAGGCAGAGTCCAAGAGCAAGAAAAAGGTCACAAAATGGGGAGATGAGAGTGATGAGGAAGATGAAAGCCTTATAGGGGAGACAACAAAATAGTAAGGGGGAGGTCAATCAGGATAAGAAGGTGTTTTTGGAAGCCTTCAAGTCTCTTAATAAGGATAGTATGGAGCATATCCCTTACTAGTGGTAGTTTGAATGGGGGTGAATTTATAGATTGGTTAGAAGTTGTTGACAAAAAAATTGACTACAAAGAGGTACAAGGAGAAAAGGGTCAGCTATGCCAAAGCTAGAGTCAAAGGACTAGCATTGGCTTGGTGGAACACGATGCAAGATGATAGGATAGCAACATGAAAGAAAAAGATAGTGTCATGGGAGAGAATGTAGATCAAAATTAAAGTTCAATTCTTGCCCACTAACTATGAGATCCAAATGTACCAAAAGTTGCAAAATCTAAGGTAGAGGGATATGACAATAAGTGCTCACACTGAAGAGATTCATAGGTTGAACCTTAGGGATAGAAGACAAGAGAAAGAGGTGGAAAAGGTAGAAATACACCTTAATGGCTTGAGGTAGGGGATCCAATATGAGATCACCATGATGGTTGCTGATAGTATGCATTAATGCTTCCAAATAGCCTTGAGAGTAGAGGTAAAGGGTAAAAGGAGAGGTGAATCATATCAAAGAGGAAGAGGCAATAAATAAGGGTTCAAAGGAAGAGGTAAATTTGGGAGAGGACAAAGTCCTAATAGGACTAATAAAACACCATATGCTGACAATAGTGGGAACAACCAATATAGAGGGTTATCTCAAAGAGGTCGATTCAAAGGAAGGGGACCACTAAGAGGTAGATTTAAATCATAAGGGAGGGGTAGCACTATTTCTACTGGTAGATTTTACAACTGTAATCAAGTGGGACATATATTGGGTAGGTGTCCAAAGAAGGCATCTTCTTCATCCATGGGAGAAAGGAGGAATTAGTTAGTGCAAGAAGATGACACTCGAAGTGTCACATAACATATCTCTAAGGTAGGGCTAGTAGCAGATGGTTAATATCTGATGTTAAGGAGGACCTTGCTAAAGGTACCTAGTGTGATTGAGCCACCATAGAGGAAAAGCTTGTTTAGGACAACTTACAGGTCACATGGCAAGATTTGCAAGGTAATAGTAGATTCAGGTTCCACTAAAAACATAGTATCTACAAAAATGGTGGACAAGTTGAAACTTAGTAGAGTACACCATACAACTCCATACAAGGTGTTAGGTCGAGTAAAGGTCAATAAGTCATGGTGAATGAGTAGGCCTTAGTGGAGTTTGAAATTGGGGAATACAACAACAAGGTCCTGTATGAGACTATGGATGCATTCCATCTTTTGTTGGGCATCCATGGCAATATGATATAAAGGCCATCCATGATGGTGAGAGGAATAGTTATGTTATAACTAGATAGGGTAGGAAGTATCAAATCTACCCTTTGCTAGAACCTAGTGAAGAGAAGCATGTTGGGAGTAGTGTTATGTTATTGAGTGGAAAAGAGTTTTTAAAGGTCATGAAGAAGGAGAAAGGGGGGTTTTGTGTAGTAATTGTAACTCCAAAAGAAGAGACCAAGGCAAAAGTTAGTATGCCTCAAGAAGTATAGTATTTGTTGCAGAGATACCATGAGATAGTGGATAGTGGGATGCCTAGTACACTGCCACCTATGAGGGAAGTGAGTCATCAAATAGACCTAATACTAGGGGCCAACCTACCTAACAAGGTAGCCTACAAGATGACAACAAGACAAAATGCAGAAATAGAAAAACAAATTCAAGGTTTGTTGGAGAAAGGGTTCATAAGGAAAAGTTTGAGTCCTTTGTAGTCCCTACAATTCTTCCACCCAAGAAAGATGGAAAGTAGAAAATGTGTACAAACTCTAGAGAAATAAATAAAATCACTATTAGATATTGGTTTCCTATGCCAAGGGTTGAGAATCTATTGGACAACCTAGGAGGCTCATGCTACTTCTCCAAGGTGGATTTAAAGTCAAGATATCATAAAATTAGAATGAGGCTTGGTGATGAGTGGAAGATAGCCTACCAAACAAATGAAGATCTATGTGAGTGGCTAGTAATGCCATTTGGCCTATCCAATGCTACAAGTACCTTTATGAGAATCATGAATGAGGTGTTAGCTGAAAATATTGGTAAGTTTGTAATTATGTATATAGATGACATTCTAATCTTTAGTAGGTCCAAGGAGGAGCATATGAAGCACTTGGAGATGGTATTGAGGAGGCTACATGAAGAGAAGTTGTTGATCAATCAAGACATGCGTGAGTTCCTAAAGACTAAACTACTGTACCTTGGTTTTATTATTTTTGATGGATGTATCAAGATAGATCCTAATAAGGTCAAGTCAATCTTAGAATGGCCAAATCCCAAGTGTATAGGGGATGTTAGAAGTTTCCATGGGTTAACATTGCACTATAGGAAGTTTGTAAGAGGTTTTAGCCATATATGTGCACCTATACTAAAATGAAATGCCAATTCAAGTGGACATAGGCAACCTATAGGGACTTGAAATGTTGAAGAAGGGGATAAAAGAATTTCCTACGCTAAGATTTCCTAATTTTAATCAATTGTTTGTGGTGGAATGTGATGCTAGTAAGCTAGCCATTGGGGCAGTTCTAAGCGAAGAGTGGCATCCTATGGCTTTCTTCTCAGAGAAGCTAAATGAGACCAAATAGAGGTACTCAACCTATGATTTGGAGTTATATGCAATGGTTCGAGCCTTGAAGAAGTGGAGGCATTACCTCCTCCCAAAGGAGCTTGTGGTCTATACTGATAACCATGCCCTTAGCTTTCTGAATGGGCAAGAGAAATTGAATCAAAGACATCTCAAATGGGTGGAATATTTGAAAGCATTCACTTTTAAAATGAAACATAAGAAAGGTGTGAACAAAATGGTTGTTGATGCTCTTAGCAAAAGAGTTCCATCCATCCAAGAGATTTAGTTACAAAGTGTGAGGATGAAGGATCTCAGTGACCTCTACAAGGAGGACAAGAATTTCAAGGAAGCATATGAGGTATGTGTGAAATTTCAACAAGGTTTTAAAAATGATTTTATTGAGTATATATTGTAGGAAGGATTTTTTGTTTAAGGGACATCTATTGTGCATTTCTCAATATTCTATGAGGGAGAATATCTTCAAGGAAAAGCATCAATGTAGCTTGGGAGGCCATTTTGGAATAGGAAAAACATTGGAGTAGGTTTCTAGGTATTAGCATTGGCCTAGATTACAAAGTGATGTGAGGAAGTTTTTGGAGCAATGCCATGTGTGTCAAAGAGTTAAAGGACATAGTAGTAATGCAAGGTTATATCAACTACTCACCAACAAAGACCATGAGAGTGCTTGAGTATGGAATTTGTTTTGGCACTTCCTAGAACACCTAGAGGGCATGACAATACGTTTGTATTTGTAGATCATTTCAACAAGATGACACACTTCATTCCATGCAAACAAACAAATGATGCTTCACATATTGTAGGATTGTTCTTCAAGGAAATAGTGAGGATCCATGGTTTTCTACTTAACATTGTGAGTGATAGGGACACTAATTTTAAAAGGAACTTTTGGAGGACCCTTTGGAAGATGTTGGGAACTAATTTGTCATTCTCTTCAGATTACCACCCTCAATCTAATGGGAAAATAGAGGTGGTGAATAGATTTTTGGGTAATCTATTGAGGTGTTTAACCAAGCAGCATGGTCAATCTTGGGATCATGTTATAGGGAAAGAAATTTTTTCTTATAATGACTCCACCATTAGGAGTATTGGAAAGAGCCCATTTGAAGAGGTATATGGAGCTCACCCTAGGGGGATCTTGGAGTTAAGGGATTTCAGCCTACATGACAAAAAGAGTGCCCAAGGAGAGTCATTTTCTAAATAGATGAAGAAGCTACATGACCAAGTGAGGAAGACATTACAAATCCAAGTGGACAAGTATAATTCAAAGGCAAATAGGACAAGGAGGGATTTTTAGTTCAAAGTGGGGGATCTAGTACTTGCCTACCTCAAAAAGGAGAGACTACCCAAAGGCCATCCAACTAAGTTGTTGATGAAAAAGATAGGGCTTTTAAAAATCCTTCACAAGTATGAAAATAATTCCTATGAAGTAGAACTTCCTCTAGACAACATATCTCCTATTTTCAATGTGTTTGATTTGTTTCCATATAAGGGCACTCATGTAGCTATTGATCACTATACTCTTGCAGATGTGGAAGGGGCTGACTAGGTACAAAACTAACCCACACCCCATCCTTTACAATTGGAATGCATTGTAGATTCCAAGGTGATTAATAAGACAAGGAAGGGTACCTACAAGAGCTACTTGGAAAAATGGAAGGGACTACTAGATGCTGAGGCCACTTGGATGACTGAAGAAGACATTCTGAAACATGGGGTCACCATTGAAGACCTCCTAACTCATGGGACTTGTGTTCTTTGTCTTAGGGGAGTATGGTATAGGGAACCTTACTAAACTTAAATTTTTGGTGTGATTAGGGGTTGGTTAGGTGTAAATATGTGTTCAATAACTTCCACATGTCCTAGGAAGACAACTACTCCAATTTTAAGAGCTAAAATGCTCACTAGGTCTTAATTGCTCAAATATTGTTCAATGAGCCAAAATTGCTCAGTAGGGAAATATGGGAAGGGATGAGTAAATATGGTCTTTGATTAGCCAAATACATCCTAAGTATTCTATCTAAGGTCCTAGGATGGTCCTAGGTGGAACCATATGGCCACAAAGTCTTGTGAGCAAAAAGTTGCTCCAAAGTTGCTTTAACAACTTTTGCAATTTTTGCAAGAAAGTGTATTTATCAGTTTTGGAGGTTCTAATTACCCATGCTTGGGTATATGAGAAGGGTAGATGATATTTTGAAGGGTTGGAAGACTTACCATTAAGTTTTTCACAATGATGTGACAATATTGTATGAACATCCTTGCAATTTTCTTTGTGTTCTTAAGTAGTTGTACGACCTTGTATGGATTGGAACAATAAATACAACTCATGTTCTTCATTCTTTTTCATGTTCATTTAGCTGATGGAGTTCTAGGGTTTGAAAGTTACAAGCTTTTGTTTGCCAACTAGTCTAAGAATCAGTTCATAGAGTTATTTGCACAAATTGCCTCTAACCTAATCACCCCACGATGGAAAATGCATGAAACCTATATGTACATAATATTTCCTTTTTGTTTTGCATTTGTTTGATGGGATTGCAGGCCAAGAAGTGAAGTCCTACGCTGACCATTGGGAATCAATGAGCTAGGATAGTTTGACAAATGACAATGTAGGGAATGACCCATGATTGTGCTGAGGCAAACTAGTGCCTTCATAGAAGCCCTAAGATTTTAGGGTGAATATTAAAAAGGAATGGAAGCTTGTTGAGGAGTTTGAAGTGTTGGGGAGATTTTTGTTTACTGATTGGACTAGAGGCCTAATGTTAAGGTAGAAAATAAGGGCTTGGTATTAATTAGGGTTGTGGTTGTCATATAGCCTTCCAAATTTGGATTCCTGGTGTACTAGGAGATAGCTACTAGATTCCCAAGTTGGTTTTAGGGATTGTTTCAAGAAACTAGAAGAATGGAGTTAAAACAGACTCATTAGACCTAATAGATAATAAGCCTTTTTACCCTATGTGAAGTGTTTGGAACTTCTTAGTATTTTTTTGTGACCAAAAGTGGCAAGTGAGGCTAGGAAGGCCAAAGGAAGTATCTACATGGTTAGTAGACTCTAAGGTAAGGGAAGGTTAAGATCCTAAGTAGGGGTTAGGGTTCTAGGAGGAAGACTAGTTGGACTAGTGCCTGAGGAAGGAGTTGAGTCCATATCAAATCAACTATACCTAGGAGGCAAGTTGGTAGAGAAACCTAGGAGGCTTGTATTGGTGAAAGGATAAGAACAAGAATCTTCAAGATTGAACCTTAGTTGAAGGTTGTTTAGTTGAAACCTTAAGCCCTCTGCATCAGATCATTTCACCATGTAGTTTATCCATAGAGCTTGGGATCCACGATGTATACTTCACCACACATCCATCTCACAATTTGCATGTAAACTAAAATAGCTAGCTAAACATATTCATCCATAGCATGAAAGCAAATAGCATTCAATACATATATGACACAAGGTATTTGATTACCCAAAAATTGTCCAACAAGAAGGTAAAATTGGAGTGGGGATGATGCCCACAAATATTCACTATTGTAGTAATATAATATATCCAATGAAGGCTACAATGTTTTATCATAAACTATGATCTACCCTGTGAAAGGTCTACCCTATTAAAGTCTTACAAGATTGTTAGATCTTACCCTGTTAAAAAATTTCAACACCCTATTAGAAGTGTGCCTGATTAAAGGACTTAAAAATTGCAATTAAGTAAACACCCTATTAAAGGATTTACAATAGCCTGTTAGAACTACTCTATTAAGAGATTTAACTTATTCACCTACTAGAATGTCTCAACAATGATCCTATAGTTAGAATTCTACTAGATAATATATCACCTCTTTCTTGATGCACACTTGATCCTCTTTGATCAAATGCATCAATTCTATCCTCTAATTCCTTTCCTCTATTCTCCTCTAATTGATTCTACAATGTACCTCAATTTACAACTCCTTGGCCACCATGAATTCTCTGTACACACATGCAAACTTCTCTCCCTATATATTCCACTCCATTTTATTTTAGGGTTTGTCTTCCTTAAAAAGACTTAGGTTACATAGGGTTAGGTATGAACCAACAATTGTGATTTACCCATTTTATTGCTTAAAACATCCCTTCAACTAATTGGTTGTATGTACTGCATAGGGATGCTCAATACAGATTCATCCTTATCATCTAGAATCACAAAAAAATCCTTAAGTGACCTTAAAAATGGTTTACATAGTAGTTTGTGTCATTACAAACAACTATGTCCAAAACTATTTACTCAATACTTCAAGTCTTTGATGCTCGACATCCACTGTATCTTCAATGTTGTAACTCAGCCTTTGAATGACTCGAGTTCCATTGATCACTCAACATTTGAATGACTCGACAATCATTTTCGGCTCGACACTTACTACTACTTGACACATACTATATAACTGACAACTTACACTTAATATACATTACTTGTTCGACATGAACTAAGAAAATGACTTAAGTGTATTGTCATCATATGTCAAAACCAATTTGAGATTAACAAATCTCTCCCTTTAACATGAGTGGAAAAAAAACTTGGTCATATATGAATAACCTTAGCTCTTGAGTATAACTTAGATAATCTTGATTTAGTGCTTGGCTTACATACAAAATTTCAAAACTTCAAAATTTTGCAAAAACTTATGACTTATCAGTCATACCTCAAAATTCTATAACTTCCCCTATGTTGATTGTTCTATTTTGAATCTTTTGTATACTCTTGCTAAGTAGATCTATTGTGTTGATTCTATTTCTATAGTCTCCCCCTTTGTTTGGTCTCCCCCAAACTTATGGATTCTCCTCTTTTCTTCATTCTCCCCCTTTTGACACTCATATCATGGGTGGTACAAGAATTGTGTGTTTGTCCAAGAATTATTTATGGACCTCCATCATAATTTTTAGTGTTACATCCTAGTTGTCACATGCTACCTCTAGAAATTTGATCTGAATGTCCAACTTGACAGAAAGGGTGACTAGGCCTTCATGAGTAGAAAGATGGGGATCTTAATTAGTGTAGCCCTAATATTTGCATCTTGAGTTTGTAAAATTGCTAACCAACCTTGTATAGATAGAAAATTTCTAAAATGAGATTGACTTTGACTAGGAGATTATTGTAGAATGTTTGTTATTTTCTTCAAATCTCTCTCTAGATGGTCAATGTGTCTATACACTTCTTGTGTGAATAGGTGAACATCATACAACTTGGTGTAAAGAGAGAAAATGGTTTCCAACATCTTCTTTACACCATCAAATTTGGTTGCTAGCTCAACCTATTGTAGTGCAATGACACTAGAAATCTGTTCATTCACCTTTGTTTGAAATTTCTTCTCAAACCATTCTAGTAATTTGACATTACTATCTAGGTGTTCATCATTGATCTTCTCCATGATATTTTCCAACTGCTCAATGATTAGCTTGGCTTCATCAGGTGCAGGGAGGTTGAATGCATCAAGAAATATGTCCTTGATGTCATGAAGTGCTTTTTTCTACCTATACTCCTTTTTGAGGAGTAGTTCTTGGTGTTTCTTCCTTTCTTTCATCCTGCAATATGTTCATTTTATCTATTATGATTGATGTAATATCAAAATTTGGCAATTCAACCACCTCATGTAAGTTGATATCATGATAGGATGTGACCTCATCAACCTTAGATGTGCTAGGATTGGGCCTTGATGCTTGCAATGGTGTATCTTTTGTACTCAACCTTTGAAGTGCTTGACTAGGAATAGAAGTAGCAGTGTCTGGTAAAGTAGCTAGTGTCTGAATTGCTATTACTTCCCCTGGTTTCATATTCAAGACTAAATCTTCAATCCCAATCTTCTCCTTTTCTTTTTCTATAGTTTCTGCTCCACCTTGTGCTTGTGGTGTAGGTGTAGGAATGGTTTTTTGATCTGTTTGGATTGGTGTCCCTTCTTACTTAATTATTGTAACTACTGGTAATGAGACATTTTATACCACAATGCTTATATGTGAGGACATTGTGTCCTTCCTTTGGTATACTACCATAGACATTATATGTTGCACCTTTGTAGATTGAGGGGAGGTACTGGCTAATGCTTGTGTTTTCTCCCCTATAGATGCCAATTCTACCTTCTTAATCTCATCCACACTCAACATAGGATGGCTGTATAGTTGTGCCTTGGTGGTGGAATTGGTTAATATCTTCTGCATATCCTCCTCTATTAGGGGATTGATGTTTTGAATGGAGCTATTAGAGACATCCTTAATCTTTACTATATCTACTCATGGACTGACACTCAAAATATGTACTTTTGGTACATTCTAGTCTTGTTGTTGCTCTTCCTCAATTGTTGCCTCTGTAGTACCTTCCCCATGTACTTCCCTTATAGATTCATCATTTATTACTTCAACTACCTCTTGTTCTACTTTGTCTTCACCTACTTCTTTAGGTTCTTGTTCAATATCCTTTTGTGTTGTCAGCCCATATATCACTTTCCATATTTGTGTGCTCTACTGAACAACCACTTCATTTTTTCTGTAAAATATTAAAGACTTAATATTTTGGAGAAAATCTCCCATTATACTTGTTAATAGCATTTGTCATTTCAGAGTTGTCCAAGTCTGGCATCACTCTTGCAAGTGTAATCTCTCTAATATTTCTCTTAGTTGTGAGGCTATATTTCCACCTCTACTCAAGTCTATCATATAAGCTCTTGGGCAAAGAGTTGGCAATCTCAATCAGAGTCATCTTAAAAATTTCCATCATGGCATATATATAATCTTCTATTTTACCCAATTTTGTCTTCCCAAGTTTATCAAACTCAACATGTATAAATCCACTTAAATCAACATTATTCTTGATATTTTGACACAAGTTGTCCAAATTGGAAGAGGGACTGTGACTTACCACTTTAAATTGGTTGTTATCATCTGAGTCAATCCTCTCCTCATCTGATTTAGCTAGGGAGTTTTATTTCCTTCTTTGTTTATGCTTAGGTTCATCTTCTTTTGTAGCCATGCTAGCTCTCTTGCCTTTAGGCTTTTGAACTTCCTGAGTCTTCTTAGTAGTAGCTCTTGTTCTAGCCCTGGTAACAAGAATTATGGGCTTTTTTGTGTGAAGGTTTCACAACCTTTTTAGGTTTTCTTGCTATTGGCTTCTTTTCTTTTCTCTTATTTTCTTTTGTGGAAATAGGTTTTTCATTGGCTTCTTCTCCCTCAACACCTTCATCAAATTTTGGTTCTTTTTCTCCTTGGTCCTCACCTTGACCTTGTGTAAGAGCCAGGTGCTTGGGCAAGTGTATCTTCTTCATCATATTCATTATCCTCTTCTTCTTCATCTCCTTTTGCCTCTTCACCAAATTGTTCCTTGAGCTTCTTCGCAATTTTTTTTTTCTTATCACAGAAGCTATCTTCAAATCCATTATGATCTTTGACTTTGCTACATCATAATTTCCAAATGTAGTAAAGCAGTAAAGTAGTGATGGATTCATATGCCTCATCCAAATTAATCTCATAAGGCAATGGCCTAAGCCATCTCACCCTTGGAATAATAGTTTGTACATAAGTAAAATCAAAATCAACTAGAAAACAAACATCATTGAAATGCTTCTCTACTAGTGATACTAGAATCCTCTGTCTTTGTTTCATTGACTTCTTAGAGTCTTCAAAATAACTAGTCATCACCGACTCAAAATTATCTCCAAGGTTCTCTATTAATTCACCAATTTGTACTATAACTGACCTATTAGTATTCCAAGATACTTTCCCATATATGGAAAAAGTATTCTTCGCATATGGAAATATAAACAAGTATTGAACCAAATTTGCATTGTGCACTTTTTCTTCTTCTTATGGCTCCCAAGTTTTTTGATAACTGCTGGAGTTGTAACTTGGCAAGGTCATAAGAATGGTCTTTCTTTAGTATCTTGTAACCCAAATCTAAAACCATACATGGTATACTGTTCGACTTGTTAGATTGAAAGAATTTATGTGCAATAACTCTCACTACAAATGCAATTAGGAGATCAATAATTGTGTCTATGGTCATCCCTCTCTTGTTCCATAGTGCCCTTGTATTCTTCTCAATTGCCTCTTTTGCATCACTCCTCATAGTCTTTGGTTTGTCTAGGGTTGGATACCTTGTCACTCTGTGAATAGTTCTCTTTATGATTTTTATAGTGCCATCCTCCAACCATATAGAGTTTTCATGTATTCTACTAAGCACAATCTTAATCCACTCTGTCTTGAATATGTTAGGAAAATCTAGGGCACAGGTTAACCCTTTTCTCTCTACAACCTTGTATTCCTCTTTCAATACTCCATTCTCACATAATTTTCCATATCCATCTCTTATTTCCATGTTTCCAATGCTTCCTACCTTACAAATGTAGCCATACCTTACATATTGTATTATTAAAACTTGTGGTGGTATCATAGGTATCACACTAGAGAGATCTCCTTTATAAGCAATATCAGGAATAGCTCTAAAAACTAGTTGTTTGATCTAATTTCTTATCAATTGAACATTTAAATCTTCCTTTCCTTAACCATAGTAGCAAAATAGCTAGATGCTATAAAAACTAACCAGGGTTTGTATAGATTCAAACAACATAGCTCGACACATGATAAATACCTTGAAAAATATGATGTATGGTGTCAAGTAGCAATTGAATTTAGTATGAAAATGATTGAATCAATTTCTCCAATTTTCCTTATGCTCTTTGTGCTCTATTTAGTCTCAAATAATTGCAATTGAGTTGAAAATCAACCATATAGCCCTTGAAACTTTGCAATAAATTCTTTGTACTTACACAATTGTAAGCTTGACTCCAATAGCAATTTTGACTTGCTCAGCTTCCATGTAATTCCTACCACACTCGATAACCACATCAAGCTTGACCAACACTATCAACTTTGATAGATCAACAACTAAACTTTCACTCAGTAACAATAGTGAAACTTTTCATGCTCAGTAGTAACATGAAAACTTACAGATTTATTCTCAGTTCTAACCAATACTTTGCATCTTACTTCATGTATATATGATTTTTTCAAAACATACCTCTTGATTGCCTAATTGGGGATGGTGTGATCACCTGATCCATTGGATGAAGTGATCCATATGAACTTGATGTAGTACAATCTTCCTTCTTCTTCCATGTCTCTTTCATTTGCACTTTGATTTCTTCAACATCAACCTTTCCTTTGCCTTTATTGAATTCATTGCTAGGTGCCTTTGACCTTGTTGGACAATTTCTACTAATATGACCAGTCTTTAAACAACTAAACATGTAGTTTGACTCAACCATCTATTGTAACCACTTCTGAAATGTGTTCTAATGCAATTTTTAGCAACATGTCCATACTCTTGAAAATAATGACAACTATACCTTGTATTATAATCCTAATTGTAGGATTTGTCAGTTATGGTTTACCTTGGCTTGCTTGTTTGATGACCAGTTAGGCTTTGATCTACACTCATATGCTCTATGTCCATACTTCTTATAGTTGTAGTAGTAACCTTAAAATCTTTGTGTGCTTGATTTCTTGGTCTTGCATTCATGTGCTTGATGTCCTTGATTGTTGCACTTGTGATAGTTACCCATGAATTTATTCTTAGGGTTCTAAATTGCATTGTTGCTCTTGCAAACATTAACTGTATGACCTATCTTTCCACAATTATGAAAAGTGGGTTTATATTTCTTACCTTTATGTCTTCTTCATTCACCACTTTTAGATGATTCTCCTTCTCAAGTATTGGTATAACCCAATCCAATAGTATCACTATTAGATCTAGGAGATCTCATAAATTGCTCAAAGTACTTGATGGCTTCACTAGGTTTGTTGAAACTTTGAATCTCTCGTTCTATAGTGCACCTTGCAAGGGTTGCATATCTTGGTTCATTTGAGAGCCATCATTTTACTTCTTCAACCTTGACAGATCAAAGATAGAGAGCTATAAGATTCCTCTTGAGACCCCCTCTTCCATTGGTTCTCTCAAGAATCAAGGTTTGTAGAAGTGTGTCATATTTTTTTATACACATTTTTTATCCTAAGGGGGCAAGAATATTTTATCATTGCTGCAAATTTTTTTTTTTTGCTATGACTATCTCTTTCTTAGGAGCATATGCTTGACCTTTCCATTTTCTCTTGGTTCATCTACTTTATTTGGCTACTTGGTTTGACATATTAGTGCTTTTCTAAAGTATTGATATTATTTATCTCTCTCCTAATGTTCATTCATGTCACTAAAATGCTATGCATTCAGCATTTTCTATCTCTCTGTACTACATTCTTTAGAGTCAGATCCATCTATCTACTATGTGTTTGGCTTCTTCATTCTTTGACATAATGTGTTCCTAGATCGATCACATATTAGTCAAAGAGAGGAAAACATGATCACCCAAAAATAGTCATCTAGACTATGAGCCCCCTTTCTAGAAATTTTGCATAATTTATCTAAGGCCTATCTTTGATTAAATCCTCAAAAATCTATTTATTTGATTATAACTTATGGTTTGACCACTTGATTTTAAGTCTTTTATTTAATTGAAAGAACATGCTCCCTTTTAATTAAATAAAAATCCCCACTTCCCACTTATCCTAAGTGTGCACACATAAAACATTATTCCTATTTTAAAAATAAAAGAAAATACATTTTTCACTAATACATTATAGGTCAATTTTTGACCGTTTATTTCAACCAAGCCCTTAATTGTCTTGTTCAATATTTTTGTTTTGTTTTTATGCCTGATTTGGTCAAAATTTTGACCAAATTAGGTTTTCCCATTTTGGTCAAAATTTCAATGAATTCGGGTTTAGAAACTAAAAAGAAAAAAGAAAAAAGGTAACATTTCAATGAGGAGGTTTGGAATTGGTCTGTGTGCATGGGAGATATTTGAGGTTAGATCCTGTAGTATTTTTCATGGATCCATTTTAATTTAACTAGGGTTTTTGTTGTAACTACATAAAAAATGACAAGATTTTTGTGTTGTATAGCCTCATTGGGGGAACATAAACTATTGGATCAAGTGTAGATCAATTCACCACTAAAAACTATAGCTTCCTTGAATCATTCCTAATGTCTTGACCCATTCCATCCATAAAATTCTAAGAAAAGAATAGTAATGAATGTTCATTCAATTGGATTTGGTTCCTTTAAAACATCCATGATAATGTAAGTGAGATCGATCGTGCATCACCCCCTCACTAGAACTTACTTCAGTTGGCTCTAGAGTGGCTCCATTGATATTCTATCTATATAAAGCATCCAGTGTTTGAAGAACTACCCTGACCTCATCTGCAAGTTCTCTAGCATTCACTTGTTTATACGCTTTCTCCACTATTTGATTCAAAATGTCATGTAGCCCTTCGATGTGTACTCTTTGGGTTTATCAACAATGGATACTTCATTGTTAGCTCTTCCTCTCTTGTAGATCATTTTAAGGACTTCAATTCTAAGAAGAGGCACCATGGACCTCTTGGTCTTTTTATCCAACCCTAGAAAGCTAGCTTTAAATTAATCCATAGGACTAGCTGATTATATGTTCTCCTGAGATAAAAGATTTATATCTATTTTAATATACTCTTAAGAACAATGGGAAAATCCTTAGAAACATAACATGCTGAAAACTCTCTTTCACTTCAGGATCCCCATCTATGTAGTTTTTCAGCAAAACCAACAAATCTTTCTGACCCACATGAAGAGTCTACTGTAATGCCTGTCTGAATCTAAATGTACAACATTCTTATGTTGTTTTGGTGTGAAAATTCTCTCATTAGTAACTTCATCAGCAAATGCATTCAAGTTTCCCATGATACTCTATTAAGTAACTCTATTATTTATGTTCATATCTTTCTAGAAATGAGCCTTAATCATCCTCTTCATGTTAATTTAGAACTTACATGATTCTTCATGTATACAATAATTAGACTATGAGGCCCTCCCTTTAGATGCAAAGTCTGCCATCAACATGGTCACCTTGTTAGGTTGTGTCTGACTTTGCAATTTACTAAACCAACTTTTATTGCTAAAATTTCTCTTCTAGACCAAGAAGGTGTCAGCCCCTCTCTTGATTGTGGAGATAGGTTAATGATAATTAAAATTCATGACTTGAACATTGTTGATATTATTGAACCATGATCTAAATTTACTTGGACCAACAAGAGGATTAATCCTCACACCAAGAAGGTCAAGCTTGATAGGTGTCTTGTCTCTAAAGAGGATTTTATTTAATGGAGTTTAGACTCTTCAAAATATTATTGGCCCTATCTCTAATCACACTCCTCTTCTCCTGAAGGTAGCCTTAAATTCTCTTTCCTTACAAACCCTTCAAGTTTGAGAACTATTGGTTCTGAAAGGAACCACCAATTTCTTTTGCAGCTAATTCCTATTTGGTGGGTTGAAGGTTTCCTTCCTCATGGAATCACCATCTTCACATCATCTCACATTTCTTCATATTGAACATAGAAATTACATTCAAAACTAACAACTTCAATATTGTTTGAAATAACCATCTACTACTAACATGGTTCATCAATAGTTGATTATAAGAAAAGATGAACACATATAATAGATATATTATATCATATGACATGAATTAAAGGAAAAAAAAATTAAATGATGAAACATATCTATATGACATGATAAGGTGAATCAAACAAGTCAAAGATTACTAGCATTACAATTTGATTCCAAAATCATCATGGCAGCTATATCAATCAAATTGAAAAGGAATTTTTAACTATAATTATCTATTTTCTTTTGAAGATAACAATTACATTGATAAGGAGTTATTCTAATATGAGATTTTCATGAACATAATCCCTCTTCAAAGATTTTTTTATAAAACAATATGTTGATGACAGCTTCAAATTCATCTTCATTGATTTTGAAAATCCTTACACTCTCTATAAGCCAAAACAATAGCTCTATATTATTAACTTAGAGTACATAAATTAGCTATTTAATAGATATGGATACTCTTTCCAAAAAACATGTTCATATATTCTTTCAATATTTTTCTACTCCTTTTCACATATTTTGATATAATTTTTCATGATCTAATGGTATAAATGTTGTTATTCCAATAATACAATATTTGTTAAAGATTAAAATAAAATAAATTAGTTATGATAAATCATTTTAACTCTTTGTCATATATTATTGAGATGCTTGTAAAAGACAAGGAAGAATAAAGTAGTTTAATCTTAAATTAGTTATGATAAATCATTTTGACTCTTCCCAAACGAGTTTATCATTCTTGGCCACCAAATAAAATGTGGGGACTCTTCCATATCTCTCCTAGCTAAACACAAAGTCTTATTGGATTAGAGAAGACTTCTTCATAAGAAATTTCACTAACTCAATATCCTACAGTTTCATTCAAATTTTCTCTTTTCCTCCTTAGAGAAAGGTTCTGAATTGGGATAGCTCACTTATCACCATGACATATATGGATGTTGGTTTCATTATTTTTGAGTGAAGAGTACAAAATATCTTTACATACAATAATAGATGAGGAAAACCCTTTTTCACACATTCTTTGGATGTTTGTTTCATTTTTTTTAGCAAAGATTTCAAAATATCTTTACACACACTTATATATGGGGAAATCCCATTTTCACACATTCTTTACTCTATTTGATAATATCTTACTGAATTATAAAAGCTATTGGAAGTACTAGTTAGTAAAACATATACTTAAGACTTATCAAGAAATATGGTTATATAGAACGAATAGTTTTGTCCTCTTGTTCTTACACGTCTCACCCACCTACCTAAACAAAGTTCTTAAATGTTAGATGTGTATTTAACCAAGTAAAGGCTCAATAAATTTAGACATAAAAGTGTCTTCTTTGTTCAGATTGATTGATTGTGAGAAGTCTTGAATTCAACACAGTTTGACATAAAAATGTCTTTTTGTAAGGCCCACACTAGTACCCTATTATAGATGATGAAATAAATATGATTAAGAGTTAATTAGGTTATGATTGGAATTTTTTCTACTAATAATGATTTATAAGATCCTATTAGAGACTAAAGCAGATTTTGGTTATTATAAGTGCAATACCCATTCAATAACATTAGGTTGAATAGATAAGATCACATGAAAATGAAACTCTATATGTTCAAGCTAGGGACTCGATCAAGGGATTCATAGAATGATTCACTAATGAAATTAGGAAGGATGAATTAACATTTTCTCTCATAAGAAATAACAATAGATGTATATTATAACAACAACAAACACAAATGGTTGCATTCGTAGATTGTTTTTAAATCACGATGACATAATTTTGGAACATTCTAATGGCTTGAGGGATTAACCCTAGAACACACACATCCTCATAATGTACTAAAGGGGTATTGCTAGGAATGTTGTTATGTCTAACTTGACTGAAAAGATACTAGTTACATGTTCCCATATTAGTGATCTCCACTTAAGACATATACTAGGATCCTTTTTTTTTTTTTAATGATGTAATAGATATGACCTCAGTGTTTCATGGTTATGATAGACAAGTATTGAAATAGTGCTAGAACGGTAATTTCATTATGTTAAGAAAGATAAATGTTGATACACATATTTTGATATTGCAATGTTTTGAATATTTTATGAAAATGATTAGATGAAAGTTAATTGTATATTTTAATACAAATTATGTGATATTGGATCATTTTGCACTTATCTATATGTATTTCTATAATATTTCATTGGGCTACTAATGGTTAAGTTGAGTGTGTAGGAAAGTTAAACCATGGAAATTATTCGGGGAAACAAGGTTCAAACCTATACGAACATGGTAAAGCCAAGGCAAATCTTTGGAAGATTCAAAACCTCATTGTATTGTGTTTATTTTGTAATGTGATTGTGCATGGGTGTTAAAAATACAAGATTATAAGTAATGAGAGACATGTCATCATGATGTGTAAGTATTTTAATGTGTGTGTTATTTGACACCTGTGTTGTCTATGATGTTATATAGGGTTTCTAGGCATGAAGTTACTTAACCTAAATTTTATCCCCAATATAAAATTTTAGTTAATCCACCTTGGAGAGTGTTAGGAGGAGTCACCATCTTGTTGGAATTCGAATTCAAACTTGGTAGGAACTTTAGGGTGCCTATAAGTGATTCCCAAGTGTTATTTTTGTGAAAATAAGTCACCCACATGGTAGTAGTATAGGTTGGGGGACTAAATATAACCATAAGTTGGCCTAGGGGACTTAGGAGACCCTCTAAACTAGTAATCTTCAAGCCAATTCGAAAATTAGAGTGTCACATGACTTCTTTCCTCACCCCTTCACTTGGGTAAGTTCCTATTGGTGGAAAGGTACAAGGGTGTAAGAGGGGTAGGTGGGGATGGAAGTGGAGGGTTTTTTTAGGGAGCTTGTGGAAAACTTAGTGGTTGTTCACCCACTCTCTAATTTTAGAGACACTTAGGGTTTGGAGGAAGGGACTTGGAAGAAAAGAAGGAAGCTCTTCATCACCATTTCCATAACCATAGCTTGTAAGGAGGTTAGTGCTTCATGCCATGTTTTCTCTCATCTCATGAAAGTTGAAGAATGGAAATTGGAAGAGTGTTCTTGTAAGATTTATGTGTTTGCATTTGGTGTATGTAGTAGTAGTTGTGTATGTAAATGAACATGTTGGACTTACTTGCATTTAATTTAGTTTTTTGATTTTTTTGTGGTGGAATGAATGTTGTCTTGGGTGTGAAGTCTTCACTCATTCTTGGGAGGGAAGAGAAGCCTTAGGGTGAAGGGGTTAGTTGGGCTCAATAATTAAGTTGAGAAATCCTTCTCTTGGAGAGGGAATAGTTTTCATGGAGTATGGGCTCCATTGGAAGCCATATACCTTTCTATTGTTCTATGGGAGCTATAAGTGAGGATATGTGGAAGGAGCAACTATGGGTAGCCTTGTTGAGGCATGTGAATATTGATAGCCTTGGATGGCATGTGTTTCTTGGAAAGCCTTGTTGGGCTTATTGCAATTTCAAGATTTGTTAGTGCATAAGGATATGGAAATCTCCTCTTTGGAGAGCCCACCTTCACCCAATGTTTATGATTCCATTTGTGAATCATTGTGCAAGCCTTGGTTGGGGATTGTAAATGTGTTGTTAAACTGTGGTATTCATATTGGTTCTTGTTATTGTAATATTGTTTGAATGTGTCCTAGTTGAGCCTTCTTTCCCCTAGCTCGGGGGTGCCCTCCTTGAGGCCTAGGTTGGGAAGTGAGCCTCCATGGTTCACCATTTTTATCTCTCATTTGCAAGTTCTTATCAGATGATCTTGAAAACTTGGAGCTCTTAGCATAGGAGATGAAGGCTTTTTCTTGTTGTATTTGAGTTGAGGCTATGAGAAAACTCCATCTTGTCGTGTGCATTTAAATGTATTGCAAGAGTAGTGTTATTGCTTCTCATTGACAAGGAGATTTGGTGAAACATCTATGTTTAATGAATAGCATTCCCATTGTGTTATCATACTATGAAGATTTCACCAGCTTTTGTGTATTGTAAGAATTATCAAAGGAAGCATGTATTGCGAGTAGGAAGATAAGCTATCTTGGTTCTTTAAGTTATTGTGCTCCTTCACTTCTATGTAGATTGTAAGAATAAATCTAATTATCATGGAAGAATAATGATATTAGGAGGATTAGTTTCATGGAATGATATTATCATTTCAACTCTCTTGAATAATAATTGTATATGCATCATTGAATTGAATCCTTGCATGAGAATACAATGTTAGATCTTGAGCAAATGGTTTGCCAAATTTCATTATTCATAAATAAGTATAATCAGTTAGTTTCATGCATGATTCTGTCATGATATATGTGAAATATTGCAATGAATTTAATGTTCAAATGATTAAACAAAAACCATTAATCTATATCTAACATACTTAGCAACTCCAAAATTACTATTGAAATTACTATAGGGATGGATAAATCAATTTAATGACCTATATGAATAAGTGTATAAGAAATAACTTGCAAGAGGTGCCCATTCAATTCTCTAGAAAATGTATGGGGAAACAAATTAAGTCTCTCCCCAAAATACAGAGCATTAAAAAATTAAATTAGAATATACCCATATAAATTAGGTGACCTTTATGTCACCTTTTTCTGAGTACATCACAAAAAAGAAGAAGTAATAAATATATTCATAAATAAATGTATATGTCATAATTAAGGATCATAGAAGTCTAGACACCTAAGATTAGAACTAGAAAGTACTAATTGAAAATCCCCTCAAAAGTATAAACTATTAAATATAAAACTTAAAAACTCCTTGACCAAACCCAAATGCAAAATTTTATAAGCAAACTCAAGACCTTGCTAGATCCCATATGTACCTTTTTGCAGCAATACCAATATAAATCAAGATGGAGATGGAGCTACGGAATAGGCAACCTTGCCTTGCTACATGAGAAAAGGGTAATGATGGTACTTGTTTTGTGACATGATTAGGTGTGTCATTCCTTCCTAGGCACTAGTAAATTGGAAAGAAACTTGAAAAGTTTTAATTGTCCTAACTTCCCACCCAAAAAGATTTTGCATAGGAAGATGAAGCAGCTTTGATGAGGAAGGGTATATGTCAGAACTTGGAGTACCTTAAGACCAATACGGATCCACTCTCCAAACTTGGCACCTAAAGAGGGAGTTAGATGAAAAGATCTCATCACCTTAGAAAAAGGAAAAAGTTGGGTCACATGGCCTAGATCCGAAGGAAATTTTGCATGAGGGCATGGAAAATAGATTTAAGGGGATTGGTTCTAGGTGGGATAAAGGTATTCATGTTGGGGTTGGGAGTAGGTGTCTTGGAGAATGGAAATCTAGGTGCCAATTTTGGGAAAAGAAGGAATACAGTAATAGGTAGTTGCAAGTTGGGATTGGGTAATTTATTTGTTTTCTATGATGTTTGGGGTTAGTCAAGTAGAAATATTTTAAAGGACTTTGCATTAGAATGTTAGTAGTGGCAGCCATTAAGGGTAGTGTTTAAGGGAAATTTATGTTAGGATGTTTGTGTAGGTAATTATGGCTAGATTTATAATTTAATTTATTTTTTATTATTATTGTTGGGTTTATATTTTATTTTCCTATATTTTATTTTGATTAGAATGAAGAGGTATGTAGGATGTTGTTTAGAAGAATTTAGATAAAGATGGTGAATCATGCATCCAAGGATTTTAATTTAATCATTATTATTTTTATATAAAACATGTATAAGATAATAAATCATATTTAAGCTATGTAATCATATTAAAGGTTATCAAATCATGTATTAAGAAAAGGTGTGTGGTAAAGAAGAGTGAAATTAGATATAGAGTTAAATCTTGTTGATAGTATTAAATTGTTAAAGTAAAACATCACTTTATTATAGTGGGATAATATAGTAAGATGAAAGGAGAAAATTAGAAAATTGATGAATGATGTTGCTAGGAATCTCCATATTTTCTCAATTACTTGACCCTTTAATTAAAATGATAAGAACCTTAGGCAAGATACAATTAAGAAGATATTGAACATTAGAACATAACGAATTATAATTATGAATGCATTTATGAAATGACGACTTGAGGAGAACAAAACATCTACAGTAAACACAAAACCTCTTCACATTCATATACATAAGTTATTAACTCCTTTTCTAAGGGTAGGATATGAAGTTCAAAGGAACACATCATCATCTACCTCTTAGGTCTTCAATATATGTTAGGTGCTAATTCAGATTTCCTTGGATGCATAGAATTCAGTGTTAGGATGAAACAAAACTGTCCTATGTTAATCAATAATAATAACCTATTAAAGTAACCATTCAATGGTTGCAAGGATTATAAGATGACTATTTCAAGCACCAATAATTTGATAGATCACATGTAGCTCATGTGGGCTTTCACTTTTATCTTTAAGTTAAAAAAACAAATTGGCTATGTCTTGTCTCATTCATTTAGGGCATGAAACTTTTTGAGTTTGTTTAAAGAGATTTTGTCTTATTTCTTCACATGGAATTTATTTCTGATCAAATATTGTTGTGAGAGGGTGTATTTCAAGATAAAAAATTTCTTGTTATTTTCCTTCTTGGGCATTCATGATGCAGAGTTGCACAACAGAGCTTCTTCCCAATCCAAAGTTCAAATGTGGATTAAAGTGTTGATGCACTATCAACTCAAACTTCTACTCTTCCTTCTTCAGGATTCCTAATTTACTTCTTTGTTCCTACTTCCCTCTAAGGAACTATGAGTCTCAATATGTTGACCCAAGAATTAACATATCCTATACTAGTTTAAAAGAATGATTTTGCACTTGTTTCAATCACCCAACCTTCCATCTAAAGGCAGACTGCCTACATATCAAATTTGCGGCCTTTAGCCTACTTGTAGACTAAGTCTCTCCTAGTGAATTCTCTCCAAAAAAGGATGAGATTATTGTTTCAAGGATTATTAGAATGGACTTGTAAAGTTAAGATATAATCCTTACTTTTTCCCAAACAATAATAATTAGTTTCACTCAAACAATACAAGCAATTACAAACAACACTCTAACCTAGGTGATCAAAATAAGCTAGAGTTTGCTAGAAATGCCTCCATTTGGTGCATAAAAATAATCTATTGGTTTGATGACCTCCTACAGACCAAGAATGAACTATTTCATCTAGAAAATATGACCCACAATCTTCCCTTGTTAATTACTTTCTCAAATAATGCATTCTAAGGCTAAATACATAGTCATATTTAGCCTAGGGCATGAAGTTTGAAGTGGATAATGGGCTTTTATTGTCCTAAGCCTTTGAAATATCAAAATGCATCCTACCAACTTGCATTTCTCCTAAGGGCATCAATTTCCAATAGAGTAATTGCAAGTTATGGTCATTTCTTGGCTTCAAACCCTTGAAATGAGGGTTTCAAACCCACAATTAGAAAAATTGCTATAACTACCTCCAAACTCAATAAAATTCAACCAAATTACATTGAAAATGAAAGGTATCATAGGAATCCAACTTCACATGTGCGTCATCTATCCATACCAATCCATATAGAGCTGTACATAACATATTTGCTCTAGAAAATAGGCTTTTCCTTTCATAAATTGTTGATTCTTCCATACGATTTGATGATCAGTTATGAAATGAACACAATGAGTCTTAAATACCTTTATCCAATCAATTGAAACCAATTTTTTATGGTTATGAATGTTGGGAGGCCAAAAAGACATTTTTGACAACTTTTCCAAAATTGTATTTTTGCATATTTGCAATTTCTTGTCAAATATGACAACTTTTTGCATTTTTTATCCTAATGGACACCAAATAATCCCAAACCTTTAGGAATGGTGGGAAATGCATGTCTAACGTGAAACAAACTTGTTTTCCATTATTGAACACCAAAACACTCAACTAACAAAACTCAACCTAGTGGACTAAGGACTCTCTTGGCTTATAAAATGACCACAAAGAACATTGACCACACAAAATGGATGGTATTAACATATCACATCCTTATTACATCATAAAAAAATAAAACCAAAACTATTTAGGAAGGATAGGCCTAGGTTCCTTACACCAATTTAAGATAGTTCTAGAGAGAATTGAAATTGTTCTCTTTTTTATACTTATTTACTTACATATCCATAATATGTTTAACATATTTGAAACTATTTTTTGGGGCTATATTTGTTAAATTTGGTTTGTAAAGATTGTAACATTAGAATATTGTGGCTTACTTTTTGTTTGGAAGAATTGGCATGATGTTTGGAAAAAAATAAGAAATTATATCTATAATTATTAAAATATCATTTCAAAGTAAAGTTTAAAATAATAAACATTATGTGTGTCATATAACTCCTATATTTGGAGGACATTGAAAATTAAAATAAAATAAAATTTGTGCTTACAATCTTATTAAAATATATACTACTTTTGGGTATGCAATGAGTTGACAATATATTTTACACACTCTAAGGACATTAGTAAATTATAGTGCATATCCATTTTATAATTTAACATACACACACTTTATAATATTCGATAGGTAAACAATAGTCTTCATTACATGTTTTAGTGATGAACTTCAAAAACCAGTGAAATAAAAAATAATCAAGAATTTACATCTTCAAGAAGAACAAAGTGACACAAAGGAGGATATTAACAAAGAACATTGTAAGCATACAATTTTTCATTGATTATAATATGGGTGAATTTGAGCAAGGTGACCAAATTTTTCTTTCAAAACCATATGTGCATATATGTGTTATTAAGTACAACACATCCAATATACACATTAAATAGACTAACTTTTTCTTTCAAAACCATATGTGTAGATATAAATATTAAGTACAACATGTCTGATATTTTTGTAGAAATACAAAGTAATTGCACCAAATTTTTCTTGCAAAACCATATGTGCAGATATAAATATCAAGTACAACATGCCCAATATTTTGTAGATATACACATTAATTACACTAAATTTTTCTTTCAAAATGTGATATTTTCTATGAAGAAAAACCACGCCTGGCAATATGAACCCTGAACAAAATAATGAGACAATTGCTAGATTATGGTCTTAGTTCCAAAGAAAAGTTGATAAATGTGATTGTCCTTACAAAAAGTGTAAGGACTTGAAAAATTGAAGAATTCTAATCACAATAGCCCCGAGTCATTGTAGGAAACATGGTCATGTTGAAAGGCGTCACAATTTTTTTGATTGGTGAATGTGGATTTTTAACTGGAGGAACATGGAATATTCAAGCTAAGGATAAAGCTCCCATGGAAGAAGATGATAATATTTCAGAGGACATGATTGAAGATGGTATTGGCACACCTGATCAAGATGATCATGATGATGGTACTAGCACATCTAATAATAATGATGAAGATCGTCTTGATATACCTATACTTGAGAAGGTGTAGGAACCCCTATACCAAGGCTCCTAAATAATTCTTCTCTCTGGTATAGTTTTTTTGGTGAACTTGAAGGTTATGAATGGTTTATCCAATGTAGCAATCTCAAGGTATACCATTTTTTTGTCATCATCAATGTTAGCATACCATTACTATTCATTATATTAATAATTCATATGTGTTGTTGTAGGTTGCTAGGTGAGTTTTGTTACCACCATTAAACATTCTGCCTCGTTCATACTGAGAATTGTCTATCATTATGAATCAAATTGGAATGAAGTATCAGACAATACATGCATGTCCCAATGATAACATTCTATATCATAAATAATATAAATTTGCAATAGAATGCTTTAAGTGTCATATTAGTAGATATCGGTAAGATCAAATAACAAAAAAGGTGTCTCACAAAATTATTCGATACATTCCCATTATTTCATGTCTTGAATGATTATTCAGGTGCACTAGCTTGGCACATTTTATGGATTACCATGCACACAATAGAAGTTAAGATGACATTATATGAATTCTTATGGATGATTCTATATTTAAAGACATAGAAAAAATATGACCACACTTCAAAAAAGAACCTCACAATCTCAAGCTTCCATTAGCAATAGATGGTGTCAATCCATTTGGAGATATGAGATATGTTTACTCAGTATAGCCTATCTTTGTTATTAACAATAACATTCATCCTTGGATATCCATAAAGAGGGAGAAAATAATGTTTTCAATGATTGTACTAGGTATTTTTTCATTTAATAGTTATCTAAATTAATTTACAAATAGTGCATCAAAATGTTCATAGTAATTATGTAATGTTTATGCTCATTAAATTACTAGGTAAGTACCAAGTTAAAGATATGAATGTGTATATTGAACCCCTTATTGAAGAGTTGTTGAAGTTATGCAATGGAGTCACTATGTATGGCATATTTAGGCTAATAGGACAAAGACAATTTCAATTCTAGACAATGCTTGTATGGACAATACATGATGCCCCTAGGATAACTCATATATTGTTAAGATCACATATTTTTGGTATGTTATAGTGTTTATACATTATTGTTATATGCTTAAGTTGTGCATAATAATTGTACATGATCTTTTAGGTCTTTAGACAAAAGAAAAATTTTCATGTTTAGTTTGTGGTCCAAAGATGAAATCTCATCATTCAAGTTTAGAAAAGAAGGTGTTTGATGAGTTTAGGAACCTTCTCCACAATAATCATAAGTATCAAATTATTAAAAAAAATCTTTTTAATGAGAAAGAAGAGACAACATCAAGGCCACAAAGAATGACACCTCATCTATGGAAGTTAGATATGATTGGCTAAATCATCAAGGTAATGTTTATCTGATGATTTTTATTTTGATATTGTCTTTAATTTAGTAATGATGTAATTGATTCTCATGAAGGTCATTATGGCATCAATAACCATCTTCTTAGAGGAATAAAAAGTTATCCTACTCAATTTAGTGGGTTACCATACTACAAGAATCCCCTAATTGTGCATTTGTTTGATGCTATGCATATTAGAAAGAATGTAACAAAGACTATCAAAAATATTGGATGGAAGGCATGGCAAAGAAAAAATTGCCAAAATTTGTAATGATATTCATGAATCCAATCGTGCACTAAAAATTTTCATTGAATCAAATAGTAATGAAGATCGCATAAATACAAGTGCCCTTCCTTGGTTATTAATGGAGCAACAAAGTGAGTCATTAAAAAAAAATTCTCATAAGTTTTGTTGTAAATATAAGTAGTCTTATTTCAAAGAAAGGTGATTTTGGGCTAGGGTTGAAAATACATGGTTGGAATAGCTTTGTCAAGGTAATTCATGTTCTCTATTTACGATATATTTGTAAAATTGCATGTACATTTTATTGTATTATTTTATAATATATGAAAAGATCATTTTTAATGATTGCAGTATGTCGTACCTCTATCCCTCCTACACCAGTTTGACAACATTATTAAATAAGTTATATATGATCTTGGAAAATACATGAGGTTAGAAGTGTTATTTCTTAGATTTATTGTACATGTATTTATTTATGAATTGCTTAATTTTTTATGTAAATAATTGTATATATTTTTTAATCTAAAATCTTGCTTATATATTCTTGTGTGTTTAATCTCTTATAGGTGGTTATCATCTAAAGAAATTGATTAAAAAAAGATATAAAATATTGGAAGAGAAAAATTCTACAGCTTATGTGTGAAATGCAAATGTGTCTACCTTAAACTTTTTTCAATGCTCAAGAACACTACATCATACATCAAGTTGAGGAGATTGAATTGTTTGAACCTATACAAACTAGGTCAAAATGGATGGTTAAGAGACACTTAAAATTTATGAAAGGCTTGGTTCGACATAGAGCACATTTTGAGGGTTCTATAGTAGAGGGATATATGGTATACCAGAGCATGGTGTACATTAGTGAATATCTTCCCAAGTTTGCATCAAAGATCTATGTAGATCACATTTGGTATCCCAACTCTATCAAGGGATTCAAAAGGGAGTACTTGATGGGAAAAGGTAGATTGAAGAAAGTGAGAGGTAATTATAAGATATTATTGTAGTTAATTAATTCTTATCCATTGTCAATATAAGTTTTTTCCTAACTGGTCTAGTTATTTTCTTTATAGTTGGTTGTGAGTGGGATGCACTGCATCTATATATTGCAAATAATCTTGATTGTATGATGGTATAGATTCAACAGTCTCAAGAAAATGGTCATTCATTAACATGGGAGGGTGTTGCATCATTGGTTAAAGAAGCCTATCATAATGGAGATCCTAATGTTATAGCAATGGTACTTGATCTAGCATATGGATTAAGAGTTAGAAAGGTACATATAAGATTATTAATCATGACCTATAAGTATAATATCAACTCATAGATCGATACAAATAATCTTGACATGTTTGAATAATTATAGATCAAACACCACAAAGCTGTGTACTACCATAACCATAAATTTTGTATTAAAAGTTAAACAAAATGAAGAAAATTTGTGATTCTGGGATAAGTTTATTCTTTGAGGTCGCAAATATTTTATCTAAAGAAATGACATACATTTTCAACAATCTAAAATTTGATTTTATGGAATTTTGGATGATATACTTGAATGCAACTTTAATTCATTCAAATTAGTTATATTTGTTGTTAAATGGTACAGGCTATGATTGAATCAAAATGATCCCAATAAGACTGTTATTGAACATGATAGTGGATTTACAATGATTAATACAAGGTCATTTGAGCTAGTTGGAGATGATCCATGTCTTCTTCCAAGCCAATGTGAGCAAGTGTTTTACTTTGGCATTCTAAATAAATCAAGCTGGTCATTTGTTGTTAGACATAATCCAAGAGGAAGGTCAATAAAGTATAATGTGATGGAAGAAGAAGATACAAAATAATAAGAAGATGAACACATATGAATGTTACACAATGATGATGAAGAAGAAGAAGATGATGATTCTGAAGATGTTGATGATGATGGTGCTGATGATGATGGTGATGATGATGATGATGATGATGATGATGATGATGGTGATGATCAAGGTGATGATGGTCATAATGATAATGGTCATGATAATGATGATGAAGATGATGATGATGACATGGATGAAGATGATGATCAATGAAATGTATGTCAAGGTATGATCAATGTCAAGTGTGATGGAGTGATTTATTCATAGAAATTCATTTGACTTGTATATTTTTATAACTAAGTTATTATGTATTGAACTCTACTATCATGAAGTATATACAATGATTTTGATGAATGCATCATGCAATTTTTTTCTTCTATATAATTTGTAGCATATATATCATGAAATTTTTGGCTAACTTAAGCTAAATGATTTACATATGTAGGCTATTTAATGCCTTTGACCAAGATCATGCAAAGTGACATGGATTGATAGGTATAAGTCAGTAGACCTTATAGATACAATTTTTTATTTGCATATCTTCTCTTTACCATCAACATCAACTTTATTCCTAGTATGTCTCTCATTTTATAAATTGTAGGTATCACCAAATAGGTATTTGTTTGATCTATCTTTCTTGAGTGAGGAAAATGCAGGAATAGAAGACAAAAGTGAGACATCTAGTAGGTCTAAAATAGGGAGATCAACTAGAGGTCAAAAGATTAGAAGAAAATTCAATAAATGAATGCAATTTTTTCTTCTTGAGAGGAGGTCATAAATTTCTATTAACTTTTTTTTGCTAATTCTATTACTTTCATTTCATTGTTGATTGCTAAGAATTTTTAATCTTTGTCACAGGGCAAGATGGATCCTCTAGAAGACATAGGCGGCGATGTTCCTCAGACAGCTTCTCTGACAAAGGTGTTTAATTACTATAATTGTACAAATTATATAGAAACAAATGTCATATTATTATGTTCCTTTCTTTATGGATTTGGAGTTAGTTTGATGGAATTTTACTAATATTGATGTCAAAACTTGATACTTATTGATAGGAAAAAGTGAAAATGAGAGTAGATCAAATGTGATCTAAAATTGAGGCATCATTTTTAGATGACATTTCATGTAGCACTAACCCCATCTTTATGGATAGTAATATTATAAAAAAGTATAGTAATAAAATTCTTAACCTTGTCCTTGAACAAAACAAAATTGAGGAGACAAAGTCACTCAAAGATGAATTGATATGTAAAGTCAATTCTTTGAAGGTAAGCAGTAATTAATCTTGAGAAATAATAAAAGTTCAATAGATGCTTATATTTTATACTATCTTATGGATCATGATCTAGAATATTATGTTTTCTTCTTACAAGATTTTGTGACACCTGTGAGACCACATGGTCAATATGGTGAGGTTTGTAGTGCACAACCTTCATGTAAGTATCCTTAAACCTTGAATTATTTATTTAACCTTTGGAATGCTTTTAGCTAGTATCTCATTTGATCTTTATCCATTGAAAATATATTTTCTAACAATGTATTCTTCATCTCATGATAAAGTGTGGATGCCTCCTTCCTTCATCGCTTTCATATTGCCGAATGCATTGTCGACAACAAGGAGTTTGCATACATCTTCTATACCAAGTACTATTGGTAAAAAATTGTTTTGATATATTTTGTTATGTGCTAATTATGCATTGTTTTTTTTTGTTGGGTGGATTTTATACTCATGGACCTATTTTGTGCACTAATAGATACACCTACAGTTGATAGAAGAAAAAAGACCACTATTAGTGAAGCTCAACCATTTCCAAGATCAACTCGTGTTACTAGTACTGGTTCATTTGTGGGGTCATTTTTGTTGAATAAGAAAACTATGTTTCTATTAAAATTACCAAAGCTTATAGGTGATTTAAAATTATTATTATTTACAATGTTATTGTAGTTTACTTATACATAACTCAGTTTGAATTGATTATCCGATGATGTTTTTGTAGGAAATGATGTTTTCTATGATACTCTTTTTGAAATGACATTGAAGCTATTTGGACCCACCATACATAAAAAGGTACGTAATTTCATATCATTACTACAATATTTTTCTTTTCTTCCATTTATTGTACTATATTAAAGTTATTGATCTAATAATTTTGTTTTTTCAAAAACAAGTGGAATGAACAAGATCCTAAATTAAAAAATCAGCTCATTACATCTTTTGAAGACCTCTTTGGAAAGAACATTTTTGACAGTGCTCTACTTCTTAATTGAGCATCCAAACATATAAAGACTATGAGGGACCTATATAGAAGGTCTCTAAAGGCTAACCCAAAGTATGAGCATCCTTGTATGATTCCACTGATGGAGTGGAATGAAATAATAAAAGATGCAAAAGAGCAAATGCTACATGATAAAGGAATTGAACCAGAAGAGGGGAAAAGAAGGTATGTAATGATAGTATTGAGTAGAATATAATCATGCAATAATTAGTGATCTTTGTAAATATATGGTCTAACATGTTTAAAACTCTTCATAGATTATAGGACACATCAAAAGCTACACAAGCTAGACTACAAAAGATTGGCCAACACAAACTTGGCTCTGGTGGCTATATGAAACTTCACTCTCAACTTGTAAGTAGCAACAATGGAATTTCATATAATTTTTAAAATATAATGTTGAAAAAAATATTGTTTTAATCAAATCATACATGCAAAATTGACATTATTAAGAAAAAAATATAGGACATGGAATTGAATGTATATCCCATAGATGAAGATAGAAAAAATGCCTTAAAGCAAGGCTATAAATTTGTGTCTGAATGCCTATGCCAAGAATCTGAAAGCCATACAGAAGAATCTGGTGCATGAGATCATACACAGGTAAATTGGTCAAATGAAAATCAAATCAGGTTGAATAGTTGAGAAATGTCATGTTTGGTATTAATTTTGAACATAAATTGACTATTTATGTTTTATATATCAAATTATGATAACAATGTGCATAACATTTCATTACAGCCTTCAAATCCTATCACATAACTTGCGTGTGATAGAGGCTATGATGTGCAGCATAGTGGTGGAGGTATTAATTTTGTATTGGAAATTAATTACACAATTATGAATATAATTTAACATCTTCAATTGCAATTTTTCATGTAATCTTTTTTTGAATATTTTAGAGCATGTTGAACATCATCATGAATGAGAAGAGCATGTTTGAAGTGTTCAACATATTGAGGTGGTGGTCAATCAAAATGTTGTTGTACATGATCTGGCATTGTCAGGTAATAAAAATGCATGTTATGTTCTACTGGTTAATGAAATACTTGTAATAGTAAAAAAAGAAAAAGAGTATGCCAATTTAGCCCATTTACTTGTTATTGCAATAGAGTTCCCTTTAGTGCAGCATCCTAGTGCTTATGCTCCTCAAAAAAGAGGAGGCATCATAATTTTACATTACATGTGCCACAAGAGGAGGATAATGAGGAATATATTGATGCTCCTATCATTTTTTTCCTTAAGAAAGCTAAGAAAAAAAATGATTTTTAAAAAATGCTCTTTGATAAACCTTGTTTTATAAACTTTAATGGATAATGAAAGAACATTGTTTTAAGTAATTATTTATGAATGTTGTATATTAATATTTATTTTTATGTCATGTTAATGAATATCATTATGTATTAATGAAGTCTTGATTAGTATTGTGTATTAATGAATTTTATATCATATTAATGAATGTTATGTGATTTTATTGATTGAATGTTATAGTTCATAAATGGATGAATGGATGAAGTATGTAATTAGATGTTAATGGGGAATTTAGATTGATGTTAGGGGGAAGGGGGTGAGGCCAAATGAGCTTTCACCTTCATGTCATTGGTCTTGTTAAGTAGAGAATATTAAAGTATTCTCGAAACCAAGTGAAGCTCAAACTAAGATACCTTCATTAATTAATGAATTTCATTCATTGTAGGTCTTTGCTTTGAAGTGAATTTTGAATGTGTCATTATTAAGAAACTATCAAATAAAAAACTAGAAGGCCCTAATAGTTTTGGGGAGGGGATTTCGGCCTTTGCTCTCCCGCTTGAAAACCATACCAACTATTTGGCCGAAGCCAGAGCTGCGTGCAGTGTGGTAAAGCTAGCTTTTGAAGCTGGTGTTTCCAAGCTTTGGCTTGAAGGGGACTCCAAAAACATAATTAACACTATTAATGGAATCTCCCCCCCTCATGGTCGATTGCAAATATAATTGATGAGACATGTGCCGCCCTCACAAAATTTGAGAAGGTCCACATCACTCATGTGTTTAGAGAGGCAAACCTAGTTGCTAACTAGTTCGCTAACAAAGGGATGGGAGTAGACAAAGAGATGACCTAGCATTTCGAAAAAGATTTTCCGATGGAGGCTAAATCACTAATTGAGCTGGAGAAAATCCATGGAAGTATGGGTCAATCTAACTGTTATCATGTTTAATAAAGAAAGATTGGATGTTGGCATGAGCCATAATAAGTTTCTTGGTTTTCGTAATCTCAAGGGATTTTTTTCATCATTTTGACACGTTTGGAGGATTGTTATCATTTTCACTTGCTATTGTATCAGAGAGGCGAATGATCACGAACCCAATAATAGAAACAGAGCCAAAATCTTGGTTGGAAAAAAATTGTAGAGATTGGGGCTCATGAGAATAGTTGAAGAAAAAATGGATGTCATGACTGGAGAACATAGTAGAAAGGAGCCGGTGGGTGAAGTGGAGAAGTGGAAGAATATGGGCAAAGTCTGGAAAAAATTGGAAAAGGGCGGGGTTGCGAATTTTTTTGAGAAACTCCATGATTTTGACCCTGAGGTCACCAACAACATGGTAAACTCATGGAACAATGGCAAGGTCAAGGTGAATGGGGTTTCTTTCCAAATCATAGAGGAGGTGGTTGTGGAGGTCACAGGTATCCCTATGGAGGGTTTCAAATTCTACAGGGACAAGAAACTTTCATCCAATGCAGTCAAGGAGTACGTGAAAATTTTTGCAGAGATGAACAAGCTAGAAAAGAAAGAGTCTTTCTATGTGACGAAGACTATAAAGAAGTTCTGGAGGTATGTTTTATATGCCCTCATTGATTATGTTACCTTGGACCCTAGGTTTGATCAGGTCAGAACTCACCATTTTGTGATTTTAAATCATTTTCACCATAGGAGTAGAATTTCCATTCCCTTTTACCTTCTCACTTCTATGAACAAGGAAATCTCTAGTTTCAAGAAGAAAGCCACTATTAACCTTGCTTTGCATGAGGGATTATTGCTCCTCATCCATGAGCATTTCAAAGCTCAGTCTATATGCAATAACCCCCCTCAAGTTGAGGATGTTGACAAAGGCAACTCCATCTTTTCTTCAGACTCTGATGACATTGAGAGCATTAGCTCGGAGGAGGAGAATGTTACCTCAGGAAAGAAGAAAAATGGTCAAGATAGGAAACAGTCCACAACTACAACTCCCAGCAAGAAAAGCCCTAGGGATCACGACAAAGAGGAGGAGGAGGAAATGGATATGGAAGATTCTGACAAAGTGTTGGAGGAGGAGTTGGAAGAGGAGAAGCTTGGGAAAAAATGGAAGAGGGAGGTAGTGAGAGTTGAGGAGACTAGAAATCAAAGGACAGATGCTATTCCTCTTCCCCTCTCCCTTGTCCAGTCTCAGCCTCCTTTGGAGAAAAAAGTGAATGTCATCATTGGTGAGAACGAGGGGGAAGTGCAAGTCAATAATAGGAGAAAGGCCTGGAAAAATTTCAATGTGAGGACTGCTACTATGGGGATTTTTAGGGCAGTTATGAACCCTCAGATCCTAGTGGACAACCTGGAGGAGCCTAGGCTCAATGAGCTCATAGACCCAGCTATCCTAGCCATTTCAGACAACACAAGGGAGACTAGAATGAACCTTCTGAATAATGCTCGTAGTAGTATGATTGAAAACTTTAGATCAATCAAATGGCTCTTCCATGAGCTGGAGGAAGTTAGAGAAAGGGTATCCCAGATGGAAAGTACTAAGAATAAGACAGGTATTGACAGCCAGGAGGACCAGGATAACAAAGAAAGCTTAAATAAAGGAGATTTAGAAATCTTGAAAACTACAACCACAACCTGGCAAGTCAGATGATTTCTCTCCTGAGTTCGATGAGTGACAACATCCAATCCCTTGCTGGTAAACTTAAGGACAAGGGCTTCCTGGTGGAGGAGAGAGGACATAATAGGGATAAGGCCAGGTCGGATGATGACAAGGCCACAATTAGTACATTCACTAGTATGGATTAGGGCATGGAGAAGGTCTAGGATCAAATGGCAAAGGAGCAATAAAAGATATTCGAGGCATCTCAGAACTATGCAAGAAATGGAGAAGATTACTGAAGACTAGTTTTCTTGTCTTTTGTATTTTCGTCTTTCTAGCTTTTGGCTTTTGGACAGGCTTTCTATTGTCTGTTTTAGTTAGTTTGTTTTCTGGCCTTTCTGTGGGCCTTTGTTTTGGGCTGGGCCTTCGAGCTTTTTTCAGCTATTGGACCTCTATTTTGGCTGGGCTTCTTTTGCTTATTATCAGCCTTGTTTTTTGTAAAACTTATGGGTTTCAGGATCCCTTAAAACCTATTTATCTTATCAAAAACAAACTAGAAGGCCCAATACTCAACTTGTCTGGCATGATTGGGCTTTATTTTGTGTAAGTATTCTCTTCTTGACTGCATCAAATCTGCATGGTACCTCTTGCAGAGATCAAGTTTGCAGTTTGACAATGAGATTAAATCCTTTGTATATGAAAATTATGACATTGAGAAATACTAGATATATTTTATTTAATCTATGGTTCTCTTTATTGGTGTTATGATCATTGTTGCAGTTATAGTTAGATTAAATCAAGATCACCTTCGGCGATTGATGAGACATATCAGGAACATTGAAATTTTAATAGGTAAGATTTATTGGTATATTTTTACTTAACTTTGATTCATATGGCTTCACAACATACATGAACTTACAACTTACAAAATATAACATGAACTTGTGAATTTAAACTATTACTTCTACATAAGAATGCAAGGAGAAAATACAATTGGACTATACTAAATATACTCTTGTTATCTACTCCAATAATGGGTTTGTGACATAGCTTATTTATGTGTGTAACTTGAAATTTTTTTGTCTTAACTTTTTCTAATCGGACTTGCTTAAAGTCACTTAGTGTTTATAAACCCTTCAAGATAATATATTAGGTTTCAAGAGACTTCTTCTCCTAAATAATACTCTTTCGAACTACTTTTTTAACTCTAAGAATTTTTTTCAAAAAATTAGGAATGCAACCAACAAGTATGGGATGACGTGTTCCACTAATAACTTGATAAGTGTTACTAGAATGATTTTTGATTTTTCATTGATGATTTATGATTAAATATTAATAGTTCAAGTAGTGGTCCCAAACATGTTTTTTTTCAATGTTGGAATGAATTTTCTTTCATACACCAAACACACACATAGATTGACCTAACTTTCTTTTAAAAGGTGTGATTAGCACTTGGCAAGAATCTATATTTGGGTCATAAGAGATTAGAGCTCATAAATGAAAAATAAAAATACTCTAGAATCTAGAATGATTTTTCTCTAGTGGGCTTGAGAGGAATATAAAAAATTGATTTACCTAGACCTAGGAACTTGATGTAACATAAGGTAGCCCACTTGCTTTAGCCCTATCTCTCCTAGGACTTTCTTAGGCTTTTTCTTAGCCTAATAGGTTTCTTTACTTAACCCTAACTTCTAGAGGACCTTTGATCTACCCTCCCACAAACCTCCTACCAATGTACACCAATGAATGGCTCAAATGCTTTCTCCAAAGAAACTCTTCCTAGGCACCTTCATTTACCAATTTGTAACCAAATGGACTGTTTCTCTTTCCTACTTGGGTTGTGTGTCCACAAGAAATATTTTACCTCCCATAGGCTCCTGGTACCATTCTAAACAATTTTACAATATTCATTTTTCCTCCAAGGTTAAAACAACCAAAAATGACCTAATCAGTTAGGTCTCTTAGTTAGGCTAATCAAGCTATATCTTAGAATTTCCTTTAACAAGGTGGTAAATTTTTTTGATATTTGAGTACCCTTTTGGAAGACCTCAAGGATTTTCAAGATTTTAGTTTCTCATGGAATTCATACAATGGAAAGAAAGATTTTATCCTAATTTTAAGGGTTTCAAACAAGAAGTTGTAGCATCACCTAGGGTTACTTCAAAAGGGCATGAAATTTGATCTTGGGGATATGCCTTATTTTGAAAAAAGAATAATTTCTCATCCATATACCTTCTTCAAATTTTTTTTTAACTCTCATCTCCATTCAAACTCCCAAACTCTTCATATTAGCATTGTGATTCCCTAGCCAAGTATCCAAAACTTGCCTAGGGCATCATTGGAAAATTAGCTAACTCCATTTCTAGGACCCAAGCTTTATGGTACATTATATAAAATGTTTCCTCTCCCATTTCCCTTAGTTTCATGATGATTCCATGGTGGGAACTCATGGGAGAGTAATTTGTGTATGGACTGCTTGGGCAGAACCAACACACAGGGTGATTTCAAAACAATTTCCAAAACCTTACTGGATGAAAACTTAAAGGAGATTTTACTAAAGAAATAAACATTGTACAAATATGAACTAACTTAATCCAAATAAAAACTTCAACATTCAATCCATTATCTCAAACTTGCATTGCAAAATTCAAAAATTGTTAAGGGAAATTTAATAAAACATATGTATTTAAATGTGAGAATGAACTCTTCCAACATCCAACTAGTAGATTTGTCTTCTTCTAGGTCTTATAAGACCTCCCAAGGTGTGCATTCAATTAAACCAACCATATTTCCTTCCTTCAACACTGTAATTAAAAAGTTGCAAAAAAATGTTGTGTGGTAACTTTTAAATGTTGTTGACCACATTGCAATTTTTGCATTTTTGTCTCGTAGACCCTTGAAACCTTTTTGAATGGAACCAAACATGTTCAATAAAGGTGTTTAGGCATAATTTGGCCTCCTAGTAACCAATATGACTCTTTTTTTCCACTAGACCCATTTGAGAAACTTCTTGATAACTTAGCAACTTTTGACATTTGGGACCCTAATCAACCAACATTACATTTCGTGAGTTTCAAACATTTGAACAAGATGAAAAATTACTATTTAGGACTAGTTGGGTCATATACCACTTATTAGTGACTTTTAGAGACTTTGACCCACTTTGACCCCCTAGTGTCCACCTAGTGTTTATTAGCTTGCACATACCTAAATAAGGCTTAGCCAACACACCACACTAACTTGGCTAGAGTCACAACAAGACTAAAAGAAAAAAAAAAGCCAAATCAAGGGTTGTTAGGTGCCCTACACCACAACTATAAAATTTCATTTCCAACTAGTCTTTTAAATCTTTATAAAAGGTTTTTGGACATGAAAATGTTCTTACTAGATAATGGTTTTGATTATATATATATTATTCTTATCCAAATTCATCTTATACTAACTTTAAAGATTGATCAATTTTTATGAGTGTTGAATATAGAATGTTAATCTTAATTAGGAGGTGCGACATTGGGTACATCATTATCAATAGCTATTGTATGAACAAGATCACAACTTACTTCCTAGCCATTGAATTGTCTAGGATATTGACAAGGAGGATCCCAACTACTGTTAAAATTATTAGTAATACATTGAGAAGCAATGAAATCATCACAAATTCAAGAATTAATTCCATACAACAACCATTTTTCTCTGATGTGAGTTCAAACTACTAATCATAGGAATGCAGATTCCCCATATAATTGGATGGAGCATTGTTGATTGGTGAGTGACTTTTGGTCTATGATCACTTAGCACATGAATATGAATTCTAATTGGTAGATTCATAAAGGTTTTAGTGTATCCATATTTCTTTTACTTTCTCTTTTGGCTAGGTAATTTTTTGGTCATAACTTAACATATTTATCTACTACATATTTTAATGGTGTAGAATTCAAAAGAGGTCAATGAGCTGAGAGAAAAACTTACAAAGATAAGTATATTTTGGGTTTTATTTAACAGGACCTTTATTGATTCCACATTATGAACATTGATTCTATTTGGAAAGAAATATATATCCCTTGTTCATCAATAGTTTAATCACCAACTCTTTCAATATAATTCTCTTGTAGGAAATCTAAAAATGAGTTATGATTAATGACATAGTTTCTTGAAGTCAAGTAGAACACATTTGGCTTTATTTGTCACAATGAGGTATAATTAATACTAATGGTTCTCATTGTAACCAAAAGTAATGATGTTTTTTAGTTTTATATTTTTTTCAAGCTTATCAAATGAATTGATTTCAATTACTTAAAAATGTTGTTTCTTGATCATCATTGGATTTTAGTTGCATAAAAACTCCTCAATGTGCATTTTCTTTATAAGAGTGACTAATGATAATTCTTGCCTACAAATTTGCAATTTAGGTTTTTATTGGAGATGGTGCATAACTTGTTCGAGATGGATTTCAGCTTGCAAAAGAGAAAGCTTCTTGTGCCATCTTTGTAGATGATTTTGATGCAATTGGAACCAAACATTTTGACAAGTACTAGGAATTTTAATTTTCATTCTTGTTGGTAAGCTCACAATGGTCAATAGTCTAAATAGTAAAATTGTATTAGGTTTTAAGCTTAAATATTTCAAGGGATTTTCTTATTGTGTATTAGTTTGAAATGTTAAAAATCAATATACTTTGTGTTCAGATCACTTGTGTATGACCTCAAGATGAACTGAAATATTAAAACATCTCTTTAATTTGAGTTGCAACTGCAAGATTGTCTAATCATAGGTCTATGCATAGTAATTTAAGTTGGCCTTATTTTTCACTTTTACTTGAATTATTGCTTCATAAAAATATTCGTGAGCTCCCTGCAAACAATAAATATAGCCAAGCTGCATACTATTACTATCTGAATATAGCCCATTTGAATCAGATTTCTAGTTTTTTATTGAATAAAATACCTACTTCCTCAACAAAGAGATATGTTTCTCCTCTAAGCAAAGGATCCCAACTTTGGGAAGTAGTGTGTTTGTCTTCCAATGGTAATTCTATGACATCTTGATGCAAAGTACACAACATGATCTTGTTTCCAATCCAAACCTTTGATATGGATCAATATGTTGATGTATAAACCACACAAACTTCTACCTTTTGTTCTCCTAGGTTCCTGCTTCACTATTTGGTTCCTACTTCCTCACAAGTCACTATAAGTTTCAATATGATGACCCAAGGATTAGGTATTCCTATACTAGTTCAAAAGAAGGATTTTATACTTGTTTCAATCACCAAATTGTTCATCAAAAGGTTGATTGCTTACATTGCAAATTTGTGGCTTTTTAGCCTTCTTGTAGACTAGGTCTCTCCTAACAACTTCTCTCCAAGCAAGGTTAAGATTATGGCTTCAAGAATTCTTGAAATGGACTTAAAAATTTAAAATACAACTCTTACTTTTCTCCAAACACCAACTATTAGTTTCACTCTAGCAACCACAAGTAACACTTTAGCCTAGGTGATCAAATTAGGCTAGGGCTTGCAGAATTGAGTCAATTGGGTGCATGAAACTAATCTATTGATGTGATGACCTCCTACAAACCAAGGTTGAACTATTCCATTGAGAAAATCTAACCCAAAATCTTCTTTTGTTGATCACTTTCTCAAACAGAGCATTCTACAGCTAAATTCATAGTTATATTTAGCCTAGGGCATCAATTTTGAAGTGGCAAATGGTATTTTCCTATTCTAAGCCTCTGGAGTCTTAAAATAAACCATACCTACTTGCATTTTCCTAAAGGGCATCATTTTCAATAGTGGAATTGCAAGTTGAGGCCATTTCTTGGCTACAAACCCTTGAATAAGGGTTCCAGATCCACAGTCAAAGAAAATGTTGTAACTATCTCCAACCTTAATCAAATCCAACCAAATCAAGTGAAAATGAAATATAAAACATATATCTAACTTCACATGTGCATTATCTATCCTCACTAATTTGTACAGGGCTTTACAAGATAAGATTGCTCTAGAAAATAGTTTTATGCTTCATAAAAATGTTGATTCTTCCATACAACTTTATGATCTGGTATGAGAGGGATACAATAAGTCTTAAATACCTTCATGCAACTAGTTCAAGCCAAATCTTGATGGTTATGGATGTTGGGAGGTTAAAAAGGACTTTTATGATAACTTTTCAAAAAATGCATTTTTGTACTTTTGCAATTTCTTGCTAAACATGACAACATTTTGTATTTTTTATCGTAATTGTTGCCAGATAGTCCCAAACCTTTAGGAATGGTAGGAAATGTATATAATAAATTAATTATTTAGAGAACTTTTAAGAATTTTAAAGTTTCAAATTATTGATTTACCCCTCCCTCCTCTCATTATGCTCTTCAGAGTTAAGTTACGTTTGAAGAATCTATCATAGGTTTAATTAGAGTTTTCATTCCCCATTGAATACATATTGAAGGAAAATCCTTATTGATGTATCCCAAAAAATCTGATTTGTCCATGAAATTCAAGGAAATTCTATTGTATGAGTACTCTAGAATTAGAGCTAAGTTTGTAGGTGCATTCCTGCATGGGTGAGCTGGTGCTCTTATTCTTTCACATTTTCTTTTTGTTATTTGACACATTTATGAATTTATTTACTTTCTTGCACATTCATTTAGGAATGAAATAAGTGATGTCAGAATTTTATTGGTTCTCACTAAAATATTTTTAATTTATATCATAGATCCCTAGAGTTACTTGATTGGGGAATAGGGGAACATGTTCTTGGGATGGTAGGAGAACAAAAGAAAGGTGGTTGTGTAACTACATACGATACTTGATAAACTCCTAGTGCAAGCTTTCAAGGTGCGTTCAAATGATTTTCAAATCAATAACATTTTCTTAATCCCATCTATGGATGCCACCTACATAGTTAATTGTTCCTAGTTAGTCACGAAAAATCTATTGTATCTCATGTGATATCACTACTAGATGAGTATTCTTCTTCATTTTATAATTATACAATTAGGTATGTTGTTGAAGTTTTTGGACTTTCATTCTAAAAATCTCTAAACAACCCAACAAATAAATAGTAACACTTGAAGATAAATATCCAAACTAATCACCGACTAGGCTATTGTTGATGATTACTTTTGGAAATTTATCTTCAAGTTTTTTTTTAAACAAATCATATTAGTTGAAAGGTCAACCAATATTGATTAGCATTGGTTGATATTTTGACCAAAGCATCAACTAGGATGTCATCATGGGTTTAGCATCCTGGTTGATTGAGGGAGCCATTTTGACCAAGTTTGGTCAAACTTTCAACCAAAGCATTGACCATTATGTCATCATGGGTTTGGCATCATGGTCGATCAAGGGGGTCATTTTGACCAAGTTTGGTTGAAAGTTTGATGAACCTTCTTGCAAATAGGGAAGGCCATATTTGACCAAATTTTGGATTGACATTTTGATGTTAACAAGGATTGGTCAAAGTTTTCATGAGAAAAATAGTGACAAGACAATTTGTAGAAAATATGACCACCATGAGTAGAACATTTGACCAATTTTCATCAAAAAATGAGGCCAATTCTATGAGTGCTTATTTACGCATGAATGCACAACTTTCTATGTGAGAGGAATCTTTTATTTTTAAAATAACTTTAATTCTTCTCCACACATTTCTTTGTTGGAAATATAAGATGCATAACTGAGAAGGGAGGGGTGAATCAATTACTACTAAAATAAATCCCAAATCCCTTAGATTTCAATACAAATCAAAACCAAACTCCGATAAAAATGAAAATATTGTTGTAACTTGATTAGCACTAAAAATTATTGTCACTTGGCAATCACTAAGAATTACTGATACTTAACAATCACTAAGAATTAATGATACTCAGAAATCACTGAAATAAATGCTTCTTAAGATGTTTAACGTTATTAACCATAATTAACTTAGTTGTAGAAACATAAAGCAAATAACATGGACACATATGACACCACAATTTAACATGGAAACCCAATTTGGGAAAAACTACCAATTGCAATTAGTTACTATTTTCCACTCTTCTGATGTGAGCCTTGTTAGGAACCAACCCTATTAAATGTTACAAAACACATTGTTAGATGTGCCCCTATTAGAGGATTTAGTTCACCCTATTAGTAGTGGCTTTCTTAGAGGTCTTTAGACACTTCAATCTAGAAATGTCACCTTTTAGAGGATTTGGCAAATAGTTGTTAAGCTTACTCTATTATACACTACTACAATTGTTAGAGAGTAACAATGATATGACTTGAGGGTTGATGCAATTGAATTATTGATTTTAGATCTCTGTTTTGGCTTCAATACTTGATCCTCCTTGATCATAATTTTCAATGCATCTCGATAAACTCATGATACTCTACTATCCTTCCAATTCACTTCCTTGGTTTATCTTTTCAATCCCATTCTTCCCTTTTTTTTAATCCCACAACTTGACCTTATACTTATATCTTTTTCTTTGTCAAGTCAGCTTGAATACACCTTCAAATATTCAATATTCATTCCTTAAGTAAGCTAGACTTAACAAATAAATTCATCAAACTAAATACGTTGATTCAAGAAAATCCTTCATTAGCTGACCCATCTCGGTCAACACTAACTCAGAAAAGACTTTCTTTGGTAATCGGGTGAAATCAGTTAATACTACATCTTGAATTAAATTCCTCTAGTAAATGAGTGATCTTGGTTAACACTGTATCTTAAACTGAATTCCTTTGGTAACCAAGTGTGCTCGATTAACACTAGTTCCATGCCAACTTCTCTTTGGTGCCCAAGTGAACTTAGTAGGCACTATCTTTGTGCAACTTCCTTTGGTGCTTGGGTGAAGCTTGACACATACTATCTATGAACTTGGTTTACTTTGGAATGCTTAGTTGATACTTGAAATTATCTTTATTGCTTGAGTGAGCTCGATAGACACTGACTGGCAAAGACTTGACATTTTGTGTAACATCAAAGACAATATACAATTGAATAATTGTTTTCAATAATCTCCCTCTTTTGCATTGATGGAAATACATGTCATGGTATAATGAAATTTTAGAGAAAAAGAAAAGTAAGGATGATATCCTTAGTTTCATTCTAATTCTCATCCATGAGAACTCCCTCTATCAGTGTGAGTTCCCTTTGACATCAATCTTTTTTTTTTGGAATGATTCTCTAATTATAGTTTCTCACTCTACCAATAAACTCTTCGTCTTTGACATCTTATGCCAAAAGCATAGTAAACTTTCCCTGTTTTAGTAAATTTCATTGATATTCATAGCTAATCCACTCTGCCTCTTTGACATCTCATGCAAAAGACAACATAATCAATGGACTTCTCATGTACCTAGTGTACTGATTCATATGCAACTTGCCATTTACAATACTGCATCAACTTGACTGATCTTCAACATGCTTGGTTGATGCATCACTAAAATTTGATTAGTGAGCTTCAGATAGGGGAATGACCCCTAGCTTACCTCTTAGATACAAAAATATATCTTTATATAATGGCTTGGTGGATATGTTTGCAATCTATTCTTTTGTATTCACATATTCCAATATTACCTCATCTTGTACCAATTTTCTTAAGAAATTATACTTTGTTGCAATCTTCTTAGTTTTGGTATTCATCATAGGATTCTTGGAAATGTTAATTTCACTAGTGTTATTGAAGAAAACAACAATTGGATCCTTGATCTCTTCCTTCGTACCTATCAACAACTATTTGAAGGAAACAATAATTGAATAATTGACTATTACAATAACATATTTTTCTTCTATTGTTGACTGAGAGATACAATTTTTCATCTTACTTTTCCAAGATACTAGCCTCTTTCCAAGAAATAATGCTCCACCTCTAGTGCTCTTTCTATCATCAATGCTTCCTACCCAATCAACAATAGTGAATGATTTCAGTTCATAGTTGCCTCCTTTCTTATACCACAAACCATAATCTTCAGTACCTTTAGATACCTCATGATTTGATTCTTTTAATTTCCATCATGTGATTTTCTTTTGGATTAGTAGAGAATCTTGCCATCATTCCAACTACTAATGTTATATTAGGTCTTGTATGCACCACATACTAAATTTTTCCAATCACTAATCTATATGTAGTCTAATCTACCTCTTTTGAGTCATTATCTTTGGAAATTTTATGTCCAGTAGACATAGGTGTTCTAACTAGCTAGAATCCTCCATTCCAAAATTCTTTAGTATCTCCTTGATGTACTTTGATTGAGTAATATAGATACCATCCTTCTTCTATTGAATCTGCAAGGCAACAAAGAATTTGATCTCTCCAAGCATTAACATTTCAAATTCCTTACTCATTTCCTCTAAAAAAGATTTGTACAAATCATCATTTCTAGTGAACAATGTATCATCCATAATGATTTTTGATAGCACAATCTTTTTATCTAGTCCTTCTTTAATGTATATGTTCTTGTTGTCATTAGTTCTTTGAAAAATAATCATTATGAGATACTTGTGCAATCTCTCATACTAGGCTTTGGGGGCTTCTTTAGGACCATATAAAGCTTTGTGTAATTGTAAACCATGTCCCTTTTGCTAGGATCGATGAAACCTTTTGGTTGCTCAATGTAGACATCCTCTTCTAAGATTCCATTTGAGAATGTTGATTTCACATCCATCTGATATACTTTGAATCCTTTGTGTGCAAAATATGCAAGGAGTGTTCTAACAACTTCTAGTCTAGCAATAGGAGCAAAATTTTCTCCATAGTCAATACCTTCCACTTGAGAATAACCCTTGCAAACTAGCCCTGCCTTGTTGCTTTAAACTTCTCCATTCTTGTTCAACTTGTTTCTAAATACCCATTTTAGGCCAATTAAATTTTTATCCTTGGGTATAGGAACAAGAAACCAAGTCTTGTTCCTTTCTATTTGATCAATTTCTTCATTCATTACTTCAATCCAAGTTTCATTTTCTACTACATCTTTGACAAATCTAGGTTCAAATTTAGTAAGCAAACATGTACTTTTTAGTTTGTTCCTTGTCATCATACCAACTGACTGATCTTAAATGATTTTCTTAGGTACATGATCCCTTTTGACATATCCAAAAAGTCTAGGTTCTTTCTCTCTAAGTTCACTAGGTTCACCATGATCTTCTAAATCATGCTCAGGTCTCAATGATTGTGACTCGGGTCCTTCAAACTATGACTTGGTTACCACTTGTTGAAACGTAGGTCCTTTTGACTATGACTCGGGTTCTTTTGATGACTCAGGTTGAATTGGAGATTTTGGGGACTTAGGTGGTGAAGGATGTTGACTCCTAATTATATTAGATGAAGTGTCAAACTCATAGTAAACAAAGTTTCTATAGTTTTTAGGTTCCTTATTGCTTTGTTCTTCACTCTTTTCTGTAAACTCATCAATCTTTACATGTGTACTTTCTATAACTTTATGAGTAGATAGATTCAAGCATTTTTATGCCTTGCTCTTATTTGAGTATCCAATAAATATGCCCTCATCACTTTTTACATAAAAATTTTCTTTTCTTGACTCCTTCAGAATATAACATTTTCTTCCAAATACTTTGAAATAACACACATTAGGTTTATAGCCATACCATAATTCATAAGGTATTTTCTTTGAATCTTTCTTCAATTGAACTTGGTTCTATAATCACCTAAAAATGGTCATCTAGACTATTAGCCCTCTTCTTAGCATTTTGGCTAAATCAATTAATCATTTGCCTAGACCAAATTGCTAAAAATTAATTAATTTGGCTATAGCCTATAGTTTTGACTATGCTATCCTAAGTTCATTATTTGATTGAAATAACATGTCCCTTTTTAATTAAATAAAAGACCCCATTCTTCTAACCCACTCAATGTGCACACATAAGACATTATTTCTATTTTGCAAATTATAAGAAAAGATTATTTTTGTCTCATATGCAAAGTCAAATATTTATTTATTGGTTGACTTGTGTGTGCACATGGATCAATCTCATTTTCAAATTCTACCCTCGATCATCCATCATTTGATCTTGATCTTGAGCATCCATACATCTTTAAAATAAAGAGCTCTCCCTTGTCAAAGGATCCACACTCTTGAGTATTGTTATGCTGTAATCTCTCATAAAGAAGAGGAGGAAAAACCACAGGGGGAAAACCCTCCCCCAAAAAGAGACAAGAAAAATAAAGAAATATGCATGTATGGATGGAGTAATCAAGACCCCTATTATGACATACATCATGCATATACAATATAGAATCCCTCCATAAGAAGGAAACAAGGAGAAATGAACTCCCCCCATAGTGAGTAATCTCATGCAAGTATGAAAAGTTATTGAAAAAAAAAGATAATCCAATGTCTAAAAATTACATTTCTCCACTTAGGAAGAAGATACACCAAATACAAATGCAAGAAGGCTTCCCATTGTGGATAGGAAGATGGAAGAAGAATCCATGTAAAGTATGTTGTTTTGAAAGTTTGAAGATGTGTCACCATGTCGTTGAATAATGAAGATGTCACAAACTAATCAAGATCAAGATTAATAATAGAAGGTGACAAGTGAGAAACTAATGGTAATTGCATCATGTAAGAATTGGGTTCAAACTCAAAAGAAAAGTATGTCTCCTCAAAAGAAGGAAGAGAAGAAAAGAAACCCCCCTCAATGTAGAATGTACACCCATGAAAGATTCTCTTTGATCAAAGCAGAAGCTACACCATGAAAACTAAAAAATGTTCCTCCCATTAGGAAGAGTCATAGGTATAGCAAAGATTCCTCCCCAATCAGTAGGAAGAATCCTCAAGATGTATGATGTCTTAGGATACTAACTAGGAATCTCCAACGCATGAGTATGATCGACCATGCAATATGACATCTCAAGTGAATTTGAGATTCATGTAAACCAATCTCCATTGACTCAAATGTCTTCTTTGAAATGAAAGAGACCTCCTACAAATGCTATAAGAAAGTATCCACAATCATGTCAAACTCAAAAGAAAGATCAAGTAGAGAATCATTAGGGTTAGAATGTTCCCTCACAATAACTAAAGAAGAACCATCTTCAATATAGAAAACATGCATATCATCAATAGTGTCTCCCATATCCTCAATGTAGGACTCCACAAGCATGCTTGTAATGCCTATCAAGAAGTCATCCCAAGGAGCTGCAATTGGAAGACTAGGAATGTCCTACTACACTAAATCACCTAAATCCATGAATATGTGAATACAAGCATCCTCAGAAATAAAACTAGATGTAGTGATCTCAACTGGAGAGGAAGGAGCTACAACTAGAGGTAAAAGATGTTTTGGGAATGGAGGAACATGTGGATCTCCATCAATCTCCCAAAGATAGATCCAAATATCATAAGGATCAATTGACTTCATGTCATCAAGTGAATCCATAACCTCCATATCCGTATGTAGATAAATTTCTTGACAAATGATTGTAATAGTATCATCATTGTATGAAAGTCCTTTCACATATGGCAATGCATTAAGCTCACTAAGATAAGCCAGAACTAATTCACTCAATTGCTTATAGTTTTGTTTTGTCAAGGTAATTAAAACATTCTCATCCATGATGTACTAATCAATGTACCCCACAATATGCAATGAATCAAGGAACCCCCCTAAATAGATGATTTGGCACTTTATATGTAGTGTAAATTCAAATTCCACTTACTCAATTTGCCAAAATGGAATTTTGACTATGATTATTACAACAAAAAATGTGAAGCAATAATAGACTCAATATAATTAGAACACAAGATCTCTAAAAGATCTAATCAAATACAAGTACCAAAATAGGCCAAAAAATGATCAAATATTGAAAGTACTATGTCCACTCAATATTACTCCAAACTAATATCATATCTAGAAAGTGGACAATAAATTATGCACTTTCAAAAAAAAAAGCACTTGAAATTGTGTTCATATGAGTCCAGATGAAACCTCCAAAGTTGGAAAAATTGAGATTTGAAATTTTCAAAAAAAATCAAAAACAAAGATCAAAAACAACCTGCACCAATGTGCAGATCATGAAATTCTACCCCATAATAAAAAAAATTGCTCAAAAAAAAGGATTTTATATATGGGAGATATCGTTGTTTCAAAATCACCTTTGTAATTATTTTTCCTGAATCACTATCATTGCACCTCCAAAAATCAAATGACTTTTGATTTCCCCTTACATATCCAATTTTGATGGAAAAAAATTGATTTAGGATTTTTTGGACCTTTTAAATGTAATGCCAACATTTTATTTGTAAAAATACGTTCCAATATTGATGTACAAAAAAATCTCTCCAATGGCTATGCAATGAACACTCCTTTGGCTTTACTACCATGTAAGAATTTGGTATAGCGTTGATTCCATGTAATATTTTTCCTAAGGAAAGACTAAAATGCCAAGATCTAGAATCTCAAGAGATAGCACAAGAGAGACAAGATATGATCAAATGAGAATGGATTAATCAAATAATTAGATTAATACATAATAGAAGTGCCTTGTATATAAAGGAAATCAAGATGACTAGGATTCATGCAAGAGATAAGCATAACAAATAAGCACATGTCCAGTAAGAGTGGATCATCCTCCATTATGCATTAATGTACATGAAATAATGATAGGACAAGAATAAAAAGATGTAACTCATAAAGAGATGTAGTAGAGAAGATGTGCTCTATTGGAGTGCAAACTAGTGTGTTCTCTACATGACAAATCATATGAATACGCAAACTCCTAAGTGTCTACATGACAACTAATATGAATATGCATTATCCTAAGTAAAATTAACTAAAATGTAAATAGTAAATGCTTATTTACACCAACAATATATATCTTCTTATTTATAGCTTGGCATATATAGGAGTATATATAGACATTCTCATATTAATCTATATAGCTTTTCATCTATTGTGTATATATATAGGTTTTTATATATATATCATTGGTCTATTTTGTTTTGTTTGAAAATATCTAGGTAATCTTTTAGTTTTTAAATTTTCATTATATTTTGTTTTAGTATTTAGTATTTTATTTTATATCTTTATCGATACTGTGGATTCTTGTTTTTAATCTAGTGGTCGAGTTTCAATGGTCATAGCTTCCTATCCTTTAGATACTTAAAGCCTTTTTTTCTTCTTCTTCTTATTTTTAGTTATTTATAGTTTCAGCATATACATACTTATATGTTTAACCTATAAATAAAAACTGACATATCTCTTTTCTGAGCTATAATTTTGGGCCTCTTTAGTTACTCATTCGCTTGTTTCATTTTTATCTAGTTGTCTCCTTGTTTGACTCCCATATTTTATTACTCTTTCCCTTTCTTGTTTTGTAAGCTTCCTTTGTTCCCCTTCTTTTATTCCTTCATGTTGATGCTAGATTTACACATTTTTGTATTCTATTCTTACTTCTCTCATCCTGATGATGGATCATAAAGTGTGATCTGAAATGTTCATGTTAAAAAATATACACAATCAAATCTATAAACAAAAATTCTTATTTCAAATGAATTCTAGAAATTTGATAGTGTTAATATACTTTGACTTGAACTTGTTTGCAAAAAACATGCCCCACAATCTATGAGTGCCAACAAGTTGAAGTGTCACAAATGCCAATGAATGGGCTATTTCAATGATCTCTGAGATGTCCCAATTTTCAATGTGTGATCATAATTTCTTTTGGAGAACACTGAATCAAAGTTATAGAATTTTGTAGTACCCACTAAACTTAGCTCATATTTGGATTTCTTGATCAATGTCTTAGATGTCTTTACTATGGCTGGGAAGACCCATGACTTGAAATATCAACATACATTTATAAGTTTTTCATTTTTATTGCTACCAAAGTGGATAATAAGAACCAAGATAAAGTAGAGCTTGGTATGTAAATCTATGCACTTGAATATCAAAATTTGATGATGATATCTGTCCTAATTTTAAATGGATGAGCTAATATTTTCTATACCTGCATGATGACTATGCAATGGATTGGAGGTGACATCCATTATGGTTGAGTGATTTGGAGGGTTAGTAGTCAACTGAGTGTTTCTTGATGGATATTTTCTTGGGTGCAATGGTCAGGGGGAGGTGGGATCCAAATGCAACTCAATCTTCTTCAACTTTTTGCGTACGTGATCAAATCTATGGAATATGATTGTTGCAAATAGATTAGGTGAGTGATGTTTCACCAAGAATCACTTGGGTCTGATTGCCCTCAAGTCGCAACATGTAGATCTCTCTTGGCTTGTGTGTACAAAAAGTGTTAGACTTATATAAACCCTTATTATCAAGAATGCCCTTGAAAGACAACATCTCAAGAAGCAGCTTATAGCTTTCCATTGATAGAAAACAAGAGCTATGAAGAATGGAAGATTCAAAGAGTAGAGGCAAGAGTGCTAATTATATCTAATAATCTAGAATAAAATGCAATGTAAATGCAACCTATTCTAAATAAAATGAAATCTTAAAAAGAGAGTTAGAAAGATTCCAAAGTAAGCTATGTGATCTAAGATAGAGCATAAAAGAAAGTTAAGAAAATAATCTCATTATGCAAGTAGAATGATAGCTAAGCTAAAGATGCAAGAGTGCAAGAATGATCCAAGTCCTCAGAAGCTCCAAAAATACCTAAAAATCCTACAACATAATCTTAGCATGAGAGTCTAAGATGGAGAATGAGGAGGGATCCCTCCTTTTAAAGATAAATGGACAATAGGGATTAAGAGGAAAAAGAGGCATAATCAAGGGAGGAGAATGTATCTTGAGTGATCCATGTGCACAAGCATCTCCACCAATCACAATCAATGATTGAATTTTGAGAGGGAAAGAATGTTGAAAACAATTGTTTAATTGTACATTTTCTTTGATGTTACACAATATGTCAAGTCTTTTCTAGTCAATGTTTGTCAATCTCACTTAGGTGATGAAGACAGTTTCCAGTAGCAACCCAGTATTCCAAAGTAAACCAAGTTCAGAGAAAGTATGTGTCGAGCATCACTCGGACACCAAAGGAAGTTGTAGAAAGATAGTATTTGCTTAGTTCACTCAGGAACCAAAGAGAAGTTGGCATGGAACTAGTGTTAACTAAGCTCACTTATTTACCAAAGGAATTCAATTTAGTATACAGTGTTAACCAAGATTACTCAGTTACCAAAGGAATTCATTTTAGGATGCAGTGTTAAATGAGCTCAGTTAGTTACCAAAGGAAGTCTAAAGAAATTATTTTCTAAGTGATTTGACTGAGCTAGGTCGACTAACAAGGGATTTTCTTGAATCAACATATTTAGTTTCATGAATTTATTTGTTAAGTCTAGTTGACTTAAGGGATGAATATTCAATATTTGAAGGTGTATTCAATCTGATTTGAAAAAAGAAAAAGATATAACTATAAGGTCATGTTGTGGGAATTTAAAAAAAAGGAAGAATGTGATTGAAAAGATAAACCAAGGAAGTGAATTGGAAGGATAACAGAGTATCCTAAGTCTACCAAGCTACATTGAACATTATGATCAAGGAGGATCAAGTATTGAAGCCAAAATAGAGATCTTAAATTAGAAATTAAGTTACATCAGCAATCAGGTTGCATTGTTACTCTCTAAAAATTGTAATAGTGTATCAAATCTCTTAACAGAGTTAGCTTAAAAACTATTTTCCAAATCCTCTAAAAAGGTAGCATTTCTAGATTAAAGTCTCTAAAGACCTCTAACAAGGCCACTCTTAATAGGATGAACTAAATCCTTTAACAGGGTCACACCTAACAATGTGTTTTGTAACCTTTAATAGGGTTGGCTCCTGACAGGGCTCACTTCAGAAGAGTGAAAAACAATAACTAGTTGTAATTGGTGGTTTTTCCTAAATAGGGTTTCCATGTTAAATCTTGGTGTTATATGTGTCCATGTTGTTTTCTTTATGTTTCTGCAACTAAGCTAATTGTGGTTAATAATATTAAACATCTTAAGAAGCATTTATTTCTGTGATTTTTGAGTATGAGTAATTTTTAGTGCTAACCGAGTTATAATAATATATATATTTTAATTAGTGTTTGGTTTTTATTTGTATTGACATTTAAGGGATTTTGGATTTATTTTAGTGGTAATTGATTCACCCCTCCCCTCTCAGTTACTCCTCTTATATTTCCAACAATTGGTATCAGAGATTTTGGTTCTTACAAAGAAGGTTTCAAGGACCTAAGCTAAAGATCATGATGTCTTACAAAAGAGAGATCCCCAAGCTAAACAAAGATAACTTCAAGGCATGGAAGAAATTGATGAGACTGCATTTGGAAACCATTGGAGGTTCAAGCCTAAAGTACCTAGACACCAAGAATGTGGCACCTACTGGAACTACAACTATTGAAGAAATTATAGAAAAGAAGAATCATAATATCATGAAGATTGATATTGCATCAACCCTCAACTACGCTAAATTTGATGAAGTCAAAGACTGTGGTATTGCCTATGAGATGTGTATCAAGTTGAAAGCTATTTATGAAGGAGATGATAATTTTAGAAGAGCTAAGGAAAAAAGTCTCAGAGGAAAATTTGATCAATTAAGGATGAGAGAAGATGAGAACATTGTAAAATACAATGATAGAATTAGAGCTAGTGTGTGTGTAATCAAAGCCTCTGGAGCAAAGATAGAAGATGAGATAGTGGTAAGCAAGTTTCTCAGAACACTTCTTCCTATATATGCAATTAGAGTTTTAGCAATTGAAGAGATGAGATGAAATCCCAAGAATGTTATAACATTGGATGTAGTAGTGGGAAGACTGACAACATTTGAATTAGATAATATGATAACTATGTTTCTAACACTAGCAACATTGAGTCTGCATTTCAAGCCAAGCTATCGCTCAAGAAGAAGGATGTAAAATCTATAAGTGGAAATTCTATAGTGAAAGTGAAGATGGTTCTAATGAATATCTTGAAGTCAATGAAGCACTACTTGAAATAATATTTCCCAAAAGCAAAGCAAAGCACAAAGGCAAGAAGGATTCAAAAGCTACAAAGACTACAAGGAAAAAGGTAAGAAGTCATGTTACATTACTAAAGATTCAAATAGTAGTGAAGAAGATGAAATGGTCTATATTGTTGTCAAGGATGAATCAGACAATGAGAATGATAAGATGGAAGTTATCTCACATGTTAGTGAAAATGACACATGGATAATTAATAGTAGTTGTTCTCACCATATGAATGGTGAAAAATTTAAATTTGAGAATTTGGTACACTATGATGGTGGAAGTGTTAGATTTGGTAATGATGAACCATGCTATGTAAAAGGTAAAGGTTGTATTTCACTAACCAACAATCTCAAATGAGATAATGCTTATTGGGTTGAAGGACTAAAGCATAATCTCCTTAGTGTGTCTCAATTGAATAATATTGGATTCAAGGTAGAAGTCATGAATGGAAAGGCCAATTTATTGGATGGGAAAGGACATCTAGTTGGAAATGGAAAGCAAACAAAAGGTAACCTATTCTACCTAGATCTAAATGAAAATTCATGTTTCCTAGCTCAAGTAAAAGAAAGTTGGTTATGGTATAAGAGGTTATGTCATATAAATTTTGATAACCTCATAAAAATAAGAGAGATCAAAAGGGTTGGAGGAATTCCAATTCTCAAGAAACCTAACATAAGCATGTACAAGAATTGTCAAATTGGTAAGATGGGAAATCCAAGCTTCAAGAGTAAGAATTACCATTCTGAAGAAATGCTAGAGTTGGTTCATATAGATCTATTGGCATAAAAATCTACATAGGAGATAAGTGCTTTATTTTATTTGTTGATGATTATTCTATAATGATGAATATTATGTACCTAAAGGAAAAATTATAAAATTTTCAAAAGTTCAAATGGTATCTAGCAAGAGTGGAGAAAGAAATAGGAAAGAAATTGAAATGTTTAAGATCAAACAGATGAGTAGAATTCATTTCTACTGAATTCAATTAATTCTGCAATGAAAGAGGAAACAAAAGACAAGTGTCTACACTTGGTACACCTCAGAAAAATGGAATAGCTAAAAGAAGGAATAGATAAATCATGGATTATGCAAGGTTCCAGATGATAGAGAAGAAAATTGCTATCAAATATTAGAAGGAAGAAATCAATAGTACTATAATTCATACCTTGAACCTATACACTAAGAAAGTGTGACACTCTAAACTCTTATATCCAAGGTACTCCATTAGTTTGGAACACTTGAAATTCAGCTTAGAGCTTCATATCCATGGAGTGCAAGAACTATACTTGAATGTGTGAGGGCTCTCAGTCAAGCCTTAGAGATACTTTTCTTGCTAGTAAACCATGCAATGGGAGGTTATTTGAGACAAAATACAAGAATGCAAATGTCCACAAAGGATGCCTCAATAATGCAATGCAAATGTGGATTAAACTAGTATGAATATGCAGAATATAGTTATGTTAACAAGAATGAGAATATTAGAAGCCAAACTAATTACTAGGTGATTTAAGCTAATGCAAAGAAGCTAACTACTATGCAATATGATTCTAAGCCAGCATGTGATGGATAAGAGAATGAGATAAGAAGTGTAATTTCTCCACAATAGCTTTTCAAGAATTCAAATGATAAACCTTCAGCATAACAATACTCAAGAGTGTGAATCCTTTGACAAGGGGAGAGCTCTTTCTTTTAAAGGTGTATGAATGGTGGAGATCAAGATCAAATGATGGATGATCAAGGGTGGAGTTTGAAAATGAGATTGATCCATGTGCACACACAAGTCCACTAATAAATAAAGAGCCGACTTTGCATGTCATAAAAAAAAGAGTTTTTTATTTTAATTTGCAAAATAGGAATAATGCCTTATGTGTACACATTGAGTGAGTTAGAAGAATGGAGTATTTTATTTGATTAAAAAGAGACATGTTATTTTAATCTAATAATGAACTTAGAATAACACAATCAAAACTATAGGTTATAGTCAAATTAATTGATTCTTAGCAATTTGGTCTAGGAAAATGATTAATTAATTTAGCCAAAATGCTAAGAAGGGGGCCAATAGTCAAGATGACTATTTTTAGGTCATTACATTTGCCCCTCTTTGACTAATGTGTGATTGATCTAAGAACACATTATGTCAAAGAAAACCAAGTAGGTAGTAATAGATAAAGAAATCTTAACCTGAAGAACAAAATGCATAAAAAGATAGCAAATCTTGAATATACAGCTTGATAGTTGTAGTACTAAACACTAGGATAGAGATGATGTTAGAATTAAAGAAGAATGCTAAAACCAAGTAAAGAAGATAGATTGAGAGCAAATGAAAAGATCAAACATATGTTCCTAAGAAATAGATAGCTGTAGAAAGCGATGATAGAGTATTTCTGCCCCCTCAGGATCAAAATTGAAATGAGGTAAGGGGAATATAGAAATGAGCTAGATATGAGAAAATTGAGATATATCAAATTTCATGATTTAAGATAGGTGATTAGAACCAAAGAGTGACCCATAAGGAAATGATTTAATGCCTTAGTTTGACTAGAGTTGACCATAAAGGGTAAAGCATGAAAGCAAGGTCAAATGGAGTAGAAAAGATGATTTAGACATGAAAATATGAATTGGAGCAGATATGAAATGTAGAAATGATGAAAACATGAAGAAATGAAGATGCCCTAGCAATGATTCAAAGATTAGACCTTAAGAGGTCAGCTAACTACATAGAAGGAGGTAGAAATTTAAAATTGTGATTTTGATTATCAAGATGAACTTGGATTTTGATTTTGATCTTGAAAATGGATCTAGGACATTAAAATTATATAAGATGTCATAATTTTATATAGATATAATGATAAGATAGCAAAGAGATGAAGCAAAGGATCAAGAAGATGAAAAGACATGATCAAGAAGAAAGTGAAGAAGATATGAGCAGTTATCCAACAATGTCTAAAAAAGATGAAGAGAGAGCTCTCCCCATATGTAGGAATGCAAGACTAAGATAGAAAATGAACCTATAATGAAAATAATATGCAAAGTAGGTTACTAGCAAGAAACACATAACATTTTGACTCTAATTTCATCATTGAGCACTTATTAAGGACATCATAAGATCATACAACCTTCACTAGCATAACTATGAGGATATGAATATGATCGATATTAGATAGGAATGTGGAAATCCAATCTAAGCATCAAAGATATATAAGTCAAGATGACTACACAATTAGATTCCCTAAGTTTAAAGACTACACCTGTATCAAGGTATAAGTACCAAGATAATCCCCAAGTGGGATCTTACAAAAATAGTTAAGGATGATACTTTTGTGAGTTAAAATGTCAAGTAGGACAAGCATGATTTCTGTAAACACTATAGATGAACAAAGTATACCCACAAGTAGAAACAAGAAAACATGCCACATGACCCCAGTCTTCTAGTCCATGATATCTTCGAAAGACTATTAGGGAGGGAACACATAGCAAACAAATCATCATAGACAACACACAATGTAGATAAAATTCATCATAGCTCAGTCAATTAAATGTTTACATGTGTGTGTGTAAGTCACTTAGCCATTTCTTCAAGACTTGATTCTGATAGTGAGAAATATCACAACATCCAAGACTATAGGTAAACTATCTAAAAAGTGTTGAGAAACACTTGATTCCAAGGGGGTAGTGTTGAGAAATATTGTTTTGTGTATTGCCAAAGAAACCCTAGTGTACAAAGAATACTCAATAGGCTGAGTAGTTGTGCCCCTGAGTCTAGGACGAGGAACATTTCCAAGCCAGGAAATGTGTTGCAAAGTGACTAATTGAGACTGATAGACATAAGTGCAAGGGTCTCAAGTAGCGCTTATTTCTAGGTTTTCACCATTTGGTATATTTTTTTAGGACTTTTTTTTCAATTTTTTTTGTATTATTAAATTTTTTGACTTTTTTGGTGATATATCAAAATGTATATTACTAGGTTTTCACTATGATGGTCATTTTTTCAGGACATTTTATAATTTTTATGATTTTTCTAGGATCAATACGTATGTACAAAAGAACTGAGCAGTAAACCTCTAAGCATAGAACTTCTTCAGATGTAGGACATTGATAGGCTTCGCTATTTGTTCCCCTTCTGGAGTAGAAAGATGATAGGTATTAGACCCAAATGTTGTTGTGATAATGTACAAGCCCAACTAGTTAGGTTCAAACTTCCCTTTCTATTCTTGGTTTAGTTGATTCTTAGGGTTTTCTCTTAGCACAAGTTCACTTAATTCAAACTCATGAGGATGAACTTTCTTGTTATACTAAGTAGACATGTGCTTTTGATAAGACCTCATGTGATCAAAAGCAACCTTGCAGCATTCATCAAGAGTTTCCAGTTCCTGTACTCACATAGCCCTATGGTCTTCATCGATTATCAACCCATGTAAGGAGAGTTACAATAAGGGGATCTCAAACTCTAAGGGGAGATAGCCTTAAAACCATTGACTAAAGAAAAAGGCATGGTCCCTATAGGAGTACAGATGATAGTTCTATAGGCCTATAGTGCTAGATTGATCTAGTCCTTCCAAAATTTGTGAACCATTTAGTACAAGATTTTGAGAAATGTTTTGTTGGAGGCCTCAACTTGGCCACTCCCTTTAGAATAGTAGATGGAGTACCAATGTTGTTTGGCTCTAAATTTTTCTTGCATAGTTATTTGAGGTCCTTGTTCTTTAATTGTCCTCCATTATAGGTAATAGTAGAGGAAGGAATGCCATAATGACAAATGATGTGGTTTAATATAAACAAGGAAACATTTTTATTTGTAGTAGTAGATAGTAACACAGCCTCAACCCATTTGATGAAATACTTAGTTGTTGTAATGATGAACTTATGCCTAGTAGATGAACTTGGATGAATTTTGCATACCAAATCAAAGGCCCATTGCTGAAATGGCCAATATGTCATAGAGGGAATAAGCTCACATCTAGGAGCATGAATTAAGTTTCCATGAAGTTGACATTTCTTATAGAACTTAACATAATGAATAGCGTTAGCTTGCATGGTTGGCCGATAATAACTCACCCTAAGCAATTTCCAAGCAAGTGCAAAGCCATTGGAATGTGCCCCATAAATGTCATCGTGGACTTTAATGAGTGCCTTTTTGGAATCTTCTAGCTTTAAAAACCTAAGTAGTGTTCCATCTAAGCTCTTCCTATACAAGTCACCAAAGACCAAAGTGTAATATGAAGCATTACGGAGGAGTTGGCATTTTTGGTTGTGTGTGAGGGTTTTAGGAATAACTTGATCACACATGTAAGAGAAGATAGCCACATAGCGATAGGAATTGTGACCTACAATAGTGTAGATCACATGGTTATCTAAGGAATCATAGGCAAGATGACATAGTTCTTCCACCAGGAACTCAAATCGTGATTCATGTTCTTGCAACTAGAGGATAGATGCTGGAGTAGCCATGGTGTTGGAAACCTTGTTTTCTGTTCTAGGAATGTGTTGGAATGTTATAAAAGTGAAATAGTTCCTTAGAGCATCAATCAACTTCTTGTAAGGTATCAAATTGTCATCCTTTGTTTGATATTCATTATTTACTTAATTTATGAAATTTTGAAAATCTCCATAGACATGCAATTCAATGATTCTCCATCCAAGAGCCATGTTGATCCCATTTGTTAATGCCTCATATTTTGTAATGTTGTTGGTGTAAGGGAATATGAGTTTGTAGGATTTTGGGATTATATAACCATGAGGTGAAATAAACAAGAGACCAACTCTAGCTCCATTCTATGTATGAAAACCATCAAAGCAAATTTTCCAAGTTCTCTCAGTGATGTACATAATTGAAGCATCTAGAAACTCAATTTGCATAAGCATTGTATCTTCCAAATGAAAATCAACCAATTGGTCAGCTATGGCTTGCCCCTTGATAGCTTTGTCTTTGACATACTGAATGTCAAATTTAGAAAGAATCATCATCCATTTAGCCAGGTGGCTGGTAAGTGCAACTTTACTTAACAAGTATTTTAGGGGATCAATTTTAGAAATTAGGTGAGCTGTATGTGCCAACATATAATGTCTGATTTTTTTGGGAGGAAAAGACCACTGCAAGGAAATATTTCTCAATGTTGTTTTAGTTCATCTCATAGGCCACCAAAGTGTGACTAATGTCATATATAACACATTCTTTTCTGGTCTCGTCACTTTGTGCCAATAATGCTCCTAGAGAGGGATCTGTAGTTGAGATATATAAAATCAAAGGTTTTTCTAGTATGGGTGGCATCAATAGTGGAGGTTTAGCCAAGTATACTTTGATTTGATCTAGGCTTATACAAAATCAAAGGTTTAGCCAAGTGCCCTTTGATTTGGTCTAGACTTTGTTGAAAAATCTTCATTCCAAATATGAGTAGAGCCTTTATGCAAATTCTTGTTAAAATATTGAGCTTTATCAACCAACTAAGAAATGAATCTTCTAAAGCATTGTAGACATCCTTGCATACTTCTAATTTGACTAATATTTCTTGGAGGAGGCATTTCCATGATTGCTTGTACTTTTTCAAGATCAACATCAATACCTTTTGCTGATATAGTGTAGCCTAGCAATTTTCCAAATGTGACACCAAAGTCACACTTTTTTGGATTCATCCAAAGTTGAAATTGTTCCATACAATCCAAGATTAAATTAAGGTCATCAAGATGTGTGTCTTTTTTTTAAATATTTTGCTAGGGTGTCATCAACATAATCTTTCATATTTTTATGCATCATATTGTGGAAGATGGTGGTCATTGCTCATTGATATGTAGCTCCAATATTTTTTAGCCCAAAGGGCATGACATTCTAGTAGAAGGCACCCTAGGCACATGTAAAGGTAGTCTTTTCTTGATTAGTTGGAGCAATCTTAATTTGGTCATACTTAGGAACCTCTATATCCTTAGGAAATGGCAGCATGTATAGATTCCTATCAAATGGAAGAGTGCAAATTGATTTAACAAATGATGTTTTAGGTGGCTCTTTTGAAGTTTGCAGTTGTGCAAATTGTTTCCTTACTTCTTGTATTTCTTCCCTATAGATTTTAGCCTCAGTGGGCTCTCATTTTGGAATTATATGCTCAACATCAAAACCTTGAGGGAGTTTCCATTCCCTAGCTACCATGTATCAGAAGTATTGGTCTCCATTTTCCTCTAAGGCTCTAAGCATTAGTTTTTAGGCAAAGCCATCTTGTTGAAATTTGATCACGTCTTCACTAGTTACTTCTTCATCACTATCATGATGGGATGGTTTAGGTGGTGAAGGACATGTGCCAGAAGCAACTCTAGGAGTCCTTGGTGGCGTGTGATTTCCATCATTGCTCTCAAAAGGATTTCGAGGACAAGTTCCTTTATATCCTTCATAGCGTGCATGATTATCAGTTTCAACTTGTTGTTTTTCTCTTTCCATAGCATATATAGCCTCCAAAGTCTTTTGGGTTTCTGTGCTTGTGCTTCTAAGTGACGTTTAATTTCATCAAGGTGTACCATAGTGACTATACCACTCGTATCCTTAGGTGTCTCAGAGGGTGTACCAAATGGATTTTCAAAACTATAAAGTGGGTTGTGCCAAACATTGGCCATTTGTGTTTGAGAAAATTCAAGATTCTTATCACAAGGTTTCTTGCAAGGACGTTTGGGTGGTGTTTCCAATAGCTTTAAAATGAAAGGTGTGTGGCTATCGTTGCTAACTTGATATCTAGTTGTGACTAGCATGTAAAGAGTTGTCTTTCTTTAGTAGGACAAGAAAAGTGAGCCAAATTTGAAGCTTTTATGATCAAGACTAGTCATTTGTCCAAATGTGATAGATGACTTGTCAAACAGTGCTCAAGATCTTATAGTATGGGTGACTCAAGTCGAGCGAACGAGCGAGAAGCTCAATAGAAGATAGCTAGAATTAAAAAAAAAAGCTGAATTTTGATAAGTGATTCATCAAGATGTTTCAAGACTTACATTCGACGGACTAAACCCATCTTTTCAACCTAGGACGAATTCCTCACACACTGATATGTAGCTAGGATCAAGGGTGACCAACATGACGCTCCTTAGACCAAAAAAAATCCAACTGCAAACTCTATTTTTGACCCAAGGTAACTCTAGGTGATATTTTCTTACAAGAAGGGTGACATAAGTTTAGTATATAGTGTCTCGCAATAGAATTTTAACATGGGTGTGACACTTTTTGTTTAAGCAACAGATATTATAATTGAGTGCGACAAAATTTTAGAAGCAGTGTGAAAAAATTTATTACAAACCTATGACAAATTTTTTTGGGTAAAATCTATTGCGCGATATTTCTCATGAGAGTGTGTGATAGAGTGCGAATTTTGTGCAAAAAAAAGGTCAAGTTTTGATTTGAAGTTCATTTCAATTTTTTAATCAGACAGTTGTTTCAATCAAACAGTGTTTTGTTTCAGTTCGTATCAATAAACAACAAGGTTTGCAAACATTAAGTGTTTTAACATGTCTTAAAACAATTGATCAAGGGTAAAAACAACCTTGTCAATATGCATTTGGGATATCAGAACAACCTTCCTAACAACTTTTATCAGAATGTTTATGTTGCAAGAACGTTAACACTGGTCAAAACATCGAAAAAAATAACCAAGCAATCTACCTTAGAGTCATGGTTCATTACTCAACAACTTGACCCACACTTGATGCTCCTTCACCTCACACCAAGTGGTTTCTCACAAGAGATATTGGCTTTGTCATGAAAGTTCAATAAGCACAACCAAGGGAACACATATGGTGAGTGTAAAATCTTGGGGTGATCCGAGTAGTCCACTAGGATCGATCCTTGCACCAAGAAGTTGAGCGGCTAAAAAGGGTAGTTACTAACTTAAGGTATTTAAATAGGGCTTTTGGGCTTTTGTTCATAGTTTTCCTCTTGCTCCCAATTACGGGACACCTCACCTTGCGATGAGTAATCAATCTCACGACCACAAGAGTACCTTAAGCATTCTTGCCTAGTGATCTCCCTATGGTTGAAATCCCATAAGCGATCACACTAGGCAAAGACAAACACTATGTCTACCAAGGTTTTGTGTCCTTGATAGCCTTGAGTTTATAGTGGGTTGGAAGAGCCAGGTAATCTGCTTGTCCCCACTTGGGTCATTCCTCTCAGGTTGTCTGAGAGTAGGCCCTCTAAAAGATTCTAACTACACAAAGAATGGATCAACTTCCAAAAGTCAAGATTTTTGATTCACCACAAGGGTAAAAAGCATACTTTCCTATTCCAATCATTTTTTCCCAAACACGCTAGGAAGATTCAGTTACCCCTTGCTTTTGAAACCAAATGGCAAGTCAAGATTTCTGATTCACCACAAGGATGAAGATCATACTCTCCTATTACCAAAAGAATCCAATTACAAGTTTTATGTGCCTATAAACAATGAACAATTATTCAATATCAGACATAAAAACAAAAATCAAGCAAGTTTGGGTTTTTATGCTTAGGGCAGCCCTACAAACAATGTTAGTAGCCCTTGCACATTTGAAGCTTTGACATGCATTCTTTTGTATGCAAGGTTTCAATTTTTTCTTCACAAAGAGGGAAACCTGCAATCACAACTTGTTAGCCCACAAGTTAGCATGAAATAATCACAAAAATTGCAAACTAGACCTCTGTAAAATAGCCTAGAAATATGCTAAAAAACAACAGTCAGCCAGCTAAGAAGAAATTTGATCAAATCCCTCAAGAAATGAGCAAAACTTGTCAGGTGATACTTGTTGCTGAACAAATGTTGCACGATAATTTATAGTATATAAAGGCGACAGTTTTTGTGTAGATGATAATTTTTCTTCAGCCGAGCAACAGAGTTTTGCACAAAGGGTGACAGAATGTAGGCTTCAAGTGCGACACTATTTCCAAAAAGTGTCGCACGATAGTACTGTGAACTGTCGCACAAAATTGGAAGAATGTCGCCCAACACTATGACTGTAAAAAAGAAGAAAGAAAAATAGTAAAGGAAATGCAAGTGAAAATAAGGAAAGGTAGGGCAAAATGTACAATCTGGCCCCACGTTGGGTGCAAAAAATGTACATTAGAAAAGGTGCACTTCTCTAAACCATTCTATCTGAGGTTCTCCATAGATTGGAAAACTCGAATGCCGACATAAAGCTCCCTAGTCATGGAGTGCAAGGGGCATACAAATGAGCATATAAGAGCTCTCAGCTGAGCCTCAGAAATGCATCCCTTGCTAGTAAACCACGAAATGAGAGATTCTTTAGATAAGGGCAAGAGTGCTAGTATCAAAGAACTCTTGGATCATGCAATGCAAGAATGAAACTATATTAGGATGAGATGCACAATGCAAGCTATGCTAAAATGAGATGGGAATGTCACAAATCCAACTATTAAGCTATGTGATCTAACTATTTGCAAAGAAACTACACTAACATGCAATATGATCTTAAGACTAATATAAAGTGGATGAAAGAATGAGACAAGAAATGAGAAGTTCTCCACAAAGCTCTAAAAAAATCTGTTAGAAAACCTGCAGGATAACAATATTCAAAATGACGATCGATCTTTTGAGGGAGAAATCTCTCTCCCTTTTAAAGTCATACGGATGGTAGAGATCAAGATGAAGATGGTGGAATTTGAAAATAGGAGTGGTCCATGTGCACACACAAGTCAACCAATAAAATATAAGTTGACTTGTCATATAAGACAAAAGTCACAAAGCCTTTTCTTTTAATTGAAAAATAGAAAAAGGACTTTATGTGTGCACTTTAAGTGGGTTAGAAGAATGGGGTGTTTTATTTAATTAAAAGGGGACATGTTCTTTTAATCAAATAATGAACTTGGGATAGCATAGTCAAACTATAGGTTATAGTCAAATTAATTGATTATTAGCAATTTGGCCTAGGTAAGTGATTAAATTAAATTAGCCAAAATGCTGAGAAGGGGGCTAATAGTCTAGATGACCATTTTTAGGTGATTAAAGGTACCATGGTTGAGTGGGAGTTTTTTGGCATTGATATATTTATTGAGTGTTTGTAGATATTGAAGGTTTGTCTTAGATCTTATTGCTGCAGAAGCGACTTTGGCATTTGCATGGTGCACTTGTTATCTTCATGGTGTGTGAAGATGGTTAGATCTTGAGGACTCATGGAGTTCTTGGTTATCTTCATGGTGTGTGGAAATGGTTCTTCCTGGTATGTGGAGATGTTTTTCTTCATGGTGTGTGGAGATGGTTGCATCTTGAGGACTCACAGGGTTCTTGGCAAAGGTGTGGTTTATGCTTTTATTTGGCATGTTATCCTTGGTGTGAGGATAATTTCATTATTATGTCATGGTATACTCTTGATATGCATTTAGAGTTGTGACATGTTATGATATGTTCATATGGAGCATGTTATCTCTTTGGTTGAGATAGTTAGATCATGTTGTCATGTTTATGTTCCTGAGGCCATGGTTGGAACTTTGACATTGATCTTGATTTAGTTTCTTGGTATTGAGTACATTGATCATAAGCTAGATACTTCATGATATTGTATTGTTGCATTTGGAGTTGGCATGGATTGATTGGTTATAGGTTCTCATGGATACTTAGAGATAGTGGTGATGCTGATTTCTCTTGGATTAGAGAAGTATTTGTTGGGATGGTTGATGGTTTCAGCAGGAAGCCTGAGGGGTAGTCACCTGATATGGACTTGAGAGGAGATTTTTCTTAGATAAGTCTTGGTTGGAGACTTGGATATCTTGATGAGCATTCTCATTCCCCACGCCTTGTCTACTTAGCAGTTTGCTACTTGAGAGGTATAGCCCATTGTTTCTCTTAGTTGCATTATATTTATGCTTGTTTTTCATGGATATGGATCTTGAGCTATGACACATGAGTTAGTTCTAGAGGGTTCATTTGAGAGATGGTTTAGCATTGGTTATCTCCATTTGCATATGTTGTTATCTTGGTTGAGTTTGGGAGATGGTTTTATATTGGGCATTTTTCTTGGATTAGGAATTATTATTCCTTGGTTTAGGAATGGTTTATGAGTTTGATCTTGAGCTATGACACATGAGTTAGTTCTGGAGGGTTCATTTGAGAGATGGTTTAGCATTGGTTATCTCCATTTTTATATGTTGTTATGTTGGTTGAGTTTGGGAGATGGTTTTATATTGGGCATTTTTCTTGGATTAGGAATTATTATTCCTTGGTTTAGGAATGGTTTATGAGTTTGATCTTCTTGTGAGAGGTTTACATCCATGATTAGTTATATGGTATGGTTGGGTGTTGTTGAGGCTTCTTGTTGGGGTTTAATAGAGGAGATCATACTTGCACAGTTTACATCTAAAGGTGTGTGTAGAAGGACATGATACAAGTTATGATTTGTATGGTTTCTTTGGTCTTGGTTATCTTCTTGGATGTTCAGTTTTGCCTACGTTGGATTTGAGATTGGTTAGAGATTGTGATCACTGATTTGTGCTCATGTATGTCATGAGAGAGATGACATGGTTATTCTTTTATCTATTTCCTCTATTGGTTGTGGAGAACTTGAGAGAGCATTGGAGACTCATTACGAGAGTTTTTCTTGCAAGATATTAGTTTATATATTGTGGATGTCCTTGATACTACATGGATTCACTTCTTTGAGATGTTGTGAGTGGATTGGTTATAGATTTGACATTATCTTTTGCAGTGGGAGCTTCTTGGTATATATGTGGTAGGTATTACTCTTGAGGGTTGTGATTGTAGGTTGCAGATTGGATATGTTGATGATGTGAGATTCACTTGGTATACCTTTGAGGTATGGATAGTTGGATGGGTTTGGCACTTGCTGTGGGCACTATTTCAGCTATGGATATTTTGGCAACTACGGATACATGTGATTACCTTTGGATCAGGTTTTTTTGTGCTTGGAATCTCAATTGGTACAAGATTTTATGATCTTCTAATGCGACAGGTTGGGTGGCTTTCTCTTTGGATGGCTTCTATGTATGTCAAGTGGCAATGGCATAATAGGAGGTGAGATCATTCATGTTTGAGATGCTGGATACTTTGATTTTGTTGTAGGTACTAGGATGGAGCACTTGGTGTATTTTGATCCATGATGGTGGATGTGCTGGGAGGGATTGTTCCCTTGTTCATTTGTGTGGCTATGAATTGACCCTATGCAATGTATACAACAAGTGGGAGATTGTTGAGATAATGGGTGTTGCACACATTGCATAATATTGTTATATTCTATTATTTTATTTTATTATGTAATGTTGTGCCTAGATGGATGTGTAAAATGTAAAGATTCCCATGGAATATTCTTGATGAGTTGTATTGTAACATTGTGAAAATATTTTATGTAATTATTTAATATTGGGAAAAAGAATTAAATGCCCAATATTAAATGTGGGGTCAGTGGGTTAGGTAGCACATGGTTTATGTAATACCACTTAGTGATTTTGTGGGACTTGCTACTATATATGTAGCCACAAGGGTAGTTGTTGTAAATAAAAAGTAAGAGTGAGAAAGGCAAGAGTCGAGCGAGACAAGGCTTGACAGGTTAGCCAAGGGAGCATTTGTGAAGGTTGAAAGCATGACATGGGATGTGTGGATTCATGCTTGTTCACATAATTTGCTCAGTTGTTTGTGGCTATGGCTTTGAAGGCTTCCATGGTTGTATTGCAAAGGTGTTTTTTGCTGAATAATACATGGTGATGGATGCTTTTGGAGGTTGGGTTTTTCCCTCAATAAGGGTTTTCCAGGGTATATCTTGTGTCACAATTTTGTGGCTATGTTGTCTAGTCTCTTGCATGTGAATTTTAATTTCGTATTTATTTCAGATCTATTATGGGTTATGTGGAAATAGTTATTATTCTTTATTGCCAAGTTTCCTTACAAGTGGTATCAGAGCTATGGTTTTATTATCATAAACCTAGATTGAATCTATGGGAATGCATGAGAGGATAAAAGAAAATGGCAAGATATATGAATGATTTATTGCAGATCTGAGAGTTTTGGATTTTCTGTTATGATGGGACGTTAAAATATTTGGGCATGCGAAATTTTTTGGACAAAAGATTTTTCAGATGTTTCATTTAAATGAGGGTTTTAGGGGGAGCTTGCAGAAATGACCTCCTGGGTAAAAACAGACCTCACCATTGGATCTAGGTCGACATTTTCATAAATTTTGATATATAATATGCCTTAGTTTGGCCATGCATAGAAGAAATGAAAGAGTTTTTTGGAATTTTCGTCACAAAAAAATTAAAAATAAATAAAATGAAAAATCACAATGAAAATGGTAAAAAGATCGTCTTAGTAAAATGTCCATAACTTTCTCTTAGAATATCAAATTTTAGAGTTCTTATAGGTGTTGGAAAGCTAATTCAGAGCACTACAACATGGTATAAGTTTGGTTCTATGATTTTGACATTTTGTTAGGTTTTAAGAGCCCTAAAGTTAGATGTTGTTTATTTTGAACACAAATTAGGGCAAAACTTGGTCATACAAATTCGGATTTTGGACTTTGAGTAGTCAACGGAAAGGTTTTGGAGAGCTTTACACATTGGTTTAGATTTGCTGTAGTTTGGCATAATTTATTTGGTGATATATTGATTTGAACAGTTTATAGATATATTTTGACTATGGTAACATTGTGAGTTTATGGCATTGGAGATTTAAGATTTGATGTCATTGTATACTTAGTTCATATTTCAATTTGGTCTCATGATGATATGGTTATCAGTGTTTGATTTGGATATGTATGATGACTTGTTAGATCTAGAAGTTGTGTAGTGTTGTAAGCGGTCTATACTTACAGGTTGCATTTATGGCTTGGTTATGGGTTGTCTTTGCCTATTGATCTTTCATTATTGATGCATATTCATATTGGTGGCTTGGATTTGGGTTGTTTATGCCCTAAGTCACATGATTTGCTGATTTTTTCTTCATGTAGAAGGGATGAGATATTGTTACTAGGTATAGTCATGGTGGAGGATTGTGGTTGACTATTTTATGCTGACAGGTTGGACATATTAAGAGCCAGATGCTCAATTCATGGATGTGATCATGGTGCCATAGATTTTGGCATGACATGATTGGATATATAGATACATCCTTGATGTTCATTAGCTTGGATTTTTTTGATTCAATTATGGTGGTATATCTTCTTTGTTGAGGATCATGGTTATTTAGTTTCTTTTGAGGAGCTCATGATGTGCACTTTGAGTTCTTTGATGGTTTGATACCTTGATTGATTCTCATGGTTAGAGGATGGTTCTTCATCATGATGTCATGGATAACTTGGATACACGATTTAGTGGGAGCTTGTGACAGTGATGGGGTGACAATGCAAGATTAGTTCCTAGTTTGGTTTGGATCTTCATGTAGGAGATGGATTTTATGATGTCATAGGTAACTTGGTACTATACACTAGAAAAGGTGCACTTCTCTAAACCATTCTATATGAGGGTCTCTATCGATTGGAAAATGTGAATGTTGACTTAGAGCTCCCTAGTCATTGAGTTCAAGGGGCATACAAATGAGCATATAAGAGCTCTTAGCTGAGCCTTAAAAACACAACCTTTGCTAATAAACCACAAAATGGAAGATTCTTTAGACAAGAGCAAGAGTGCTAGTCTCAAAGAACTCTTGGATCATGTAACGCAAGAATGAAACTATATTAGGATGAGATGCGCAATGCAAGCTATGCTAAAATGAGATAGGAATGTTACAAATCCAACTATTAAGCTATGTGATCTAACTATTTGCAAAGAAACTACACTAACATGCAATATGATCTTAAGACTAATATAAAGTGGATGAAAGAATGAGACAAGAAATGAGAAGTTCTCCACAAAGCTCCAAAGAAACCTGTTAGAAAACCTAAAACATAACAATATTCAAAATAAGGATCGATCCTTTGAGGGGGAAAGCTCTCTCCCTTTTAAAGTCATACAGATGATAGAGATCAAGATGAAGATGGTGGATGATCAATGATAGAATTTGAAAAGAGGAGTGATCCATATGCACACACAAGTCAACCAATAGAATATAAGTTGACTTGTCATATAAGACAAAAGTCACAAAGCTTTTTCTTTTAATTGCAAAATAGAAAAAGGACTTTATGTGTGCACTTTAAGTGGGTTAGAAGAATGCGGTGTTTTATTTAATTAAAAGGGGACATGTTCTTTTAACCAAATAATGAACTTGGGATAGCATAGTAAAACTATAGGTTATAGTCAAATTAATTGATTATTAGCAATTTGGCCTAGGTAAGTGATTAAATTAAATTAGCCAAAATGATGAGAAGGGAGGCTAATAGTCTAGATGACCATTTTTAGGCGATTACAGGTACCATGGTTGAGTGAGAGTTTTTTGGCATTGATATGTTTATTGAGTGTTTGTAGATGTTGGAGGTTTGTCTTAGATCCTGTTGCTACAGAAGTGACTTTGAAATTTGCATGGTGCACTTGTTATCTTCATGGTGTGTGAAGATGGTTAGATCTTGAGGACTCATGCAGTTCTTGGTTATCTTCATGGTGTGTGGAAATGGTTCTTCCTGGTATGTGGAGATATTTTTCTTCATGGTGTGTGGAGATGGTTGCATCTTGAGGACTCATAGGGTTCTTGGCAAAGGTGTGGTTTATGCTTTTATTTGGCATGTTATCCTTGGTGTAAGGATGGTTTCATTATTATGTCATGGTATACTCTTGATACATGTTTAGAGTTGTGACATGTTATGATATGTTCATATGGAGCATGTTATCTCTTTGGTTGAGATAGTTAAATTATGTTGTCATATTTATGTTCCTGAGGCCATGGCTAAAACTTTGACATTGATCTTGATTTAGTTTTTTGGTATTGAGTACACTGACTATAAGTTGGATACTTCATGATATTGTTATGTTGAATTTGGAGTTGGCATGGATTGATTGGTTATAGGTGCTCATGGATACTTAGAGATAGTGGTGATGCTGATTTCTCTTGGATTAGAGAAGTATTTGTTGGGATGGTTGATGGTTTCAGCAGGAAGTTTGAGGGGTAGTCACTTGATATGGACTTGAGAGGAGATTTTTTAAAGATGATTCTTGGTTGGAGACTTGGGTATCTTGATGAGCATTCTCATTCCCCACTCTTGGTCCACTCGGCGGTTTGCTACTTGAGAGGTCTAGCCCATTGTTTCTCTCAGTTGCATTATATTTATGCTTGTTTTTCATGGATATGGATCTTGAGCTATGGTACATGAGTTAGTTCTAGAGAGTTCATTTGAGAGATGGTTTAGCATTGGTTATCTCTATTTGCATATTTTGTTATGCTGGTTGAGTTTGGGAGATGGTTTTATATTGGGCATTTTCTTTGGATTAGGAATGGTTATTCCTTAGTTTAGGAATGGTTTATGAGTTTGATCTTCTTGTGAGAGGCTTACATCCATGATTAGTTATATGGTATGGTTGGGTGTTGTTGAGGCTTCTTGTTGGGGTTTAATGGAGGAGATCATACTTGCACAGTTTACATCTAGAGGTGTGTGTAGGATACAGGTTATGATTTGCATGGTTTCTCTGGTCTTGGTTATCTTCTTGGATATTCAATTTTGCCTATGTTGAATTTGAGATTGGTTAGAGATTGTAATCACTGGTTTGTGCTCATGTATGTCATGTGAGAGATGACATGGTTATTCTTTTATCTCTTTCGTCTATTGGTTGTGGAGAACTTGAGAGAGCATTGAAGACTTGTTACGAGAGTTGTTATTGCAGGATATTAGTTTATGTATTGTGGATGTCCTTGATACTACATGGATTCACTTCTTTGAGATGTTGTGAGTGGGTTGGTTATAGATTTGAAATTATCTTTTGCAGTGGGAGCTTCTTGGTATATATGTGGCAGGTATTACTCTTGAGGGTTGTGATTGTAGGTTGCAGATTGGATATGTTGATGATGTGAGATTCACTTGGTATACCTTTGAGGTATGAATAGCTGGATGGGTTTGACACTTGCTGTGGGTGCTATTTCAGCTATGGATATTTTGACAACTACGGATACATGTGATTACCTTTGGATTAGGTTTTTTTGTGCTTGAAATCTCAGTTGGTACAAGATTTTATGATCTTCTAATGCGACAGGTTAGGTGGCTTTCTCTTTGGATGGCTTCTATGTATGTCCAGTGGCAGTGGCATAATAGGAGGTGAGATCATTCATGTTTGAGATGCTGAATACTTTGATTTTGTTGTAGGTACCAGGATGGAGCACTTGGTGTATTTTGATCCATGATGGTGGATGTGCTGGGAGGGATTGTTCCCTTGTTCATTTGTGTGGCTACGAATCGACCCTATGCAATGTATACAACAAGTGGGAGATTGTTGAGATAATGGGTGTTGCACACATTGCATAATATTGTTATATTTTTATTATTTTATTTTATTGTGTAATGTTGTGCCTAGATGGACGTGCAACATGTAAAGATTCCCATGGAATAGTCTTGATGAGTTGTATTGTAACATTGTGAAAATATTTTATGTAATTATTTAATATTGGGGAAAAGAATTAAATGCCCAATATTAAATGTGGGGTCAATGGGTTAGGTAGCACATGGTTTATGTAATACCACTTAGTGATTTTGTGGGACTTGCTACTATATAGGTAGCCACAAGGGTAGTTGTTGTAGATAAAAAGTAAGAGTGAGAAAGGCAAGAGTTGAGTAGGACAAGGCTTTACAGGTTAGCCAAGGGAGCATTTGTGAAGGTTGAAAGCATGGCATGGGATGTGTGGATTCATGCTTGTTCACATAGTTTGCTCAGTTGTGGCTATGGCTTTGAAGGCTTCCATGGTTGTATTGGAAAGGTGTTTTTTGTTGAATAATACATGGTGATGGATGCTTTTGGAGGCTGGGTTTTTCCCTCAATAAGGGTTTCTCATGGTATATCTTGTGTCACAATTTTGTGGGTATGTTGTCTATTCTCTTGCATGCGGATTTTAATTCTGTTAGGAATAAGGTGTCTCAACCTTGGATAATTCCTATTCTTTTTTTTTTTTGTAAAATGTATTTCTTGCAAATAATGTTGATGTATCGACATCTTGAATTGTGTATAAGGAGATCATAGTTAAAATGGTTATGATAGATTCATATGACACGTAAGAGCTATGTCAGGAAGATTTAATGACAGGTGAAGACTTGTGGCAATTGATAAATTTTAGTGTTGTACACTCTACCCCAATAGTGGGGTTAAAATTTTTTTTTTAGGGTTCCTATTTTCTCAGAGAATGGTAAAAACCCTAATACAGTTACCTTTGGGAGTAACCCTAAAGTGAAGCGCATGTTATAAGCATTTTTAGGGTTGTGAAGAGAAAGAATGCAAGAAAGTGTATTGTTGGTATTGTGAGTTGCCACTGGAGTCTTCTATTGTCGCCGTTGAACAAGTGTATTATAACCTTGTGTTGAAGACAATACATTGTTTAGGTTTTGGAGGGGTGGGGTTGTTTTATCGAAAGGTTTTTCCCCATCGACAAATCTTTGTGTTATGTGTTTCTTTCTCTATTTATTTTCTTTATGCTTGATTGGCTGAAATATTATTGTTTACATAATATTGAATTTGTAAGTGTAAAAGATTTTAATAGGATTTGCACCATACTTCTCTTAAGAGATTAGTGTAGGAAGTTGTTTCTGCACCTGCATTTTCTTACAAATTTCGTGTTTATTTCAGATCTATTATGGGCTATGTGGAAACACTTATTATTTTTTATTGCCAAGTTTCCTTACATTTGGGTCAATGGAAAATTCAGACATGCCTAATTATTGGATCACATTGAATGAGATGATGTTCAACCCTACACCATTCTCTATCAAGACTCAACAAATGCGAGTATAGAAGATTTGGACTTTGACATGGAGGGAGAGATTATGGGGATGACTAAGAGCTCTATATCTTCTTCAAAAAAGGTGAGGTAGTGAGGTGAAGAGATATGGTTCACCATAGCTTGGAACCATTGTGTGTCAATATCTATGGGATGTTGTGCAAGGATTTTTCAAGGATGTCCTTGTGCAGAGGAGATAATTCTCACAACTCAAAAATGGAGATTTAAGCTAGGGTACATTGTAGTTGGATGACAAGGTCATAATTGGAGATTGTTGAGGTAGTTTCTTGTTTATAGGATGAAGCATTCTTAGGATCATTAGCAACTTTTATGAAAATTTTAGATTGCCCCCTAGTGACAATATTAAGTGGTTCACTCAATGAAGAGGAAGATTCTATCACTCGAAGGACCACCTTAGGTTGGGTATTCCTATGTTGTTGAGGAGAATTTTGCATTTGGAGGACAACTCTAGGTATTTCATCCTCAACATCATAGTTGGGTTGATTGTTAGATTTAGAATTCATTGTACAAAGATAATCAATAGGTTCAATCATGTTGATAACATTATCCATGTTAGCATAGGCATAGTTGATCTTAGCATCATGATTCTTCTTAGGAGCCTTGGAAGTTTCACCTTTCTCATATTCGGGCAAGGGTTGCTTGAAAGCTTTATAGTCAAAATTTTTAACAAGACCATCCATGAAAAATTACTAGCCTCTATGAGATCTTGAATCACATCTTTGAGTTTAAAACAATGTTCAGTGTTATGTCCCTTTCTTCTGTGATAACTTCAAATATGATCCTCTTGCCACCAAGGAGGTCTAACAGGTAGGTCATAGAGGTAGGAATTGTCTAGAAATGTCACTAGTTTGTTTGCAATCAAGGTCTTTAAGACCACTTTGTAAGGTTCAACCATTGGTGTATAAACACATCATTTTGAGTAAACTTGGTGTTCTTGTCATATGTTTGTGGTTTTGAACCTTCTTGTTATTTTTTAGCATAGATGGCATTGTAAAGATCAAATAGAGGTTCCTTAGTCTTAGGAGCATCTACTACTCCATCATTGACAACATTTTTTTTTCTTGTTGCAAGGTTTTTTTTTGTCCTTGCCATTTTCGTTGTTGTTTTTCTCTTTGTTCATAACAATGTCACCCTTCTTGATAGCAACATCCTCAATGCAATATGCATTCTCAACCATCACATCGAAGGATGTGGATAACTATTTTATTAAGTCAAAGTATAACTCTGGTACAAGTGTGGTTACAAAGATGTCAATTTTCTTAGCTTTAGGAACTGGCTGAGGGTACCTAGAGTATAGGGATCTCCATCTTCGAAGGTACGTTGCAAAAGGTTCCCCCTATATTTGTTTGATCTGCCACAAGTCCAACATAGTTATAGGATGTTGAATGTTATAAGAGTATTGTTGGATAAAACATTGTTCAAGCTCATCAAATATTTTGAGAAGCAGAGTCAACTTTGTGAACCATTCCATAGCTTGCCCACTTAGACTCCTAGGAAACAATCACATAAGATAGGCATTTTCATGCATAAAATTCATGCTAATAGTATAAAAGGCCTCACATGATTATGAGGGTCTCCATTTCCATCATATTTTTCATACTTAGGAACCTCTATATCCTTAGGAAATGGAGACATGTATAAACTCCTATCAAATGGGAGAGCACATATTGATTCAAAACATGAATTTTTAGGTGGTTCTTTAGAAGTTTGTAATGTTCAAGTTGTTTCCTCAATTCTTGCATTTCTTCTCTCAATATTTTAGCCTTGGTGGGCTCTCATTTTTTATTTATTAGTTGTACATCAAAATCTTGGGGGAGTGTCCATCTTGTTGTCATATATTGGAAGTATTGGTCCCCATTTTTCTCCAAAGCCTTGAGCATCAAATTTTGAGCAAGCTCATCTTGTTGAAATTTTATGACATCTACTATTGATCTCATCATCACTTTCATGATGTGATTGTGACTTTTTGGGTGGTGATGAGCATGCTCCCACATTGACTCTAGGAGTCCTTAGAGGCATGTGATTGCCATCATTGCCACCTAGGGGAATGTGTTGAAATAGATTGTGATAATAGCATCTTCTAGTTTCCTCATGGTGTGTATGAGTGTTAGGATCAACTTGTTGATTGACTCTTCCTCCAGTGTAGATGACTTCCATAAGCCTTTCATTTTCACATGCTTTCTCTTCTAAGTGATGTTTTATTTCTTCCTAATGCATGCTGGTAAAAATGTTTTCACCTGTGGGTGTATCAAAGGGTTTTCCAAATGGGCTTTCAAAACTATAAAGCAGATTGTGCCAAATGTTGGTTATTTGTGTTTAATTAGAATTAGGATCTTCAATACAAGGTTTTCCATGAGGGTACCTAGATGGAATCTCTAATTGTGTGAAAGAAAAAGAGGGATGATTGTCGTTACCAACTTGAAACCTAGTTGTGACCATCATGTAGGGAGGTGTCTTTTCTTAATAGGATGAGAGAAGTGTTTTAGATTTGAAGCTCGTACAATCAATAATAATCACTTGTCAAAGAAAAATAGATGGCTTGTCAAGGGTGTTTAAGAATTTACAACACTAGTGACTCAAGCCAAGAGAGCAAGAAAGAATCTTAGTAGCAAATAACTAGAATAGAATAGTAACTAGATTTTGACAAGTGATCATCAATGACATTTTGAGACTTACATTTGATGGACTAAACTCATATTTTAAACTTAGGATGACACCTAACATAAAAATTTAAGACCAGGCCCAAGAAGGAATGAAGCAACAAGACCTTAGATTAGTTAAAACACACTACAGACTCTGTTTCGATAGAAAAATTACCCAGGCAATATTCTTCCAGAGACTAGGCAATAGTAGGAAAACAAATTGTATTGTATGACACAATTTACAATAACAAGGTGATACTTTTATTTTGGGTGATAATTCTTCTTAAGTTGTGTGATAAAATACATTATAACCAAGCAATAGACCTAGAAGGCATTGGGTGATGCTTTTTTGGACAAGAAGTGTCACACAATATTTCTCTAAAGATTGAGCGATAGTTTGCTAGTGAATTGTAAAAAGAGATAGTTTTGACTCAAAATTTACATTTTCAGTTTGACAGTCATGTAATTTCAAATTAGATAGTGTGAGATTTCAGTTCATGTCAAAGGACAAAAAGTTTTGCAAATAGTAAGGGTATTTTTAACATGTCTCAAACAATTGAACAAGGGTCAAAAGAACCTTGTTAATAAGCATTTTTGATATTAGAATAACCTTCCTACCAATTTTACCAAGATTTTTGATTTATGAGAATGTTTACACATGTCAACACATTCAAAAATACTTGCCAAGAAATTACGGTTCATTACTCAAAAATTTAGCCCATGCTAGATACTCCTTTGTCTCACACCAAGTGGTTGCCCACAAGAGATATTGACTTTTTAATGAAAATTCCATAAGCACAACTAAGGGAACATAGGTGGTGAGTGTAAAATCTTGGGGGTGATATGGGTAGTCTACTAGGATCGATCCTTGCACCAAGAATTTAAGCAAAAAAAGGGTAGTTACTAACTTTGGGTGTTTAGAAAGGGCTTCCATTCGTAATAATCCTTTTGCACTCAATTAAGGTACATCCCACCTTGCTGTGGGTAATAGACCTTGTGGCCACAAGAGCACCTTAAGTGTTCTTGCTTAGCATTTTCCTCATGTTCCCAATCCCACAAGTAATCACACTAAGCAAAGACAAACAATATGTCTACCAAGGTTTTGTGTCCTTGATAGCCTTGAGTTTATAGTGGGTTGGAATAGTAGGGTTTTATTGTCCCCACTTGGGGAAATCCTCTTGGTTGCCCAAGAGTAGACCCTCTAAAGGATACTAAACTACACAAAATGGATCAAATTTTGAAAGTCAAGATTTATAATTCACTACAAGGGTGAAGAGCGTACTTTCCTATTCTAATTGTTCTTCCAAACATGCCAAGAAGCTTTAGTTATCCCCTTTTTTTCAAAATCTAAAGGCAAGCCAAGATTTATGATTCACCATAAGGGTGAAGAGTAATGAACATACTCTCCTATTACCAAAGAATGTCAATCACAAGTTTAATGTTCTTATAAAATGGAAACAACTAGTAGAATGTCGCACATGGTATAAAATAAAAAACAAGTGAGTTTGGTTTTTATGCTTTGGGTAGCCCTGCAAACAAATGTTAGTAGCCCTTGGGCATTTGAAGATTTGACATACGTTCTTTTCAAGGAATTTATGCAAGTTTTTGAAGGAAACAACCTACAAGCACAACCATTAGTCAGATAAGTTAGTCCCAAAATAACACAAAATCTACAAGATAAATCTCTGTCAAATAGTCACACACCTATAAAATCTAACAAAAAACAAGCAACAAACGAGAAAATGACAAAACCACCCAAACAAAAAGAAAATTCAAGCCAGGCGACATTTTTTGCTAGAAGACTATCGTACAATACTTCTCAGTATACTCGTGTGATAGTTTCCTTTTGTATCATATTTTTGCGTAAGCTAGGTGACAAAACTTACTATGCTTAGGTGATAGAGTCACTAAGACCATGTGATACTTTTACTAAAAAAGTATTGCATAAAAGTACAGACAAATATCGTGTGATACTGGAAAAGTATTGCCCAAAATTTGCAACTGTAAAAAAAAATGAAAATGCAGACAAAATGCAAGAAATACAACAAGATTAAAAGCAAAGCTAGGATTTTTTGCACCACTGTGGGTGCCAAAAATGTACACTAATAAAGTGTCACACTCTAAACCCTTATATCCAAGATACTCCATTAGTTTGGAACACTTGAATATCGGCTAAGAGCTCCCTATCCATGGAGTGCAAGAAAGTATATTTTAATGTGTAAGGGCTCTCAACTGAGCCTTAGAGATACTTTTCTTTCTAGTAAACCATGCAATGGGAGGTTATTTGAGACAAGATGAAAGAATGAAAATGTCCACAAAGGATGCCTCAAGAATGCAATGTAAATGTGGAATAAATTAGTATGAATATGAAAAATGCAGCTATGTTAACAAGAATGAGAATATTACAAACCAAACTAATTATTAGGTGATTGAAGCTATTGAAAAGAAACTAAAATACTAATCTTACTGATATAGATAAAATATAGCAATACATTGTATATGATATGTAAGATAAACCCAAATGAATATATATGCAATATGATTCTAAGCTAGCATATGATGAATGATAAACCTGCAGTATATTTTGCTCTTGAATTTTGTACATGAGTACCTAACATGGCCTAGTAAGTAGGAAATATCTTGCATTATTATCTATCTTTTGTGAGCTTAAGTAATTTTCCCTAGGTTGCACTTAAGGAAGGGTGTTGATGTAAATAAGTATTTATTATTTACACTTTACTTAAATTTACGTAGGATAATGCATATTCATATTAGTTGTCATGTACACACTTAGGATTTTGTATATTCATATGGATTTTCATATAGACAACATAGTAGTTTGCACTCCAATTGAGCACATGTTGTCTACTAGATCTTTTTATGAGATGCACCTTTTTTATTCTTATCCTCTCATTTTTGCATGTACATTCATGCATAATGGAAGATTTACTTAGTTTTTATGCTTATCTCTCACATTAATCCTAGTAATCTTGATTTCCTTTATATACAAGGAACTTCTATGATGTATCAATCCAATTATCTAAATAATCCATTCTCATTTGATCATATCTTATCTCTCTTGTGTTATCTTTTGAGCTTCTAGATCTTGTAATTTCATTCTTTCCTTAGGAAACTTATTACATGATATGAAAGCTTGAGGCAAAATCATACATGGTATCATAGCTATACCAAATTTTTACATATATGAATATCTATGTGTGTGTGTGTGTGTATCTATGTGTATGTGTATATACACACATATATAGATATTCATATATATCTTATTATATATTTATATATATATATATATATATATATATATATATATATATATATATATATATATATATATATATATATATATATATATAGTTTTGCATCTATTATATTTTTATAGGTTTATATATATATCATTGGTCTATTTTCTTTTGTTTAAAAATATTTAGGTGTTCTTTTAGTTTTTTAATTTTCATTTTATTTTATTTTAGTTTCATTTTAGTACTTAGTATTTTATTTTATTTTATTTTTATCTCTTATTGTTGTTGTGAATTATTATTTTTAATCTAGCCATCAAGTTTCAATGGTCATAGCTTCTTTTCCTTTAGATAATTATAGGTTTTAGTTTTTTTTCTTATTTTTAGTTTTATATAGTATCAACATATGCATACTTATATGTTTAACCTATAAATATCAAACTAACATATTTCTTTTGTGAGCTATAATTATGGACCTCTTTAGTTACTCATTTGTTTGTTTCATTTATATTTTGTTGTCTCCTTGTTTGACTCCCTTATTTTATTATTCTTTCCCTTCCTTGTTTTGTGTGCTTCTTTTTTTTCCCTTCTTTTATTCCTTCTTGTTGAGGCTGGGCCTGTACATTTTTCTATTCTATTCTTGCTTCTCTCGTCCTGATGATGGATCACAAAGTGTGATCCAAAATGCTGATGTTAAAAAAATATACACAATAAAAACCATAAACAAAAATATCTTATTTCAAAGTATATTGTTTGAGATTGACATTCTATTTAAATTTTTTGATCATCGATTGATCCATACTCCACACGGGCACATTCTAACATAGTTGACATATCAGTAATAAAAGTATCTAAAACTCTCTTTCAAGAGTAGTAAGTCCAGAACTTGAGGATTCTCATGTTGGAAATGGAAAGGAGTAACTAAGAGGGGAGGGGTGAATTAGTTACTACAAAAATAAATCCAAGTCCCTTTTAAGATGTCAACACAATATAAAATCAAATCCTGTTGTAACTTGGTTAAAACTAAAATCCTGTTTAAAATCGGTTAACACTAAATATGCTACTATCACTTAGTTAGCACAAAGATAATTAAATCTTAAGATATTAATGTGATTAGCCTTTATTATCTTAGTTGCAGATACATAAAGGAAATAATATGAACACAAGAGACACCAAGATTTAAAGTGGAAACTCAATTTGGAAAAACCACCAATTGCAACTAGTTACTATTTTCACTCTTCTAAAGTGAGCCCTATTAGGATCCAACCCTGTTAAAGGTTACAAAACACAATTTTAGGTATGACCCTATTAGAGGATTTAATTCAGCCTATTAGGAATGCCCTTATTAGAGGTCTTTAGATACTTCAATCTAGAAATGTCACCTTGTTAGATGATTTGCTGAATAACTGTTAGGCTAACTCTATTAGGAGATTTGATTCATTGCTACAATTATTAGAGAGTAATAATGACTTGACCTAATTGTTGATGCAATTGATCTTGTTGATTCAAATATTAGTTCTAGCTTGATTACTTGGTCCTCCTTGATTAGAATTTTCTTTGTAGCTTGCTCAACTCAGATGCTCTTCCCTTTACAGATATCCCTCAAATTCTCTTCCTTAATTCATCTTCTTCAATTTCATATTTCAATCCTCAACTTGACCTTATATATATATATATATATATATATATATATATATATATATATATATATATATATGATTCACCTTGTCAAGTTGGCTTGAATACTCTTATAATGAATCAATTTTCATCCTTTAAGTCAGCTTGTATTAACCATTAAATTTTTCAAACTTAATATGCTAACAGTCAGCTAATACAAAATTGAGTACTCAATCAACATAGAGGATCCCTTTGATAACCAACCCAACTCTATTAGAAAATGAGTTCTAATGTTAACTAACCCAATGCAGTCAATACTAACTTCATGTTGTCTTTCCTTTGTTAACTGACTGAACTCAGTCAAAATTATTTCTAAATTTGGTTATAATTGGACGCTTGGTATACAATGGAAATTGATTTTGATGCCTGAGTGATCTTTGTTATCACTAACTTCTCAATAAAGGTTTGAAATGTTTTGTACCATTAAAGACAACATACAATTGAATAATATTTTTCAACAATCTCCCTCTTTGGCATTGATGGCAACACAACATATCATAATATAAAGAATTTTTTATGGATAATATCCTAAGTTTCATTCTGATTATCATCTATGAGAACTCCCTCTATTAGTGAGAACTCCCTCTAACATTAATCTCTCCTTCTGGAATGATTTTCTTTGATGAAGTCTCTCCCTTTGACTTATTGATCTCTTCTTATGTAAAATGAACTTGCTGATACAAAATTTCTCTAATATGACAATAAAATTTTCTTCTTTGACATCTCATGCCAAAGATAATAATCAATGTATTTTCCATGTACTTGATGTATTGATTCATATGTAATCTCCTTTGACAATACTGCATCAACTTGACTGATCTTCAAAATTCTTGGTTGATGCATCACTAAACATTTAGTGAGCTTCAGATAGGGGAATGACCCCTAACTTACCTTTTAGATACAAAAATTCATCCTTAGGTAATGGCTTGGTGAATATGTCTACAATTTGTTCCTTTTTATTCATATATTCCAATATAACCTCTTTTTCTTGCACTAATTCTCTCAAAAAATAATATTTTATTGCAATTTTCTTTTTTTAGTATGTATCACTAGATTCTTGGATATGTTACTTACACTGGTGTTATCACAGAAGATAACTATTAGATCCTTAATTTCTTCCTTCATACTTCACAACACTTGTTTGAACCAAATTATATTGGAACAATTAACTATTGTTACAACATATTCTACTTTTATTGTAGACTAAGAGATGCAATTATGTTTCTTGTTTGTCCAAGACACTAGCCTCTTTCCAAGAAGAATGCTCCACCACTAGTGTTATTTTGGTCATCAATACTTCTTGCCCAATCAGCATCATTGAAGGCTTTCAATTAAAAGTTGCCTCCTTTCTTGTACCACAAACCATAATATTTAGTACCTTTTAGATACCTCATAATTCTTTTTATTGGCATCATATGATTTTCCTTTAGATTAATAGAAAATCTGGCCACCATACCAACTGCTAATGCAATATTAGGTCTTGTGTGTACCACATACTAAATTTTTCCAATCATTGATCTATATGTAGCCTGATCTACCTCTTTGGAATCATCATTTTTAGAAAGCTTATGTCTAGTAGACATAGATGTTCCATTTTTTCTAGAATCCTTCATTCCAAAAAATTTCAATATCTCCTTTGACTACAACTTGGCTTCTTCTAACTGAGACTCAGTTAGAACTTTTTCTAACTTGGGTTGTACTAGCTACAACTCAATCTCCTCTATCCAAGACTTAATTCCCATATTTTGTGACTCAAGTTCCTCTATTCTGAGGTAGTGAACATGAATTTTTATTTAGATCTAGTAGAATAGATTGTCTTTTATTTGATTTCCAATCCTAACTAGATTTCCTTTCCCATCTAGTAGCTTGGCCTTTCTATTCATGAATTCTACCTTGAATCTAATGTTGTTCAACTATGCCACACTAAGTAGATTGTGTTTCAATCCTTCAACCTAGTAAGAATTTCCATAGTTGAGTTCATCAGTCAATGTAATGCAACCTTTTCCTTTTACATATCAAGGTCCATCATTTCCAAATCTAACACTTCCGCCATCATAGTGTGCCAAGTACTCAAAATTTGATTTATCATCAATCATGTGGTGAGAACAAACACTATCAATAATCTATGTGTCATTCTTGCTAATATAAAAAATGATGGCCATCTTATCATTTTCATCATCTAATTCATCTTAAATATCAATGTAAACCATTTCATCTTTATCACTACTATCAAAGTCTTTAGCTATGTAACAAGACTTCATACCCTTATCCTTGTAGTCTTGTAGATTTTGAAATATTTCTTTCTTTTGTACTTGTCATGCTTATTTTCTTCTTTTCCTTCTTTTTTTGGAGACCTTGCAGCAATGTGACTAACTTCTTCACAAGAAAAACAAATTAGAGGTATTGACCTTTGTACTATCCTTTTCCTTTAGGAATCTTCTTACAAGTAGGGCTTCAATGACTTGAAGGTCATCATCAGGATTATCTTCATCTTCACTACCAAACATTTTTATTTTAAATTTTCCACCTTTCTTCTTAAGTGATAATTTAGCTTGAAATGCAGACTCAATACTACCAGAGTTAGGAATATAGTTATCAAAGTTATCAAACTCAAAGGTTTTCAACCTTCCCACTAGTGCATCTAAAGTTATATCATCTTTGGGATCACATCTTATTTCTTGAATAGTTGAAACTCTAATTCCATAAATAGGAAGAGTTATGAGTACCTTGCTAACCATTGTCACATCATCTACTTTCCCTCCCAAGGCTTTGATTACACTCACACTTTCTTTGATTCTTTCACTGTATTGTACAATGTTTTCATCTTCTCTCATCTTCATATGATCAAACTGACCTCTTAGACTTTCTACCTTATCTCTACTCACATTTTCATCTTCTCCATAGGTATCTTTTAGCTTGATCCACATTTCATGAGTAGTAGGATAATCTTTGACTTCATCAAATTCAACATAATTGAGAGTAGAATCAATGCCAATCATCATTCTATTGTGATTCTTCTTTTCCACAATTTTATCCATAGACAAAGGTATAGCATGTGCCACATACTTTTTCTCAATGTATTTTAGGCATGCGTCTCCAATGGTTTCTAAATGAATCTTCATGATTTCCTACCATGCTTGGAAGTTATCTCTATTCAACTTAGGAATTTCCCTTTCATAAGACATCTTGATCTTTAGCTTAAGTCCTTGAAACCTTATCTACAAGCACCAAAAAATTTGATACCCATTGTTAGAAATGGAAAGGAGTAACTAAGAGGGGAGGGATGAATCATTCACTACAAAAACAAATCCAAGTCCCTTTTAAGGTGTCAACACAATAGAAAACCAAATCTTGGTGTACCTCAATTAACATTGAATATTCTATTGTAACTCAGTTAACACTGAATATACTATTGCCACTAAGTTAACACAAAGATAATTAAATATTAAGATATTAATGTGATTAGACTTTATTAACTTAGTTGCAAAACCATAGAGGAAATAACATGAAAACAAGAGACATCAAGATTTAACATGGAAACCCAATTTGGGAAAACCACCAATTGCAAATAGTTAATGTTTTTCACTATTCTAAATTGAGCCCTATTAGGAGCCAACCCCATTAAAGGTTACAAAATACACTATTAGGTGTGACCCTATTAGGGTATTTAATTTAACCTATTAGGAGTGTCCTTATTAGAGGTCTTTAGACACTTCAATCTAGAAATGCCACCTTGTTAGAGGATTTGGTGAATAGTTGTTGGGCTAACTTTATTAGGAGATTTGATTCACTGCTAAAATTATTAGAGTAACAATGACTTGACCTTATTAATGATGCAACTGAATTTTCTTATTCAAAACTCAGTTCTTGCTTGATTACTTGATCCTCCTTGATCAGAATGTTCTTTGTAGCTCAGTCAACTTGGATTATCTACCCTTTACAAATAGCCTTCAGATTCTCTTCCTTAATTCATCTTCTTCAATTCCACATTTCAATCTTCAACTTGACCTTTCATATATATGATTCACCTTGTCAAGTTGGCTTGAATATCTTATAATAAAATAATTTTCATCCCTGAAGTTGGCTTGTATTAACCAATGAATTTATCAAACTTAATATGGTGACAGTCGGATAATGCAAAATTGTGTACTCAGTCAATATAGAAGATCCCTTTGTTAACCAACCCAACATGGTCAATATTGACTTCATTATGTCTTCTCTTTGTTAATTGACTAAACTCAGTCAATAGTGTCTCTAAACTTGGTTATAACTGAATGCTCGATATATATAGGAAATTTCCTTTGGTTCCTAAGTTAGCTTAGTTATCACTGACTGCTTGGTAAAGGCTTGACATTTTGTGTAACATCAAAGAAAACATACAATTGAATAATTTTTTTCAACACCTCAAGCACAACTTTTCCAAGCAATAGAGATGCAATTGATTTATGCATCATCAACCTAGCCTTTTCTTGAGAAATCAAGGATAGTGACCTTTTTTGCATAGTCAGCACATTGTTGACATCATTAGTGACATCATTTACTACCACCTAAATAGTTGTCCAATCATCTTGTAACTAGCCCTTTTTTTCCATAAGTTACAATTTACCATCCAACAAGTGATGCCCATCAAGATGTCAAACAGGGATAGGAGGACTTCTTCCTATGATAGTCATATGACCATCAAATTTGGTCCCATAGATTGTTAACACCATCATTGGTTTGAATTTTCCTACCCTTACCATTTCTAGTTTTCATTTGGTAGTCCAAATTTTCACAACCATTATTTGGTCATGATGACTTCAAATCAGATGTTTTTTTTTTTTTGCCTAAATTTTCTTAATGGTGCATATTTTCTCTAATTTTGGTGGACATATTTTCCATAATTTTTAGATTTTGGAAATTTTAACTATCTAATCCTTGATTTTACAACTTTGGAGGCTTTGTTCAAGCTCATACAATCACATTTTTAGTTGACATTTGGATGAAAGTTTCACTTTTAGTATTTGGCCTATTTTGGCCTATTGGCTACTTTTAATGTGAAGATCCTATAGAGATCTTGTGTCCTAATTGTATTGACTCTATTATTTTCTCATATTTTTTGTTATAGTAATCAAAACTAGAAGTTCACTTTGACCAAATTGAGAAAGTGGCAATTGTACTCACAGTACTTATAAAGAGCCAAAATCATCTATTTAGTGGGGTTTTCTTTATTTCATTGCACTTTTGATGGTACATTATTAATATAATCATGGTGACAATATTTCATCCACTTTCATATGGTCTTTCACTAGGAAAAATTATGCATTATGGGAAAAAGGGATAATCATACATTTTAGGTGGATTAATCTCTTGCCTCATCTTTATGGAGTCATTCTTGAGCCATAGGAATAGTGGAGTCAATATGTTTGGGAAGAGAATAATAATTCTCTCAAAGTTATACTTACTAGAACCATTAGTGTATCTTTAATCCCTACCTTTGGCCCCATAATCATTGATATTTAGTACCCACAATAAATTTGGATATAATTTTGTGAGCATTTCAGAGATCCTCATATTCCTCCAATCCCAAAGGACCCAATTGTAGATTAGCTCATTCCACTTTATAACACAAAAAGATATTCTATTTTACAAAGAATTCTTGTGGTTGTGATATAGATAGAATTCTAATCTTGGTGATGATGATGATGGCAAATATGATTTAGTGTAGCAGTACATTCTTTGTGTTCTAGTTAGAACACCTTGGGGTTACTTTGTGAAAGACATTACATATTTTTTTTATGGAGTCCTAAACAAAGGATTTTGGAGACAACATTGATGATATACATCTTCTCTTTGTTGAGGATGATCCTTCTTCAATTATTGCAAGGGAACACTCTAGCACTCATCATTGTTTACTTGATAATTCCTTTGAGTTTGACATGGTGTGGATAGTCTCTTTCACTTTAGAGAAGACATATGATTCTTAAAAGATTGGTTTTTTTAAGTCTCAAAATTTACTCGAGATGTCATATTGCATGGTTGATCATACTCATGTTGGATATGTCTATTCACTTTCTTGAGATATCATACGTTCTAAGGGTTGTTCCTATTGATTGGGGAGGATTCTTTAATACACTTATTGTACCTTTTCTTCCTAAAGGGGAGAACATCATTCAATTTTCTTGGTGCAAATTCTATGTTGGTCTGGGAGAATGTCTCATGGGTGTATATTATACAATGAGAAGGGGTTTCTTTGACTCTCTTTCTACCTCTTCTTTTGAGGATTTCTTTTTCTTTGGAGTTTGAACTATATTATTGCATGGATCAGTTACCATTCATTCCTTATTTGTCAGCTTCTTCTATTGGGTTTGATCCTAATTGGTTTGTGCATTCTTCATCAACCAAAGACATGGTGACAAATCATTAGACTTTAGAATCATCATACCTTATTTCAATTCCCCTTCCTTCTTCCTATCGACAATGGGAATTATACTTGCACTTGTACTTGGTTTATCTTCTTCCTAAGGAGAGAAATAATGTTTCTAGATATTGGACCATATTTTTTCTTCTAGTACTTTCCATACTTGTAGGAGATGATTTAGTATGGGGGAAATATCATGTCTCCTTATGTCCTTCCTAAGGAGGTATTCCTTATTTTATATGCATGATGTATGTCATAACAGGAGGATCTTGATTATTCCATGCATGCATGCATCTTTCTTTATTTTTTCATCTCTCTTTTTGGGGGAGGATTTTTCCCATGTCATTTTCTATATTTCTCTTCTTTATGAGAGATTGCATTAATATCTTTTGTACTTTCATATTGTACATGGGTAACTAACATGACCTAGTAATTGAGACCATCTTGCATTTTCATCTTGCATTCCCCTAAGTTACACTTAAGAGGGGTGGGGGTGGGTGGGGTGTTGGTGTAATTAAGTGTTACTAATTACTCTTTAGTTAAGTTTACTTAGGATAATGCATTTTCATATTAGTTATAATGTAGACACATAGAATTTTGCACTTAATTTGAATGCATGTTGTCTTACACATCTTTTTGTTTGATGCACATTTGTGTTCATATCCTCTCATTTTTTCATATACTTTCATGCACAATGGAGACTAATCCACCCTTATTGTACATGTGCTTACTTGTTGTGCTTATCTATTGCATAACTCCTAGTTATCATGCATTTCCTATATATTTAGGCACTTATACATGCATTGTATATGAATATGAATAGGTTTTTGAGCACTGTACTCTTCATATTATTAACTTAATCAATTGATCACTTTTCCTATCTCTTGTGATATCTCTTGAGCTTCTAAATATTGGCATGTCATTCTTTTCTTAGGAAAATTCTTACATGGTATTGGAGCTTGAGGAAGATTCTCACACTTAAGTTATTCTAATAAGCCTATTAGGTATCAAAGATATGTTTACATTTTTGGCCAACTTCATTAGCTACTTTGACAACCATTATTAGGGAGATCTCCTCCAATAATCTTACTTTTACATTCAAGATATCTATCAGTGTAGACTACATCAATTGATCCATCAGGGTCAGTATGACTCCACATTTATTTCTCTAATAGTATCATACTACTAAGGAATCTATGTTAGATAACCGAGAGGGGGGTTGAATTAGTTATATCCAATTATCCTATAGGCCTTTTAAGCACTTTAGTACCAATGCAACTTCATAAACATCAATATAAATAACTCATTGATCTCATTTAACTTTGTAATTCAATCTTATAACCAATTTACTTCAAACTATTATCTGGCTATGTTTATTATTACTAAGTATCAAAAATAGAACTTAGTTTTTACCTTACTATTACCTATCTTTTACAGTGTTGTAGTATTAAGTAAATAACATGAAAATATACTTGCAGCATAAAAAGATTCATTCATTTGACTCCATGGTTTAATGTGGAAAACTTGTAAAGGAAAAAACACCTAGGATAGACAACCTAATTTTATTTTTTCTTATGAAGTGAACTTTGCTAGGAGCCAAACTTGTTAAAAGTTGCATGAATATTTTTTGCTGTGATCTTGTTAGAGGGTTTTAACATAAACATTACCTAGACCTTATCACTCCTTGATCTTTTCTAAATAGTGGCTTGGTCTAAAGGACTAACAAACATCACTAATCAATTTTACTATATAAGATTTCATAGACTTGTTAGGTCCAAATTGTTAAGATATTTTTCTGCTACAATGGTAAGAAAGTAACAGTCAAGTGATCTGTAAGATTTAGCACTACCTTTCTTATTTAGATCTTTGTTCTACTCTATCTTCATCTTTCTCTAATCTCTGTTTGACTGATTCACTTCTTCGCACTTCCAATTTTTCTCTAACTCTACTTGATTTTCCTTTTTCTCTTCTCGTTTCACCTTGTTTCTCTCTTTCTATTCATCTCTATCAATAATTTGCATCCATTCAACTTTCAACTAGCAACCAAAAAAATTCTTGAACAACTCCTTAAATAGTGAATTCTTTGCATCTAAATTCTTCTAGGTTTTGTTGCTTAACCTTATCCATAGATCTCAAATTTAGTATATTTAGTCAGTTAAAAAATAGAACTTTCATTGAACTTTGTTCTCATCCTTATGTTGTTTCAATCTCCATTATCATATCTTTATTGTATTTTTCTATACATTGATCTTGTAACTAACTTTGACTTTTGCCTTCAAACTTCTTGAAAATTCTTAATTTTCACCATAAGTCGGCCTTAAATTTTGTCTTTCCTAACTTGTTCTTCCAACTCATGCTCAGTGAAACATTACATTTTACTTGGGAAATATATCACTCAGTTAACATATGAATTACTCGATTAACACTAAACTTTAACTTCCTCTTTCCCAAACACTCAATTAATACTGTAGTAGCTCAAGAAATACTCTACTCCTTTCACATTGTCAGTCAATGTATCTTGTATAGCTTTTTGAATCCATATACTGCATAATTACATTACATGATTATAAAAAAAACAAACCAATATTACATTATCACTATCTACTAACCCATTCAAGTGTTCATTGAGTACCATACTTATCAACTCTAACTCATTAACATACTTTCTTTAAATACTCTTCATCAATCAAATGATATGGCACTATACTGAATTAGCATAATTTCTAGCCAACTAAGATTTTGACATCAATGACAACATAACAATTGATATGAATCTTTTGTATACATTTATAGGATTCTCAACTACATCAATAGTTGGGGCTAACAATCTCCCCCTTTGGCATTGATGGCAACACATAGCATATGATTTTACGTTACAATACATTACATAAGATAGTAAAATGTATGCACTGACAACAAAACAAAATTTCATCTCTTGGACCTCATCCAAGTTCTCTATAACAAATTTTATCATCAAGTGTACTTAGTACGTATCTTCAGTGACATTAATCTTCAACATCTCTTCCTCTTAGGATATGTTCTCTTTCTATTCAACATTATGTTCATTCTTTTGTATCAGTTCCCCCTTGATATTTCATCCTCATTTTTTATTGGCTTCATGATATTTTATCCTCCTTTTTTCTTTCTCTCCTTTTACTTATTCTCTCCCTTTTCTCTTATTTTTCATCTCCCCCTCTGATAGAAATTCCAAAGGTAACCATAAGTTCCAATGTGAAACTTATAAAACCTTATAGTAATACCTTTTACCTTGCATCTACTATTTACATCAATTTCATTACAATCATTTTTACAACTTTGGAAAACAATCCCTAAAAAGTGAGCTCTTGCATTAACTCCACAAAGATATTCTTGTTCATCCTTGACTTGATGCAATATGCATCTTTATTTAGTTAATTTTGGATAGTGGAAGAACCCCCTCCTTACCTCTTAGATACTCAAAAGAATCCTTAGGGAATGGCTTAGTAAATAGACTTCACATATTCAAGCCTTACTTGTTTATCTTGTACTTTTTCCCTCATGTAGTGATGATTGATATATACTTTTTCTTTGCATGCATCACCAAACTCTTTGATATATTTATTGCTCTAGTGTTATTAAATAAATAGTAATAGGCTCAGTTTTCTCCTCTTGCATTCCTTCCAATAATTTCTTAATCCAAATAATCTTCGAACAATTAATTATAGAAACAACATACTCAAATGCAACTTTGCTTCTTGCTCAACCATGTTATCAATTTCTCTCCTAAAAAGAAAGCTTCATCACCTATGCTTTTTCTTCATTTACATTACCAACCCAATTAGAATTAGTATAGAATCTAAGAGTAAAGTCACCATCTTTTATATACCATGATACAAAATTTCTAGTCCCTTAAGATATATGAATATCATCTTGACAATAGTATTGTGTGTTTCCTTAGGATTAGAAGAAAACCTTCTGACAATTCCAACAACATGTGCAATATTTGGTCTACTATGCATAACATATATTGAAGTTTACTAATCATTGATCTATATTGAATTTCATTTACCTCATTAGTAGTATCTTCTTTTAATAAGTTTAATCCAATCACCATAGGTGTACTGACTAGTCTTGATTCATCCATTATGAATATTTTCAAGATTTCCTCTATGTACTTAGACTAAGTTGCATAAATACCATTCTCTATTTGAAAAAGTTGTAAGATAATGAAAATTTTGATCTCATCAAACATTGACATCTCAAACTCTTTACTCATTTGTGCAGAAAATTATTTACATAGAAAATCATTTCCACTAAAAATAAGATCATCCACAAAGATTTTAGAAATCAACAACATATCTTCACATTCATTTCTCAAATACATATTACTTCTCTCACTTATTCTAAAAATAAAAATAAATAAAAAATAAGAATGTAACCTTTCATACCATACTCCCACTGCTTGTTTCGCTCCATATATTGCCTTGTTCACCTTGTAAACTAGGTTCTTATGTTTCAGTTCAACAAATACTTCTTTATGAAGTATTCCATTCAAAAATATAGATTTAACATCCATTTGATGCAATTTAAATTTATTGTAAGTATCATATGCCAACAATATTCCTACTCCTTCCAATCTTGTCATAGGTACAAAAGTCTCACCATATGTTGGAAATATAAGAGGAGTAACTGAGAGAGGAGGGGTGAATCAATTACTACTAAAATAAATCCTAGATCCTTAAATGTCAAATAAAATTTAGACTAATAAAACTGATTAACTACTGATACTTGGTAAATGTAGAGTGTTAATTACTTTAGTAGATCTTAAGATGTTATCAGTAATTTACTTGCAAGCATGAAAGAAATAACATGAACACATAAGACACTATGATTTAACGTGGAAACCCAATTTGGGAAAGACCACCAATATAACTAGTTACTGCTTTTCACTCATCTGAAGTGAGCCCTGTTAGGAGCCAACCTTGTTAAAGGTTACAAAACACACTATTAGGTGTGACCCTGTTAAAGGATTTAATCACCCTATTAGGAGTGTTCTTGCAAAAGGTCTTGAAACTATTCAATGGAATTTCCACCTTGTTAGAGGATTTACAAATGGTTGTTAAACCAACTCTGTTAAGAGATTTTAGTTCACTGCTACAATGGTTAGAGAGTAACAATAAAATGACCCAATTGTGATGCAACTGAATTGCTGATTATAGATCTCTATTCTGGTTCATACTTGATCCTTCCTAATCAAATATAACTTTTTTGCTCCACAAGGATACCTACTTATCCTTCAAGTTCACTTCCTCTCTTCTTATCTCTTTCAACTTATTCCACTTACATCTCATACAATTTGAAATCACAACTTGACCTTTTACTTATACCTTCCAGATTGTCAAGTCAGCTCAAATACAAATTAGAATAATCAATATTTGTCATCTCAGTTGGCTAGAATCAATAGATAAAATAATTATGCTTTACATGCAAAAATAAGAAAATCCTTTGGTAGCTGACCCAACTCAGTAGAAATTGATTCTAAAGTGATTTCTTGTGTTAACCAACAAAAGCTCAATTAACACTATGAACTTACAAAATTCTTTCGGTAACTAAGTGAGCTCAGTTAATATTGACTCTATTTAACTTTCTCTTCATTAACTGAGTGAGCTTGGTTAACACTCTTTTCTTCATAACATCCTTCAATTCCTAAGTGAGCTCAATGGATACTGCCTTCTGCATAGAGTAAAATCAGGAATGCTAGGTAGACAAGAAAAACTATCTTCATTGACCAAGTGAGCTCAGCATGCACTAATTGACAACTAATATGACATTTGTGTAACATCAAAAGCAAAAAACAATTAATCAATTGTATCCAACAATCTCCCTCTTTGGCATTGATGGCAACACAACATGTCTTAACACAATGAAATTTTGAGAACAAGACTCCCTCTGTCAGAAATTTTCTCCCTCTTTGATTTTATACAAAAAAATTCTCCTATAGTATTCTCCCTCTATAAATGAACTGCTTAACTTCTTCCTCTTGGAATTAAAATTTTTTAGAAAGATATGATTGTAAACTTCTCCCTCTTTGACAACACATGCCAAAGACCATTCTAATTAGTAGCAATGTACCTTGAGTACAGATTTATCTACAATATGTCCTTGCCAATACTGCATCAACTAAAATTGATCTTCAACTTGGTTCCTATTGATGCATCACTAAAATTTATTTAGTGAGCTTCAGATAGGGAATGATCCTTAGAGTACCTCTTAGATACAAAAATGCATCCTTAGATAATGGCTTGGTGAATATATCTACAATTTGTTCTTTTGTATGTACATAATCCAATATGATTTCTTTGTCCTATACTAATTCTCTTACAAAGTGATATTTTATAGCAATGTGCTTTGTTTTGGAATGCATCACTGGATTCTTTGATATGTTGATTACACTATTGTTATCACAATACATGACTATTGGCTCTTTGATTTTAAGCTTCATTCCTTCCAACAACTGTTTGAACCAAACAATGTTAGGGCAATTCATTGATACTGCTATATATTCTGCTTCTACTATGGATTGAGAGGTGTAGTTTTGCTTCTTGCTTGTCCAAGATACTAGCCTTTTACCAAGAAAGAATGCTCCACCATTGGTGCTCTTTCTATCATCAAGATTTCCTTCCCAATCAACATTAGTAAATACTTTTAGGTCAAGGTTTCCTCCAAGTTTGTACCATAAGCCATAGTCTTCAATACCTTTCAAATATCTCAAAATTCTTTTTATTTTCATTATGTGGTTTTCTCTGGGTTTAGCTAAGAATCTTGCCACTATCTCAACTGCTAAGGCAATATCAAGCCTTGTATGTACCACATACTAGTAATTTCCCAATCATTGATTTGTATAAGATTTGATCTACTTCTTTGGAATCATTATCTTTGGTAAGCTTAAATCTAATACACATGGGGGTTCCAACTAGTTTTGAATCTTCCATTCCAAACTTCTTGAGTATCTCTTTATGTACTTAGATTGAGTGATATAGGTACCATTTTTGTTCTATTGTATCTGCAATTCAACAAAGAATTTTATTTCACCAAACATGGACATTTCAAATTCTTTATTCATTTTTTCTAAGAATGCTTTGCATAAATCATCATTTTCGATGAATAGAGTATCATCCACAAATATTTCTATCAACACAATCTTCTTATTCGGTCCTTCCTTGATACATAGGCTACTATTATAATTCATTCTTTGAAAACAAATCTGTATCAAATAGTTATGTAGTCTTTCATACCAGGCTCTAGGAGCTTGTTTGAGACAATATAGGGCTTTGTGTAATTTGTAGACCGTGTCCCTTTTTTTTGGATCAACAAAACCTTTTGGTTGTTCAATGTACACTTCTTCATCAAGAATTCCATTCAAGAATATAGATTTAACATCCATTTGATATACTTTGAATCCTTTGTGAGCTACATAAGCTAGTAAAGTCCTAACACCTTCTAATCTTGTAGCAAGGGAAAAAATTTCACCATAATCAATACCTTCTTCTTGAGAATAGCCTTTACATACCAACCTTGCTTTTTTTCTTAACACTTTTCCATCTTCATCTAGCTTATTTATGAATACCCATTTTGTACCAATCACATTTTTTATCTTTGGGCCTAGGTACAAGAGTCAAAGTTTTATCCTTTTGTATATGTTCTATTTATTCATTCATAGCCTCAATCCAACTTTCATTTTCTAATGCATCATTGACACTTCTAGATTCAAATTCAACAAGTAAACATGTACCTTTTATTTTGCTTCTTGTCATTGTTCCATTTGATTTATCTCGAATGATTTGATCAGGTGCATGATGCCTTCTAACATACTTAGCCGATACATGTTCTTAGTACCTTGTACTAAGAAATTTACTAGAGAGACTCTTCTTGGAAGATTGGAAGTAGTAGAAATAAGCTTGAAATGGTTTGGAGATTTTCCTAGAGTGGAAACTTCTTTTAGTGCATTAAGTGTTCACCCTTCCTTGTCAAGAATTGCAAGCACCGATGGAGATTATGCTAGTAGCAATAGATCATGATTTGGTAAGATAGAAAAATTGAAGAAGGAATTTCCTTTCTTTTGAGGAGAGAACTAGATGGTAAGAAAATCTTTAAATGTTGGACTTATGATGAGTTTGGTCATTATGTTCCTAAATTTTCTAAACGAGTGAAAAAGTACAAAGATAATTTTAAGTCTAGAAGGCCTAGAGAATTTATGTTTGCAAATGAAGATGATGAGTTTGATGACAGAGTTTAGAGTGAAAGTGATAATGACTTAGGATTTGTAGCTATAAAAGAAGAGAATCTTGAAAACAAAGTTAGAGAAGAGAAATCCCTAGTGTCATAGGTTGAGAAGGAAGCTGATTAGATAATAGACATCGAATGTTCACATCATATGACTAGTAATATGAATAATTTTTTTATATTCAATAGTCATGATGGACAAATTGTCATAGTTGGTAACAATGTGGCTTGCCATATCAAGGGAATATGATGTATTACTCTTGATGGGAAAGCTAACATAGATGATATTTACTTTATTGATGGATTAAAACATAACCTATTAAGTGTTGGATAGTTGGTTGATAAGGGATATCAATTATAGTTCACAATAAAGACATGAATTATTAATGATAGAAATAGTAAGTATATTGGCACTGGTAAAAGTTCTAGAGGTAATGTTTTTCAATAGAACCCTACATAGATGACATTTTTTGTTGCAAAATTTGATAATAGTTGGTTGTGGCATAGAAGTTTTTGTCATATAAATTTTGATAATATTGTGAAGGAAAGTAGTACATTTGATGTTAGAGATTTACCAAAAATTGTGAAGCCTACTAATATTGTGTGCAAGGAATGTGTTATGGCTAAGCAGAAGAAAAGATCTTTTACTACAACAACAAAATTGGAGATTATTCATACAAATCTGAGTGGTCCCACTAACACAAGAGGTCCAATTCTTCCTCTCTTTTTCTTTGTATTTCGTGGCTTGTATTCCTCTTTGAAAGACAATTATTTATTATTGCATTATAATTTTCTTTGTTTACATAGTAGTTTCACTTTATCTCTTTTAATTGCCAAATCTCTCTCCCTCTCTTCCGTTGTTTGAGTTTTTGGTTTCTTCCTTGGCATGATGATGATTTATATATGTCAATTATTCGAACATCTAAATTACTTACAATTTGTAAATAAAAAATCATTCAAATACATATAAAAATTACAATTATTTTAATGAATACACAATATATATTAAACAACTTGTCAAATTTCTAACCATTTCCAAATAACAATTCATTCAAACATACAAATTTCAATGAACTCACTATATATTAAACAACTTGTCAAATTATAATGAAATTTGTCTCTATAGTAACAAAGAATATTTAAAAAGGACTAAACTAACATTTTCTATAGAAATAATGTTCAAAAACCCTTCAAGTAATGTATCCAATGATTAAATATGGTGTTTGCTAGCTTCCAATAGTATGAAACCCATGTTTTCTATCACAACAACAAAACAGACAATAAACAAAAAAGAGAATATGGTTCAGTAGGGACCCAAACTTTCCTTGTAACCATTTTTGGATGTTTTCATATAGTGTGTATGCACTATAAAGCATGCACACACTATAGTGTGTACACATTATGTGAAAATTCTCTCTCTCTCTCTCTCTCTCTCTCTCTCTCTCTCTCTCTCTCTCTCTCTCTCTCTCTCTCTCTCTCCCATCTCCTACTCCCTCACCATCCTCTACTCTCTCTCTCACTCTTTGACCTCTCTCCCTCTCTCCTTCCCTCTCTATTAAAATTCAAGCTTACAAAGTGTGTGCACATTATAGCATGCATGCGCTCTAGTACGTGCACACTATGTAAGCTTGAATTTAAAAATGCTTTAAATATAATGTGCATGCTATAGCATGCATGGACTATTTAAAGCTTTGGATTCTACCAAGCCTAACACTTGGATTTTCCTTGGGGATCCAATCCAAAGATTTAGACTCTCTAAACTAGTCTAAGACATGTTTTGCAGCAAGCATACAAAAAATAATTGATTTTTCTTGTGTGCTCTCCTTCAAGTTTCCTCATAGTTAAGCATCGATAAAATCAAGTTACATGATATTTTAGATATCTATGTTAGCTATATAACCATATAATTTATTTCAAATTTCAACTATTTCAAGCCTTTCAACTATAATTTATTTTGAATGCATGTCCATTTTCTCTCAAAAACCAACATGTACTAATTGGGGTGTATATTTTAGCTTGTTCATTGAATTTTGCAACAACTTAGTTTTTTAGAAACTAGACTCCATTCTACACACTTTGAAAAAAAAAAAAATTTATTTTAGATTATTTTTCAATCATTTCTAGGGGGGTCACACATATATTTCACATTTTTGGGGTGTGTCCAATTACAAAATTCATAGAACAAATGTACACATTATTAAATTACTCAAAAATGCTAGGATAAACTAGTTACACAGTGTTAGGTAACTTTTGACTAGAGTGATTAAATAAATTTTTTTTAAAAGTTTAAATTTTAGGGAGGCCACACTTTGCACTATGTTATGTTTTTTTTGAAAAAATAGTACCACTTTCTGTGGCCGCTTTTTTTGAGAACCTAAAACTAAAGCATTTTGAAAAAAAAAATTAGTAGTTTAGAAACTAGATTCAAAGGACTACTACATTTCTTTTTGTCATATCTTAAAATTTTGAGCGTAACTATCTTCAAATTCTTGTTAAAGTTTAGAAATTGTTGATTTCAGAAAGAAAAAATAAAATAAAAAATTGGCCACCTATACCCCCTTTTGGCACCACAACTTGGTGCACTTACCTAGTGATTTTATTTGGAAATAATGCACCTTGTTTCATTAAATGAAGAGGGTCTATAACATCCTTTGATTGTAAAACTAATACTAATGATATTTTGTTTGCTTATGGACTAAAGCATAACTTGTTGATTTTTGGGGTAGATTCTTGATAAGGGATATCATCTTCAATTCAAAGATGGAAAATGTGCAATTTGAGATCAATCAAAAAACATAATTGCATTGGCTACGAAGATGAGAGGTAATGTATTTCAGATGAATCCATCAAAAGTGAGTTTTTTTGTTACAATGATACACAAAATTTTAGTATGGCATAAGAGGCTTTATCATGTGAATTTTGACAACATCACAAGGATGAGTAATTTTAATGTAGTCATAGATTTATTGATGCGAGTAGAGTCACACTTAACACGGTAAGATCACAAACAGTTACGGTAAGCTCCAAAAATAAGTGTAAGATCATAGACCTTTCTAAAGTTTTAGAAAATTAGGTAGTTCTTTGATAGATTCCAAATATCCCACCTATCACAACCAATATCACAACCAATTCAACTCTTTTTGTATCCAATCCTTAAGCTTCACCAAACTCCAAATTGACTATTCACCTTCCAAGGCAACTACACAACCATTTCCTAGGATCTCTCACCACAAACTTCCCAAGATAACTCTAGAGGATTCAAATATCCCATCTCACTCATAATCAACCAATTCTAGGGTTACAAGTAACATTAAAAATACCCACAAAAATAAAACACAAAATAGACCTAAATCAATTAGCCCTCCAAATTGGGTTTTTGGGAGATAAATCCAAATCCTTCTAGATCATCCTAGGAAAAAAATAGATATTTAGAATATCATTTAATATTTCTACAATATTCCAAAGAACTATGTCCCCAAGCATCTTCATTTTCATTGATCCACAAAACCCTAGGTTTAAGGATTTTGTGCCTAAAATCAAGTTCTTTATTTTAGTACTTTTTACTCAAAACTCACTTATCATATCTCAATTTAAATGGTTTAAAAACACCATATTCACCATAATTCACTCATTTACCTAAATCAATTCTCATTCTACCTCTATATCAATGCACTGGTATCCATGTTAGTAGTTAGTCACATATAAATGCCTAACATATTCAAACTAATTTTGGCTTGATTGTGGTGGGTGGAAAAAATATTGCATATAAAATCATATGGTATAGTGTCTACCTCCCCTCCTACCAAAGAAATCCATTTTACAAAGAGTTTATAGTGAGAGATAGCCCCTTTTTAATTTAAACCCTAAGTATAATCCAAAAGGAATAGAGAATACTATAGACTAATCAGTGCACAATCCATCCGCTAAACCACTAGATAAATGTAATAATACTAGGATAAATACAACATAAAAAATCCTTAGTACATTCCCATCAACAAGTAGGTGAGTATAAATAATTGTGCAAAGTAAACAATGAACTTACCTATAAATTCACTTGGACTGGCTTGCTTGGGGGTAAATATTTTACCCATTCCACTTCCTCCATATTTTCTACCATGTTCTTCTATGAACTACATTATCTCCTTTGGATAATGTCAAATATTTCATGCTAAAGATAGGTGAGATGCATTTTCCTTGAGGAAGATCAATCTCATATGCATTGGATCCAAATTTTTGATTGACCTTGTAGGGTCCAATCTTTTTCATTAGCAAATTGGTCTTTGACCCTTAGAAAGCCTTTCCTTTCTCAAATATGTTATAACCAAGTCTCCTATCTTGAAATGAACATATTTCCTTCTCTAAACATCTTTCTCCTTATATTTGGCAACTGATTTCTCTAATTAAAACTTTCTTCTTCATGGACTAATTTCATTGCATATCCATATGTCTCTCCCAAGGCACTCCTCTCCATGGTTTGGATATCCCTTAGCTCTAAAGGTCCTCTAAGATGATACCCCTAGACTACTTTAAATGGTGTCTTCCCTAGATATGTTGGTTGAGTCATTGTAGACATGTTTTTCTTGATTGAGAATCTAGTCCCTATAGCTCCATGTTGTTTGGTTAAACCTCTCATAAGGTTATCCAAAGATTTTTCCACCACCTTAGTTTGCCTAGACATGTGTGGATGATAGGAAGATAAAATTGACAATTGGGTGCCTATTTTCCTCCACAAAGTCCTCCAAAAGTGACCTACAGATTTAGTATCTCTATATATATGACTATAGACAAAGGAAACCCATAAATCATAATTATCTCTTTGAATAATGGGCTTGATATTTGAGAAGTGTCATGACTACTCTTGCATGGCACAAAGTGTACCATTTTTTGAAATTTTGCACTATAATAAACACACTATTTACACCCCTATTTTTTGTTTAGGGAAAATTTGCACTAGGGAAATTAAACCTAAATTCATTACATAACCCTAAGCACTCAAAAGGAAAGTCAAGGAAGTTGATCCTTTCAATCCCAGTTATAAGGTAACTAGGTCAAGGAAGACTAGTACTAACTAGATGATAAAGGATCACTAATGGAATTCAAGATCTAGTGGTGATAGAATTAGAGAAGGGATACAAAAGTCCTTTGAAACCCTATATGTAGCAAGAGCTATAAAATAAAGAAGCTATATATAGGAAATAGATATGATAAAGTAATGAAGGTAAATAGAAGACTCGTGTTAGAAATTAGGAACTTTGAAGTTGATTCTCCAATGCATGTGTAACTCCAATCAACAAATAATCTAAGACCCAAACTTGAAATTGGGAGAACTTTGGAACCCATAATTTTTTTGGTTATTTGGAAGAGTTTACTTTTCTCACTAGGGAAGATTTTTCCTTTGGCAAGGAAGAACTATGACCCTAATCAACAATGTTTGAAATTGATTTTATTTTTGTAACTCCAAATTTATGCTAAAAGGGTATCTAGATCTTTAACATGCTCTCCTTTTTTATATCTATAACCTAAAATAAAAAAATGTTATTTTTTTTGTTGATGGGGGATTTTCCTTGGTCAAATCCCAATTTAGGATTTAATCTTGAAATAAAATTATTGGAATATTGGAATGTAAAGTAAATGGTTGAATTCACCTTACAATAGTAGGGTCTCTCAAATAAAATGGAATGAGCTTACTTCACCAATTGAATTGGATCAAGAGGAATAGTGAATTGATGTAGAAGATGCAATAAAGCACCTTGAATGGATTGAGGGAGATCTTGAATGTTAGATAAAAAATACTTCAATTTCTTGAATTCTTAAGTGCTTCAGAAACTTAATACATGAGTGTTGGTATGTGTGAATTTTGAATAATAGTATGAGATGAGATGAAAAATGAAGAAAATGGATGGGTTTATAAAGGAGTAAGAATTAACTTTCTTCTATAGGTTGACTAGACATAAAAATTAGTACCTTGGATCAATCTGATCATAGGACCTGAAGAGTTGACCCAAGATAGGGCTTGAGAATGGATGCACTACATTATTGATTAGACTATTAAGGATGTATTACATCCCTACCAACCAAGCTCCAAAACCCCTTGTGACTCCCTCAAGATCCTAAATTAGGTCTTAGATCCCAAAAATTAGGTGCAAAATTTGAGATATAGTCATTACAATGTGGAAAATAGATTTTGAGTGACTGGATGAAGGAAAGGGTGGGCATGGGTGGTTAGATCCTTCCTTGATCTTTACATCATAAAAATAGGAGCTTTAAAGGGGATTCATTAGGTCCTACCCTAGTTCCACCTAGGAGAAATTAGAAGAAAGGGGAACAAAGGGGAACAAAGGGGAACAAAGGAGGAGAGGTGAAAATAAATGACAATCTTCCATTAAATAGGTGATAAACTATCATTAAATTGAAGTGCTTCTAATTTAAGAAATTTCAGTTATCCTAGGTAAACCTAATACAAAATCTATGCTTATGTTATCCCACAATTATTTTGGGATTGGAAGGGTTGTCTTTTAGCCCTCTAACAAAAAACACAACTCTCAACATATCTTCTAACATTAAATTACAACTTAGGCCAGTGATAGAACCTTGCCATTTGTTCAAATATATTTTATCTCCAAAGTGTCCACCAAGTATTCCATTATATTTTTATTTTACTATGTTCTCCCTTGTATATGATTTGGGAACACAAATCCTAATTCCTTTGATGAGTAATCCCTCTTGCAATACAAAATAAGAAAGCTGACAATGAAAATGGTTAGAAAGATTAGAGAAAATTTCATAAAGTTCTTTGAAGTCTTTATCTTCATGATATAGATCCTTTAACTAATCCAGTCCCACGCTCTATAGTTGGATTTCTTGCATGGATAAAACTCTTCTATTCAAGATGCTCCCTTTTTGTGTTTTGTGATGAAGGTGAGAATGACTAAAGATGCTCCATCCACTTGAAATATTTGTGATTCAAATTTTCCTATCTATTTAGAAATCTTAAAGCATGATTAAATTAGTGAACACTAAAAATATTTTGGCATCAAGTACTGCATCCATTTTCTCAAATCTTGAACTATAGCATAAAGCTCAAGGTCATAATTGTTATACCTCTTCTTAACTTCATTTAACTTCTCAAAAAATAATGTAATGGGGTATCCTTCTTGATTTGAAATTGCTCCAATAACATGTTTTTTGCCATTATATTCCACTATGAGAACCTTATTAAAATCAAGTATTGCTAATATTGGAATTTTGGTACTTTTTTCTTTAGGAGTTGAAAACTATCCTCAGCATTCTTAGTCCCCTCAAATTGTATTTAACTCCATCTTTGATGGTGTTGAGTACAAAAGTAAAAATTGCACTAAAACCTTTGATAAACTTCCTATAGAGATTTGTGATCCCATAGAAGCTCCTTACTTTTCAAATTGTTCTTAGAGTTGGCCCATAAAATATGGCATCCACCTTTGATGAATTCATTGTAAGGAAACCTTATGATATGAAAAACCCCAAATAAACCAACTCTATTTTGAAAAATTCACATTTTTTATAGATTATTCTTCAATTGCACCTATTCAATATTCTTCATCACCAACTTGAGATGCCCCAAATGTTCTTCCCTTATCCTTCTAAACACCAACATTTCATCAAGATAAACAATGAAAAACTTCCCTATAAATTGCACAATGACTTAATTCATAAGTCTCGTTGATTTCTTAAATAATTTTTCAACCCAAGGGTATAACAAACTATTCATACAATCCCTCATTGGTTTTGAATGTGCTTTTCTATTCATAACCATGATTAATTCTTATCTAATGATAACTAGATTTGAGGTTGATTTTGGAGTAGTAACATAATCCATCCAAGTGATTCAATAGGTTTTCTATTCTTGGCATAGGAAACATATATATCTTTGTTAGTTTTTGGTGACTAATCAGGAAAGTATTGTACATACTTCATAAATTATTTGGAGCTGAGGGCATTGCCCCAAAAAAAAATTTGGTATTATTCGTAGATTTGCCACTAAAGCAATGGATAATATTTACCAACTTATGGCCAACATGTAGTAACCCTAAAGCAATTTAATACTTGTAAAAAAGGGCTTAGGGTTAGGGTTTTTTTAGTTGTGATGTGAAATTGGTTCTTGCGACAGTATTGAGCTATAAGGGATTACATATTGTGATCAAGTTGTAATCACTAGATCATAAAAAATATCATACTTGCTATTTGGTGGACATAGCCTAGGGATTGGGTGAACCACGTTAAATCTTGGTGCCTTGTGTTCTTTTCTATGTGATCTATTATTTTCTGTTATTGGTTATATTTGCATATAATTGTTATTTTTTTCGTGGTTTAATCCTAACAAGTGGTATCAAAGTGAGGTTGTTTTTTTCAATTATCCTTTGTAGGAAAGTCTCAAGGTTGAGTGAGAGTCTCACAGTCAAGTGGGAGTGATGGTAGATGAGGGTAAGTTGAGGGTTGACAAGTTTAACGAGAAGAACTTCCAGTTATGGAAGATGCAAATGAAAGACTATCTTTATCATAAGGATTTATAGAAGCCGTTGGAAGGCAAAGACAAGAATTAGGGATCTATCTCAAATGATGAATGGGATCTTTTAGATAGAAGGGCACTTGGAAGCATTCGATTATGCCTAGCACTGTCAGTGGCATTTAATATTAAAAAAGTGAAGATGATAGAAGAATTGATGCAAACCCTAGCAAAACTATATGAAAAGCCCTCTGCTTCAAACAAGGTATTTCTCATGAAGCATTTATTTAATATGAAAATGGCAGAAGGTAGATCTGTTATAGATCATTTAAATGAGTTTAATACTATTACTAGTCAGTTATCTTCTGTGGGTGTCAATTTTGATGAAGAAATTAGGGCTCTCTTGATTTTATGTTCTTTTCCTGAAAGTTGGAATGGATTGGTAATGGTTGTGACTAATTCTATTCCTAGATCTAATACCCTAAAATATGATGATGTGATCAGTGTTATTTTGAGTGAGGAAACTCAGAGGAAAAGCTCAGGTCGATCTACATCAAGAAGTGCTTTGAATATACAAAGAAGGGGTAGAATGATTGAGAGAGGAAGTAACTCTGGAAATTGTTGGAAATCAAGAGGAAAGTCAAAGGGGAGGAGGTCTCAATTGAGATGACCCAATGACAATTTGTACTGTGGGAAACTAGGTCATAAAAAGAAAGATTGTTGGAATTAAAAGAAAAATGAAGGAGATGAATTAGATGGAGACAAGGAAGCAAATGTGGTAAGTAAAAAATCTAAAGAAGATGATTTTCTTCTATCTTTAGAAAGTGTTGATGATTCATGGGTTTTAGATTATGGTGTTTCTTTTCATGCTACACCTCATAGAGGTTATTTCATTGATTATGTCCAAGAGGATTTTGGACTTTTTTATTTAGGGGATAATGAACCCTGTCAGATTGTTGGAAAGGGAAAAATTAAGATTAAGTTGCAGAATGGGAATCATTGGCTACTACATGAGGTAAGACATGTTCCAAGGCTGAGTAGGAATTTAATGTCGGCAAAGCAACTCGGTGATGAGAGTTGTGTAGTTACTTTTAATGATAAAAATTGAAAGGTTTCAAAAGGTTCCCTTGTAGTAACAAAAGGTGTGAAAGTAGGCACCTTATATCTTTATATAGGTCATATTGTTCCTTCTACTTTAATTATTTTAGAGAAAAAGAAATATTCAGGAACAATTGTTGTAGTTGAGCAGGGAGAACAAATAGTTGTTGTAAATTCTGATACAACACTCTGGCACAATAGACTTCACACATGAGTGAGAAAGGTATGAAAGTACCTCATTCAAAGAAAGTTTTACCAGGTCTAAAATGTGTTAATATGGATTTCTATGAAAGTTGTGTGTATGGAAAACTAAAGAGAGTGAGTTTCATGAAGACTAGGAAGGAAAACAAAAAGGAAAAATTAGAGCTTGTGCATATCGATGTATGGGGACTGGCTCAGGCATCTTCCCTTGGTGGCTCTCATTATTATGTTACATTTATTGATGATGCAACTAGAAAAGTATGGGTTTATTTTCTTAGATAGAAATCTGATGTATTTCAAACTTTTAAGAAATGGAAATGCTTGGTTGAAAATGAGATTGGTAAGAAATTAAAATGTCTCAAATCTAATAATGGCGATGAGTATTGTAGTCATGAGTTTGAAGATTATTGTTCCACTAATGGTATTCATAGATAGAAAACTATTCCAAGGACTCCACAGGAAAATGGAGTAGCTAAATGTATGAACAGGACTATAATGGAGCACACAAGGAGCATGAGGTTGCATGTTGGGTTGCCCTTACACATGTGGGTGGAGGCTGTCAAGACTACTATATATTTGATTAATAGAGGTCCCTCTGCTCCTTTGGGTTGTGGTATTCCAGAGGAGGCATGGATTGGTAAGAAGGTGAGTTATTCTTTTATCAAAACCTTTGGTTGTGAAGTATTTGCTCACATAGATTTTAAAAATAGAACCAAGCTAGAAGCTAAGTCAAAAAAATGTGTATTTGTTGGATATGGCATTAATGAATTTGGTTATAGGCTTTGGGATTTTGAAAATTAGAAAATTGTAAGAAGCAGGGATGTCATATTCAATGAGAAAGTGTTGTACAAAGATCTGTTGCAGCAACATGAGAAGAAAGAAGATGATTATATAGTGCTAGATGATACTCCAAAAGTTGATGTTCTAGCCATTCCTCATGATGTGCAACAATAGTAACAACAAATAACACACACACACTAGTGAATGGTACATGATCAACAAGGCAAATTAGACCTCCAAAAAGATTATCTCCCTCTTTGTATTCTATTTTACTTACTGATGTTGGTGAACCTGAAAGTTATGATGAAGCTGTGCAGGTGGATACTAAGATTCAGTGGGAGTCTACAATGAAAGAAGAAATGGACTCTTTGCTGAAAAATAAGACATGGGATTTGTGTAAGTTGCATGCAAGTAAAAGAGCTTTATAGAATAAGTGGGTTTATAGGTTGAAAGAAGAGGAAGGAGGTAAGAAAAGATTTAAAGCCAAGTTAGTTTTCAAAGGATTTGCACAGAAAAAAAGAATTTATTTTGATGAGATATTTTCTCCTATTGTTAAGATGACTTCTATCTGTATTGTTTTATGTCTTGTGGCTACTAAAGATTTTCATTTGGAGTAGCTTGATGTTAAAACAACCTTCCTTCATGGTGATTTGGATGAAGAGATATATATGGCTCAGCCACAGGGATTTGTGGCCAAAGGTAAGGGGAACTTAGCATGCAAATTAAAGAAAATTTTATATGGCTTGAAGTAAACACCTCGGTAATGGTATCAAAAATTTGAGAGTTTTATGCATGAGCATGGTTACAGTAGGTGTCATTCAGATCATTGTGTCTACTTTAAGAGGATGATATGCTTGTTTCTGGGTCTAACACAGATCACATTAAGGGGCTAAAATGCCAATTAGCACATGCATTTTCTATGAAGGATTTGGAGGCAGAAAAACAAATCCTTGGTATGAAGATTTGTAGAGATAGGAAGAATAGAACATTGATGCTATCTCAGGCTTATTATGTTGAGAAGGTGTTGCAACATTTCTCTATGGAGAATGCTAAAGCTGTCATCACACTTTACCTAGTCATTTGAAGTTAAGTAAGGAGATGTGTCTTAAGACACAAGAAGAGGAGGGTAAGATGTCCAAGGTACCCTATGCTTCAGCTATAGGAAGCTTGATGTATGCTATGGTATGTTCCAGGCCAAATATTGCACATGTAATGAAAGTTGTTAGCAGGTATATGAATCATCCAAGAATTGAGCATTGGAATGTAATCCAATGGATTCTTAGATATTTGAGAGGAACATCCAATAGGTTTTTACACTTTGGAAGCTCTATTACTAATTTATAGGGCTATGTTGACTCAGATTTGGCAAGGGATATTGATACTAGGGTAGTCGTGAGCTTGGTTTTTCGGTTGCAAAAGGTTAATGCTTTATCCACTACAGAGATAGAGTATGTAGTTGCTACAGAGGCAGCCAAGAAGATGATATGGCTTTAGTTATTCTTAGAAGAATTGGGACATCCTTAGAAGGATAATTATTTGTTCACAGATAGTCAGAGTGCCATTCATCTTGCAAAGAATTCAGCTCTGCATTCAAAGACCAAACACATACAACTGTGGTACTATTTCATTCGGTTAGTTTTGGAGGATGGAAAGTTAAAGCTAGAGAATATACATATAAATGATAATCTAGTAGATATGTTGACAAAGGTAGTAACAAGGGAGAAGCTAAACTCCTCTTCAGCTTTGGTTGGTTTTCTAGACTGAACATGAATAACGAAACAGCAGAGTCTAGGGTGGTTTGATCTAGTGGCAGCCTCATGGAGTGGCGACATCACTACAGGATCAATCTCCAAGTGGGAAATTTTTGTTTAGTGTGGAGCCTAATTAGTCCCCAAGTGGGATATTTTTAGTTTGTGGTGACAAATTAGGAAAGTACTATACATACTTCATAAATTCTTTGGGGTTCGGGGCATCACCTTGAAAAAAAAAAGTTGGTACTATTCGTAGATTCGCCACTAAAGTAATGGCTGATATTCACCAATTTATGGCCAACATGTAGAGACCCTAAAGTGATTTAATACTTGTATAAAAGGGCTTAGGTTTAGGGTTGTTTCATAGTTGTGATGCGAAATTGGTTCTTGTTGTGTTATTGAGCTATAAGGGATTACGGATTGTAATCAAGTTGTGATCACTTGATCATAAAAATATCAGACTTGCTATTTGGTGGATGTAGCCCAGGGATTGGGTGAACCACATTAAATCTTGGTGCCTTGTGTTCTTTTATGTGTGATCTATTATTTTTTGTTATTGGTTATATTTGCATGTAATTGTTATTTTTTGTTTGTGGTTTAATCCTAACAATCTTATTATTATTATTTTATTTCTCTAGTGTTTAGACATAATCTCCATTTTTCATCATTTTTATAGTCTAGGACTGATGGTACTATATATGGCCTTGAGCTTTTTCTAACTAGTCCCTTGTACAAGGGTTCTTGCAATTGTCTATAAATCTCTGTATGTTTTTTAGGAGTGAGCTTGTAGGTATCCTTGTTAGTTATTTTTGTACCTTGTATCAAGTCAATTTGATGATTGATACTCCTCATAGGAAGTAAAGAATATATTTTGTCTCCTACTACCATGTTTGGATATTTTATCAAAAAAAATTATACCTCCTTTGGTAAAGGATTCTACTCCTTATCCTCTTTGGGCTTCACAATAATTTGATACCCATAAATGTCATCTTCTTTCATATGCTCATAAACTCATTTCCTCCAACCATCATTACTAATGACTCGCCTTTGTCCTTTCCAAATTATTTAGGCAAAGTGTTCATCTTGTATTTCTTGATATCCTTAGTGATTAGGTAGGTGTTCTACTCACCATCATGTTCAAATTTTACATCAAACTACCATGGCCTTCCAAGAATTATAGAGCATGCATCTATTGGGATGAGTTCAGATAATATTATTTCCTTGTATTGTTCAATTTCAAATTCCACCCATGTTGATTCTTTAACTATGAAATCATAATTTTTGTTCAACCAAGAGACCTTGTGAGGTTCTATATGTGAGAGTCTCTTAGCTTTCAACTTTTCCACCATCTCAATTGATATCAAATTATCTGTTGCCCCTGAATCCTCTATGATCTTACATAAATTTCCATATGCCTTGCCTCTAGTCCTAAATAATGACTTTGTTTGATAGAGTTCTTTGTTAATGACATCTTAAGGAGAGTTATCTTTACCATCATGTTATCACCATCCAATATAAATGCTACACTTCTAAGAGGTGTATTGGCACTACTACCACTTTCCTCATCAACAATGAGTTGGTTCCTTATCTCCCTTCCTACAAAAAATATTGAGGGTCTATTAGGTACATTTTACACTTGTATGTGCCTAACTTGATCATATGTAAAGCATCTCCCTATGAAGAATCCACTACCTCTACTTGGTCCTCTACCTTGGCTTCTAACTCTATTATATCATTTTCTTTGATCCCTAAAACCTTGTCTACCTATGTGATTGTTTTCACCTTTTCTTTCATAAGTATCAATTTATTTCTATTGCTTTGACCTCAGCCTGTATTATTTCTACCACCTATTCCCCTATTATTCTAGTCACCATTCTGCGTAATTTTTCCTCAACTTTAATGGTCATTTGAAAGCATTCATCTACTGATATAGGAATATGTAAACTTATCTCATCTTGCATATCATGGTTAAATACATTACAATACATGACTACTAGGTCTTTTTGGTCATCTTTGTGATTTTTCCTCATGATAATCTTATGGAGCTCCTCAGAGTAGGTGGAAACATCCATATCCTTGTGTCTGATTTTCTAAAAACAATTGACCATCTGAACTTCAAAGTTAGTTGGCATGAAGTTTATCTTCATCAAGGCTATCATTTTGTTCCATTTTGGATAAGTCTATCATTATCTCTTTTAGCATATTTCACCTTTTTCTCCTCCTAAATATCATTGAGATCAAAAATGTGTTTCTAAGAGGGCTATTTAATCAATTATCTCTTCTCCATCCATTTTTCCCTTGGAAGTAGGCACCTCTACTTTGAAGTCCTCTTTCTTGGTTTCTTTAACGTATTTAAGGAAAGATTGTTTATTATTCCTAGCTTCTTCTACTTCCCTTCTTCTTTGATGTTTAGGTTCTTGGTTATGATCCTCACCTCACTCTTATTCTTCCCACTCTTCCTCTTCTTCATTATTTGAGTCATTACCTTTAGCCTTAAGCTTCTTCATCATTTTCTTCAACCTTTCTTCCCATTTTTGGTCAATTATTTTCTCCATTTGCATCAATTCATTGTTCTTGAATCCTTTAGGGGACACTTTGAATCATCCCTACTTTGAAGTAAGAAAAAACACAAATTGTTATGGATCTTATACCAATATGATGCAAGTAGAGTTGCACTTCATAAGATAAGATCACAAACAATTATGGCAAGCTCCAAAAACAAGGGTAAGATCCAAGACCCTTATAAAGGTTAAGACCATCATGTAGTTATTGTATAGGTTCCAAATAGCCCACCTATCACAAAAAACTCACCTCTTTCTGCAACTAGCCCTCAAGCTTCACCAAACTCCATGTTGACTCTCTACCTTCCAAGGAAACCATACAAGCATTTCCTAGGATATCTCACCAAAAACTTCCCAAAAGAATTTCATAGCCTTCAAATATCCCATTACACTCATAATGAATCACTTTTGGGGTTCCAAGAAATATATAAAATACACTCAAAGAGAAAACACAAACTAGGCTAAAAAGATATCTAAAGCAATTAGCCCTCCAAATCGAGTTTTTGGGAAATAACTTCAAATCCTTCAAAATAACTAAAGGAAAAAAAATAGATATATTCCAAAGAACCATGCCTTCAAGCCTCTTCTCTATCATAGATCCACAAAACCCTAGGTTTAAGGGTTTTAGTCCTAAAATCAAGGAGTTTTCTATTTTAGGACCTTTTATTCAAAACCCAATCATGAAATATTGATAGAAATTATCTAAATACACCATATTCATGACAGTGCATTCCTTTTCCTAAATCAACACCCATTATACCTCTATATCAACACATTGATATCCTTGCTACTAGTTAGTCACATATAAATCCCTAACATATTCAAACTGAGTTTGGCTTGATCATGGTGGGTGGAAAAAATACTAAATGAATAATAATATTATATAGTGGACAGTTCCTCCTAACAAATAACTCCATTTTAAAAATATTCTAAAGTGAGAGATAACCCATTTTAAAATAAAACCCTAAGTACAGTCCACAAGGGATATAGAGAATACTAGTAACAAGGGAGAAGTTGAACTTCTCTTCAACTTTGTTTGGTCTTCTAGACTACACAAAATAAAATAAAAGTAGAGTCTAGTGGGAGCTATAGGTTTAGTAGTGTTATGATTAGTCTCCAAGTGGGAGGTTATTGTTGTGGAGTCTAATCAATCTCCAAGTGGGAGATTGTTGTGATGTGGAGCATAATCAGACTCAAAGGTTTATTACAACATGGATTTCTCCCCATATTATTTCTATGGGGTCAAGGGGTAGCACCCCTGCAGGGTCTTAGGCCAAAACCCTAAGTGAACTCCTTGTCACAGTATAGGATGGGGTTGAGGGTTAACGTCCCCATGGGGGTTTTCAGGGGCAGTGCCCTTGAAGCCAAAAATGCCCTTATATTGTAAAGAAGTTAGTTGTTATTTTTCTTATTAGATGACTTATTCTAGCTCTAATTTTGTAAGTAGCAAAAGCTTGTATAAAAATTCTTAGGGTTAGGGATTTCATAATGTAATGGTGATATTGTAGCTTCTTATGGCAGTATTGAGCTGTAAGAGATTATGGATTGTAATCACTAGATAATAATAATATTGGATTTTCTATTCGTGGATGTAGCCCAAGAATTGGGTGAACCATGTTAAATCTTGGTGTCTTGTGTTCTCTTCTATGTGATCTATTATTTTTTGGTATTGGTTATATTTTCATGTAATTGTTATTTCTATCTGAGGTTAATCCTAACATAAAATAATCACAGCATAATTCATCCACAAAACCACTAGATAAATATAATTAAACTAAGATAAATTTAATACAAAACATCCATAGTATATTCCCACCAAAGGTTAGGTGAGTATGAATAAGTAAACAGTGAGCTTACAAGTAAGTACATTATAGTTTCCCAAAAAAATAACATCCAAATCTTCATTAGCTTTGAAATTATATCATCCCCATACATTTATGAATGTCTTATGTCCTTTCCACCTTCCATGAATCAAGAGTAGTACAAAGAGTAGTTAAGATAGTGATAATATAGTGCATTGATTATCTACTTGAGGTTGCAAAAGTTGGATACACTGACAAAGTCTAGAAGAACAAGTAAGAAGAACTTAGTATGCCAAGCTTGACCAAGTGGACAGTAGGTGCCAAGAAAAGTTAGTGCAAGCCAAGCAAAAAATTAGTTGGAGCCAAGAAAAGTCAAATTTTATTGTATGTTGAGTGATACAGTGTAATCCTAGTAAAGTTTAGTTGATGTTGAGAACCAATAAACTTAAGTGTTTGTTGAGTGATCTAGTTGATGACAAGTGGAAGAATAGTATGGAAGTCAAGTGATAGCATATTGATGTCAAGTGCTAGTATTCATATTAAATTGTAGATTTGATGAATCAGAGCAAACTATTTTATTTTCTTGAATTTTGTAAAGCATGTGGAAGATAACTATGATGAGTTAGTGGAACTAAATTAATGGTAAACCATTTTGAGGAAAATTCAAAGAGGATTGAAGGAGAATTTTCTAGAAGGGACTTAAATGAAAAGATGGGTAGATTCATTGAATCCTACCTAATCCTACCTAACCGTAAAATGGATGATAGAGGATGAACAGAAAAATATCTTAATTTTCTATTTATAAAGATGGTTGGTTAGAAGAAAAGGTTTTCATATGTGAGAACCTAAGTTAGACAAGAGGTCTAAAGCATTGCTTCATTCAGAGACCTAATAGAAGAGACTACTATTGGAAAGAAAATAAAGAAGGATTAAGGGTATGGAAGCTTAAATGGTGAACAAGCTATCAGAGCTGAAGTGTATGAAAGCTAAGCAGAATGGAAAACTGAAATAGAGATCTATAATCTGCAAGTGAGTTGTAAGTTGTTATTAGGTCAAGCCTTACTATTACTTTCTAATCATTGTACCAGTCTAGGGTAAATCCTTTGGATTAAGGTTGACCTAAGAGTCATTTAAAAATCCTTTAACTAGTTGACATTCCAAGTGAATGATCTAAAGTCCTCTAATAAAGATCACTCCTAATAGGGTGATTGAAATCCTCTAACTAGGTCACATTTAACAGAGTGTATTGTAACCTTTAACAAGGTTGGTCTTTCACAAGGCATCACTTCGGAAGAGAGATAATTAGTAGCATGTTACTAGTGGTTTTTCCCAAATTGGGTTTCCATGTAAAATCATTGTGTCAAATATGTTATTGAATATGTTATGTTTCATGCTTACATTTCTGCAAAGTTGATTTGATAGTAACCTACAAGTTTAAGTGATTGTATGATCTAATGGATGCATGCATGATGAATATATTTTATGGTTATGGGTTCACTAAGTTTTGAAAAGTTTCATTTGTACATTTGGAGCTTAGATAACTGATTCACCCCCCTCTTAGTTATTCTAAAGAATTCCAACAATTGTATTAGAGACGTCTACTTAAGAGGACTAGTTTGAAGGTACTAGAAGAAAAAGATGAAGATGTCAAAAAGAGAGGTACCCAAGCTTAATAGAGATAAATTTGTTGCATGGAAAAGTCTGATGAAGCTACACCTAAGAGGTCTTGGAGATCATGTATAATCTACTATCATCACTGAGCATGTTGATCCTACTGGAGCCCTAACTATTAAAGATATGAAAAAGAAGAAAGAAGACAACCAGGCAATGTTGGAGATTGCCTCTGCCCTAAGTTATACTAAGTTTGATGACATCAAGGGTTGTGATAGTGCAAAGAAAATGTGGGATGCTATTCACACCATCTATGGAGGAGACACAAATATTCTAAGAGCCAAATCTGAAAGTCTTAGAGGTAAGTTTGATGATATGAGAATACAAGAAGCTGAGAATGTTGCTCAATATTTCTCTAGGATAAAAGATGTTGTTAATGCTATAAGAGGATTTACTAGTAAGATAGATGATGAGACTATATTAATCAAAGTTTTGAGAACATTTTCACCCATCTATGCTTAATAATTTCTACAGTACAAGAACTGAGATGTATACTAGGTCCTAATCTAACTCTTGAAGGTATGGTAGGTAGGCTAACTACTTTTGAGCTATCTAATTTTTACAACTTCAAATCTAACAATGTTGAATCTTCTTTCAAAGCTAAGCTATCATTGAAGGGACCTAATGAGAACAAGAAGGAAAAAAAGATAAAATATATTTCCAATGACATTAATACAAATGAGGAGGATGTAGAACAACTTGAAGCATTACTAGCAAGGAGGTTTCACAGAGGTAAAGGAAAATTAAAAGGTAAGTTACCTATCATATGTTTTAATTGTAATGAGGTTGGTCATATTGTTGCTAGATGTCTAGAGAAGAAAAACTATAGAGGTGGAGACAAGTACAAAAGTAGACGAGATGAAGACAGCAAAGATTACAAAGAAAAAAGAAAGAAGTCTTGCTACATTTTAGAAGAGGAAACCAAAGATGGATCTAATGATCATGATGATGAAGTGGTGTATGTTGTAAACAAGGATGATTCTGATAAGGATGAGGCAACTGCACTAGTGTCTTGTGTGAACAAGAATGATAGATGGATCATTGACAATGGGTGTTTACATCACATGACTAGAGATTAAAGTAAGTTCATTACCTTGAATTATTATAATGGAAATAGTGTAAGGTTTGTTAATGATGCACCTTGTCTGATAAAAGGAAAAGGTTCTATCAAACTCATAGAAAATATTTTATGTGAGAATGCTTATTATGTTGAAGGACTTAACTATAATTTGTTGAATGTGTCACAACTAAATAGTTTAGGTTGTAAGGTTGAGTTTGAGAAAAATATTGCTAAGATATATGGTATTGATGGAAAACTAATGGAAAAAGGTGATCAAACTATAGGTAATCTATTCTATCTTGATATGGATGATGCTAATTGTCTAGTTGTAGAATTTGATGATGTGTGGTTATGGCACAAGAGGTTATGTCATGTTAATTTTGATAACTTGGTTAGTATCCATAACATGAGAAGAGTTAGAGGTTTTCTTAACTTGAAATCTGACAATATAATTTGCAAAGAATGTCAGTTAGAAAAAATGACAAAGTCTAGTTTTAAGAGTAAGAGTCGTACCTCTAAAGGAATTTAAGAGATTTTTTATACTAACTTGTGTGAATCAATTGATGTGCAAAGATACAAATGTGATAAGTACATTATGTTATTTGTTGATGATTATTTTAGGATGATGACAATTATGTTTCTGAAACAAAAATCTGATGCTTTCCAAATGTTTAAGTGGTACTTAGAAAGAGTTGAGAAGGAAGCAAGTAAATGTCCAAAATGTTTGAGATCTAATAGAGGAGAATTTACATCAAATGAGTTCGAGATGTTTTCTGATGACACAAGAATAAAAAGACAGACATCTACTCCTAGAACCCCTCCACAAAATGGAATTTTTGAAAGGAGGAACAGATATGTAATAGACTATGCTAGGACACTCATAATAGAGAAAAATGTTGGTTTGAAATAATAGAGAGAGGATTTAAGTATAGCTATCTATACCTTGAACCATGTGCAAGTCAAGAAAGGTACTCATTCAACACATTTTGAACTATGGTATGGATACTCACCCAATGTAAAACATTTTAAGGTATTTGGAAGCAAGTGTTATATTCTCAAAGATTTAAAGAATGGTAAATTAGATGCAAAAAGTGAAGAAGGTATATTCTTTGGCTATTCCACAAGAAGTAAAACTTATAAGTGTTTCAATACTAACACTAATAAAGTTGTGGAAAGTGCAATGTAAAATTTGATGAATATACAGAAGTACATGAGGCTGAAACTATGAAAGAACTAGAGGAATAAAAATTTGTTGTATACCTTTATGAAGGTATGCCTATTGATGAAGATGTTATAAATCAAGTTGCAAACCAACAACAAGTTTTAGTGTCTATCGAGTCACATACTATGAATGTCAAGTCGCATTAAGGAACTAAGCTACAATTAGGTGTCGAGTTATAGAATGAAGTTGACACACATTTTAGTTCCAATATTAGTGTACATGAAAAATATATTTAACTACCTAATAGAAAAGTACATAGTGATTCATAAGTTGATAGACCAAATGAGGAAAACATAGCAGAACCAAGCTTGTCAAAGTATGTCAAGAGACATCAACTTGTTGAACAAATTATTGGAGATAAAGATACAAGACCAATGACAACAAATAGATTGAGCAATGATACATATTTTTTAGCATGAATGATCCTAAAATAGTGAAAGATGCCTTAGAAGATGTGGACTGGAGTAAAGCCATGAAAGAAGAAATTGAACAAATTGAAAAGAATAAGACATGGACTCTAGTTCCTAGACCAGAAGATAAAAATGTGATTGGCACCAAGTGGATGTATAGAAACAAGTTAGATGAAAATGGAGAAGTTACAAGGAATAAGGAAAGATAAGTTTACAAATGGGTATGCACAAGAAGAAGGGATAGACTATGGAGAAACATTCACTCGTGTTGCAAGAATAGAAGGATTAAGAACTCTACTTGCTTATTTTGCATATGAAGGTTTTAAAGTTTATCAAATGGATGTTAAATCTATATTTCTGAATGACATATTAGAAGAAGAGGTCTATATAGAATAGCCAAAAGGATTTTTTGATGCTAACAACAAAAACATAGTATGTAGACTACACAAAGCTTTATATGGATTGAAGCAAGCACCAAGAGCATGGTACGAAAGGCTTCACAATTATCTTATGAAGATTGGATTTGAAAGGACTAATGATAAAAATAATTTGTACTTGAAGATAGAGAAAGGAAAAGGTATTTTACTATCTAAATTTTTTGTTGAAGATATCACATTTAGAGGTCAGGATACATTATGTAAAGCTTTTGCAAATGAAATGAAGAAATAATTTGAGATGTTTATGTTTGGAGAGATCAAGTTCTTTTTGGGTTTGCAAGTACATCAGATAAAATATGGTATATACATCACTCAATCAAAATATGTAAAAGAGATACTAAAAACTTTTGGATTGGAAGATTACACGATAGTCAACACATCTATGGTGATAGGACACAAATTTTCAAAAAATGATGATTCAACTAAGATGAATCAAACATTGTATAGGTCTATGATTGGAAAATTTCAATATGTAGTACATAGGAGACCTAATATTTCATTATCTATTGGGATAGTTGTAAAATTCTCTGCTAATCCCAGGGAGAATCATTTGATGGTTGTTAAGAGAATAATGAGATATTTGAAAGGTATAGAAGACTATGGTCTATACTACAAGAAAAATGAGAAATTTGAGTTGAAAGCCTACACTGATGTTGATTGGGCTAGAAATATTGATAATAGAAAGAGCACTAGTGGAGGAGCATTTTTCTTAGGAAAAAGGTTGGTTACATGGACTAGCAAGAAAAAAAACTGCATATCTCAATCTACTATTGAAGCTGAATATGTTGTTGCTGCAGTAAATTGTACAAATATTGTATGGATGAAACAACTACTCAAAGGTATGAAGGAAGAAATCATTGAACCTATGATACTTTATTGTGATAATAAAAGTGATATAAACATATCAAAGAACCATATGATGCATACAATGATAAAGCACATTGCAATCAAGTATCATTACTTGAGAGAGTTAGTTCAAGACAAAAAGGTGAAGGTGGAATATGTGAATACTAGAGAGAAAATAGTTGATATCTTCACAAAAGCATTACCTAAGGATGCTCATAAGTATCTAAGAGGTAAACTAGGGGCGATACCTCTATCCAAGGCTATATAAGAAGCATAAGAAGCACCCTACATCAACTAAGATGATTGACATTTGATGTACATTGATGTAGTGGATCTTACTTTAGGATCTTCCTAAAGTAACCAAAGAGGTGGAGCTAGAAATCTGTCACAAGCTAGGTGATAGAGGGAGAAATTGAAAATGTTCATATCTTCATATTAAGATGACAAGTCTTTGGCATTGTTGTCAAAGAGGGAGATAGAAGATACAGGGAGAAAGACAAAGAAAGGGAGAAATCCAAGGGAGATAGAAGAAACATGTACTATCTACTCAGAGGGAAATAGAGTGCCTAATGATTACTACAAAGAAAGAGAAATGATTACATCTACCTAGTAAGAGGGAGATAGTACTGAGGGAGATATAAGGAATCACAAGGAGAGGAAGTGATCAAGAGGGAATCATAAGGATGTGTTGATTGTCTATTGATCAAAACAAAATTTTGTAACCTATACAGAAGATGAAAGTTGATGATAGAGGGAGAGATTTCAATACAAGGAATGGTTTTCTTTTTGGTATTATCATTGGTTATATTGGTTATAATAGTTTGCCATCAATTTCAAAGAGGGAAATTGTTAAAAATAGATTAATACAAGTATGAGAATGTTTTTCAATCATTTTTTTGTCACTAATGTCAAACTTGCTACTTGTTGGTTAGACAATTGCTTAATTTATTTGAGTACTATCATTTGTTTGATTGATGAGGAGGATTTGATCAAATGAGATAACAAAAGAACCTAAAAAAAATTTTGAGTTATGGCATGAAAAAAGGAGTACAAAGATCAGTTAAGATAGTGATAATATAGTGCATTGATTATCTACTTAAGGTTTTAAAGGCTGGATATACTAACAAATTCTAGAAGAACAAGTAAGAAGAATTGAGTCTACCAAGCTTGATTGAGTAGATAGTAGGTGTCAAGAAAAGTTAGTGCAAGCCAAGTAGAAAATTAGTTGGAGTCGAGCAAAGTCAAATTTTAGTGTATGTTGAGTGATATAATATAAGCCAAGTAAAGTTTAATTGATGTTGAGCACTAGTAAACTTTAGTGTTTTCCATGTCTATTTGATGATGAGTGGAAGAATAGTATGGAAGCCGAGTGATAGCATATTGATGTCGAGTGCTAGTATTCATGTTAAATTGTGGATTTGACAAATCTGACCAAACTATTTTGTTTTCTTGAATTTTGTGAAGTGTATGGAAGATAACTATGATGAGTTGGTGGCACCAAATTCATCGTAAACCATTTTAAGATGAATTCAAAGAGGATTGAAGGAGAATTTTTGAGAAGGGACTTAAATGAAAAGATGGGTAGATTCATTGAATCCTACCTATTCCTACCTAACCCTAAAATGGATGATAGAAGATGAATGCCAAAAGATCTTAATTTTCTATTTATAGAGATAGTTGGTCAGAAGAAAAGGTTCTCACGAGCAAGAACTTAAGTTAAAAAAGAGGTCTAAGGTATTGCTTCATTCTAAGACTAAATAGAAGAGATTGCTATTGTAAAGGAAAGCGAGAAGGCTTAAGGGTATAGATGCTTAAAGGGTGAACAAGCTATCAAAGCTGAAGTGTGTGAAAGCCAAGCAGAATGGAGGACTAAAATAGAGATCTATAATCTCCAAGTGAGTTGTAAGTTGTTGTTAGATCAATTCTTACTATTAATTTCTAATAATTGTACCATTCTAGGGTGAATCCTTTGGATTAAGGTTGACCTAAGAGTCATTTGTAAATCCTTTAACGGGTGACATTCCAAGTGAATGATCTAAAGTCCTCTAACATGGCTCACTCCTAACAAGGTGATTGAAATACTCTAACCAGGTCACATTTAACAATGTGTATTGTAACCTTTAACAGGGTTGGCCTTTCATAGGGGATCACTTCAGAAGAGTGAAAATTAGTAGCATGTTACTAGTGGTTTTCCCCCAATTGGATTTCCATGTCAAATCATTTTGTCAAATGTATTATTGAATCTATTATGTTTCATACTTAAATTTCTACAAAGTTGATTTGACAGTAACCTACAAGTTCAAGTGATTGTATGATCTAATGGATGCATGCATGATGAATATGTTTTATGGATATGGGTTCACTAAGCTATGAAATTTTTTATCTATACATCTAGACCTTGGATAATTGATTCACCCCCTCTCACTTATTCTAAATAATTCCAACAATCCAACAATGACCAAGGGGCTTTAATGACATACATAAAACATCATATTTCTAAATTTGAATATCTAACCTTTGATTGGCATTGATCCAAGTTAACCAAGTGGCTAACATAGCCTTATTGGGTCCAAAAATCACACAATTGACTCCAAACTAAACTGAACTAACTCCACTTCAATTCCAACATGCATTGACATCCTATGACCAAATAAAACACCAAAATTTAAAGGATAGGATGAGGAACATCAATGGAACTCTTGTACCATTTACCTAATATAGTAAAACCTACTCACATGATGTGTAAATAATGTGTCATGAAAAAGTAGAAAATTAATAGTTTTTAGAGTCCTAGTATGATGAGAAATAATTTATACTCTTTGTTGATGATTATGCTAGGATGATGTGGGTTGTTTTTCTTAAAGAAAAAATTGAGGCATTTGATAAATACAAGATTTAAAAAGAAAATTTTGAGATTAAATCAATTTTGAAGATAAAATATTTAGTTTAGATAGAGGTGGATAATTTACATCAGATAGATTTAATTCATTTTGTAAAGAGTGTGATTTACATCTAGACGTATACACCTAGGACTCCATAGTAGATTGGAGTAGAAGAGAGAATGAACAAAACTTTTCTTGATATTGAAAGTAGAATGATGCTAAAAAGATATTTTCTATAATTAAGTTGGAGAGAAGTAGTTACTATTGCATTCTATACTTTGAAAGGAGTTCTAAACTAGGCATGACATTGGTGAGAATGTTGTTGCCAAGTTTTAGTGTTATCCTAAAAGCTTAAAGTTATTGGTATTTAAGTGAGTTTGTGCTCAGGGTGATGTCTAAGTATCCTTTAGGTTACTTATCTTCTTTCCTATGTACTTCACTTTTTTTGTTTTCTAGGTCCCCTAGCATTACCTATACCTAATCATTCTAAGTAGGTTTCCTATTATTTCGATGTGCACGAGGTCTAGATGATCTAGGTGTGGTTGGGATGTGTTCATGTTTCTTCCTAATGAGAAGTGAGTTATTCATCTTTCACAATCTATTATCTTTCCTCAGCATCCTTTCCCTTCTAGATTTTGAGCAATGAGCTACTCTTCCCTTCAACAAACAAAATCAAGTGTATATCTAAAGAATGATGCCATAATAGTGATCAACAAGTTGTGTATACAAATATGTCATGATGGAAAGACACTTGAGGCTATGAACCAGTGCTAGGAAGAAGCTCATTCATGTTGTAGAGGTAGATTCTACCTTCAAAAGAAAAAGAGCAAATCTATGAGTTTTTTAATGCACACTAATGGAAGCAAAGGTGTTTTATTTTTCTTTCAAGGCCACAATGATTTGTGAGATATTCAAGGCTCTAAAAACAAGCAATAAAGGAACAATATTGAAAGAACTATTGTGAGCTCTTCATCAGTGAGGCCAAATTGATTCCTATCTTTAAGGCCATCAAATTGACATTAAGGGTAAAGTCTTTTAGTCGTACTCCAGTCTGAGAAATGTTGCTAAGAAAGGGGTTTTCCATTCCAAGATTATGAAAAATGTTACTTATCCGAAGCCTTTGTGAATAGAAATACAAGTGACACTTCAAAGATACTTACAAAGAAGTCAGTAGTGGGAATGTGACCCCAATATAAAGGAAATGTAGTGTTAAAATCTTTAGGTAGAAAGTGAAAGAATGAAGTGTGCAAGCTAAGAAAGAATTACTCCCTGTGCTGTGATTTCAAATAAAAGGAAAAAAAAATTTGTTAAGTGATTTTTAGTAATAGTAATTTACTTTAAGTAAAGTAATAGTAATTCCATGAACTTAAGTTTTGATGTGCAAGACAACAAAAAGTTCAAATAGTTGTTGACCATGGAATTAAATGCAAATCCTATTGTTATAATCATTGGTTGAACATAGTTTTGTTGATCTAGTACCAACATTATAATCCTTATACCTATTTCATCAAAATTGCTTGCAATTGATTTCTTCAAGTATATTAAAATAGACATTTATCAAGAACTGTATCATATGCAATCATAGAGAATGGAAATTAGAGTTGTTGGTTAGTATAAGTTAATTGGCCTAGAGAGTAAATTAAAAGAGCTAGCAAACACATCTTTCAAATTCTATGATTTGGGTGATCTTCATAGAAGACCAAATTCTCAACCTATTCACCCAATCACTCAAAAGCTTAAAGAGAACAAACTAGTTGAGGTAGTTGGTTTTCTAATAGCAATTCATGCACCTAAGATTATGAGGAAATGTACAAAGAGATATGACCTAGAAACAAAGCAGATTTTGTGTCTTGACCAATCTATCCTCATCTTGATCAACAAGGCACTAATGCAATTCACATTTGGCATTCCTATGAAGGAGCATTATTTTGATGTTGATTTCATCTCTTTCACATCTATCTTCAATGAGAAGATCATCTTCAGATGAGAAGATATACAGAGGACATGGTTCCAGACTACTTGCTCAAAGAAGAGAAAAATAATGAAGACCCTTTTAGGCACAAATTTGAAAAGAGAAATAGTGGATATCCTCACACTCCTCCTCAGACTAAAAGGAAAAGAAGAGATCTTAGAGTTTATTGAGCACCATTTATTCCTAGTACAAGTTATATGTGTTGAGGATATGTAGCTCGATTAGGCATAGATTATCTGTGATGAGATCACCTCATAGTTAAATTTAGCCAAAGGATTTAAAAAAATTTACTTGTCCTTGTATCTAATTTATTCCTTGGATTATGGCCTAGCCTCCTAGCATCCAAAACTATGACAAGCACACCAAAGTATATGAGTTCTACCCACATCTACAATTGTACAAAAGTTATAAGGAGTATGTAGTTGTTAATGATACCTTCATAATGAGCCTATGTCAATAATTACAAGGATGCCCTAAAAGGAGATTTTCACTAGAAGCAATTTTTCCCATTAGCCAATTTGGATGTTCATTCATCCAATTTTTGAGCTTCTCTTTTTTGAGGTAGGAGCTTACACCACCTTTCCTAAGAGGCTTCCAAGGTATCCAAAATACAAGGTGGTTCTAGTCAAATTATTTCGACAAATCCTTGAAGTGAACACCTTGTGTTATAATGTGAAGAAGATATCTAGGATTCCTTTCCCTATAGTGGTTGGACCATATTCATGTGCTTCCAGATCTGATGCATAGAATCTAGTAAAGATATTTGAGAGAAAAATCAAATTGGTAGACTATTAGGTACTCAAGCCCTAATATGACCTGGTCAATTTTGTAAGGGATCACTTGAAGTTGGGATATGCATACAGGCATGTTCTAGATATTAAAGACTTATGGTTCAAGTGTCTCAATGAGTACCAAACCCAGGAGAAGTTTTGTTCACAGCTAATAATTAATGAGATTAAATTGTATAATGATTTTGTTGATGTTTCTAACCTTGTAAATGATGGAACCTACATGCATCCCACATCCTAGGTGAAGATCAAAGGCACCACAATTTTGTCTACCCAATTTGCATGTCTATTCATAAATAGTATGGAGTTTCTTATGTAGGGGATAATCAAAATAATAGATAAATGGTTTGAGTGGGCCTGAGCAAGGAAGAAGAGGACCAAGAGCACTGATTCTATGGGTGGAGTATCTATTGGAGCTGCCCAGTCAACCATAGCAACAACTACCATAGCTACTACATCAACATCAAAAAACCCATTACAATTCATTGGTCAAGGTAGAGACCAACCTCCAGAGAAGAATGTGCCAATCACTCATACTTGCGGAGCTGGCCCTCTTCCAGACACTGGGAAAGTTGGGGAGGAGGCAAATGACAAGGATAAAGGGAAAGAACAAGAAAAATTACTGGCAATCTTGTGGATATTGAGAGAATAAAATCAAATTTCTTGGCATTTTTTGATGAAGCCATTGACCCACTCAACTTCCAAGTGTCCAAGATCTAGGAATTCTCAACAGAAAATGCAATCATAAGGAGAGAATCAGATAAATCAAGTCAAGGGTCACCAAAATAGATGAATTGACTGAGTTGCATGACTATTATTTTGTTCAAGTTGACAATATCATTATTTCATATGTCAAAGAATTGGACAAAGTAATTAATTTCATGAAAGCATATAGAGCCAAATTAGTTACTCCTAAGCAGACATGATTTTTTTATTCTTTTCCAGACACCTGTCATTCTTCCCCTTCTCTTTCTTTTTATAGTCATTCATGGCATTTTTTCAATCTCTCTAATGGGCAATGATTCAAGTTTGTCCTATTTTTAATTTATTCTCTTCAGAGATTCTCTACAGAGAAATCATCCAGTGTAACTGGCCATTTTGAGAAGGCCTATAAATGTAAACTTTTGAGAGGTTAATAATAGCATCCAAATTACTTTTGGGCAAACCCTTATAGCTGGGACTACTGTCTATGACTCTAAGTCCATTTCAATATTTTTTTTTCATTTAGTTTCATTATAGTGTATGGAATGAATGTGCTATTGTTGGAAATTGAATGAATGTAAATGAACTTAGTTTTGTTTCCTTCATTCAACAGATTGTATGTCTTACTTTATTCATCATAGGCATCTCTTTTGTTCTCTGATATTGTACATCATAGTTTGTATGTTTAGTATAGTTAGTTGCACAAGAAGGCCATAAATTAGTGGATGAAGTAGCTGAGGGATAGACAGTCTAGGTATTGTGAAAATATCAACTAATTGTGTAATCCAGGAATTACCTATTTTGCCATCGCTTCCTTTCTTGTTGTTATCATAGTTGGTTATGCATGTTTCCATTCATTACATTTAGGTCAAAATAGATTGCATGTTGTGAGTTAGTCCCACTTTCAATTTCCTAAGTTACTTAAAGTGTTGAGCAACTTGGTATTTGCCTCTTCTACTCTCTAGTTAAGAGCATACCCCCAAAACCTTAAAAAAAAATTTGTTGCATATCTTGTAGTTGTACCTTTCAATTCAGGGGTCCTTAATAGATTACTACATTGGCCCATTTTGTGGTTAACTTATTTTTCCTCCATAGGCCATTGGGCAAGTTAAGAGACAAGGTATAAACCAAAAAGCTAAGGAAGATAGACTAATAACCAATAATTTTTGGCAACTCTATTGGGGAAGTTACTCATATATCCTAAGGTTTCTTAGTAAGTCTGTCTATGGCTTTACTAAGTTTCTTAGAGCTTATCTCTATGGCATTCAATTCATTAAGCCATGTATAACAGCTCATAAGGAGAAATGGTGTTTCCTTATGAGGGACAAATCCCAATAGTGCAATCTATCCTTGGTGTCCAAGATGAAAAAGAGTACATAGTAAATCAGTTGAATACCCTCACCTGAAAAGTCAAAAGTCTCTTGACCAAAATAGAAGATTATGCTTCACCCTTGAAAGAGAGGAAGCCAATGTTGAATATTGGGAGGGAGTCTTACAGGAAAGAAGATTAAGGGAAGCACACTCATTGTGAACTTAGATAGTTTAGCCTGGATCATACATATACCCCCAGTGCTTGTGGTAAATGGGAAGTGGACCCTATGTTTGAAGAATTGAAGAAAGTTGAATTTCCTATATTGGAAGATCCCTTAGGAAGAGGTAGAACCCCCTCTCAAGAACTGGTATATCAAGGTATATGTGGTGCTCTTTTTCTACCACCTCTCCCTATTTCCTTGATATGCAGCCATTCATCTTTGCCTCCTATTTTCCACACTCAAATCTCATCATTGTGCAATGCTCTCACTCTTCATAGAGTAGCTACCCCTACTACTATCACTTTTCAGGCCATACTAGTAATCCTTCCTATCTCAATAGTTGTTCCCTAGGGTAATGTTATTGGTCCTCTGTGACTTGCAGTATCAACGATAACCTCCATAGAGCTTCTCAAAAGAATTTTCCCAAATTCAATGGTGATGGGAAGGTCTCTATTGATGAGCACATTATAGACTTATTTGTTGCATGCAGTGTCATTTGTCTAAAGCATGAAGATGTAGCAATGAGGATGTTTGTGGAAACCTTGGTTAAGAACACATCTTATTGGTTTCAACACCTTCTAGTAGGATGTATCATGACCTAGGATGACATGTGGAATTGATTTGAAGCATGCTACAAGAGTATAGAAGATGAACACATTTTGTTGACTCAACTTATCCAAATAAAGAAGGAACCCAATGTTCCTATGAGAGACTTCATTAGAAAGTTCAATAAGTTGGTCAATATGATCCTTGCTACAAGCAGGCCTACTACAAACAACCATAAAATTTTCTTCATCAAATCCATGCCCCCTAACATAAGTTTTAAAATTAGGCATGTGCATGTGTCTAATCTGCTAGTTTCTCATACCCTGGCAATCAAATTGGAGGATGATCTGATAGTAGCCAGGAAATGGAAAAGGGAAATTCAGAGTGGAGCCTCAACAAGCTCTGCCACTAGCATAACCAACAATACTGAAGAAATGCTTTAGAAGTTCCCCAATGAATTGATTGCCATGAAGAGATAAATGGTGAAACTCATTTCTTTTCTCCAGAAACCATATCAAGACATTTCTTAAAGGCCACATGAAGGTAGACCATTGCAATTTTTGTCTGCTCAGCAAAAACTTACTATTGAGGCACCTCCCAAGAAGCAAAATATGTGCATTTTTCATCTACAAGTGGATCATGATGGTGATTCCTACCTAGAAATGAATAGATATAAGCATCTCACTACTAGTAATGACATCAAGTATCCTGAAAGTGAAGATGATAATGCTCCCCATGGTGATTTAGAACATTTTTTTTGGAGTATGAATCATATTTTAAGGTTGGGGGTGACTGCTTCTCCACCTTAGATAGAGTTCAAATGATCATGGATACAAGAATTTAGAGAGCTAAAAATCCTATGAGTAATGTTCCTACCCAGAACACTGTCATTGGCCCTTCACCAACTATAGTTGCAGCATCCACTTCCTCATCCTAGAGGAATGAGTAGTCAAGGTTCAATCCAAATGGTAAGCCTCAATCCTCATTCGACATAATACAATACTGTAAGGATGCTCGTATCTAGATGCCTCACCTTGATTATCTCAAAACTTATCCTATTGAATTGCAAAGCTAGTAGACTATTGTAAAAGTGATGCTAATGCCAAAACTCAACCTAATGTCAACTCTACCATTAGAAATGATCAGCCTCAATCAAATAGTGGCCCACTAGTTGATGAAGAGCTTGTCTTGCCTATTCTCTTCAAAGAGGAAGAAGCATTATTTTTGGCTACCTCCCCTAGTCAAAAGCCTGATCCATTTAAACTTATACATAAATGGCCATAAGCTTAGTAATTGTTTAATTGATTCTAAAGCTTCTAATAATGTCATGCCCTCTTTTGTTGCTTGTGCCCTTGGCTTGACCCTTACCAAAACTTTTGGATGTTGTTATTCCATGGATGCAGAGTAGGCCCCTCTATTTGGTCAAGTCAAAGATGTATAATTAGCATTGGTCTCTCACCATACAAAGAGAATGAAACTAACCATCTTGGAAGAAGATATTCCAGCCAACTATAGCATGATTTTGAGTAGAAGCTTTTACAGGGACAGGGGAGAGGAAATCAAGATGGATATGTCTCATGCCATGATTCATGTGGGTAACAAGAAGATCAAGTTGGAACCTAATGAGAAGGAAAAATTCATAGTCTTAAAGTCTGATGATCCTAAGGCACAAATCTTATATCAAGAAATAGAGTTCAAAAATTGCATGATGTTCTCTGACTTCAATTGTTGTGAAGAATAACTAGAGCCTTCTAGTGACTACAAGATTTGGACCCTAGAGGTTGATGGCATTTGCACTATTATTGGGTTTGGAGATGGTGTGGTGTGTGTATCCTCAAATAGAGATGTAACTCAGCTTGCATACAAGTTTCTATTCAAAAACACCAATAACACAACAGTGTATGAAGCCTTGTTGTTAAGTATCACTATTATAAAGTAGAGAGGAGAAAAAGTCTTAAGAGCTCAAGGAGATGTAGGGCTTATACTAAAACAATTTTGATCTCAGTATACTGTAAAGAATGAAACGCTCAAGAATTAAATAAATAGGGTCTAGGATGAGATTGATCACCTAGAAACCTTCTCAATACAAGTTGTTCCAAGGGAGAAAAATGCAAGGGCAGATTTGGTATCTGTGTCATCCTTGCTTCTACTCCCACATGCAGATTTTATAAAGAATTAGTGCAAGGTTGAAGTCTTATTCAGGCCCAACATTGAGACATGACAATTGTTCAATAACAATAAGAAGATCCAGTCTTTCCTCGAAGGGTCCAAACCTTTCAGTGATCAGTACTTCAAAGGAAGCAAAAATGCCTGCAAAGATTTCTCCCCTGACACCAAGAAAGAGTTGGAGCTTGGAGGTGAACAACTCAAAGGTAACAAGATCCCTCATCATCTTATTTCCCTTGAAAAACTATTTGATAGGCACAATGCATTTATTAGAAGGGAGAGGGTAACAAAAGGTGGAACTTCGAGAGAATATGAAGGAATGAACATTGGCACTGAATATAAACCTAAGATGGTTAATATCGGTAGTAGCTGCTCAAAGGAAGAAAGGGAAAAAGAAAAGGGATTGTTATCAAGATACCAAGATGTATTTTCTTGGGGATGTGAGGATGTAAAGACCTTTAGGAATGATGAATTCAAGCACAAAATTCCAATCAATCCTGAAGCTACTCCCTTTAGGAAAAATAAGCATATCTACAACCCTATGGTATCAGATGCCATCTTTAGGGAAGTTCACAAGATGCTGGAAGCAAGAATCATCTACCCTATACCATTCAACATGGATAGCCAATATTGTACCTATCTGAAAAAAGAGTGGGGAGATTAGAATCTATATGGATTTTAGGAATTTGAATCAAGCATCTCTAAAGGACAACTATGCCTTGCCCAATATGGATCATTTACTGAAAATAGTGGTTAGCTCCTAAATGATGTCCATGTTAGATGGATTTTTGGATTTCAACCAAATTGAAGTAAACCCAGAAGATCAATTCAAGACAACATTCACCACCCCTTGGGGAATGCTTGCATATAATTGGATGCCCTTTGGGCTCATCAATGTAGGGGACACCTTTCAAAGGGCTATGAATTCATCCTTTGTTGATCTCAAGGATGAAATCATCATCAATTACCTAGATGATCTGATAGTTTTCTCTAAAAAATGAGAGAATCACCTAAGGGACTTGGAGAAAGTGTTGAAAATATGTAGGGAGCATGGGATTTCACTCAATCACAAGAAAGTAATCTTTTGTGCTATAGAAGGCAAGTTTCTAGGTCATATAGTCTCCTAGGAAGGCATCAGGATTGACCTAGAACATGTTAGAGTCATCTAGCAGCTTAATTTTCCAAGAAGAAAATCTGGAGTCAAATCATTCTTTGGACAGGTGAACTATCTGAGACATTTCATCCCTAATTTTTTTGAAATCACCAAGTGCATAGTTGATATGATGAAAGGAAGTTGAATTTTCAAATGGAATGATTCTAGAAGAAAAGCTTTTCATCAAATTAAGGACACCATAGCCAAAGAACCTATGTTGGTACATCCAAAGTACACTAAGGAGTTCATATTGTATTGCTATTACTTAGCCCATATGCTATCTACAATACTCATGCAAGAAAACAAGGAAGGTATCCAAGTGCCAATTTCTTTCATGAGTACTCCCCTTAAAGAGAATGAGTTGAAATACTCTCAAATGGAAAAGTACGCCTACACAATGGTAAGAGTGATAAAAAAATTTAGGTTCTATGTCTTGCACTCTCATTCTATTCTATTTGTACCTGATTCATCCATCAAAAGCATATTAACCCAACAAGAGATAGGTTGCAACACAAGAGGTGCATGGATAGAAAAAGTTCAAGAGTATGACATTGAGCTAAAGCCAACAAAGTTGGTGTGAGGAAATCACTTGTATAGGATAATAGTAGAAAAGAAGTGATTAAGTCAAGAAGATGAATCTTCAAGGGCACTAATAGTTAGTCTCCAAGACCCTTGGCTCTCAAACATTTCTTATTTCTAACTTACGAAGATTTCCCTGATGGACTGACATACAAGAAGAAAAGAGATCTCATAATTAAATCAGCTAAATATGTCATATACAATGACCAATTGTACAAGAGAGAAATAGAGAGAACCTTCTTGAGATGTGTGGATAAACCTCAACAAGAAAGGTTGCTTCATAGTTTCCACAATGAGGCCTTTGGTGGTCATTTTCCATCAACAGTTACAACATACAAGATTTTGAGGTAATGTTATTACTGGACTGGAATGTTCAAGGATGCTTATAAGTGGGTGGACAAATGCAACAAGTCTAGGATGTTCTCCAGCAAGCCTTAATTGGCTTCTCTACCTCTAAAACCAATTGTAATTGAAGGCCCAATAAAGCAATGGGAAATTGATTCCATTGGACCAACCAATCCACCCTCTTATGTTGATCATTTGTATGTCATCATTGCTATAAACTACTTCACCAAATTGGTGGAAGCCACGCCTACTAAGAAAGCTACTTCTAAAGTCATTTTTTATTTCATCAAAGAGAATATTTTGATAATGTTTGGGGTGCCAATGAATCTTGTCATGGGCAATGCTTCTTACTTTTCTTCTACAAAGATTGCAAAATTCTTCTACAAAAACAACATACATCTCAATCATTTGTCAGACTATTTCCCTCAAGGAAATAATCATGTAGAATCAAGCAATAAGAACTTGATCAATATCATGAAGAAGTTGGTTTCTGAGAACCAAAAAAATTGGTATGAGAAATTGCACAATGTGCTCTAGGAAGATAGAGCAACACCTAAGATGGTAATCGAGATTTCCCTATTCAAGCCAATATATAGAATTGAAGCTAGCCTTCCTCTCCCATTAGAGTTATCCATTCGTAAACTATAGAAAGTTATTGAGGATCCAATATTCCAAAATAGTTTGGAGAAGTGCATTATGTACCTAACTAAGTTTGAAGAAGAACCTGAAAGGATGGTTGATCACATTATGGAGCATCAAAAGCATGTGAAGCCATTCTTTGACAAAAAGGCTAGACCAAGGAAGTTCATAGAGGGAGATTTGGTCCTATTGTGGGGTAGGAAGCATGAACCCAAAGGTATGCATCACAAGTTTAACTCCCTTTGGAAGGGCCCTTTCAAGATTATGCAAGTAAATCAGAATAATTCTTTCATTCTGGCATATCCATCATGAGAGAGTCTTCCATTTTCTTATAGTGGTCAGGATCTAAAGTTGTATCAAATTCACAATTAAAAGCAAGTAGCACTTGCAACTAGTGTTAGTCTAGGTAGCTTTTCTTTGCATCTTTCCTTGCTTTTTTTCCTACTTTCCTAGGTTATTTTTCCTTTTTGTTGTGTGATTACTTAGTTGCCCACTATAATTTGTAATTCCAGCTATGCAAAACTAGAAATTCTAGGTCCATTCTTAGATATTTGCAATGCCTAAGTCCTCAATCAGGGCCAGTTGTTGACAAGTTTTAGTCTTATCTTCAAAAGCTTAAAGTTATTGGTATTTAAGTGAGTTTGTGCTCAAGCTGAGGTTTAAGTATCCTTTAGGTTACTTCTCATCTTTCCTAAGTGCTATACTTTCTTTATTTTTTGGGTACCCCTAGCATTACCTATACCTACTCATTCTAAGTGAGTTTCCTATTATTTTGATGTGCATGGGGTCTAGGTGATCTAGGTATGGTTGGGATGTGTTCATGTGTCTTCCCTTCAAAAAAAAAAATCAAGTATGTATCCAAAGAATGAGGCCATGACAGTGATTAACAAGCTATGTATATGAATTGCCATTATGGAAAGACCCTTGAGGCTATGAACCAGTGCTAGGAAGAAGCTCATTCATGTTGCAGAGGTAGATTCTACCTTCAAAATAAAAAGAGAAGATCTAAGATTTTTTCGTTGTGCACTAATAGAAGCAAAGGTGTTATGTTCTACTTCTGAGGCCACAATAATTTGTGATATATGCAAGGCTCTAGAAACAAGAAATAAAGGCATAATGTTGAAAGAACTATTGTGAGCTCTTCATCAGTGAGGCATGCTTGAGACCTAGCTTCGAGGCCATCGAAGTGAGGTTAAGGGTAAAGTATATTAGTTGTACTCCAATCCAGGAAATGTTACTAAGAAGGGGGTTTTCCATCCCAAGGTTATGAAAAAAGGTTACTTAGCTAAAGGCTTTTGGAATAGAAACACAAGTGACTTTAAAGTATAAATATTTTTTGGAGATGCTTGAAAAATACTTCTGGAGAAGTCAGCAGTGAGAAAATGTGAACCCGATATAAAGGAAATGTAGTGTTAAAAGCTTTAGATGGAAAGTGAAAGAATGAAGTGTGCAATCTAACAAAGGATTACGCTTGGTGATGCAATTTTGAATAAAAGGAAAGTTTGTTTGTGGAAAAGCTAAGTTTTTCTTTCTCACTCAAAACTTAAAGAGATGCTTTTTAAAGTGATTTTTGGTAATAGTACCTTACTTTAAGTAAAGTAAGATTGCTTCTGGGAACTTAAGTTTTGATGTGCAAGACCAAAAAAGTTCAAATAGTCATTGATCATGGAATCAAATGTAAATCCTACCATTATAATCATTGGTCAAACTTAATTTGATGCATGTGGAACCAACGTTCTAATTCTTATACCTATTTCATCAAAATTGCCTACAATTGATTTCTTCAAGTATTTAAAATGACTATATGTTGAGAACTGTATCCTGTGCAATCATAGTGAATGGAAATCAGAGAATTTGGCTACTATAAGTTAATAGGCCTAGAGAGTTAATTAAAATAGCTAATAGACACATCTTTCAAATTCTACGATTTGGGTGATCTTCATACAAGACTCAATTCTCAACCTATTTACTCAATCAGTCAAAAGCTTAAAGAGAGAGGACTGGTTGAGGTAGTTATTTTTCCAATAGTAGTTCATGCACCTAATCTGATGAGGCAATCTATCAAGAGATATGACCCACAAATAAAGCAAATATTGTTTCCTAACCAATCTATCCTCATCTTGATCAACAAGGCACTTATGCAGTCCGTGATTGGCATTCTCATGAAGAAGTAGTATTATGATGTTGATTTTGTCTCTTCCACATCTATGTTCAATGAAAAGAAGACCCTCGGATGGGAAGATATGCAAAGGACATGGTTTTAGACTATTTTCTCAAAGAAGAGAAAAATGTTGAAGACCCTTTTCAACACAAATCTGAAAAGACAAATAGTAGATATACTCACACTCCTCAAAAAGAAAGGAAAAGAGGAGATCTTGGAGTTCATCAAACACCATTTCTTCCTAGTGCAAGCTATATGTGCTAAGGATATGTAGATCGACTGGGCACATGTTATCTATGATGACTCTCCTCATGCTTAAATTTGGCTAGAGGATTTCAGCAATTTTACATATCCTCATATCTAATTTATGCCTTGGCCACACACCACTTGTGACCTGGCCTCCCTAGCATCCATAACTATGAAGAGCACACCAAATTATATGAGTTCTACCCACATCTATAGTTACAAATAATTTTTGAGGAGTGTGTGGTTGTTAATGATGTCTTCACAATGAGGCTATGCCAGGAATTGCAAGGATGCCCTGACAGGAGATTTTCACCAGAGACAATTTTGGCCATCAACCAATTTAGATACTCATTCATGTAATTTCTAAGCTTCTCTTATTTGTAGATAGGAGCTTACAATGGCTTTCTTAAGAGACTTCCAAGGTATCCAGAAGACAATGTGGTTCTAGTCAAGTTGTGTTGATAGATCACTTGAAGTGAACACCTTGTGTTCTAATGTGAAGAAGATAGTTGGGGTTCCTTTCCCTATAGTGGTTAGATCATATTCATGTACTTTCAAATCTGATGCTTGAAATCTAGTAAAGATCTTTGAGAGAAAAATTAAATTGGCAGACTATGAGGTACTCAAGCCTCAATATGATGTAGTCAATTTTGTAAGGGATCACTTGAAGTTGGGATATGCATATAGGCATCTTTCAAATATTGAAGACTTCTCCTTCAGGTGTCTCAATGAGTACCAAACCTAAGAGAATTTTTGGTCGTAACTAACAACTAATGAGATTAAATTGTAGAAAAAGAAATTTGATGTTTCTAATCTTGCAAATGATGGAACCTACATGCATCCCATATCCTACAAGAAGATCAAAGGCTGGACCCCAATTTTTCCTACCCCACCTACTAGTTCAGTCATAGACACTATGGAGGTTCTTATGTAAGGGATAATCAAAAGAATAGATAAATGGATGGAGTGGACCCAAGCGAGGAAGAAGAGGACTAGGAGCACTAGTTTTATAGGTGGAGTATCTATTGGAGCTACCCACTCAACCATAGCAACAACCACCATAGCTACTACATCAACATCTACAGGTCCACTATAGTCCATTGGTCAAGGTGGAGAATAACCTCTAGAGAAGAATGTACCAATCACTCCTACCTACAGAGTTGGAACTCCTCTGAACATCGAGAAAGTTGGGGAGAGGGAGAATGACAAGGATAAAGGGAAAGAACAAGAAAATTTAGTGGCCAAGCCATCTTCCCCTATCCAAGTCATCAATTTGGATGGTGACACCAACCCCATGGATGGCTAGGAACAAGATCCATCTTAGCAAGGGAATACCTTAGCCCTTTTGGTGACTAAGGTCACTACCTTCACTGTTGCCTCTTAGAGAAAGAAAACTCCCTTAATTTCGAGGAAGTTGTTCAATCCTACCACCTTGCATTCAGCTATCAATGTGCTCTCTACAAAGTCATGGCTCAAAGAGACCATTGATAAGAAGAAGAGGAGATATGACGATGTAGCTCCATCGAAGGACTTGATCACACAAGTCACCTCTTCTCAGCCATCTAAGAAGACAAAGAAGCAAAAGACAATTTTTGCACTAGCTATTGATTTGACAACTGGCCATATGCTAGTAGAGATTGTTGAGCCACAAAAAGGAGGTAGATTTCATGAGCTTTCCAAATATGACTTCCAGATTAGGATAGTGGATCTCAGTATCCCTGTTCACGATTCCATGGTGAACATGTGAAAGTCCACCAATGAGAAAATATAAGATACATTGGTAGAGCTTAGAGTAGAAAAGGAAATCTTGAAGGCCTCGAATAGAGAATTGGTGGAGTACATAAGGTGTGCACTCGAGAGAACTTTGTCGATTCAATTTAACCCAAATGTAGAGGAGAACAAAAATCTACTCCTATAGTTGTAGCAAGAAAGGCAATTTAGGCAGGTTGGCCAAGCATAGGTAGATCAGATGAAGGATGATCCCCCATTAGTTGAAAACTTAAGAAGCCTAGTGTTAGATGCTCACAAACTCAGGGAGGCAGCTTCAAATCATCAGATCACCATACAAAAGGTAGTAGACAAGCTGACAGAGCAGTTGGCCCTTCTACAAGAAGTCATTGACATGAAGAAAAATGTAGCCATTACTCATGGTATCCTTAAGACGGGCAAGGATTCACTATTTCACTAGAAATAATGCTTGGAGTTTGTTATAGAAAGCAATGAGGTCTGCAAATGAGCTCAAGGATGTACATGACCTAGTGTAGAAAGTTGTTGAGAAGTTATTTCAATACTTGAAGATATTGCACACAGAGTCCTTTCTGTCCACTAATGGAAAGCTTGTGGATATTGAGTTAATGAAATCAAAGTTGTTGGCATTTGTCAATGAATTCATTGACCCACTCAATTTCCAAGTTTCCAAGATCCAGGAACTCTTAGCAGTGGATGTAGTCATAAGGAGAGAATAGGAGAAATTACACTTTTAAGTGTTTCCATAGTAGATGAATTGACTAAGATGCATGACTACTGGATGGTTCAAGCTGATAATATCATCATTCCAGATGTCAAAGAACTAGACAAAGTAACTAACACCTTGAAAGCCTATAGAGCCAAATCAGTTACTCTTAAGAATACATGATGTTCTGATGCTTTTCCAAACACCTGTCATTCTTCCCCTTCTCTTTCTTTTTGTAGTCATTCATGGAATTTTGTCAGTCTCTATAATGGACAATGATTCAAGCTTGTCCTATTTTCAGTTTATTTTGTTTACAGATTCTTTATGAAACAATCATCTAGTGTAATTGAGCATTTTGAGAAGGCCTATAAATGTAACCTTTTGAGAGGTTAATAACATCAGGAAAATTACTTTTGGGAAAAGCCCTATAGTTGGGACTATTGTTTGTGACTCTAAGTCCATTTCAAGTTTTCTTGTTCATTTAGTTTCAATACAATATAAGAAATGAATTTTCTATTGTTATAAATTGAGTGAATGTAAATGAACTTGGCTTTGTTTCCTTCATTCAACAGATTGTATGTCTTACTTTCTTCACCATAAGAATCTCTTTTGTTCTCTGTGTTGTACGTCATAGTTTGTATGTTTAGTATAGTTAGTTTCACAAGAAGGCCAAACTAGTGGATGGAGTAGCTGAGGGATAGACAATCTAGGTATTGTGAAAACATCAGCTAATTATGTAATCCAAGAATTGCCTATTTCACCATCTCTTCCTTTCTTCCTAGAATCATAGTTGGTTGTGCATGTTTCCATTCATTACATGTAGGTTAGAATAGATTGCATGTTGTGAGTTAGTCCCCCTTCCAATTGCCTAAGTTGCTTAAAGTGTTGAGCAATTTGGTATTTGCCTCTTTTGTTCTCTGGTTAAGAGCATACCCCCAAAACTCGAAAAACAAAATTCATTACATATCTTACATTCAAAAGGGAGTTGTACCAATTTAGGGTTTCTTGATAGATTACTACATTGACCCATTTTGTGGTTAACTTCTTTGTCCTCCATATGCCATTGGGAAAGTTAAGAGTCAGGCTATAAATGAAAAAGATAAGGAAGACAAATTGTTAACCAACAACTGTATATAAATTATAGTTTGGGCATGTACCTTATCCTCTAAGTTGGGTGGTGGTTCTAGCTGATGTAATAACTCAGCCTCATGTGAATCAAATCTCTTGAGAGAGAATATATTATATGGAAGAATTCTCAAGTACATTCTTTCTTTAGATCAAAGGTCTATCATCTCGGCCATGTTATATCTATTGATGGGATCTCAATAGACCCATCAAAGATGAGAGCCATTATGGAGATTTTCATGGGTCTAGATGAGATACTACATACATTTTATGGGTTTATTCCTAAAGCCTTCAGATAAGTAACCTTGGGATGGAGAACCCCCTTCTTAGTGACATTTTATGGGTCTAGATGAGATACTACATACACCTACCACTGTGATCAAGCTTAGGATTTGTATGGGTCTAGAAGGATACTACATACATTTTATAGAGGGATTTTCTAGAATTGCATACCCTATGACATCCCTACAAAGAAAGGGAATGTAGTTTTCATGGACAGGGAAGTGCAAGGAATCCTTTTAGGAGCTCAAGAGGGAACTTACTAGTGCACCTATCCTTTTTGTGTTAGATCCTTTAGTAGACTTTTTGGTATACATAGATGCTTCTTTGGATGGTTCAGGGGTAATTATTATGCAAGATGATCAAGCTATTGCCTAAGTTTAGGAAACTTAATACTCAAGATCTCAACTACCCTACACATGAACTTAAACTTGCAACAGTGATGCATGATTTACTATAATGATGGCATTTCATATTAGGATATCATTTTGAGGTTCATTATATCCATCATAATTTACTGTACTTTTTCACTTAGCCGAAACTTAATGGTTGACAAAGGAGATGGATGGAAGTCCTATGTAAGTATGATTTTGATGTCCATTGCATCAAGGGGAAAGAGAATTTTTTTGTAGACACTTTGAATAGGAGGTGACATGATTTATCATCCATGATCACTGGCATAGATGAGAGAGTGTATACTACATATTTTTCCTAAGGAGAAGTTGTATGGAGAGACTTATCAATTGCTCCAATCTCAGAGACCCCTTGAAGGGAGATAATAAGAATTTTATTACATTCTTATGGACTATTACAACATAGAGGATGCATTTATGTACCTTCTACAAGGAGATTGTGTGATTTCATTATTATAGAGTTTCATAGAGAACTTTATGTAGTGCATCCTAAAGTTAAGAAGTTGCAAGCTGATTTGAGATAGTTATATCATTATCTAGGTCTAAGATTCTAGATTTATAGTATTGTAGCTAGATGTTTAGAGTGTTAGACAATAAAGGTAGAGCATCGCCATCCTAGTGGGGTTCTTTAGCCACATGAGATGCCTGAGTGGAAGTGGGACACTATATCCATAGAATTTATTATTGGTCTTCCTATGTCCTCTCACTGTCATCATTCCATCATGGTGATGGTTAACACATTGACCAAAGTCTCCCCTTCTCATCGATTCACACTACCTTTACAACACTAGTAGTCACACGAGTCTTCTTGTGAGAAATTGTTAGGATCCATATCATTCCTCGTAAGATTATTTCAAATAGAGACTCTCTCTTTAAATCATCCTTTTGGAGAGATCTACAAACAACATTAGACACTAGGCTCAATTTTAGTATAGCCTATTAGCATGAGATAGGTGGGTAGACAGAGAGGGTTAACTAGGTGTTGGAGGACATGTTATGCGTGTGATGAACCATCAAGTCAAGTGGGAGGAGTACCTATACTTAGTTGAGTTTTCCTATAATAATGGGCATCACACATCTTTGGTTATGCCACCTTATCAAGCTTTGTATGGTAGGTCATGCAAGACACCTTTAAGTGTAGAAAAGACCAAGGATAGAGTAGTTTTTTGACCATAGTTGGTCAAGTATATGGAGAAATATGTAGTGTTGATTAGATGTTAGCTTGGAGAGGCTTGGGATAGGTAGAACAAATATGCAAATGTGAAGAGGATTGATCAAGAGTACATGATTAGAGACATATTTTTCTTGAGAGTGAGTCCACACAAGATTCCAATCCATTTTGGATAAAGGGCTCTAAGATTGCATCTCACTATGTTGGACCTTTCAAGATTTTGGAGGATAGGAACACTTTCATATCATCTATCTTTTTCACATATCCTTTTGTGCATCCACAAAGTGCTTCATGTTTTTGTAATGCCTTGTAGGTGGATTCAAATGAAAAGCTAGCATTTGACCCCATTTGCATTTTGTCTCATAGGACCTTGGCACTTTGAGGTAGAGAGATGAACCAAGTTAGATTCTAATGGGATTGTTATGACAAGGTCACAATATCATAGGAGGATGCAACACATGTAAGAGCACAATGCCCCTATCTATTTGATGAACTCTAGGAGGAAGTCCATGCCTAAGAAGGGAGAATATGAGGCCCTACCCTAACCTATCATAGAACATTTGTCACTTTCATTTTTTAACTCTATTAGATATAGTATTTTGATACAGTTGGTCTGATTTGAAAAAGACTTTAGTTCATTAGACATTATGTGACAAGTTTATATTATGATGATACTGGTAAGGATGATGATGTTAATAGATAGTTTTACATGTTTCTTATTGACTAATTTAGATTATTACTATGTTGATGGAAATTGGATTATAAATTTCATGATTTAATTATATTCTAGAAGTGAATTTTGGTTCTATAATGAAATGTATGTTAATTGGATATAACATGGTGTTATAATTTTGCATATACTTTATGAATGCATATTTTTGCATATGAAATTGAATTGTAAATTATTGTCTTGATAATTGATGGATATCCTGAATGTGATTGTACATGTTGTTGACATTATATAGCTAACTTGATTTTATTAATGACTTTTCTTGGACTATTGGTGTCCATATCTAGTGTGTAGGAGATTAACCATGGAACTAAAATCAGAGAATCAAGTTTGAACTAATGTGAATAAATTATGATATGGTTATGTCTAATGAAGAGATGAAACTTCATTGTATCATGTTTAATTTGTAATCGTAAAATGATGAATAATTGTAATTTTTATTTGTGTATTTCTTATTGGGTTTCTACCCTAATGGATATGCAAAGTGTATTACGTGATGTAGACTTTTGTGGTGTCAAATAACACTTGTGCAATGTTAAATGGCTATGGCATGTTCATATAGGTTTTCCTTGAGTTCAACCTAACCTAATATGGTAACCTATGGTGTTTTCATGAAAACCACTTGGTTAGGTAGCATTGAGTTGGGTCAAACCTTGTTAAACCCATAGGTAATTTTGAAGAGAAGCTTTAGAAGGTTAAATAGGAGCCTAGGGTGTAGTTAGGGTCATATTATGCTACCCCACTAGTAGTACCTTTGGTTGCATTTATTTTGAGTCGAGTGAGCATTCATACCTCATTTATGGCCCTTTTAGAAGGTCGCTAATGATAAATGACAAATTTTGAAGGGAGGATAAGTCAATTCCACATCCCGTACCTTTAGTCATAGTCTCATTTATAGGAGGAGACCAAATAGATTTAATAGGTTTAGAAACCCATACCCTTATTTATGAGATTTGGTTGGGAATTGGAGAAATCCATTTTAGGAGAAATTCAGAGGCATTTTGTGTTTTCCACCCACTCTCCAACTTTGGAGACAATTTAGGAGTTAGAAAAATTTGGGAGTTGAGTTCTGGAAGAGGATTGAGGGAAGCTCTTCAACAATTTCCATTTCCATTAGCTTGGACTCAAGTTTGGTTTATTTCTACTTGTAATGTGTTTTATTAAATGTTGGTGTAAATTTGAAAAAGGATTTTATGCAAAATTTATTTATTGTGACTGAGAGTTTTTGAGATTTTGAGTTTATGTATCTTCTTGGTTTCTTTCCTTTTTTTCCATGTGTTATTTTGGGAGTTCAAGACTCAATCACCCTAGTGAGGGAAGAGTAGCCTTGGGGGTGAAGGGATTTTTGTGATAGCCCATTGAGTACAGACTCTATCCTTGTGTAGGAAAAGGATAGAACATGGATGTATGGGATCCGTGTGTCATCTTACTTTTGAGCATTTGGAGGTCATAAGGGAAGGTTGTATGTGAAAATAAGAATGATATTTTAGTATGTTTTGAGCCTTGTTAAATGCATTTTATTCTAGGTAATGTAGGCAAACTCCCCATGGGTATTTGGCCCACCTTCACTCTATTTTTGGGTCTCAGTGAAACCTTTCATGAACAACCTTGAGTGCGAGTTTTGTGTTGTGCAATCTTATTTTAATTCTATTTTGTTAAGTATGAATGTATCTTGTTTGAACTTGGTTCTCCAAGCTTGGGGGTGACCTCATAGAGGCCTAGGTTGGGAGGTGAGCATCCCATGATCTATTTCTATCTTTATTGTAGGTCTATGTGACTAAAGGGATATTAAGGAAGAGTGTGAAAAAAGCTATGAATTTGGATTAGCAAATATTGTCCTTGATTATAAACTTTTATGCAAAAGAGTCTTCAAATGAATGTAGTTTGTAAGCCTACATGTGTTCATTCAAGTTATATTGTAATATATAAAAGAGGAAAGTCTTCTCATGTGTTTAAATTGTTAGGTTATTATTTAGTTTCTTATAAGAGAGACATTATAATCATTGGTGTATTGATGTCTCTCAATTATATTATTATAGATTTAAAAAAATAAAAATTGAATTATTTATATCTATACAAAAAAAAAAATCTTGTTATTGCAGCTTTAGTTAGTGTTGGCAAATTACTAATTATCAATTAGAAAGAAAGTGTTGTTCACCTTTCCAATGTATTTATGTAGATAATCATCTTCTTTATTAAACAAGTTATCATTCAATATTTCATAATCTTGTATTTGACATTTGTGTTACCTTTAAAACGAAATAAGAAAGCAAAAAAAATTGATTACATTCTATAACTTACTAGTTTTATTATAAATAGAAAATCTAGTAAAAAAAACATGTTGATGTTTCATAAAAGGAATTAAGACTTTTTCTTGTTTTATTATTTGCATATTTGCATGTGTATATGAAATAAGAAAAGAGTCAAACAAGAATCAAAATAATATATTTACTATTTTCTTATATCAATAAAAATAAGAGTTATGTTCGAATTAATATTAAAAAAAGAGAAAATTTTATCCATGTTTAGAATTTTATGAAGTAGTTGAAATATAGATATAGACATAGATAAAGATATAGTTATAGATATAGATATATGGATATAAGATAAAATAAAGAGTAATTGTATGATATATATATATATATATATATATATATATATATATATATATATATATATATATATATATATATATATATATATATATATAGTTGGATTAGCAAATATTGTCCTTGATTATAAACTTTAATATAAATGAGTCTTCAAATGAATGTAATTTGTAAGTTTGTGTGTTCATCCAAGCTAATTTGTAGTATGTAAAAGACTAGAGTCTCCTTGTGTGTTTAATTTGTTAGGTTATTATTTAGTTTCTCATAAGAGGGATAAGATAATCATTGGTGTATTCATGTCTCTCAATTAAATAAATATAGATTTTTTTTTTTAAATGAATTGTTTACTTTAAAAAATTGTTTGTTATTGCAACTTTAGTTAGTATTGTTAAATTACTAATGATTAGTTAGAAAGACTTATTCACCTTTACAATGTATTTATGTAGATAATTATCTTCTTTATTAAATAAGTTATTATTCATGTGTGTGTACATTTCTTTACAAATACCTATACATATAAGTACACACACACACATAATAAATTAATGTTTTGTTAAACCTATTTTAAGTTTTAAGAAAATAAGGACAGAAAATCTATTTTTCAACTAGAGACAAAACCCTAAATAGGAATGTCATGGAAAAAAATGTGGAATCTATTTTTAATTGAGTTTATTTTGAAATTTAAGTTCTATTTAAAGATCAAAACTTTTCAACATTTGGATTCATGTGAAAAAAGTAAAATAGATACATCATATTGTATTTTTTTGTATTTTTTTATAGTAATTTTTAAAGGATGTTTCACTTACATGATTTTTTAAAATACTTTTTAAATGATATTATTTTTTTAAAAATCTAATTTTCATTATTAAGTTAATTGTTTTGTGTTATGGATTAGTAAAAGTAGGGATTTGAAGGGACCCCAAAACCCTTTACATTTACTCTATGAGGAGATATTCAACTAAGCATTACCAACTAGATCAACTGGCAATAAATTACAACAATTTGAAGAAAAGCTAAAATAGAGGCTCACATTAACAGACCAAATGAGACTTGCATATTCAATGTAAAAGAATGAACTCCCAATCTTACCTGAGGGAAAGAGACCCTCAATCAAGTAAAATAGGGAAAACACTAAGATTTTCCTTTACCTCCCTTCTTATGGGAGCGAACGTTCATATCAAAATGAGGAGAGGATTGTTTATGGTGTTTTCCAATAACAATGATCCACCCCTCCTCAGCCATCGAAACTTCCACATGTGATTCCAACAAAAGAAAATTTGTCACAAAAGAACTAGCAAAAGAGACTTGGGTAGAGTCAACAACAATAGTTCCACCAGAGGGAACAACAATAGCAAGACTGACATTGTCAAGGACCTCGACTCGAGATACCTCTCTGTGTGCAAGGGGAAGCACAATAGAGTCCAAACCAACTACATCACTACCCACAAATATGCAAGTAGCAACAATCGAAACAGGACAGGGATATGAGCAAGTTAATTGTCTTAAGTTTTAAATCTAGAGAGATGTTTTCTTACCATTAAGGTGGAAGAGATAAAATTATTTGGAGAAACTTATGGCTATAAAATTAAATTAAAATTAATTTAATTTGTAGAGGAAATTAAATGTGAGGAAGTAATTTTTTAAAATAAGCACAATATTGGATTTAATATTAAAATTATCAATACTATTATTTTAATTATTTTTTAGGGTTATAAAAATGTATTAGCTTATCAATTCAATTCATTACTAAAATAATTATGGTGAATTTTTGATATGATAGATTTATTAGAAAAAAAATTTGTATGACTTTACAACTTAAATAAACATGTTTAATATTGCATTAATGTTTAGGATTAAATAATTAAATGAATTACTTCAATTTTAAATGATATTAGTAAATTATCTACAAGAATTAATTTATGAATAATAATTAATCTTACCTAATGATAATAACTTTATTAAAAATTATTATTTAAATTAGGATTTTTGTTAGCCCTTTTAACTTAACATTTATTGTTAAATTGAGATTTGAATTCAATTTAACCTTATAAACTAAACAAGTATTTCAAACATAGAGATATCAATTTGAATCTAGTTAAAACTTTAAGCTTTTGTTGTAAACTAGAGAAAACTTGCAATTATGACCTTAGGAAAAAAAAAAAAAACTAGTGTATTTTGCCTTAGATTTTGTGCATGACAATAGGATTTTCATCCTTAATAGAAAAAGAAAATAAAAGAATCTCTTCACTTTTTGCAGATCCATCCTCACTAGCATAATAGAATTATTTACGATATTTAACTTAAATGGCTTAGCCTTATACTTAGGAACTCTGGTAGGACATCTAGAAGCAAAATGGCATATCTTATTAATTGAAAAACATATCAAAGGTAACTTGTCTTTATATTTCCCTTTACCTCTTGGATCTCTCTTAGAGACCAATGCTTCAAGTACATCACATTTCCTCTATTCTTCCTCTATCTTTGCACAACATAGTCTCCAATATGTCTATGATTTTTACTTCTACCAGTGCTCACAATCTTTGTTAGTACCCTTTTATCCTTATAAAGGATAGCCTTAAATATGGATTCAACTTTAGGTAAAGCATCTTGTAATATAGTCAAAAGTAGATACCTTACCAATCAAAGTATCCCTTGTCAATTTTTTTGTGAGCAAAAAGATCTCTTCAATTGCCAAAACTTTGTTTTCATATACTAGTGTCGAAGATCTTAAGATCCTTGCATTAATCACAACTACTATGATATATTCTCCTAAATTCTTGATTCTACTAACAACATTTTTATGCTCTGAACATATGGTTTGATTGTATCATCCTCTTGCATCTTCATAACTTTTTAACTTAGCTTTCTTGGTGTATTTGTCTTCTTCATATAATGCTTCTAACTTTTCATAGATCTCATATACATAATCAAGTTTCTTGACCTCTATAAACTTTTCCTCTGATAAAACACTAATTAAGGCTTCTATAGAAACCATATTGCAAATAAAACTCCTCCTATCTACCTCAATACTAGATTCTAATTCATCTTATGTCTTGATGTCTTTCTTATTCTTTCTAATCAAGTAGTATTCAATCCCTAAATAAATCAAATGATTCCTCATCTTGTTCTTCCAGTTATCATATAGTTGACACCATCAAACTTAGGATTGCCTTTCCTATAGATCCTCATATGAGATCTCATCAAGTGGTTAAGGTTTCTTCTCAAAGAGAATCACAAGCTTTGATGTCAATTGTTAGGAATAACAATCCTCACAACACAACTGGGGGTTTGAGTTAGTTGTGTGCGATATTTACAAACTTTATAGTTCTTAATCTAATCACCAATAAAAGATGCAACAATACAAAATAGTATGAACAAGATATAAGCCAACACCATAAGAAACCAAATTTTTGTTCTCAATAAAAACCCTATTAAGGGAAAAATCCTGGTGGGGATGATACCCACAAGATCATGCACTAATATGAAAATTTCCTTGTTAGGATTCGATAGGATTTAGTACATCAATCTTTGTTAAAAGATAGAACTCACATTATAAGACTCACAACCTTACTAGGAGTTGATGGAGAACAAGAAGCTCACTTCTTGAGCACACTACTCGAAGGGTGAAGGTTAAATCCACCTTCAAGAGGACTCGCTAAGGAATGAAAGGTTAAATCCACCTTTGATGAACTGGTTGAATGACAACTCAATTTCTTTTGTAATTCCAATGAAGTTATCAAAACATTTAACCAACCTTAGGCTTTGCTTTGATATCCAACATCAAGGCTCACTAATCCATCCATAATATATGTTACACCATCCAATAAACTTCTAAAGGAAATTATCCAAATGCCACACACTAGCAACAAATACAACATGCACCAGATAGATAAAAAATTCGAACGCATGTGCCAAACAAATTCTTCTACATGCCTTATGCTCCCATACAACAACTTCATCTCTCCAACAACTTATACTCAAAGCACAGTTATCACCTCAGACATAATTCCTTGTCATTGGTCTACAACTAGTATTCACCAAAACATCTATAGCTTTCTTAGATCAACACATGAAGTTTTTTTACTATAAACATAATATATTTACTTACTCTAAAACATAAATCCAAGCTCACATACGTAAGAATGTTGTACAATGTTCGTACTATCTTTCTCAATAATTTGTAACACACAAAACCATAATCTATCTATCTCATCTTTGAAACATGTGAACATTTGTTTACATCAATGATAAAACATGTATGTCTACACCTCATATAGAAACAATTCCAATTAATAACCTTCCCAATATCCAACAATCTCCTTCATCATCTATAGCATCACAATTCTAAGTGATCAAGGAGTCACCACCCTATGAAGAAAAATTGATAGAATTTGATGCTACTTGTTTAGATATAATAGGGCACATTCTATATAATACCTCTGATGTACCCAAACCTTGGTGGGTGTGTGTGTGTGTGTGTGTGTGTGTGTGTGTGTGTGTGTGTGTGTGTGTGTGTGTGCATACAATTATGGATTTTCTTATTTGTAATTTCTCCGTATAATTTTAAAGATTACAATGATAAAAATAAATTGAAAAGAATATGTGAAAGCATTTCTTAGGTAATATTAGAATTATAATAATCAAAATATTATACATACTATTAACTTGTAACTTGTATTATACATAATAACCAAAAATGTAACTTGTATTTTTGTCAAGAACTTAACAAAACATACCAAAAAAAAATGCATAATGCTAATAAGAAAGAAACACCTGTAATTTCATAATACTAATAATAAGAAAGAAAGAAATGTAATTTCATATTTTTAAAGATTGTATTTTTATATTTATTGCATTTTGTAATTTCTCTACATATTTTTGAAGATTACAATAATAAAAATGAATTGAAAAGAATATGTAATAATAATCAAAATATTATACATAGTATTAAAGATCAAAATGTAATTTTTATTTTTGTCAAGAACTTAACAAAAAATGCAAAGCACTATAAGAAAGGAACACGAGTACATAAGAAAGTATTAAAAGAGAGAAATGAAAAGGAAAGGAGAAGTTAACCATAATAGCAACACACGTGTACAACATTTATAGTATCCTTAAACAAGATACCATCGATATCTACAATTTTGTATGCACCAAAGTCATAAACTTCAATGCAAATGTAAGGGCCAAGACAATTAGGACTTAACTACCTTTTTTTTCCAAGCAAAGCATTGACATTACATTTATTTTCTTAAAGAACTGTATTGCCAACTAAAAAGGAACATTCAATCACCTTGTCATTGTATAAATTCTTTTAAGGAATTTGTGATATACCTTAATATGATCAAGAGCAGTGATACATTGTTCATCTAAAATTTCAAGATGTCGTAAACATTGTTCACAAGAAGTGTCGCTATTGATTATACCATTTAAAGAAAAAAAAAAGGATAGAATTGTTAATACTAGGAAATACTGATATATGTGTAGTTACAAATCCAACAAATTTCACCACCAACTTCCTTAATACAAAACATGCAAATGAACTAGCCAAACAGAAACAAAGTTATTCAAACATGCACACCTGAAACACTTTGACACAAGTATTGTCCAATCTATGTGTAAGTGGTCATTGACTCTGCCACTGGATCTTAGTTTGTTGAAGTTACATTTTTAAATTTTTATTTTTGCTTATTATAATCAAAGAACTAATTTTTGTTTGAGTCAACTAGATTTCTTTGTAAAGTGTAGTTCCAAGCTATTTTATTTATTTTTTCCAGAACTATGTAGCTTTTCTTTTAGATCGATTTGTTGTTGATCTCTCTTTAGTTCTATCAATCTATATCATTATGGGTGAATGCTTTGCATAATAGAATTGATGTGTTTTTTCTTTTAGCAAGTCTCTCATTTTCTTGTACCCTGATGTGATTTATGCAATTTATAACTATCTTATTTGCTATTTTCTCATACCTTGATGTGATTTATGCAATTTATATCTATCTTATTTGTTGATATGAAAATTACCCATTCTTTTATAAGGAGCAATTTTTATAATCTCTTGCATGGAATTTCATCGAACAAAGTTTAATGTGTTTTTTCCCTTTGGTATGTCTATTATTTTCTTGTGCCTTACTTGTTCTATATAACTATCTAGGCACATGTTCTATATAACTGCCTTGTTTGGTGATTTGAAAATTACCAAGTTCTTTACAACTAACAATTTTTATAATTTCTTAATGAGTTACATCAAACAAAGTTATTATATAATCTCTTACATGGAGTTACATCAGACAGTTATTATAGTTCATATGTGATTTATGCAACTTAAGCGCACTTGTTCTATAAAATTGTCTTGCTGATTTGAAAATTACCAAGTCCTTTATAACTAACAATTTTTATAATCTCTTGCATGGAGTTGCATTGGAGAAAGTTATTATAGTTCAAATTATCTTAGGAGTATATATTTGAGAGAGACCGACATAAGTGTTTGTATGGCTTAACTTCAGCAATTTTTTTCTTCTTGATTTTGTGTCAACAATTTTTATAATCTCTAGCATGGAGTTACATCAGACAAAGTTCAGATTTTCTTACAAGTATGCATAATTGAGAGGGATCGACAATGTTTGTCTGCCTTAACTTCAGAATTATTTTTTTCTTCTTGATTATGTGTCACACATAATCAGCGAATTTATTATTGCTAGTGAGCTACTTTCTTTACAATAGATAATTTTTCACTACTAGTGTGCTTCTACTTGCTTTAAAATTCTATTTCAATTTTGTGATTCCAACTATTCTTGATCCACAATTTATTATTGCTAGTGACACAATTTTTTATTATAGCTTCTATAAAATTCTATTAAAAAAAATGGCTTTGTCAATTTCTATATATGAAAAAAGTTAACATAATTGTGGTTTGGCTTCTTCAATTTTTATACATAACAAAATTATCCTAACTAGAAGTTGGGGTCTATTAACTGTAAAATATTAGATCCACAATTTATTATTGCTAGTGAGACAATTTATTATTGCTATTGAACTTTCAGCTTCTAGGGGAGCTTCTATTATTGGAACCTCTCTGTGGCCTTTGAATATAGACCTAGTGCTGACAATTACAGTGGATACGAGCCTTGGATTCTAAATTTGGTCAACAACATTGGTTTTATGAGAGATGGGTATGAAAGCATCCTGATTGCTACGCGGGAGCTCCTTAAGGTCCCCTCTTTGCAACTCGATCGGCACAACATTGGCAATGGTTCGATGGCGGTTGTCATTCCAATGTGTCATCCGAATGTCTTGGAAAATGATCTTTCAAGGTCGAGCTCATGTCTAACACTTGGATTGTGTGTCACAAGGGAATGGGGACATCTCGCTATTGAAACTCTTCCAAACGGTCCTCGAATAGATCCAGTCCTTGTAACCAAGACGGATGTGACTTTGGGATTTTTAATTTGGTCAACAACATCAGTTTCTACTAATGGGACAAGAAGTGCCCCTGATTGCTATGCGAGGGCTCTTCGATGTCCACTTTGACAACTGTTGGAGAGAGAACTTGAATTGTCTCGAGAGTAGACAGACAACTCATGAATATGCTATGCTAATTTATACGTGTCTACATGACAACTAATATGAATATGCATTAACCTAAGTAAACTTAAGTGTAAATAGTAAGTACTTATTTACACCAACAAAAACCTCTGCCACTAGTCATTTTTTCCTAGCTTGGCCTCCTCGAGAAATGTGCCATGTGGTTGCTTCTCATTGGATGTATTATTCTATTTTTAAAATGACTGTTGATTTCTATATATGAAAAAAACATTTACACTTAGGAGTTAGCCAACTGTGGCTTGGCTGCTTCAATTTTTAAAGATGCAAGAATTATCCCAACTAGAAGGTGGGGTTTATTAACTGTATGGTTAACAGAATTAAGTTGGAGTTAACATTGATTTGGTTTCTTCAATTTTTATTTTTATATGAAAAAATTATTGTATGTTTAACTATATGTTTATTAACTGTATGATTAACAGAATTAAGTTGGAGTTAACATTGATTTGGTTTCTCCAATTTTTATTTTTATATGAAAAAATTATTGTATGTTTAACTATATGTTTAACTTTCTTATCTTTCATTAAACATTTTGCTTGCTTAATGAACTGTATAATAATTTTTATTTATATATGAAACAAGTATCCCAAGTTTATTAACTGTATGTTTAATTTTCTTAACTTTCATTAAGCATAACTGTATGTTGGACAGTTGGAGTTAACTATGGCTAGGCTTATCCTAACTAGAAGTTGAGGTTTATTAACTGTATGTATGTTTAAATTTCTCAACTTTCATAAGCATTTTGGAATGATTATTGATTTTGAACCCTTATATCATATCATGAATCAATTAAAGATTACTCATTCCCATTGCAATTATGTTTCATTTTATCATTGCAATTATGTTTCATTTTATCAGGAATACATTAGTTACTCATTCCCATTGCAATTATATTTCATTTTATCAGAAATATTTTAGTTATGTAATTAAGCTGTTAACTTTATGTTATAATTATTTGTGATCTATGTAATATTGATATTTCTTAGTTACAAAGACTTCTACTTAACCTCTTCAAACTATCAAAATTTACCAGAAATAAAAACTTGCAGTTGCACATGACTAGTCTATTTTTCAACCCCCCACACTAAGCCCGTGACTATACAGCCACGAAAATGCACTTCTTTTACATTGCTTTTTCGAACTTTTTAAAAAATTGACTTGAGTCCTCGACTGAGTCCTCTCCTTCGTATGGAAGTGCATTTTCGACCAGAAATAAAAACTTGCCGTTGCACATGACTAGTCTATTTTTCAACCCCCCACACTAAGCCTGTGACTATACAGCCACGAAAATGCACTTCTTTTACATTGCTTTTTCGAACTTTTTAAAAAATTGACTGAGTCCTCGACTGAGTATGAAAGTGCATTTTCGTGGCTGTATAGACGTTGCCCCACACTAAGGTATCCAACGAGAGCTTTTTGCTTTCTACAGTGGAAATAAGACTTACGCCCGTCTTATGTAATTTTCAACCTTGATAACTTCTTCAACCTCACACCCGTGTTATGTATTTATCAACCCTAGTAACTTCTTCAACCTCACCAATTCAAACCTCGTATACTTTTCAACCATCCTACAAGGTAGGAATGCCCTCGTGCAAGGCAGAGACCAGAGGAAACCAAAATTAATGAAACTCGCACCTCTGCCTTGTGTACTTTTTCATCCCTTGCACCAGGCAGAGACCAGAAATTAAAAAACGAACCACCACCCTGCCCTACCCAACTAATCAGCTACCCCGCTATGTTCAACTATCTATACCAATTGTTTCATTCATAGAGGAACGATTCAGCTTAAATCAAAACTGCTTTATGATATCAATTGTTTCACTGAATGAACGTCATAATGACGTCCATGAGACAACGGTGGTCATTGAATGAACAATTTTAATGACGTCCCTGAAACAACAGCATTCTATGGTACCAGCAGAATGCGTAAAGCAGATTTCGTATTTCTTTTCATTTCCTATCTTCTCATTGTTCTTTGCTTGATCTTGTCAACTTCAAATAAAATATGCACATTGTCTGCCTTATGGATGAAATTATAGCAAGTTTGGATATTGTCATAAATTATGCACTCGGAGAGAAAATGTCATTCTATTTCAATAGCTCCCATCCTACAAAACATGCATATCCTCTCCTCCCAGCCTGTTTCGGCCTCTTCCATTTGCCAAACTTGCACCTGAGGTGATGGGATCCAGTCCTCAACTGAGCCAATAACAACCTTGCCGTAAGTGCTGCCCCAAGGTATGCTTTCTCGCCATGATCCCCTTGTGTTGATTTCCTTAATGATCCCCAGTTGTGTTGATTTCTTTAATGTAATAAGCCTTTTTTCTGCCAATGTTATTATTCCACATGATCTTTTTTAACTTCTCTCTAACAAACTTTATATACCCACATTATTGTTTGGATACTCCTGCACCTTCATGTTCTACTTATCCATCCATTGAATGTTTTGCTTCATCCAAGTTTTGCTCCTATGGTTTAAGAGCTTCTTTCACAAATTTTCGGCCATCAATGGTCATGAATGTTTTCTGTCCCTTTTAAGTAGCTAAATAACCAAATTATCGTTGAAGCCTCTAATGAAAAAGCGTCCGCTTCTGACAAAAGAATTTCAAAAGAATGTTTCTGTATTCTCTATTTGCCTCCAATCTCTAATTACTCTCATTATAAATTTTTTTTAGGACATCTAATTTTTTCATTCTGTTCCATAACTTGTCTCAAGACACCATGTCAAAAGCCGTTGGTGTCTAAAGCTGTTTCTAGACATCAAGTCAAAGACTTTCTTTAAGTCAATAAAACAGCAGTAAACTTCTTCCCTCTAATTGGTCCCACACTTCGCTTTCTCTATCATGTGTGGGAGAGTGATGCAATGATCTAAGGTGAAGTGTTTATTTTCCAGTCCCATAGTTCCACTGTCCACTGTCCTCCATCTATTATAAGCATAAATAAAGCTTTCCAACCCCTTTCCAGTCCTCATCCAAGTTTTGCTCCTATGGTTTAAGAGCTTCTTTCACAAATTTTCGGCCGTCAATGGTCATGAATGTTTTCTGTCCCTTTTAAGTAGCTAAATAACCAAATTATCGTTGAAGCCTCTAATGGAAAAGCGTCCGCTTCTGACAAAAGAATTTCAAAAGAACAGAAGATTGACTTTAAAAGTGTTTCTGTATTCTCTATTTGCCTCCAATCTCTAATTACTCTCATTATAAATTTTTTTTAGGACATCTAATTTTTTCATTCTGTTCCATAACTTGTCTCAAGACACCATGTCAAAAGCCGTTGGTGTCTAAAGCTGTTTCTAGACATCAAGTCAAAGACTTTCTTTAAGTCAATAAAACAGCAGTAAACTTCTTCCCTCTAATTGGTCCCACACTTCGCTTTCTCTATCATGTGTGGGAGAGTGATGCAATGATCTAAGGTGAAGTGTTTATTTTCCAGTCCCATAGTTCCACTGTCCACTGTCCTCCATCTATTATAAGCATAAATAAAGCTTTCCAACCCCTTTCCAGTCCCATAGTTCCACTGTCCTCCATCTATTATAAGCATAAATAAAGCTTTAAAGCTTTCCAACCCCCTCAATCATTTTCGCTCTATTGACTTTCATTATTATCTATTGACTTTCATTATTATAAATTTTTCTGGGACACCTAATTCTTTCATTCTGTTCCATAACTTGTCTCCAGACACCATGTCAAAGGCAGTTCAAAGGCAATCTCTGGACACAATGTCAAAGGCTTTCAGTTCAAAGGCAATCTCTGGACACAATGTCAAAGGCTTTCTTCAAGTCAATAAAACACCAGTAAACGCTGTCTATGGACACCATGTCAAAAAGGCTTTCTTCAAGTCAATAAAAGAGCAGTAAGCTTCTTCCCTCTAATTGTACCACACTTCACTTTCTCTATTATGTGTCTGTCCCACACTTCACTTTCTCACTTTTTCTATTGTGTGGGGAATTCTCTATTATGTGTCTAATTGTCCCACACTTCACTTTCTCTGTGTGGAAGAGTGATGCAATGATCAGAGGTGGCTATTATGTGTGGAAGAGTGATGCAATGACCAGAGGTGGAGTGTTTGGATATGTATCCTGGATTAATAGAGAAACGATTCATTGTTTCCTTCGTAGAGAAAGGAAACAGCGTTCAACACAACTCCGCTTATTACAAATGCCAATTGTCAACTTCATAGAGACGATTCAGCTTAAATCAAGATATCTTTAAACTGCCAATTCTTTCCTTTATAGAGAAAGGACTCAGCTTATATCAATATAGCTTTGAAATGCTAATATGTTTTAGGAATCTGAACTGCCCGTTTCGCTCAAAAATATTCCACTTAAATGAAAGCAACTTGAAAAATAATGGGAGCTCTATATAAAATTCTGTTAGAAAGATAGAAGATTTTTTGTTTTAATCAACATCATCTTGAAAGATATTTCTAATGTAAAAAAGCAGCTTGCATTTTAAAGCCTCAAGTTCGCATTTGCATTTAAAATTTCTTTAATTTGTTTCTATAATGTGGAATACATCTGTAACATATGGTACTAATACCCATTACGCAGCTATTTACTAATTAAATAAAAACTCCTATATGCATTGTCTTATGTCTTTATATTTTAAGTTTGATCCCCTCAGCTACACTCAGTAACTGGATGCGTGTATCGCCGGAAAGGGTACATCACAATTCAATACCTACTAACCACTTCAACACCTCTCCTGCTGCGATTCGATAGAAACAAATCATGGATGATAACATTTACACACTGTGTTATCCCCGGAGAATGAAAAACATCTTATGCTCTATTTCACATCACAAAGGATACTTGGCATATTGCAATGACTAGTCAATATTCTGCACACTGAAAAGATTACATGTTGACACTATGGTCAACACTTACTTAATACTTACATGAATGTAAACAGCAAGTGTTAAAATCCGAGGAAACATCCTGCCAAGGGCAAGATTTGAGGTCACATTATTTAGCACTCAGTTAAGATGTGATATCTTCTACATCCCCGGTCATCAACAGAGTACATCCCCTGAATGCATGTCTATTGCATGGACATAGCGCATCATCTACACTGGTAGAACGTAATGAAAAGGGCAGATTATAAACAGTTATTAAAATTGACTATATAACACACTAACCAACATCAGTGGACTGTGGAATGTGACTGCAACATCCAATTACCCTCAAGATTCCGATGCATCTCCACCTTGTGTTGCTCCTCTTTAACTCCCCTTTTTGTTTTCAAAAGTAGATCAAACTTGGCGAAACCATCAATTACCTGGGAAAAAAAGTTCATAATAACACTGTTAGTAATAAGTTTAATAGTTTGGCTCCACATAACTTGGTACAAATACAGAAGCAGAGCAACCAACCTCAGCCTTTGCCAAAAGGATCTCCTGTAGCATATAAGCTGCCAAGGAGTTGGACCTCTGCTGAATATTGCTCACAGCATGTTCAGCTGCTTCTTTAACCGCAGGGTCATGCACTGGAACTTCACGCCACCCCGAACCCAACCCGTCTGCCGTACACAAACCACAATATATCATTGCCCCATGCTCCTAGGAATTGCTTGACAACAATAAATTCAAGAAAATAGAACCCATAATATAATCCCACCATAGTAATGCAATGAAATTTATCTCCACGAGCACAAATTCTTAGCATGGTCCACAGATCTAATGGATATCAACTATTTTGTAGAACCTTCAAAATGCGTATTCATGAAGGTCCCAGGATCAATCTATACTAGTATTCACAAAAAAATTTAATAGCTTCAGATATTAATATTAATTATTAATATTAAATAACGTCCATAAATGTTTTTAAGATTATGATGTAGAATTCCCCGCTCTACCCATGCAAATTGGCTATACCAAATATTAACATAGCAATCATCTCCTAATGAAGAGGGGATCCTGAAAATTCATATGCCCAAATCCTTCTATTGATTGCAAGGAGGGTGGAAACAGCGTAACAAAACAGAAGAAGCCCAGAGACAATTTTCTGGTTAGATGTGGTGCTCTTATATAAATGTGCCAAACCTTTCGCATAATAATCTGTGACACTATTTCACCAATCTCTACACCTTACTTAAAGGAAATAACCTTGGTTTCTCGTAGAAGAAAGATATTCCTGTTTCATCTTTTTCCTACAGATCGCCGGAACACAAAAACGCCTGTCCCTACAGAATCCATTTTCACAATAAAAATGAAAGTAGCCCTGAGTAGTAGTTGAAAAATGCCTCGAGGCCACATTTTAAGGTGTCTTAAGGTTACAAAAGTTGACAACGATCTCATACGGCGTAGTAGCCAGAAAGCAATACCTTAGCCTAGAAAGTATTACCAAAAAGACCAAATCCTGCGCGCGCCTGTTCATTACTCAGAACTACCAGGTCTATAAAATGAAGTGTTTTTCTAATAACCGTTGCCAAAAAGACATGTAGAATCCGTATAAATAATTTTCCAACAAAATAGACCCGTCTAATAGTAGCTGAAAAACATATTCAAAACCTTAAAAACTCTATTGTTATGAATCTGGGGTCTGACTCAAAAACCAAATACCTAGATTTAGAAAAATATTGAACTTACGGTTATGTGATTTAGATCCGGAAAAAAAAGACACAAAACCTCACAAATGGTTTTGGAGAGTAAAACCCCTAAAGCTACGAAAATCGGATTAAAAAGTTAACTTACCACGCTTAACGCCGAGATCAGCAGGAGTAATTGAGGAGGAAGGCGCAGGCTTGAAATCCTGCAACTTCTTGAAATTTTCCCACGGCTTAACCCATACCTTGGCCTCATAAAGTTTGGGAGCAAAATCTCCATCCTCTTTCGCCTCGAGCGTGAGATGGTACATAGTCCCTGCTACCACCTGCTCCTCTACCTTCACCACTCGGCTAAATGACAGAGGCCCTTTGTTCTCTTTCTCTCTCTGAAGTTGAAAGCACAATCGAAACATAAAGAGTGAGGATGGTTTATGTGGCATAGGAGAAATAGTGAGGGAAAAGTCGAGATGCATACATACCTGTTGGATATTGTGATGTTGAATGGCAAAGCGTCCAAGCTCCTCAATTTCCACGCTATTCTGAGAGCCTTCAACAGCATGCTTGCCGCCCAAAGTGGCCATCGCCCCTACGCCAACTAACCCTATCGCTATTGCTGCTGCAATTACAAGTGCTTTCCCGATCCAATTGTACTGCGACTGCATATTGTGCTTCTATTTCGACCTCCGCTCTCAACTATTTATTGGAAGCGCAGCGTAAAAATGCTAAAATGGCGAAGCCAGGTTTCAGGGAGACATAAAAGAGGGGAATCGAAATGGAATAACACGGAGCGTAGAAACCACGCAACGTGTTCTCCACTGCAACAAATCCCCACAAAAGCCTTCCGCGTGTAAGTAAATACGCCATCGAAATATCGTACGAAAATTAATTAATTAAAAAATGAGTACTATCGATAAATGACGTGGCAGACTTATATGTCGGTAGCGAAAATTTATCCCAATCGTCTCTATTAATAATAATAATAAATAAATCTTCAAAACGTAAAAAGATACAATATTTTTCTTAGTGTGCTTGCTATATTTGCTATGGTAATTATTGCATTCACTTTGTTGAATTAATTAATTTCTACCAAGATTAAAAAATCAAAAATTAATATTAAATTTTATAAAGTTTTTTTTTTTAATTTAAAAAAAATTTGATATAGAAAAGATTAATATAATCAATTTAACTTCTACTATATTTCTTTATTAGAAAATTGAATTCAAAAATGTTAACAAACTTTTATGATGTTTGCAATTTTAATAATAGAGATTATTAAATAAATAAAAAATTTATGATTATTAAGTCGATAGGCTATTTGTGGGAACTTTATTCCGGAAATTGAATTTTTGACATTAGAAAAGTTGTTAGTTTGGCCAAAAAATTGTAAATCATTCTCATTAATTATTTACCAGCCAATTTTTATCTCACTCTAATTTTAACTCTTGTTTTGATATTTATTAGTTGTTATCTCCACTTTTAACTATTATTTTTCTTTTTCTATTTATTTAAATAAATAATTACTTGTGATTTCCACATTACCTCATAAAATTTTGTTAGCTATTAATAGGTAACTATTCATAATAAAGTTCCATTCTTAAACATTTTGGTAGATTACTAGTTCTAAACAAAGATAGAGGGTTAGTATAGTTTAAGTATTTATGATATAAAGTTTTGGCCCATTTACTAATATGTTCTTTGTGTTGCTCCCAACTATAGGTCAATATATTGAGAGGGGGGAAAGGTGAATCAATATTTACTAATTTCTACCTTTTCTTCTCAATTGCACTACATACTTATCTGTTGGTAGATGGAAGCTATAACTCAACCAGTCAGGGGCAAGCAAAAATTCATCATATAAAATTAACAACACATAACACAATATTGATATCATGAAAACTTGGCTAGGGTAAAAACCACGGTCTGTGAGTCGATCCTCACAAATTTGCACTCTTCTGGAGTGCGCCCGATCAAGAGCTTATCCCTATTAAAGGATTACAATGACATTGTGAGGTGCCACCCTATTAGGGGATTTGGATGAGACCTATTAAGATCTTACCCTATTAGGAGTAGCTTGGATAAAGGACTTAGAACACACATTAATCATTAGTAGAATTCTACTCATTTTTCGACACAAATTTGGTTGAAAAATTGACCAAATTGGTCGATTGTTCAACGAACTCATTTGTCATTATTTTTTGCGTCAAACATTCGACGACCGATGAAAGCATCAAAATTATGACACCATTTGCGTCAAAAAATGGCATCCAAATTTAATTGGTCCTCCTCAAGAAAAAGGTAAAAAATGAGTACTTGGTGTTGAAATTTCAACAACAATAAGTAGTTAGTGTCAAAATTTTGACGACAATAATATTTTTTTTTTAATCATTTTTCCCACCACCACGTGGCACAAACCCATTTGTCACAACCCGAGGTCGCTATCTCACAGAATTGCAAGGAAAGAAGCTTTCTGAAATAGTGATTTCTCCCATGATTTAAAAATCAAAAATTAATATTAAGTTTTATAAAGTTTTTTTTTTAAAATTAATAATTATTATTCTTATACATATACATATAATCAATGTAATTTCTACTATATTTCTTTATTAGAAAATTAAATTCAAAAATATTAACGAACTTTTTTAATGTTTGCAATCTTTTTAATAGAGATTATTAAATAATTTTGAATTTTTTAAGATTATTAAGCTGATGGGCTATTTGTGTTCCCCGAAATTTTTTTTGTTATGGAAAAGTTGTTAGTTCATCAAAAAGTTGTTGGGTTGGCCAAAAAATTGTAAACCCTTCCCGTTACCAACCAGTTTTTATCTCACTCCACTTTTAACTCTTGTTTTGATATTTATTAGTTGTTATCTCCACTCTTAACTATTATTTTTCTTTTTCTATTAATTTTTTTAAAAATTTACTTTCATGTTGTGATTTCTATTTATTTAACTTTTTATTTTTAAAATTGATTTAGATTTTAGTTTTTAAATTATTTTAATTTATTTTTTATATTTATTTAGTTTTTTCTTCAAATATTACTTTTCTAGTTTCTATAATTTTATTAGTCGATAGAATATTTGAGCACTTGTCGTTAATAATTTTCTGACCGATTTTCATTTCATTCCACTTTTAACTCTTGTTTTATCTATTTATTTATTTTTAATTAGTTATCATCTCAACTGTTAACTATTGTTTTTTTCTCAGGTGATAACTTGGTGATAATGCCCAAACCCAGGCATCTATTGGTAATGTTGTGAATACGAAGATCACCCATGTGTCTGTCAGCTTTTCCCTCAAACCCATTACCTTTTGTGAAGAGAGCAACAAGATGGACACTTCCCCCATAACTATTTCATCTCCGGTTAAGGATAATTCTAAGGTTTCCTCTAACCCAAGGGTTTTGCAGGATGAAATCCAGGTGCTGAAAGCTAAGGAGGAAGCTTTAAAGGTGGAAGCGGAGATTATGGAAGGGACCGAGGTGCTAGAGGAACGATATGCTAAATTGGAAAGGAGGGTTAAAACTTTGGAGGAGGGGTTTTTTACCTTCTCCAAATTTGGCCTCAAAGTCACACATGTTGTGGCCACCACCCTTCAATTGTTGGCATAGGAAAAGGAGGACACAGGTATGGATATGTAGGACCACACGCTACTCTTCAAGTTCCTTGCTAATGACTAGGCCTGGATCCTGTTGGACGTAAAGGGGAAGGGGAAAAATGAAAATTAAGTTTCTTAGTTTATTGGGATCCTTGGATTGAAGACTTTTTTATGTTTTATTGTTGGTTAAGGTTTTGTTGGTTTACAGCTGTAATTATGACTTGGGTTGGTCTGTTATGCCAAATTTGGTTAGGTTGAATTTCGTAGTTTGCTAGTTTTCTCAGCTTGGTTTTAGCTTAGTTGCTCTTAAACTCTGTTGGTTTTTTGCAGACATTTGGAACTATTTTGATGTTTAGTTAGTCTTTTGTCTGCTAGTGGTTTCTGCTGGTAGTGTGTTGGTTACTAGCTTTTTGCTTGTATGGGTCGACCCCCTTATTTTGGTCGCTTTTAATTTCAAAAACTATTGTTTTTTTCTTATTTATTTAACTTAATTAGTTATTATTAGTTGTTTATTTTTTAAAAATAAATATTGTTTTATTTTAACTAGAAATTATTTATAATTTAATTTATTGAGATGAGATTTTATTTAATTTATAATTTATAATTTATCTCTAATTTTAAAAACTTAATTAGTTGTTATATTTAAATTTAACTCACATTTTTCTTCCTTTTATTTAACTTTTGATTTTTAAACTTGATTGATGTTTTAGTTTTAAAATTAATTTATTTTATTTTTTAAATTAGTTTAGCTAATAGGATATTTGTGGGAGGAGTTGCTATTTTTTTAATATATTTTTTATATTTCTCATATTATTTTTTCATAATAATTTTTTTGATGGAGATTTTTTTAAATGATTATTATTATTATTATTATTATTATATATATAAGCGGACAAGTTTAAATTAGTTTAGTTTTTAGTTTTTATAATGATTTTAGTTTTATTTTTACTATTCATTTTATACGTATTAGTTTTTTAGATGATAATTTATTAGTATATGATAAATTAAATAAATTGAAATAATTAAATTTTATTTTACTTATATTAAAAATTAACTTTAATCTAATTTATGCACATTAAATTATAGTTTTAAAAAATATTAGTAAAAACTTATCGACTGATTGTTGCAAGCACAAAAGCTTGGAACTATGAATTATTAATCTATTTAAAAGAATTTAGTAGAAATTATGTAATTTAAATTTGAAAATTATTAATAATTTATATATGCACATTAAATTATAGTTTTAAAAAATATTAGTAAAAACTTATCGACTGATCGTTGCAAGCACAAAAGCTTGGAACTATGAGTTATTAATCTATTTAAAAGAATTTAGTAAATATTATGTTATTTAAATTGAAAATTATTAATAATTTATATTGTTCACATAAGATTATATTTTAAATCTCCAATTTTGATTTTTTTTGTTTATTTAAAAAATAATTAAATGTGATCTCCACATTAGTTCATATTGTGATCTCTATTTATTTAACTTTTGATTTTTAAAATTGATTTAGGGTTTAATTTTTAAATATTTTTTTGTATTAGTTTAGTTTTTTCATTAAATATTATTTTTTAGTTTTATAACTTATTTAGTGAATAAAATATTTGTTAGAACGTTTTTTTTTGTATTTCTCTTATTAATTTTTTAGAATAGGTTTTTTGATGGGATCTTTTTAAATGATTTTTTTCATTTTTTATAAATTAAATTTAAATAAATAATATTAATTAATAAATTTAAAAGATATGTTATTTAATTTGAAAATTATTAATAGTCTAATTTGTTGACATAAAATTGTATTTAAAAATAATAATTTTATTATCGATCACCTATCAGCTTATAGTTGCAAGCGCAACTACTAGTTTATTTTGTGTGTTGATTCTTTCTATTTTGTTATTATTAGATTTGTAATATTTTGTAGAAACTTTTGGTGAGCCTCTAAATCAAGAAGTCTTAAATTAAGTTATGTTAAATTTTCTAATCAATTTTTTTATAGTAAAATTAATTTAAAAATTAAAAATTAAAATTTTAAAAATTAATATATAAATATGAAAGAATAATATAAGTTGATTAGTAAATACTTATATAAAAGGATGTTTATTACCTCTTACTTCTTTATTTGTGTGTAAAACAATGAAGTTGTTATCTTCATAATATGGCACATGCTTGAGGTTGAGCCAAGCTAAAAGATAGTTGCTTGAGGTTGCCAAGCTAAAAGATATTACTATGTCACAATGTGGTTCCACTAACTCATGAGCTTTCTAGCCATGAGTGCATCCATAACTCTCATTGTGAGTGTAGTCATGCATGCATGTCTTTTCCCTTATGTAAATGGATGTGCTTGTATCTTTGCATGCACCTAGAATGTGAAAATTCATTCTCTCAAAACTTCAAAAATGTTACTATTCATTATTTTACAAGTTGAATTCTTTAGGATTACATTCTCTTACCATCATTACTTACTCATTGTAGCAATTTCTTTCTTTCCATGTGCATTGTCTTTTTAAAAAATAAAGAAACACATGTTATTAGTAGTTGACTCAACAAAAAGGTAATTTAAGGATAGTATTAAAAACAACAACAACAATCGATTTTGTCTATTACCTTCTCCACTTAATTATAAGGCTCATCTTATTCTTGTTTATTGTTTGCATTTTGATTTTGCCTATTACTTTCTTCATCTAATTATATTGCTCATCTTAATCTTGTTTGTTGTTTGCATTAGATGGGGCTCCAACTATAATACAACTCTTTTGTTTTTTTAATCATTAAAAGGAAAATGTCCTATTTATATTATATTTCAAATTAATTTTACAAAAAAAGAAATTACCCCATTCAAAGTGTGGGCACTAAGGGGAAAGAATGGGGAAGAAAACCCTCAATATTGCTTGTGACATGAGTCTTGTTCTAGGATATACAAGTGCCTCATTTACATAATGAGGTATTTAGAATGCATACCTTCTAATTAGAAAGTAATAAAATGAATTTATGTGTTTTTCCCTTGCCAGGGGGATTGGAGGGTTTCCCTTGTTACATAGGCATTTAAACAATATAGAGATACATGTCTATAAAATAGCTTTTTCTTCCTTTGTGGTTCTTCTCTATCTTCCCTCTTTATATGATATCCGTCTTTATCCAATAGCTTTCATTCCTTCTCTGAGAATCTTGAAAAAGTCTACATACACTTGTTCTTAGCCAAGATCATTGTTGGAGTTTACTCTATTTAATACTATTTAATGTTTGATATAGAAAGGATGGGAAACAAACTTATTCAATGTAATCATATTTATTTTTATTTGTTAAAAGGGAAAAAGAAAAATAATATATCAATTTATTGAAATAATTTATGTTATGTGAAAAGTAATACTAAGCTATGCAATCGCCAACTCTAGTTCCAAATGATTTAGTTAATTAATTCTCTTCCTATGTCTGAATAAGATTAGTGAAGATTTGTAAGTATTGGATATATCAAAATAAAGAATAATAAAACTATTTATTTATTAGACTGAGATTCAACCTTCCACCAAGGCTAAATAGAATGAATTAAGCAATTGACCCTATATATAACGAAGAGCCTAACTATTATTATATAAAACAAGCAAAACTAAGGGAATCTAACTGTGATAAATTAGCATAATATTGATCTCCTTGAAGTTGATAACTTGTATTAACATGCCCAATGTCCTAAATTTGAGAATTTATTTTTATAATTTGATTATTTTAAATCTATGAATTGGATTTAGAATTAGACGACCTAATAATTCTTCAACATATAGTCATCACCATCTCCTCCTTGATTTGCTAATGTATCTGGTAATTTATTTCCTTCTCGGTATATATGTTTAGTACAAATTTCTTCAAATTTATTGATTATCTTTAAAGCATATTCAATTTTGAAATTTAGTTTCCAAATAGGAACTTAGGAGTTCTTCTTTTCTTTAAGGTGTTTAGAATAATCTAACTATTCAAAGCTAGCAGCAAGTATCTGACTTATACTCATCATATTGGCTTGTCTTATTGGAATCTTTTCTCCATCTGCTCCTTTAATAGCAACATTATCCCCTTCTCTATTGCCTTCCCTATAAATATTTTTTATGATAATCTCTTCAAATTTATGAACTATGATTAGAACACATTCAAGTTTAGAGTTAAGAATCCAATTGGGGTCTCTCTGTTCCTTAATGCATTTAGGATAATTTGTGAATCACTTCCAATTACTAATTTATTAATATGCATCTCTCTACTAAGAATTAAGCCTTTAATCAGGTCCTCTAATTCAATTAAGTTATTAGACGTTATTCCTAAGGGATTGGCGTGTTGCATTAAGCATGATTCATTATGTGAACAAACAATACATCCTATGCATGTTGGTCTTGGATTTCCCTTAGAGGCCCCATTAAAATTTAACTTTCACCATCCTGTAGGAGGAGGTTCCCATTTACATTTTGTCCTAGTGATCTTGTTGTATTTTGTGTAGGTCATTAGTGGATTAATTAGGTTAAACCACTTTTTACGCATTTTTGTATCACAGACAGTAAAAGAACCTTCCTCTTTATATGTGTTTATGAGGTTGTTGTTCAACACCTCTAGTTTATTAAGAAAGGTTTTTAGATCCCTCATTTCATTACAATGAAATCTTCTAATCATTTATTTCCATAATTCCCATAGAAGTATGGAAGGGGATATTTTTTGTAAATTAGAATAAACCTTGGAACAACCATGATTAGGCCAACTTCTTAAAAGATTTAATAGATTATTAGGGAATGCAGTTTTCCAATTTAAATTCTTACATAACCAATACCAACAATTCTTAGCAAAGGGACAATCATAAAGAAAGTGCTTGGTTGTTTCAAAATCTTTTTCGCAAAGTGGGCATCTTGATGGGCCTTCAAAACCCATATTGTGAACTTGTGTGTTGTTAGAATTCTCTTTTGAAGAGAAACCCAAAGGAAAATACCTACTTTTGAAAGAGATGCCATATCCCAATGTAGATTAAGAGGGATTTCAATCTTTTCCCATTGTTGAATTTTTTTTATCTTTCCATACCCTAATTTGACTTTAGAGTTTCCATCCTTCAAAGCTCCCCATATTAGTTTGTCTTTCTCATCTTTGTGATTTTCTTGCCTATTATTTAAGAATTGGTTAAATATGTGTTTTTTCTATAATGAAGGTGGAGTTTCATCCAAGGATTTCCAATACCATTCTTTGTATTCATTATCGTTAATTTTAATTTTTATAATCACTCACATGCTTATTCCACATGGAGGAAAGAAAATATTTTATGTTAGTTGGTAGTTTGACACTATTTGGTGAGGGAAGCCCATCCCGTGAGTCTTCCCAAAATAAAGTGTCCTACTTTAAACTGATGTCCCAAGTTCAGTTGTTAGCTATTAATGGGTGATTGTTCATAATAAAGTTCTAGATTCTTGAACATTTTTGTGGATTACTAGTTCTAAACAAAGATAGAGGGTTAGTATAGTTTAAGTATTTATGATATAAAAATTTGGCCCATTTACTAATATTTTCTTTGTGTTGCTCCCAACTATAGGTTGGTATATTAAGAGGGGGGAGGGGTGAATCAGTATTTACTAGTTTCTGTAATGCACCTCCCGAAGATCCTTGGAAACAAGGATGAAATGCAAGCAAGATAAAAAAATTTAACCGAGTGTAAGTGCACATGATAACAACATACACAAATCATAAAGATCACAACGAAAAGACTAACAATCAACCAACACCAACGGATCTCCAAATGTCACTACCAACCAAAACATAAATAAGAAATCATAAAAGATCAACCAAGCTTATAGACAAATGTTGACTCCTAAAAATTGGCTAAGTCTAAAATCCTGAAGCCCTAAAATTTGGCTAAGTCTGGATTTCTGAAGCCCTGAAATTTCCTATAATCTTTATCTTAGCTTGTAGTGGTCTGGAACCTATCTCAAATGAATCGTCGCATATATTAAATCACCCACCAAATCTACTAAAAATGATGGCAAAGCATAAACTCCCCGAGCCAAATCCAATGAGACCAACCTTGCGAAGATCCCATGCTGACAACTCCCAGAATGAACAAAGCAAGAATCCTTCAAAAGAGGATTTCTAAAATGGCTCTCAAATTTCCAATTCTAAAAAGTGAGAAGTGAATAATGAATTCACTTTTCCAATACTTATTCACTTTTCAAGTGAATAGTCGATTATGGCAAAAAGCCAGTTGGAGTAGTTAAACTCTGAATTGACCCAAACAAAAACAGGTTATTATCTGTAATGGAAATTCACCTAAGGAAAAGCTACCAGAAATTAAATCTGAAAAGATTTAAAACCCAAAAACCCAAAATCACAGAAAATAACTTAACACTTTCACGACAAATGCCAACTTCTAAATGCACTGACATGCTCACTAGTTTAATCTAATCACATAATGTAGATGAGTTCGGATTTACTAATCACCAAAAGGTTTTATTTTAAACAACTAAAATAAGGGCATGTCGACCATACAGGGACAACATTGGTAAAATATGAATAGTTGAATCACTAACTCCATAGGCCACTGCCAGGGATATAATTCCTACACACTAAAACACATGATCAAGTGCAATTGCATATAATATAATAGTTGAAGCAATTAATGCATTAAATAAATAATAAATCCATTTACACCACTCACGTTCATAGAAAGTGTAAAGAACAAGAATGAAGTAAATAAACATAGCATAAGAATACATCTCACAATGTAATCCCAAAATATGTCCAATAAACTAAATAACCAGATAATCAGATATCATCATAGATCCACTGTCATCTCAAAATAGCATCAACATGCAAATATGATAAACTAAATAGCCTAGCAATATAGCATCTATGGTACTGAAGCAAAGTATAACATTCGACCCTCAAGTCGTTTCAAGGTACAAATAACAATAAGAGTAACAAGTGTCTCTCGAATCAAAATAGACAATGTATAGACTGCAAACACAAGAGGCACTACATTCTCCCCACTAGCATAGGCTTACTCCTGGAAGCCAGCAAAAAGGTAGGGGTACAATCCCCTCAGTCATGTAGCATCTTTCCAAGTCGCAAAGGTCTCATCACTCAGGTCCCATTGGACCCTTACCTACTCTATGTCCTGACCTCGTAAGGTCAGCCTCTGATGTTGTAGGATACGAATGAGCTCCAAAGTAAGTTGCTCATTCACTACATACAAAGCATCCCAATCAAGAACATGGGTCACATCCAGAATATACTGTCTCAACACAGAAACATGAAAAACATTGTGAATGCGCGATAGGCTAGGTGGCAACACTAGTCGATAAGCAACAAGACCAATCCTCTCAAGGATCTCAAAAGGTTTGACAAAATGTGGCACCAACTTAGAGCCTTTCCCATAATGGATGGGACTCTTCCTCGAATGCACTCTCAAAAATACCCTATCATCAACAGAAAAGTGACGATCCAACCTATGGGCATCTGCATACTTCTTCTGCCTATCCTGCGCAGTAACCAAATGCTCCCTAATATGAACAACCTGCTGCTCCATATCCTAAAGCATCTATGGACCCAAAAGAACTCGGTCCTCTAAATGATTCCAACTTAAAGGGGTACAACATGGTCTACCGTATAAGGCCTGAAAAGGTGACATGCCAAGAGAACTATGATACCCATTGTTGTATGCAAACTCAACAAGGTACAAATAGTCCTCCCACTTCACCTGCTTATCCATAACATACATGCGAAGCATATCTTCCAAAACTTGATTCACTCTCTCAGTCTGACCATTGGCCTCTGGGTGATAAGCCAAACTAAATTTGAGCTATGCACCAAAAGCATGCTGGAGAGATGTCCACAGTGTAGAAGTAAACACTGGATCTCTATCCAAAATAATCCAATGAGGAATCCCATGCAAATGAACAATATCTACCAAGAAAATATGCACTATAGAAGAAGTTGTGTAGGATGCTCTCATGGGCCAAAAATGTGCTACCTTGGACAACTTGTCCACTGTCACCATGATACAATCATGTCTTCGCAATGACATAGGCAACCCTGTGATAAAATCAATTGATATCGTATCCCACTTCCACTCTAGAATGGTATGTGGCTGCAAATGACCTATCATATGTTGATGCTCTGCCTTTACTCTTTGGCACTCAAGGCATCTAGCAACAAAATCAGAAACATCGTGCCTCATCCCTACCCAAAAGTACAGTTGTTTGAGATTAACATGCATCTTCTTAACACTGGGATGTGCAAAATACAGTGTACGATGTGCTTTAGACAAAACCAAGGTACGAAGATCACCTAACACGGGTACATAGATACACCCCATGTGTCACAATAGTCCATCAAACTCTAGAACAAAACTAGAAAATCTCCCCTCAAGGGTACATATGGACTCTATCTCCGCCCTCACCTCCTGATACCAAGTGTAACTAGGCAATGCCTCCAAGATGTGGCCTCGCAAATCCACTCCTAGTGACAAACATGATACCTCATGTCACCTTCTGTTCAAAGCATTTGCGATGACATTCTCCTTCCCTTTAATGTAATGAACATCAAAGTCATACTTATACAAGAACTCCATACAATGATGTTGTCGTGCATTCAGGTTTGGCTGAGTAAAAATATACTACAAGCTCCTACGATCACTATGCAACTCAAACCTATGTCCCAAAAGAAAATGCCTCCAACGGACAAGGGCATGCACTACGACTGTGAATTCCAAATCATGAGTGGGGTAGTTAAGCTCATGGTCCCTGAGTTTCCTAGACTCATAAGCAATCACTCAACCATCTTGCATCAACATTGTACCCATGCCTTCCAACAAAGTATCTATGCAAACCATGAAATCTCCTATAGGATTAGGCACTACAAGGACTGGTGCATTGGTCAAACACTCCTTAAGAGTATTAAATTCTACCTCGCACTGGTCTGACCAAACAAACTTCTTCTCTTTCCTCTAAAGAGAAGTGATGGGATGAGCTACTCATGAGAAATCCTTCACGAAGCGATATTAGTAGCCCACCAATCCCATGAAACTATAAACTTCTAAGACATTAGTGGGTACTGGCCAATCCATGATAGCACAAATCTTCTTCGGATCCACTACAATTCCATCACCAATGATGATATGTCCCAAATACTTCACCTCAGACTAGAAGAACCCACATTTACTCAAGTTTCCATACAACTGATGGTCTCTCAAGCACTGTAATACCTGACGTAAATGGACTTCATGCTCCTCCATAGTCTTTGAATAGATCAATATGTCATCCAAGAATACAATGACACACTGGTCGAGGTAAGTGCAAAATACACCATTCATCAAACTCATAAACACTAATGGTGCATTGGTTAACCCAAAGGGTACAACCGCGAACTCATAATGCCCATACCGTGTATGAAAAGTTGTTCAATGAATATTAGCCTCCTGGATACGAAGCTGATGGTATCCCGACTTTAGATCAATTTTTGAGAACACTCATGCCCTCTTCATCTAATCAAACAAGTCATTTATTCTCGGCAAAGGATAACGATTCTTCACCATCACCTTATTCAACTACCAATAATCAATGCACAAACTCAAACAACCATCCTTCTTCTTTACGAAGATGACTCATGCACCCCACGGGGATACACTACGACGAATATGGCCCTTGCCCAACTATTCCTCCAACTGCAATCTGAGCTCACTCAACTCCTGAGTAGTCATGCGATAAGGAGCTTGTGTAATCAGCTCTGCTCTTGTTACAAGATCAATTCGAAAATCAATGTTACATTGCGGTGGCATACCTAGAATCTCTTCAAGAAACACATCGGCATACTCACAAAGGAGTGGGTGATCATCAAGTGTCACCGTACGACTCTCAGCTTCCTTAAGATCACTGACAGACACAAGGAACAACTAACAACCCTTTTGCACACTCTGCTATAGCTGATTAGCTGAGATCATATAAAGTGAGATTGGTCTTTGAACTCCCAAAAGTTCCACCTACCCACCTATGTCATCAACATATTGTACCACCTTATGATGGTAGTCGATATTTGCCTGATGGGCAACTAGCCAATCTATACCAAACACAATGCCATACGATCTTAGAGGTAGAATCCGTAGGTCCATTGTAGTGGTGAAGGTTCCTAGATTCAAACTACAACCCTTGACCAATGAGTCAACAAACACCGTAGAACTTGTGGCTAACTCCACCTGCCACCTATCAACCTAACGCATTACCACTAGACCACATCGCTAAACAAGAGCTAGTGAAATGAAAGAATTTGAAGCACCAGAGTTAAACAAAATTGAAGTTGAAATTTCATGCAACATATCTATAGCCTCGACTATCATACCTTGATTCTCAGCTTGACAGTTGTCAACTGCCACAAAGACTTTGTGGTTCTGACCCGCATCTCCCATAGTAGGCTTAGATCTCGTTGTGCCCTTACCAAGTCCTATGGATGGTCTGATCAAACAATCATAAGATTTATGGCCAGGTTGACCATAAGAATAAGAGTTCCTAGAAAAGTTGGGGCCTGCCCCACAACCACACTGAGTAGCACTAGGGTAAGGTGCACTACCCCTGCTGGAATTTCGTTGAACACTCTAAGGAGGATGATCTTGTTGAGATTTATGTCCTCACTATTGGTTACCTCCTTTCTTACCTAAAGTAACAAAATTTTGTCCACCTTTAAGACCATTTTCCTTTATTCATGTTACGATTGTGGCCACCATAACCATCTTGAGAGGGTGATGATTGGGCTTGGCCCTTCCTAGAATACTGAGTAGACTGAATATCCTATCCTAAATTCTAAGCACTTTGGCTCTGGGAACCAAATTTACCATTGTATCGCATAGCCATATTGCTCTCAATGATCCTTGCCTTCTTAATGGAAAGAGCAAGTGTCCTCTGTTGATGAGCACGGACATCACCAATGATGAAGTCTCTAAGGCCCCTAATAAAATGTTGGTGATAAGTGCATCATCATGCATGTAGCTCGACTACTGCTTCAAACCAAGGAACTTCTTCTCATACTGATCAACTATCATAAAGCCCTGTTTAAGCTCATGGAATTCATCAATGTAAGCTTCTCGATACTATGGTGATAGAAACTTCTCTCTGAACCTTTCCTTAAAGATCTCCCAAGTAAGACCTATGACATTGATATCGAGCCTTTTGCTCTCTCCATCCCACCAAATGGAACCATGTTCCCTCAACTATGTGATTGCACATCGGGCCTTCACATTGCTCCCATAAGGCAGTAGGGGGAAACAATGACCCATATCAAGTAACCAGGTCTCAACCTTAAGTCTTATTCCCTGGCCATCAAACTCTAGTGGTTTGGACCTCTGAAGTTCTTGCATCATCTCAATTTGAGTGATATCAACATCATCCCGGCCATGGCCCCTCCATCGGTGCCTTCTTTCGCTAAGTGGTGTATGAGAATGTTCATGTTCATGCTCATGTTCCTCCTCTCTATTCTCCAAATGGTGAGACTCTCCTTGATGAGATCCATCTTCCCACTCCTGATCATGTTGGCGCTTCTTAGCACGAGGGCCCATTTAGGTAAGAATTTCCTGAAGCACTGGCATCAATGCTCCCAAGAGATTTTGATTAACATTGTTATCCTATTCTCTCTCCTTCCTAATGTTCCTCTTCATGGTGTTCATTTCCACGGTTACCACTACAGTTACCACCACGGCCACTAGGTCTATGTATGGAGGCATCCCTATGGGAACAACAAGATATTGTCAGAACAAACAGATCACAAGCATAAGAGTTAAAACCACTAATGAGCAAGATATTAAATAATAAAACATAGTATAACAATACACAATGGAAAACAAAACCATAGTGGAAGCATAACACAGAGATCCCAATGTTGCAACATGGGCTTTGATACTAGATGTAATGCCCCGCCCAAAGATCCTTGGAAATAAGGATGAAATGCAAGCAAGATAAAAAAATTTAAACAAGTGTAAGTGCACATGATAAAAACATACACAGATCATAAAGATCGCAATGGAAGATTGACAATCAACCAATACCAACAGATCTCCAAACGCCACTACCAACCAAAACATAAATAAGAAATCTTACAAGATCAACCAAGCTAATAGACAAATGTTGACTCCTGAAAATTGGCTAAGTCTAAAATCCTAAAGCCTTGAAATTTGGCTAAGTCTGGATTTTTGAAGCCCTAAAATTTCCTAGAATCTTTATCTTAGCTCGTAGAGGTCTGGAACCTATCTCAAATGAATCATCACATATATTAAAATATAACTTAAGTATAAGGAATTAAATATACATCAACTTATACTTAAATGATATATTTTAAACCCCAGAGGATTAATTACAAAAAAACACATAATTGGAATCAAAATGCGACACCATAGGTTTGAAGAACAATGAAGAGGGTATCCAAATAAACTCTCAAAAAGTTTAGATCAAACTGAAAAGTTCCTGCTGCCCGCCCACATAGGTTTTGACAAAACCCAAGCAATACTTTAATACAACACTGAAAAGTATCACATGACATTCCTAAAGAAGGAGGGTGACACTTTCAGGGATTGGGCAATACTTCTCATGAAGGCATACAATTCTTTAAGGGTATCGTATGACATTTCTTACAAGGAGGTGTGCTACTGGAAAGTATCATGCGATATTTCTCCAAGAGGCATGCGATAGAATCAGGGGATGCATGATACAATTCCTAAGGGCGTGCGATACAATTTTTTGTTGCACCATGTTGATAAATGGTTGCCCAGAAAACTTAAGAAAAACACTTAAGGACAAACAACAGACTAAAACAGAGTTTAGAACCTCCACATTAGGGAGTACCGGATCCACATTTTGAGGCAAGAACACTTGAACCAAATAAGGAAATATAGAAAGAACAACATCTAACCATCTAATAGATAAGAGCAAAAGTACAGAAGGAACATCGCAGTGAACTAAAGCAACATTGCAATAACTGAAATAACATTGCAATGTATAAAACGACCAAACTAAGTACGCGGTTCCTCCCAACCATCAATGGCATCATAAGGCCATTGTAGGCCCTAGCCATCCCCCTGTGAGTAACATCCCAAGCTACTAATTAGATCATCGGTACTGTCATAATAGGAATGTCACCACTAAAACATGCTAAAATTGAAAGCATAACATGCTATTAGTAAAGTAGAAGATAATCCTATGAAGTAGATAACATCACCTACCACATGCTAATCATCATAATAAGGAATGTGTTAAAACTAACATCATCAAAACATGATAAACAAAATCCCAATGAAATCATAAATCACAAGGAAGCATACTTCATAAGCTGATGTACCAAGTGAACACATCCAGCAATGGTCACACTAGGATACAAGACCATCTATGTACACCGGTCCCTAGCAGTGATGAAAGTAGCTACACCTCCCAACCACATGGCACCCATAGGTCCACATCTATCATGCTAATGGAGATAATGATCCAACCACAAACACATGTAAAGAAAACATCCATGGCTAACACACACGCTAAGCAATATGATGAATGAATCCAAGACAAGACAATGCATAACTATAGGTCCTGGTCAGACACCTCAAACACCACTAAGTAGGGGCTGACATCATGGAGAGTTGCTTGGCATCGAAAAGCCCAAGCTTGGATCATGCAGATTCAGCATCCCTCAACAGAATGGCTCGACACAAGCATTTTATTATCTTTAGTTTTATTACCACCCGATATTTTCTTTAGTTATCACTTAATTAAAAACTTTTTCAGTCAAATGGGAAATGGACACCAAAATGCATGATAGAAGCCCCCTCCATATGCTACCCTACCCTACCCATGCTCATCCAATGATGAGTGCCCATAGGCATGCAAATTCCCAACCCAACCCCAATGATCATAACTATCAAAAGTACCACAGAAGATTAGGCTCTGCAGGTCACCTGACAAATTTATGCACACATACTCATGTGTGACACACCACCATCATGAAGATCAAACATAAGGATTGGATGAGAACACAATGCAAAAATATCACTCAACCAAAATAGCCTCGAGAGGACAGATGTGACATGCATCCCAATGCAACATCAAAATGCAATAAAGGTCTGACTGACATCCAAACAAATTGTTCAAGTTCGCGATTAAACTCATGCCAAGAAAAGCTGAGAAAATAGGGTGGCACGCAAAATGAGGTAAAAACACCAAATTTTGGAAAATTTTTGAAATTAAAACCCATTTGCCCTTTGGGTGCAAAAACCTTGAAAATCCAAAAAAAAGAAATCGAACACCGTATGCAAAAACAACCAGCATAATGGCTCAAATACCCAAACCCCCATTTTAAAAATAGGGAAAACGTTCATACCCGACCAATCGGGTAGAACCGACAAACATAAACGGAGGGGAACACTAGTTCTCAACCTCCTAACAAATTGCTACCAAAAACAAAAGTTAAAACGAAGCAAAAACAAAAAAACGAGAAAGTCCTACCTGATAGAAAAAGGGGCAGAAATAGTAACTCGCACAATAAAATAAATCACCCACCAAATCTGCTGAAAATTACAGCAAAGCATAAACTCCCCGAGCCGAATCCAACGAGACCAACCTCGAGAAGATCCCACGCTCATGGCTCCCAGAACGAACAAAGCAAGAATCCTTTAGAAGAGGATTTCTAAAATGGCTCTCAAATTTCCAATTCTAAAAAGTGAGAAGTGAATAATGAATTCACTTTTCCAATACTTATTCACTTTTCAAGTGAATAGTCGATTATGGAAAAAAGCCAGCTGGAGTAGTTAAACTCTGAATCGACCCAAACAAAAATAGGTTATTATCTGTAATGGAAATTCACCTAAGGCAAAGCTACAAGAAATTAAATTCAAAAAGATTTAAAACCCAAAAACCCAAAAACCCAAAATCATAGAAAATAACTTAACACTTTTGCGACAAATGCGAACTTCTAAATGCACTGACACACTCACTAGTCTAATCACATAATGTAGATGAGTTTGGATTTACTAATCACTGAAAGGTTTTATTTTAAACAACTAAAATAAGGATACATCGACCATACAGGGATGACATTGGTAAAATATGAACAGCTGAATCACTAACTCCATAGGCCACTACCAGGGACATAATCCCTGTACACTAATTAACACACAATCAAGTGCAATTGCATATAATATAATAGCCAAAGCAATTAATGCATTAAATAACTAATAAATCCATTTACACCACTCACATTTGCAGAAAGTGTAAAGAACAAGAATGAAGTAAATAACCATAGCATAAGAATCCATCTCACAGCATAATCCCAAAATATGTCCAATGAACTAAATAACCAGATAATCAGATATCATCATAGATCTACTGTCATCTCAAAATAGCATCAACATGCAAATATGATAAACTGAACAACCTAGCAATATAGCATCTATGGTACTGAAGCAAAGTATAACATTTGACCCTTAGGTCATCTCAAGGTACAAACTGCAAACACGAGAGGCACTACAGTTTTTTCCTTTTCTTCTCAATCACACTACACACTTATCCATTGGTAGATGGAAGCTATAACTCAACCAATTAGGGGCAAGCAAAAATTCATCATACAAAATTAGCAACACATAACACAATATTGATATCATGAAAACCTGGCTAGGGTAAAAACCATGGTGTGTGAGTCAATCCTCACAAATTTGCACTCTTTTGGAGTGCAACTGGTCAAGAGCTTATCCCTATTAAAGGATTACAATGACATTGTGAGGTGCCACCCAATAAGGGGATTTGGATGAGACCTATTAAGATCTTACCCTATTAGGAGCAGCTTGAATAAAGGACTTTAGAACACATATTAATCACCAGTAGAATTCTACTCATTTTTTGATGCAAATTTGGTTGAAAATTTGACCAAATTAGTTAATTGTTCGATGAACTTGTTTATCACTATTTTTTGAGTTGAACATTCGAAGACCGATGAGAGAATCAAAATTATGATACCATTTGCATCAAAAAATGGCATCCAAATTCAATTGGTCCTCCTCAAAAAAAATGTCAAAAATGAGTACTTGGTGTTGAAATTTCAACGACAATAAGTAGTTAGCATCAAAATTTTGATGACAATAATCTATTTTTTCTAAATCATTTGTCCCACTACCACATGGCACAAACCCATTTGTCACAACCTAATGTCACTATTTTGTAGAGGCAAGGAAAGAAGCTTTCCAAAATAGTGATTTCATTATTTCAAAAAGGCAAGAAAGGGAGCCTTCTAAAATAGCGAATCTTGCTATTTTGAAAAGGGTATAAAAGTCACATTTTGAAATAGAAAAAATGGTTAACATAAAATGTTAACCCCTGCAAAATAGCATCTTAACCCACAACAAAGAAAGAAAAGAAAGGGAGTCTTAATGGCAAGAAAGGGAGCCTTCTGAAGGGAATATTTCGAAATAGTGAATTTTGTTATTTCAAAATGGGAATAAAAGTCACATTCTGAAATAGCAAAAATGGTTAACATGAAATTTTAACCCTTGCAAAATAGTGTGTTAACTGACAATAAAGAAAATAGCTCATGAAAGGTCTCTCAGATCGGTTAATAGTAATGGGTTGAATGGGGGGCAAAAGTGCCCAACATTCTTGGCAACTCAGAGGGGATGCTTTGCTACTAAGCATAGATTAATGGTCTTAAGCAATCCATTGGGCATGGAGTCACTAGAAGAAATAATGTGTTGTTCCACCTGCAACCAACAAAAAACAAAAGGGCTCTAAGGAGCTCCAGAAAGCCCAAGACAACTCTAGAAAAGGAAGAAAATATGCACACACACTTCTTGAAAAGCTAGAAAGACCTACTCTACTATGTACTAGTATTTACAAATAAAAATATCAAACAAAGCCATTAACTAGCTTGTTGAAATATGCATTTCCAACAAATCAGAATATGCATTCCCAACTTACTATCACAATGTATTCCAAAAAGAAGCAATCTTATACTCCAGCACATATTTTATCGGGAAAACTCATATTAGTCTCCATATAATCACATTCTTGGAACACTCACCTTAAGTATTCTAATCTATTCCCAAGCAAAAAATCTTTTCTGTGATATGCATTCCATACTAAGATCATTATGTGTTCCATACTGAGACCATTTTCTATCATACATACTCAAAGACTGCTAACTATAATTTGCACTGAACTTGGTGGAAATGAGAACCAAATCCATGGGATGATCAAAAGTCTCATTAAAAATATTTATTCTTTCTCATGTGACAAATAAAGACCAATACTTTGTGCTTCTCCAGCCAAACCCATGTACTAAATCTACATATACAAAATATATTCAAAATTTCTTTGTATATAAAATGATCACACCCACCTATATTTCATTGAACCCACTATCAACATCCATATTCAAAACCCTTTGATATCCATTTTCAATAAAATATAAATTTGTAGCCCACCTCTAACATACTTGATAACAGAGTTCAATATCAATATAACATTCAAATTAATCAATAACTAAGCTATTGATTATGAAGACAACATGATCAGTGTGAAGTGAAGACTGCATCTTTATCCCATAATCAATTATGCCCGTGAACTGTTATCAATCAAATGGAAACAAGAATCAATTATTTTAAACTGATACAAGATAGTCAAACTATATATTCACTTTCATTCAAAACATAGTGTAAAGGAACAATTCTTGATTTCAATCAAAATGATAATTGCTTCACTTATCAATCCCAAACATATCAATGTAGAATCATAATGTAATGAAACTCAGATGCTACAACTCAAATATTAATAGGTGATTTAAAAACTTGATCTAAATTTAAAACTGCAATTAAATTCTAATATTCTCATTCTTCTAAACAATTGGTCTTGATTGTCGATAGTTAGAAGGCCCAATATGAAATTAAATTATTTTCTCCCCTTTGAACTATATATTTTCACAATAACTCCAACATCAGAGAGTACTCATAAATGAGAGACATACAGACTCTCACAGTTACCAATCTTTGTCCTGTTAGAAACAATTTTCCACCAAGATAATTGTGAGAGGGGGAGGGGTGAATCAGTTATCCAATGCTTAAAACATTTATCCACCTTAAATAATCTTAACCATTCAACCAAAGTAAAAAACAACCATAAGAAGATGCACATACACAATTACACCAAATATGTTAACTAGGGAAAACCTTGATTAGAGGGAAAACCCCGATGGGAATTATGCCCACAAGATGATGTACTAATATAAATATTCCTTGTTAGAGGAAGTACCTAATTAGGAGTTTGTTACAACATTTAGTGTTAGGAATAAGGTGTCTCAACCTTGTATAATTCCTATTCTTATTATTTGTTTTGTAAAATGTATTTCTTGCAAATAATGTTAATGTGTCGACATCTTGAATTGTGTGTAAGGAGATCATGACTAAAACGGTTATGAAGGATTCCTATGACACGTAAGAGCTATGTTAGGAAGATTCAATGACAGGTGAAGACATCTGGCAACTAAGATATTTGAGTACTATACACTCTACCCCAATAGTGGGGTTCAGAGCATCACCCCAAATTTTTTTTTTGGGGTTCCTATTTTCTCGGAGAATGGTAAAACCCTAATACAGTTTACCTTTGGGAGTAGCCCTAAAATGAAGCGCAAGTTATAAGCATTTTTAGGGTTGCGTAGAGATGCGATGCAAAAAAGGTGTATTGTTGGTACTGCGAGTAGCTATTGGAGTCTTATGTTGTCGACGTTGAACTTGCATTGCAAGTGTATTGTAACCTTGTGTTGAAGATAATGCATTGTGCAGGTTTTGAAGGGGTGGGGTTGTTTTACTGAAAGGTTTTTCCCCACCAGAAAATCCTTGTGTTATGTGTTCCTTTCTCTGTCTATTTTCTGTATGCATGGTTGGTTGCAATATTGTTATTTACATGATATTGAATCTGTAAGTGTAGAAGATTTTAATAGGATTTGCATCATACTTTCCTTATGAGATTAGTGTAGGAAGCTATTTTCGCACCTGAGATTCCTTACAAGTGGTATCAGAGCTTGATCAAATTTTGATCCTAGTTGTTGGGTAGGGTTTTTTGAGCTAATCTCAAGTTGAGTGGGAGTCTTGTGCAGAACATCCTGAATCTTATTTGCAGATTGAGATGGCGAGTTCATCATATGGAAGAATGGAGGTGGAGAAATTTAATGGCACTAATTTCGAGTTGTGGAAACTCAAGATGGAAGACATGTTGGAAGATCATGACCTATGGGAAGTGACTACAAGCGCTACAAGACCAACAACTATAGCTCAAGCAGATCGGGATATCAAAGACCGTAAAGCTAAGGGTCTCATAAGACTCTGTTTAACCGATGCAGTCCTTTTGAATGTTCTAGATGAGAAAACCACATATAGTTTGTGGGAGGGACTTGGGGCCGTGTATCAGGCCAAATCTTTGGTGAACAAGTTGTTCCTGAGGAAGAAGTTGTATTCTTTGCGAATGGAGGAAGGTGGATCCTTAACGGATCATTTAAATGCATTTAATCTGCTGACTGCATAGTTGACATCAGCTGGTGTCAAGTTAGAGGAGGAGGATCGTTGCTACACACTTTTGTGTTCTTTACCGAATTCATGGGACCATCTTGTGATGGCTCTCGGAAGTACATTAGTCACCTTCAAAATGGATGATGTGGTGTCTTCGCTGCTATCAGAGGAGATGCAGAGAAAGGCTTCCATTTCAGAAAAAGAAGCCCTTGCTATCCATGGGAGATCCACAGAAAGAGGAAAGAAAAATGACAATAAGTCTGACAATAAGGGTAGATCCAAATCCCATGGGAAGTCAAAGACTTCCAATAAGTCCAAGGCAAAATGTTGGAACTGTGATAAGACTGGGCACTTCCGTAAAGACTGTAAAGAGTCTAAGAAGAAGAAGAAAGCCTCAGATTCTGGTTCTAAAAAATCTCAAGAAGATGGCGATGCATTCATCGTAGCTTTGGCAGCCCATGCATCTGATGATGTGTGGTTGGCTGACTCAGGTGCATCTTTTCACATGACCTCTCATCGAAACTGGTTCTCAAGATATGAAGAGTTTGATGGTGGAAAGGTGTACTTGGGTGATGATTCTCACCTAAAGATAGTTGGACACGAAAGGGTCACTACCAAATTTCTTGATGGACGAGTAAAGGGAATCAATGGAGTTATGCACATTCCATGTTTGGCACAAAACCTATTATCTGTAAGTATGCTGAATGATGTAGGTGTGCAAGTTGTTTTTTCTAAAGATGGATGTAAGATGATGAGAGGAGCTATGGTGCTTGCTAAGGGTACTAGGAGAGGTACTTTGTTTCAGCTTGATGCATACATTTCTTAGTGTAATAGTTCTTTTGTTTCAAAGAAGAGAGCAGCTATCACTTCATCTCCACCATCTGAATGAGCAGTAAAGAAGACTATGGTTATTGGTTCTGATGGCAATGCAAACACTTTGGAAGGTAAGCTTCCTGCAGAAAAGACAATGTTGTGGCATATGAGATTTGGCCACATTGGTGAGAAGGGTCTCAGAACCCTTAAAAATAAAAATCTCGTTGAGGGGTTAAATGATTGCAATCTTGAGTTCGACTTCTGTGAACACTGTGTATACGGTAAACAAAATCGTGTTTAGTTTTACTCTAGTTCTCACAAATCTTCTGATGTTTTGGATCTTATTCATTCTGATGTATTTGGTCCTTTAAAAGTTCCTTCAATCTCCAAGTCTGTATTTTTTGTATCTTTCATAGATGATTACAGTAGAAGGACATGGATTTATTTCCTTAAAAGTAAGACACAAGTCTTTAGTCGATTCAAGGAATTTAAAGCCCTTGTAGAGAATCAGACTAGTAAGAAGATTAAGTGTGTGAGAACTGACAATGGTGGTGAGTTTTGCTCAGCAGAGTTTGAATAGTTTTGTAAAGAACAAGGTATCGAGAGGCATAAGACAACTCCTTATACCCTGTAGCAAAATGGAGTTGCAGAGAAAATGAACAGGACACTGATGGAGAAGGCTAGGAGTATGATTAGTGGAGCTGGTTTAGAACAAAGGTTTTGGGCCGAAGCTATGGCCACTGCTTGCTATTTGGTTAACAGATCTCCTACATCAGCTCTTGTTGGTAAGACACCCATGGAGGTGTGGTCTGGTAAGAAGCCTTCAATTAGACATCTTTGTGTTTTTGGTTGTGAAGCTTATGCAAATGTTCCAAAGGAGAAAAGATCTAAGTTGGAAAACAAAGCTGTTAAATGTATTTTCATCGGGTATAGTGCTGGTGTGAAAGGATACAAGCTTTGGGATCCTATGAATAATAAGGTGTTGTATAGTAGAAATGTTATTTTTAGAGAGCTAACATCTTCTCCTATTGTGCTACAACCAAATGAAAAAGAAAAGGAAAAAGATGTTGTTCAGTTGCCTCCTACCCCTGAGAAGACTGAACAGAGAGACCATGTTGGGTCTAATGATGAGGAGAGCTCTTGCAGCTCTGATAGTTCAGAAGAAGAGGAAGAACAACCTCAACCTCAGCCCTTGAGGAGATCCACGAGAGAAAGAAAACAACCAAAAAGGTTTGGTTATTCTATGTTAGATTCCAGTTGTGCTTTTGCTTTGATTACTAACACTGATGAGCCTAGATCTGTGAAAGAGGCTTTGGGCATGGAAGATGCAGTAAGGCTATGGATGATGAGATGGCTTCATTAGAGAAAAAAAAAAAACATGGGACCTTGTACCTTTGCCTAAAGGGAGAAAATCTGTTGGTTGTAAATGGGTGTTCAAGAAGAAATTCGATGCAGATGGCAGTGTTGAAAGGTACAAAGCTAGATTGGTTGCAAAGGGGTATTCACAGGTAGAGGGAATAGATTATGGTGAAATATTCTCTCATGTTGCAAAGTTGACATCCATTATATTTCTATTATCTCTTGCTGCATCATATGATTTAGAGATAGAACAGATGGATGTGAAGACAACTTTCCTTCATGGTGATTTGGAGGAATAGATTTATATGTCACAGCCTGAGCACTACATTGTTAAAGGTAAAGAATACTTAGTTTGCAGATTAGAGAAATCTCTATATGGTTTGAAGCAATCTCCTAGGATGTGGTACCTTAAGTTTGATGCCTTTGTGTTGTCAATTGGATTTGTAAGATCGAAATCAAATCATTGTGTTTATTTCAGAATTGAAAATGATCGCCTTCTTATTGTTGCATTATATGTTGATGATATGTTGTTGTTTGGAAGGGTAAGGGTATGATTTTTGATTTTAAATCTCAGTTGTTAGCATAGTTTGAGATGAAAGATCTTGGGGTAGCTAGGTACATCTTGGGTATGGAAATCAGTAGAGACAGGTCTAACAGAAAACTTTGGTTGAGTTAGAGTAAGTATGTGAAGTCTGTGTTGGACAGGTTCAGCATGGCAGATTGTAGACCACTATGTATTCCTATTCTTGTGGGAACAAAGTTATCTGTAGATGATTGTCCAAAATCTCCTAGTGAGGTGGAGGACATGAGTAGAGTACCTTATGCTAGTGTAGTTGGCAGTCTTATGTATGCTATGGTCTGTACTAAACCAAACATTGCCCAAGCAGTGGGAGTCCTGATTCAATTTATGGCTAATCCTGGATGGATACATTGGGATGCAGTTAAGCGAGTATTCAGATATTTGAGGGGTACATCAAATTACTCCATATGTTATCATGGTAACTCTTATGGATCTCTGCATTCAGTTTGTATTCATGGGTTTGTGGATTCAGATTGGGCAGATGATATTGAACGCAGGAGATCCACCGGTGCTTATGTGTTCACTATGTTTGGTGGTGCCATCAGTTGGATGAGTAAGCGACAACCTGTGGTTGCTTTGTCCACTACAGAAGCTAAGTACATGGCTGCTACTCATGCTTGTAAGGAAGCCATTTGGCTTAAGAGATTGTGTTTTGATGTTGGTGTTGATGCAGAACAGATTACTATTTGGTGTGACAGTCAGAGTTCTATTTGCCTTGCAAAGAATCCAACTTTCCATGCCAGAACGAAGCAAATTGATGTGCAGTATCACTTTGTGAGAGATATGGTGGAAGATGGAAAGGTAAATTTGGAAAAGGTAGATACTGTGAAGAATGTTGCAGATGCATTAACGAAACTAGTGGGCACTGAGAAGTTTAGATGGTGTTCGGAGTCTATGGGCCTTTTGGCCTATAGCGGTTAGTTCCTGTTATGTTCCTGTTGCTCTTACAAGGTGTTCAACAAGTGGGAGAATGTTAGGAATAAGGTGTCTCAACCTTGTATAATTCCTATTCTTATTTTTTTTTTTGTAAAATGTATTTCTTGCAAATAATGTTGATGTGTCGACATCTTGAATTGTGTGTAAGGAGATCATGACTAAAATGGTTATGACGGATTCCTATGACATGTAAGAGCTATGTTAGGAAGATTCAATGACAAGTGAAGACATGTGGCAACTAAGATATTTGAGTACTGTACACTCTACCCCAATAGTGGGGTTCGGGGTTCCTATTTTCTCGAAGAATGGTAAAACCCTAATATGGTTTACCTTTGGGAGTAGCCCTAAAATGAAGTGCATGCTATAAGCATTTTTAGGGTTGCATAGAGATGCGATGCGAAAAAGGTGTATTGTTGGTACTGCGAGTAGCTACTAGAGTCTTCTGTTGTCGATGTTGAACTTGCATTGCAAGTGTATTGTAACCTGGTGTTGAAGATAATACATTGTGCAGGTTCTGAAGGGGTGGGGTTGTTTTACCGAAAGGTTTTTCCCCACCGGCAAATCTTTGTGTTATATGTTCCTTTCTCTGTCTATTTTTTGTATGCATGGTTGGCTGTAATATTGTTGTTTACATGATATTGAATCTGTAAGTGTAGAAGATTTTAATAGGATTTGCATCATACTTTCCTTATGAGATTAGTGTAGGAAGTTGTTTCCGCACTTGAGTTTCCTTACATTTAATACATATGAGTCCCTGTTAGGAGGAGACTTTGAATCCTTGTTAAAAGATTCCAACCCTGTTAAGAGTTGTGCCAACCTTGTTAGGAGTTGTAGAAGAAAAAAGGACCCACTATCCAAACAACTTCTAGGGCAAGACCACTGAACTCACTATCCAACTAATCTCTCAACTATTCCTTGTAGAATAATTGTTTGTATTGTTCTTTAACTTCTTTCCTCTATCATTTCAACCAGACCAATCACTGTCAGACCTTGTAGAACAAGTCACAAACCTCAAATCCAAGTATCAAACTTTGGATCACATAATTAAACCTCAAAAATGAAGTTTCCTTCACCTTCACTCTACTCTTCTTATCTTTGCATTCTGCTCTTTGTGTTGCTTTCAATTGTTCACTTACATCCATACATGATAAAGGAAAATATCCTTCCTTTATACTAAATCCATACAAAAATTCCTTGAGTCGACTATTACACCTTCTCATTTAATTATTATAGGACCACATTAAGAACACATTACACTTAGCGATAACATTAATCTTTTATCTTGTAACTTGAATAACTTTTTGTAAATGTAACATTATGATGAGTGAGCTTAGCTACGTCATCTCTAGAATATCTTCTTCACATCTTTTAACTTTGGCTTCACAGAATAACAACTCTGCTAAGAGATATAACAAGTTTACCAGAGCATGCCTCTGTAAACTCTTATCTCAGAACAATCTTCATTGAAACTTGCACAACTTCTTCCAAACTTAATATCTTATGATTTCGAGGTTAGTTTCATATACTAGACACTTAGTAGTATCTCCTTTTAACCTTTCTTAGTGAAAATACTCAATTGTCTATCCATACTAGAACTTGATCTTTTTGTTGTTCTTCTGTCAGATACCATTGAAAATTGCTATGTCGGCATCAATGACAAACATAGTCATGAATGTAACATATCATCATGATAATGATATAACCATGTTTCTACAATACTCCCCCATATGAATATCATCAGCATTCATGCTTCCAACAATCTCCCCCTTTGGCATTGATGGCAACATAGATGAAAAACATCTAGTTCCAAAAATACCAATTGCAAAAAAAATGTTAACCTTTCTTTTTAAATCATCTTCATCAATCATTCTTCCCCATTGATATACCTCAAAGTGCTCTATATCAAACTATTTTTTCATGCCATACTTTTTTTCAAACTGTTAATTTTTCCAAACTATTTTTCTTCTCCAAAACTATTTTTCATGTTGCACTTCTCCCCCATTGACATCAATGTCAAAGGTTTCAACAACCATCATTCTCTGTAACAACTATCTCTGACTTTCTCAGGCGTCCAAAGACATTGTTAAAACAACATCCAACAAGAGTCCTAGATGACTCTGTCCATCACATATACTCCCCCATACAGGAAGCATCAACATTTAGTCCAAACAAACAATAGTGCTCTATTACACTAGATTGATGCACTCTTACATCATCTACTTTGATGTAGAAAAGGGCATATCCCCTAGTATACCTTGTAAATACTCAAAAGTCTCTTTGAGAAGAGGCTTAGAGAAAATATCTACAATCTACTCTTTGGTGCATACATACTCCAATCTAATTTCTTTTTTTCCAACTTTTTTTCTCAACATTTGATACTTGATAGAAATGTGCTTAGTCTTAGAATGCAACACTAGATTCTTTGACATATTCATTGTGCTTGTGTTGTCACAATATTCTCACAATGTATGACAATAGGTTAACTAAATTCTATCCTTATATCCTTCAACATCTACTTCATCTAAACAACTTGATTACAATTATTTGTTGCTGCAACATATTCTAGTTTTGTTGTACTTTGTGAGGTACAATCCTACTTCTTGCTTAGCCAATAAACCAATCTTCCTGCAAGAAAGAAGGCTCCACAACTGGTGCTCTTTCTTTCATCCATGTTGCCTGCCCAATCAACATTAATATAAGTATATAAAGTGAAATCATTAGATCTATCATACCACAATCTAAACTTTGGTGTTCCTTTTAGATATCTAAATATCCTTTTGACTACTACATAATGTACTTCTCTAGGATCAACTTGAAATCTTGTAACAATTCCAACAACATTTGCTATATCTAGCCTTGTGTGAGTTAGATATTGCAATCCTTTGATCATAGATATGTACGTCTTCTACTCAACATTAGGTTTCTCATCCTTTGTAAATAGCTTGTGTCTAGTTAGCATAGGAGTTCCAATAGCTTTGCATGTTTCCAAACCAAACCTTTTTAATGGATCTTTCAAATACTTAAGTCTAGGAAATAAAGATTCCTTCTTTGTCCTACACAATTTGTAATCGTAGAAAATATTTCATTTCTCCTATCATGCTCATTTCAAATTCCTTCTTCATCTCTTCTACAAACTTGTCACTTTCATCATCATTTCCTCCAAATATGATATCATCAACAAATATTACCAAAATCATCAATCCATCATCAATTCCTTTCTGATATAGATTACTATCTATCATACCTTTGCTATATCCAAGCTTTGTCAAATGCTTGTCCAACCTTGCATACCAAGTTTGGGGTGCTTGCTTCAAGCCATACAATTCTTTCTTCAATCTGCATACTATGTCTCTATGATCTATTAAAGGACAACATTCAGATTGTTCTATGTATACTTCTTCTTCAAGTTCTCCATTTAGAAATGCTGACTTAACATTCATCTAATACACTTTGAATTTCTTATATGTTGCACATGCTAAGAATAACCTTACTGCTTCTATTCTTGCCATAGGAGCATAGGTTTTATCATAGTCTATTCCTTCTTGTTGTGTATAACCTTTACATACCAATCTTGCTTGTTCCTTACAACTTCACCTTGTTCATTCATCTTGTTCCCAAATGCCCATTTTGTTCCTATCACATTCTTGTCTACTAGTCTAGGGACCAATTCCCATGTCTCATTCTTTACTATCTGATCCAATTCTTCTTTCATAGCTTGCTTCCAATAGTCATCTTTACATGTCTCATTTGCATTCTTTGACTCAACTTGAGATATCAAACATAGTTCTTCATTGATTTTGCTTCTTGTCATTACACCTTTATCTCTACTTCTGATGATCTACTCAAGTGGATGATTCTTTGTCATATTCTTACTTGAAGTAGAAGTTATTATCTCAACTCTTAGCTCTATTGAAGGTTTTGAGCTTTGTTCCTGCCTCAACTCTCCTTCATCCTACAAATCATTGTTAGTCTCAAAGAATACTTCATCATTCCTTGGTTTAATAACAACATTCTCATCATCTGAATTGTAGTCAACTATTCTTTCTTGTATCCTAAATTTCTCATCAATTCTCACATTTACACTTTCCATAATAGTCTTAGTTCTCATACTATAACATATATAAGCCTTGATTTTCAATGAATAACCAAGAAATGTACCTTCATCACTTCTAGCATCAAACTTATCAATGTCATCATCTCTTTTGATATAACATTTACTACCAAAAATTTTGAAATATTTAATTGTAGGTGAGTGATCAAATCATAGTTTATAAGGGGTATTATTTGTATCTTTCTTGGTCTACACTCTATTCATAGTGTAGAATATTGTATTCACAACTTCTCTCTAAAACATCTTGGATGCATCATTCTTAGTTAACATAGCTCTTGTTGGTTCTGTTACTGACCTATTTCTTCTCTTTATAATGCCATTTTGTTCTGGGATTCTTGGAGTTAACAACTGTCTTTTGATTCCATTAGCTTCACAAAAGATGTTAAACTCATTTGAAGTAAATTCTCCTCTTCTATCTAATCTTAAACATTTAATCTACATACCTAATTCATTCTTAACACTATTCTCAAATGTCTTGAACTTATCAAATGCCTTAGATTTTTCTTTAAGAAATGCAACCCACATCATTCTAGAAAAGTCATCAACTAAAATCATGAAATACCTTTCACCATAGAATCGTTTAGTCTTTATAGGACCACTAAGATTTGTATGTATAATATCCAATTTTGTTGTAGTAGTAAACTTCTTGCTAGGAAAAGAAGTTTGGAAGCTTTGTCAATACACACTCCTTGCAAATTGTGTTAGTAGGCTTTACAATCTTAGGAAAATCTCTAATTGCAAACATACTACTAGTCTTCACAATGATGTCAAAGTTTATATGACAAAATCTCTTATGCCATAACCAACTATGATCTACCTTCACAACCAAACATGTCATTTCAGTAGGATTCAACTAAAATACATTACCTCTAGATTTGGTTCCTATTCCAATTACCTTTTCATCTTTTTTCTTTGATCATGCATGTTTTCTCTGTGAACTTTAACTGATAACCTTTATCCACTAGTTGTCCAACACTTAGAAGATTGTATTTCAAACCATCAACAAAATATACATCCTCAATGTTAGTCTTACCATCAAGAGTTATAGTTCCAATACCTTTAACATAGCATGTTGCATTGTTACCAACTTTGACAATGCCTTCATCATGACTTTTGAAGTCAACAAACTTGTTCATATCACCAGTCATATGATGTGAACAACCACTTTCAATTATCCAATTAGATTTCTTTTCAACCTATGATAACAAAGCCATTTTCTCTGGACTTTCTTCTTTAATAGCTACAAATCCTATTTCATCATCACTAGCACTTACCGCTTGTTCATCAGAATCATTTTCTTCATTTGCATACTAACACAATATATCTCTTCTAGGTTTGAAATTTCCTCTATAATTTTTCTCTCTTTTAGGATAATTAGATGCATAACGATCAAATTCATTACAATTCCAACATTTAAATATTTTCTTACCATCCTTTTCTCTTCTTACTAGAAGGGCTACTCCTTCTATTTTTATGTCCTCATCAGATCTGCTACTGCTAGCAAATTCTCCTCTAGCACTTGTTCTCCTTGATAAACTAGGTCAAATATTTAGGGCACTGAAAGTTGTTTCTATTCTAGTCAATTCCCTAGACTATCTAAGCTCATTTTCAACTTCTTCAAGTCTCCCAAGTAATGTTTCCTTTGTGAAATCTTTGGTACAAGAGATCAACAACTATGTCATTTGGATTGCTTGCTTAAATAGTAGTGTTAAACTCTTCAATATCTTCAATATCTTGCTTGGTTCTTCCTTGAGATCTAATACCTACAGTAATTTCTGGCATTTTGCCTACATATGTTCTTATAGATTCATCTTCAATCATTTTAGCATCTTGAAATGCACAAATCCACCTTTGTAACCTCAATTTCTTAGAATGTTCATCACCTTCAAAACTATTTTCCAAAGATTTCCAAATCATATGAGAAGTAATAAGTGACTTTACCTAGTTGCACTCAATTTCAGGAAGTGTAGGCAATAATGCTTCTCTATATCTCATGTCGCACATGAAAAGTTCCTTTTCTTCCTTGGTACAAGTTTCCAAATCTTTTTCAGCAATGATTGTCTTTTCTGATTTTATCAAAATTCAATATCCTTGACCCATACACAACAGATGTGTCTTCATCTTTTCCTTCTAGTTATCATAATTTTTTCCATCAAACTTCAAACTATCCTTTTTGAATATGCTCATCATGGATCTCCCAAAGTTGTTAAACTTTATCTTCAAGGACTTGATGCTCTGATACCAATTGTTAGAAACAATAGTCCACTAAGATAACTGGGGGGGGGGGGGTGGGTGAATCAGTTATCTAATACTTAAAAAAATTATCCACCTTAAATAATCTTAACCATTCAACCAAAGTAAACAACAACCATAACAAGATGCACATACACAATTACACCAAATATGTTAACTAGGGAAACCCTTGATCAGAGGGAAAACCTTGGTGAGAATGATGCCCACAAGATGATGTACTAATATAAATATTCCTTCTTGTTAGGAGTCTATTACAACATTTAGTACATACAAGTCCTTGTTAGGAGATTTGAATCCTTGTTAGAAGTTTCCAACCCTATTAGGAGTTGTAGAAGATAGAAGGACCTATTGTCCAAACAACTTCTGAGGCATGACCACTGAACTCACTGTCCAACTGATCTCTCAACTATTCCTCACAAAATGATTGTTTGTACTATTCGTTAATGTCTTTCCTTTGTATTGTCAACTGGACCTATCACTGTTAGACCTTGTAGACCAAGTTACGAACCCCAAATCCAAGTATCAAACTTTGGATCACACAATAAAACCTCGGCAGTGAAGTTTCCTTCACCTTCACTTCGCTCTGCTTATCTCTACATTCTGCTCTTTGTGCTTCTTTGAACCATTCACTTATATCCATACATGATAAAGGAAAATGTCCTTCTTTTATACCAAATCCATACAACAATTCCCTGGTCAGCTATTACACCTTCTTGATTAATTATTGTAGGACCACATTAAGAACACACTACACTTAGTGATAACATTAATCTTTTGCCTTCTAACTTGAATAACTTTCCATACTTTTAACATTATGACAAGCGAGCTTAGCTACTTCATCTCCAAAATGTCTTCTTCACATCTTTAACTTCAACTTCATAGAATAACAAATCAACTAAGAGATATAACAAGTTTACCAGAACATGACTCTGTAAACTCTATTTTAGAATTTTAGAATAATCTTTACTAAAACGTGCATAACTTCTTCCAAACTTAATATCTTATGCTTTTGAGGTTAGTTGTATATAATAGACACTTAGTAGTATCTCCCTTTAACCTTTCTTAGTGAAAATACTCAACCATCTATCTGTACCAACGTGATCTTTTCGTTGTTCTTCTGTCAGATACCATAGAAAATTGCTATGTTGACATCAATGACAAACACAGTCATGAATGTAACATATCATCATGATAATGATCTAATCAGGTTTCTACAATACTCCCCCATAGGAATATCATCAGCATTCATGCTTCCAACGTGTCCATGCTACCATAGTTTTTCAAATAGTTACCATGCCTCATCCATTCCATGTTCTTTCAAAAATCCCAATAAAATTGACAGCAGAGCAATTTTTCCTACAATATGCAGAGTTATTGATTTCAAAAAGTTGTCAAAATAAAATTTGTCTCAGCTATACCTACATACTAGTCATTTGTATTCTTTCTTATTGTAATGTCCCTTTCTAAATATCTAAAGAAAATAACTTTAAGATTTGTGATCCTAAAACTAGATAATACAAATCTAAATTTCATTTCTAATGTTTGGGTCTATTTGTATCCAAGATTCAAATCAGATTACATATAATATTGTAGAGTGTTTCTTACATTCAAATCGGACGATAAGACATCATAAAATGTTGATACAACTTCAGTCTTTAATGAAGAGGAAAGATAGAACATTTAGCTACATTTTTTCTCTACAAACACACATTATTTCTTGCTTTCAAGCTCCTCCAAAATCTCTTGTAAGAATTTTTGTAAATCACATTTTATAGGGTCCTCACATTTTTACCCTCTCATTTTCTTGCAAAAGCAGGGGATGCCCATACTACTTATTTTTTGCAAAAGGTATTTTTTAGCTATTGTTCATGTGCCCCAATGTTCTAAGTTTAAGTTAGTGATTTGATCTAGTTTGATACACGTTAAACCTCTTTCAAAGAGGAAATAAGTTTAAGGTGCGTCAATAATGAGGCTGAAAATCTATGCTTTCTAGAGCTAAAATAATCCAAACTAATGTATTTCTTTGGTGAGAAAAGACCTAAATGGTCTGCATCTCAAAACTTAACTATAAAATTACAAATAGAGTAACAATTAAAGAGCTCAGTGGTGGAGAAAATGACTCTCTAATTGCTATGAATTATTGATTACATAAAATATTGTTTCCTATTGCTATAAATCATTCAGCAAGAAAAATGATATTCATAAAACACAATCTAAAATTTAAATTTGATAACTAACATCTCCTACTCCTGGCCCATTTAAATACTTTCTTTTAGTGATGCCTATGAGATTCATATGATTTTAAACAATAGTTAAATTTAAACCCATTAAAAAACAAAGGGATTCTTATAATCATTTCTAGAAAGAAATTATCCCATATAATTTTTTCTAAAGATTATGTCTAGGCAATACATTTGGATTTTTAATGTCTTACCTATAAAAATTGTAGGTAGTCTTGAGCTCTTATTTCTGATTCTTAACCATGAAACAAAATCATTCTTCAAATTGAGCAAAAAAAGAGGATAGTGTTAATGAATCGATCTCCTTGCTCATGGGTCACATTATGAGGTTTCTATGCAACTTACACATACAACTTCATATATTCAGATTATTATTCACAGATATGATAAAACAATACTACAAAAAAAAAATACACTAAGCATTGGCATAGGGCATGTATCCTAGCAAAGGACTTACCAATGTCGCCAGTTGACACGCACAGCTAAAACCCTTACTCATGCCTACGAGCTATCTAAAAAAATATGAAATGAGATTTACTTTTCTTTTTTTTATTGTATCCCACGTTCATCAAAATTTGAAAAACCCTTCCTCTCGTCAGCTTGCGAGCTTTAAAAAAATTTGAACTGAAAGTTACTTTTCTTTTCTTTGTTTATATCTTGAGTTCATCAAACTTTCAACACTTAAGTTATGTCAAGTTTTTGACCTTTTTTGGACATAAACAAAAAAAAATGAAAATCACAAGCCAAAATGAGCGTTGGTCGAAACTAAAGGTAAAAAATTGACCTTAATTATAGTAGTGAATGTGTCACCTTGTTAGAGGATTTATACAAAGAACCTCCTAGGGTCCACCCTCATTAAGAATTACTATTGTGAAGGTAAGTAAACAATAGAAAAGTGATCTAACTATTTATATATTGAACTTAGCTTGATATAGACCCTCTTGTTGGCTCTCTTGACCCATCTTGAATTGTGCTCTACTTTCTTTTGGCTCTATAATCTTTAGCTTCTTATCACTAGTGCACTTGGGTCTCCTTGCACTTGCACACAATAACCTTGTGCTACTTTTCTTTTGAAGCTTCTCCCAAGATTTCTTGGATACAATAGCTCTTTTAGAATGACCTCTCTTGTCACTCTTCTCCTCTTTGAGATTCTACTTAGATCAACTCACTTTGGCTCTGTGGCTAATTACTTGACAATCTAACCTTTCACATTTTCATTTTATCTTGTTTCAGATTCACTTGGAAGCCTCAAACTTTGAATTCACCCCTACTACTAGCTTATCTTCATGTTGTAGTAGTGTACCACTTATTTCATATGTAGTGTATTTGTATAGGGGTCATGGGTGTCATGTGCCTTCGATGGTTCACTTTGGTTGGGAAGAACTCATATTCAAATTCTTCCATCTTTTTCTTGATCTTTTTTCCCATCAATATTAAATGTGACATTAAGTGCACTCTTAACCTTTGCATGACTAGGTAGTCATAGGTTTCTTTCTTGATGTCCATCATGGTTTCCATGTTGGATTTGCTTGATTAACTAAGAAAATGATTAGGGGTTTTATCCCTCTATCTAGTCTAAACTAAAAACTTGAATTAGGTGGGCATCAATTCATAATCAAGCAATTGAAGAAATACAAAAGTGGATTGACAAGTATAAGGGACTATTCCAAAGGGAGAGTAGTCAAGCACAAAGAGTTAGTGGTATTTTGCATTGTTGTTAAAGGTGAAGAAGGTGAGGAGGTTAAGGAAAGAATAAATTGTTTGAAAAGTATTTGTCCATTGTTTCTTTCACTTAATTACATATTGCACATGTGGAATTCACTTAGCATCCTTTGGCTAAGTGGATCACCTTTATCTTCACCTTTCTTAAGCTCACATAACTTCTCATACTTAGACTACTTGTGTGAGTGAGGGATGCACACTGTCATGTCTCACTAGTTGTACCTTATTACTAGTATACCTTCCTTCATGAGTGTTGCCAATAATGAAAACACTTGTATTTACTAAGTCTACCAGTCTATTTTCTAGTTAGTCTGCAACACTTAGGCCAACAATATCCCCCTTTGGCATTAATGGAAACACTTAGTCAACTGGGCAAGCTTGTGATCTTCTTTCCTACTTTCTTTGTCTCACCCTAAGATAGTGCACTTTCATGCATCAAATCATCTACAACTTTTCAAATAACTTATTATTTTCTTGACCTCCTCACCTTCTTTGTCTTTGATAGCAATGCCAAAGGCCACTAACTCTTTGTCCTTGATTGCTCTCCCTTTGGAGTAGTCCTTTATACTCATCAACCCACTTTTATATTTCTTCAATTTCTTGAATATGGATTGATGCCCACCTAATTCAAGCTTGTAGTTTAGGCTCGATAGGGGTAAAACCCTTAATCATTTTCTTAGATACTCAGGTATGTATTCCAAACTAACATCCTTTGTTTGCACCTGCTCTCTTAGAAAATGGTACTTGATGGATATATGCTTAATCTTTGAGTACATAATCGAGTTTTTGGATTTGTTGATTACATTTACGTTGTCACAATTGATGACTACTAGTTCCTCCATTTTCTCTTGAATTCATTCAAGTAGTTGTTTCATCCAAACAACCTAAGTGCAATTCATTGCTGCAACAACATACTTTGCTTCAATTTTAAACTATGATATGAAACTTTTCTTTTTGCTAATCCATGCTACCATTCTTCCTCCAAGAAAAAATACACAACCGATTGTGCTCTTTCTATCATCTATATTCCTTTTCCAATTTGAATAAGTAAAAATGTCTAGTTCAAAAGTGCCCTTGCGAGGATATCATAGGCCCTACTCTTCAGTGCCCTTCAGATATCCAAAGATCTACTTCACAACTACCATGTATGATTCCTTTGTATTCACTAATCTAGCCATAATTTCAACCACTTGTGTAATTTCTAGTCTATTGTACACTAGAAACTATAATTTACCAATCTTGGACCGATAAAGTGTTTCGTTCACAATAGGACTTTCATCCTCCCTTGATAATTTGCATGCAGTCACCATCAGGGTTCCTATCAGTCTTTCTTTCTCCATCTTGAATGTCTTAAGTACCTTTTTTATGTACTTATTATGTCCAATGAAGATTCCTCCTTTTAGCTAGGACACTTGGAGTCCGATGAAAATGTGGATCTCTTCGATCATGGACATTTCAAACTCCTTCTTTGTGGCTTCTCCCATCACCTGACATGTGGTGTGAGCAACCATTATCTATTATCCAGTTATTGTGGATAGTGGTACTAGTTATCAGGGCTCTCTCTACTCTTTCCACTGTAATGGTGACAAAGGATACTTCATCCTAGTCATCTTTCTTGTCACTGGTTGACTCTTCATTAGTCACACCTTATTTAGTGATGTAAAACTACTTCTTCTCTGTTTCCTCTAACCACTCCTTATTGGATCCTTTCTAGTTGTTATTTTCTCTCCAGTTGCAATTCTCTTTACCTTTACTCTTAACTCTCCTAATGGCTTATAGAGGACAAATTTGTTAACAATAGAATGGGTCAGTGTAGTTATCTATCAAAGAACCCTAAATTGAAAGTTACAACTCCCTTTTGAATGCAAGATATTTAATGAATTTAAATTTTTTGGTTTTGGGGGTATGCTCTTAACCAAAGAGAAGAAGAGGCAAATGCTGAGTTGCTCAACATTTTAAACAACTTAGGAAATTGGAAGGGGGACTAACTCACAACATGCAATCTTTTTTGACCTACAATGCAATGAATGGAAACATGCATAACTAGCTATGACAGTATGAAGAAAGGAAGACATGGTAAAATAAGTAATTCCCAAATTACACAATTAGCTGATATTTTGACAATACTCGAATTGTCCATCTCTTAGCTACTCCATAGACCAATTTTTGGCTTCCTTATGGAATGATCTATGCTAGACACACAAACTGTAGTGTATAACATAGAGAACAAATGAGAGGCTTATGCTGAAGAAAGTAAAACATACAATCTACTGAATAAAGGAAACAAAACCAAGTTCATTTGCATTCATTCAATTCTAAACATTAGCATATTGGAGTGAAGAAACAAGTTTTCCCATTTATCTCCTCATGGAAATCATTTCATTAGAGAGCCTCTAAAGTATTGCCTTAGTATTGTTGGTTATACTGGGGGTAGAGCTTGTAGAGGCTCCACTCTAAATCTCTCTTTTCCATTTCTCAATTGTTATCAGGTCATCCTATAATTTGATTACGAAGGTATGAGAAGCTAGTAAATTAGCCACATGTGTAAATCTAATTTGAAAACTTATGTCAGGAGGCATTGAGCTGATGAAGAAAATCTTCTAGTTATTAGTAGTAGATCTACTTGCAAGAGGAATCCTATTGACCAATTTGTTAAATTTTGCAATGAAGTCTCTCATAGGAATGTTGGGTTCCTTCTTTATCTGGGTAAGTTGAGTCAACAGAGTATGCTCATCCTCTGTACTCTTATAGCACTCTTTAAATCAGTTTCACATGTTGTCCCAGGTCGTGATATATCCTACTTGAAGGTGCTGAAACCAATCAACTGTATTATCAACCAAGTTTTACACAAACATTCTTACTACTACATCTCATGTTGAGGACAAATGACACTACATGTAGTGAAGAAAGCTGCAATTTGCTCATTAGCAGAGACCTTCCCATCATTATTGAATTTGGGAAAATTCTTTTGAGAGGCTCTAGGGAGGTCATTGTTGGTAGCAAGTCACAAAGGGCCAATAAAATTACCCCAGGGAACAACCATTGAGGTAGGGAGGATTACTGGCATGGCTTGAAAAGTGACTGTAGTAGGGGTAACTACTTAGTAAAGAGTAATGGTGTTGCACAATGATGGGATTTGAGTATGAAAAATAGGAGGCAAAGATGAATGGCTACGTATTTGGGAAATAGGGTGAGGTGGCAAAAAAAGAGCACCATGGATACTTTGATATATTGGATCCCAAGAGCAGGTTTTCCCTCTTCCTACATGATCTTCCAATATAGGGAGCTCAACTTCTGCAATTCTTCAAACATAAGGTCAACTTGCCCTTTATTGTGAGCACTGTGGGTATATTTAGGATCTAGGGTGAACTATCTTAGTTCACAATGGGTGCGCTTCTCTTAATCTTCTTTCCCATAAAACTCCCTTCCAATATTGGCTTCCTCTCTTTCAAGGGCAAAGCTTACTCTTCTATATTGTTCAAGGGACTTTCAAATTTTTCCAGGAGAGGGTATTCAACTAATTTATTATGTCCTCTTGTTTGTCCTAGAAACTGAGTTTAGGTTGCACTACTGGGATTTTTCCCTTATGAGGCAACATCATTTCTCCTTATGAGTTGTTATTCATGACTAAACTATTTGAGTGCCATGGAGATTGTGAAGATAGAACTGCCACATTAGCAATCTCCATAAAATGTAGAAGATACAATGAGAGTCAAAGTCATTTAAATATTGACCAATCAACATTAGTTGATTAAGTATCATTAACTTTAACAAAAATGATACATATACATATACACTCAAATCTAAAAGAAACTATAATTTCATTACCAAAATACTAAGATGTACCAATTATGTCAACCATTTTAATAGAAGCTCAATAACTTGTCTAAGAACACAAGGGCGAGAATATTGTAGGAGTGTTTTACCACCCTACTACAAAGCCATTAAGCATCTCCAAAATCTTTCCTAACATGAAAGATACCCATCCCAACAATGAGATAGTCTAAACAAGCAAAATTAAGAGGAGAGTAATGGAATTGTGCAACACATTGTCTATAATTCAATTAGCTAAGCAACACATCTTTGCAAATACAAGTAAAATAAATTCTTATAGTCAAATGCAAGATAATATGTTTCAATCAATTACATAGGAAAATTAATTTATCTCATAGTTTTCTTCTCACATGTCCATTAGGATGGCATATCACATGTTAAGGAAAACTTGTTCCAAAAATCTAGACTTCATCTCATAATAGTAAGGTAGTACAAACACTCTTAGTGAATCATAGTTCAAATCAATGTAATCATGTCACAATAGACCTAAATGATGACCACACTATCAATAAGCTTTACAATGCTAAATTTTGTGTGCATATTTCTAGTTATCTTATCCAAAGAAGAAAAACATCGCTAAGGGTGCAAACAATAGCATCTATTAATTAGAACTATGCAAATTGCATTCGTATAATTTTTACTTTACAAGAGCACAAGTTAGAAAAAATTATACTTCTCTTTAAATTCCATGTTCTACACATAATTTCTCACACAAGGATATTAAATTTCAAATAACTAGTTAAAATCTTTAGCCGTCATGTAGACAGTTCTAATCACTATAATTCCTACTAAGAGGAGTTAACACATTGTCAAATAACTATTCTTATAAACAATTTTATAGCCACCACCATCATTTAAAAATGAATTACAATTTCATGGACAATTGAATTTGACTTCTATGTAACACATGACCCATTAACATTTACACTTTTTGTATCTAAGATATCACTTTCTAGACAAGGTGTAGAAATGATATCATTAACAATGACCTCTATAGATGAATGGTCATTTTGAAGATGTTTGATGCAATCCAATTTTACCTTTTAAGGAATTAAATTGTGCTTGTAGAGGATGGTTAAAGTTTACAATTTTGGCCCAATCATCCAATTGTTTGGATACTCTATTTGTTAATTGATTGATATTAGAAGGTTATCAACCTCTATAATAGTGAGCTCAGTTTTCAATACCTATAGGCTTTGATTATCTCATTTCTATAAAGGTTTAATTGAAATAACAATCCCCTTTCGAAGGATGTGCAAGATACATAGTCCTTTTGTTAAACAATGTTATTTTGTAAGCATAACATCCATTTGCTATCTAAATATTAGTTTTTTTAAATAAAAAGAAAATTTAATGGCCTATACAGTTTTAGGGTTAATGTTACTCTATCCATCTAGATAGGATACCCTTAGAGGCCGACTAAACCATCCAAACACACAATTAGGTTTTGAGGAATGAATTATGGTTTGAATTAGCATTATACAATTCAATTTCATTTAACCCTCCCTATGAAAAAATTAGCAAGTATCCTTTGGTTATGTCTCCAACCACATTCTATACACAACATACTAACTATAATAACACTAAGTAAAATGTAATTCTCTCAATGCATGATAAGGCTCAACCCCTATGAATTTTAACAATGGTCTACACAAAAGAAAAACTAAATGGCTGCCCACCCAGTATGTTGTATGTGGTAGGTGAGTTCAAAGCAAGATACAATACTTGCATGAGCATTAGTATTAACATTTGATTACCATTGTGACTTGGTGCCAACCTAGGATGAACTTTTTATTGTGTATTCACACCATTCTTTCATGAGGGAAAAGAGCTTTCGAGGGAAGATGGATCAGTTTTCCCAACTATGAAAGGCAAACAAGACACTTGTTCAACATAATTTCAATTATTTTAGTCATTATGGCTTACAATGTCTTACTACATTTATGCTTATTCATGAGTGGATTGGAATAAAGAAGAAAAACCTGGTGCCAAATGTTTGTTTAATTCCCAGGATGAGCTCACTTCCTTTCATCCAACAACCTCTAATTCTCCCAAAGTCACCACATCCCATGAAACAAATTCATTCATAAATATTGATTTAGAATCCAGCCTTCAATCTTGATAGTCAAGGTGATATGCATGCTCCCAAACATCTACGGTCAGCCGTATGACCCCACTCCAGAGGATTTAAAGCATTCAGAGTCTTCTTAAGAACAATTCTATCCTCCCTTTTCAAACACCCCCAAACCAGAATGTAATACATGATGTCTTTTGTAGATAGTCTCCATGGTTTTCTTACGTGTGGAGTGGTGGAAATCTCTATCATCGTCTTCCAATAACAATTTATGAGAAATGATTTCACTCCTTGATTATTATGTATTCACATTTAACTTCTTCTTTTTTGTGTTTGAAATAGGTATTAAAGGATCTTATACATGTGTGGAGCCTAGAGTTCCACTTTATATCGAATGAACCACAGTTGCATCATCTCACAAATTGCTATAACTCATGGTTTCTTCACCCACAATGGAGGGTTCTAGATAGTTGATTTGCTATACTCAAGAGGGAAAATAAGCACTCAATTTTTTTTAACAAAGACCATTCCTAAATAGATGTCCAGAGATATATGATGGAAGATAAAATTTGTATTTAAAATCTTAGTGTTGTTAGGAAGATTTCTCAGTTAAGAACATTTGTTCAACCCCTATCATGTATTCATTAGGGCATACTTATATGTTGCATGCACAAACATATATATGATGGAGATGAAATTTTTCTCCCCAAAATAACATCTCCCTCTGCCTATTTTCAAGTAATTTCTTGATTATTTTTCGAAAATAAGTTGTTCAATAACTAATTTCTAATGATTTATATCATTAGTTATAATAATGGAAATGGTTCATTTTTCCATCCATGTTGAAATGTGACGCCAATTCATTCAGTAAGAAGAAGTGGGTTGTGACAGAGATGATCTTTAAGTTTCTTAGTAAAGCCACAAATAGACTTACTTAAGAGAACTTAGGACATATGAGTATCATCCCCAGTAGAGTCACCAAAAATTTTTGGTTAATAGTTTGTCTTCCTTATCTTTTTGGTTTATACCTTGACTCTTAACTTGCTCAATGGCTTATGGAGGACAAAGATGTTAACAACACAATGGATTAGTGTATTTATCTATCAAAGACCCCTGAATTGAAAGGTACAACTCCCTTTTGAATGCAAGATATGCAATAAATTTTGTTTTTTGGGTTTTGGGGTTATGCTCTTAACAAGAGAGCAGAAGAGGAAAATACCAAGTTGCTAAACACTTTAAACAACTTAGGCAATTGGAAGGAGGACTAACTCACAACTTGTAGTCGATTCTGACCTATAATGGAATGAATGGAAACATGCATAACCAACTATAAAAATAGGAAGAAAGGAAGAGATGACAAAATAAGTAATTCCCAGATTACACAATTAGTTGATATTTTGATAATACCCAGATTGTCTATCTCTCAGCTACTCCACACACTAGTTTTTGGATTCCTTATGGAATGAACTATATTAGACACACAAACTATGACATACAACATAGAGAAAAAATGAGATGCCTATGCTAAAGAAAGTAAAACATTAAATCTATTGAATGGAGGAGACAAAACCAAGTTCATTCGCATTCATTCAATTCTTAGCATTAGCACATTCATTCCATACACTATACTAAAACTTAATGAACAAAAAAACTTGAAATGGACTCAGAGTCACACAAAGTAGTCCCATCTATAGGGGTTTGCCCAAAGTAAATTTTTTTGATGTTATTAAATTCATAAAAGGTTACATTTATATGCCTTCTCAAAATGGCCAGTTACACTGGATGATTGCTTCGTAGAGCATATCTGAATAGAATAAGCTAAAAATAGGACAACCTTGAATCATTGTCCATTATAGAGACTTACACAATTCCACAAATGGATACAAAAAGAAAGAGAAGAGGAAGAATGATAGATATCTAGAAGAGCATTAGAATATCATGTCTTCTTAGGAGAAACTAATTTGGCTCTATAGGCTTTCATGGCGTCAGTTACTTTGTCTAGTTCTTTGACACTTGGAATGATGATGTTGTTAGCTCGAACCATCTAGTAGTCATGCATCTCTGTCAATTCATCTATTTTGGCAACCCTTGATTGGAACTTTTATGATTCTCTCCTTATGATTGCATCTACAGCTAAGAATTCCTAGATCTTGGACACTTGGAAGTTGAGTGGGTCAATGAATTCATCAAAAAATGCCAATAACTTTGATTTCATTCTCTCAATATCCATGAGCTTGCCATTAATGGACATAAAGGACTCTATGTGCAATATCTTCGAGTATTGAAATAACTTCTCAATGACCTTTTGCGCTAGGTCATCCTTGAGCTCATTTTCTAACCTCATAGAGATTTCTATAACAAACTCCAAGGATTGTTTCTAGTGAAACAATGACTCCTTGCCCATCTTCAAAATCTCGTGCATAATGGCCACATTTGTCTTCATGTCAATTACTTCTTATAGAAGGGTTAATTGCTCTGTCAACTTGTCTATTGCCTTCTATATGGTTGATTAATGATTTGAAGCTACTTTCCTAAGCTTGTGAGAATACAATACTAGGCTTCCCAAGCTTTCAACTAGTGGGGGACCTTGAGCCTTCATCTGATCTACCCATGCTCGACCAACCTACCTGAATTTCCTTTCTTGTTGCAGCTTTAGGAGTAGGTTTTTGTTCTCCTCTGCATTTGGGTAAAATTGACTCGACAAAGTGCTGCCAAGTGAAAACCTTATGTATTCCACCAATTCTCTATTTGAGGCCTTCAAAAAATTTTCTACTTTAATCTCTTCTAGCTTATCTTCGATTTTCTCATTGGTAGACTTCCACATGTTCACCATGGAGTCATGAAATGGGATGCCAAGATATACCATTCTGATCTAGAAATAATCCTTTGAAAAGTCATGAAATCTGCCTTCCTTCTATAGCTCAATGATCTCTAATAGCATATGGCCATTTGTTGAATCTATAGTAGTGCAACAATTATCTTTTGCTTCTTCATCTTCTTGGATGGCTGAGAGGAGGTGACTTGTGTAATCAAGTCCTTCGATGGAGCTGCTTCTTCATATCTCCTCTTCTTCCTATCAATGGTCTCCTTAAGCCATGACTCTATAGAGAGCACATTAATAATGGACTATAATGTAGTGGGATTGAAAAACTTCCTTAGAATTAGAGGAGTTTGCAAGGTCAAAAACATCAACAAAATGGTTATAGAATTTAATCTCATTAATTGTTAATCATGACCAAAACCTCTCCCGACTTTGGTAATCATTGAGACACCCAGACCAAAATTCATCAATATTTAGAACATGCTTGTAGGCATATCCCAACTTCAAGTGATCCTTTACAAAGTTTACTAGATCATATTGAGGTCTGAGTACCTCATAGTCTAACAATTTAATTTTGCTCTCAAAGCTCTTTACCAAATTTTGAGCATTTGATCTAGAAGCACATGAATATGGGCCAACCATTATAGGGAAGGGAATCTCAACTATCTTATTCACATTAGAACACATTGTGTTCACTTCAGGGATCTGTTGACATAGTTTGACTAGAACCACCTTGTCTTCTAGATATCTTGGCAACCTCTTAGGAAATCCGTCATAAGATCCTATTTGCAACTAGGAAACTAGATGAATGAGCATTTGAATTGGCTTATGGCTAGAATTGCTTCTAGTAAAAATCTCCTTTCAAGGCATCCTTGCAATTCTTAGCATAGCCTCATTGTGAGGGCATCATTGACAACCACATACTCCTCATAGCTTATTTGCAGTTGTAGATATGGGTAAGATTCATATACTTTGGTGTGCTCATCAAAGTTTGGGATGCTAGGGAGGCAAAGCCACAAGTGGTGAGTTTCCAAGGCATAGATCAAATATTAGGACAAGTAAAATAGCTTGAATCCTCTGGCTAAATTCAACCATGAGGTGAGATCATCACATATAATATGTGCCCAGTTGATCTGCATATCCTCAACACATATAGCTTTACTAGGAAAAAGTGGTGCTTGATGAAATCCAAAATCTCCTCTTTTCCTTTTAGTTCAAGGAGGAGTGCGAGGATATCCGCTATCTCTCTTTTCATGTTTGTGCTAAATAGGGTCTTTGGCATTTTTCTCTTTTTCAAGCAAGTAGTCTAGAACCATGTCCTCTTCATACCTTCCCATTTGAGGGTCTTCTTCTCATTGAACATGGACATGAAAGAGCCAAAATCAACATAACAATACTGCTCCTTCACGAGAATGCCAAATGTAGACTGCCTGAGTGCCTTGTTGATTGAGATGAGAATATATTGGTTAAGAAACAAAATTTGCTTCATTTCTAGGTTGTATCTCTCAATACATTCCCTCACAAGCTCAGGTGCATGATCTTCCATTGGAAAACCCCCAACCTCAACCTATCTACTCTCTTTAAGCTTTTGAGTGATTGGGTGAATAGATTGAGAATTAATCCCTCTATGAAGATCACCCAAATTGTATAATTTGAAAGATGTGTCTATTAGTTCTTTTAACTCACTCTCAAGGCCAATTAACTTATTGTAACTAGAAGCTCTGATTGTCATTAATTTTGATTGCATAGGATATAGTTCTCAATAAATAGCCATTTAAATATACTTGAAGAAACCAATTTCAGGCAATTCCAATAAAATAGGTGTAGGAATTAGAATGTTGGCATCACACAAAAAAAATTAAGTTCAACCAATAATTATAATGGCAAGATTTTCATTTAATTCAATGAGTAATGAATATTTAAACTTTTCATTCATTTGCATGTAAAATATTAAATTCTCAAAAGCTCTATTATTTTATTTAAACTTGATATGACCAAGAATCACTTAACAATACAAATTCTTTAGCTTTATGAGAAGTGCCTTACTTTGCTTCAGAACCTAGAATGCATATATATACTTGATAGTATTAACATATGTAAGAGAGAGAGAAATACTTAACTTTTCCACAAACCCATTTTCCTTCTATTCAGGATCGCATCATAGGGAGTGATCCTCAGATGGCTTGCATATCCTTTCACTTTCTACCTAAAGCTTTTAACACTGCATCTCCTTTATATTAGGGTCACATTTCCATCACTAACTTTTATAGAAGTATCTTTTGAGAATATTTGAGGGATATTCACATTTTAGAGTATCTTCTTTCTATTCTCAAAGCCTCTAGAGAAGTGGCATTTTTTTATTGCCTTGGGATAGAAAACCCCTTTTACTGCAATATTTCCTGGACTGGAGCACAACTGATAACATTTCATTCTTTCAACTTCCGCCTAATGACCTTGAAGCTAGATCATGAGCATGCCTTACTAATTATGAGCCCTAAATGGTTCATCCAACATCGTGTTCACACTATTTGATCATTGGGATTGAGATTTGGCTCAAGTTTATACAACATCAAAAGCAGAACAAAACAACTTTTCTTCCATGAGTATGCAATAGAAAACCCATAGACCCGTGTTCCCTCATAGCACTTGATTTTACCTCCACAAATTTGAATGGGATTCATTCTAGCTTGAATCCATAGCTTCATAGGCCTTTCCATCATGACATAATCATATTCTATGTTTGTTAATCATTGTCATGACTTCATCCTTCATATTCACACTTGATAAAGTTTACTCAAGGGGAATATCATCTTGAAAGCTCAGAATCTGAGGGTCATGGAATGTTAGAGCACTATAGAAAAAAGTGAAATGTGGAAAAACTTACTTCTCATTAGGGGGCTACTAGAACACACCCCAACCACCCCTAGATCATCTAGACCCTATGCGCACCGAAAAAATATGAAACCCGCTTAGATGGTGGGTAAAGGTAATGCAAGGGGGACCTAGAAAATAGATAAAGTAGAACACTTTGGGAAAGATGAGAAGTAAGTGACCTAAAAGATACTTAGACATCACATTTGGACACACACTCACTTTCATACCATTGAATTCAAGACTTAAAGGGTAAGACTAAAACTTGGCAACAAGTTGTTAGACTTCTTTTCTTCTAAGGACCCAGGCCCTAATACCAACTGTTGGTCCCAAATACAAATTAGTATATTGAGAGAGGGTGGGGGGGTGAATTAGTATACTTACTGGTTTCTACCTTTTCTTCCAAATCGCACTACCACCTATCTACTGGTAGATGGAAGCCATAAAGTCAATAGATCAAGGGAAAGAAAAAATTCATCATATGAAATGAGAAACACACAGCACAACATTTATCTTATAGAAACCTAGATAGGGTAAAAACCATGGTGTGTGAGTCGATACTCACAAATTTGCACTCTTTTGGAGTGCGCCCGATTAAGATCTTATCCCTATTAAAAGATCACAACAAAAATGTGAGGTACCACCCTGTTAGGGGATTTGGATGAGAGCTATTAAGATCTTTTCCTATTAGGAGAAGCCCTGTTAAAGGACTTTAGAACACACATTAATGTGTCACCTTGTTAGAGGATTTATATAGAGAACCTAATAGGGTCCACCCTCATTGGAATTTACTGTTGTGAAGTTAAACAACTAGAAAAGTGATCTATGTAGCTATTGAACTTAGCTTGATGTAGATCCTCTTTTCGGTTCTCTTAACCATTTTTCCATTGTGCTTTGCTTTCTTTTGGATCTGTAGTCTTCAGCTTCTGATCATTGGTGCGCTTGGCTTTCCTTGCATTTGTACATGATAACCTTGTTCTACTTATCTTTTGAAGCTTATCACAAAATTTCCTTTACACAATAGATGTTTTATAATGACATCTCTTGTCACTCTTCTTCTCCTCTTTGATATTCCACTTAGCTCGGCTCACACTGACTCTGTGGCTAATTACTTGGCAATCTAACCTTTCACCTTTTCATTTTATCTTCTTTTATACTTACCTTTTAGCTTCACTTGGAAGCCTCAGAATTCAAATTCAAATTTTGAATTCACCATTACTACTAGCTTGACTTACCATTGTAGTAGTGTGTTGCTTCTATCAGATGTAGTGTATTTGTATAGGGGTCACAGGTGCCATGTGTCTTCGATGGTTCACTCTAGTTGGGAAGAATTCAAATTCAAATTCTTCTAGTTATTTGTTAATATCTTTACCTATCAACATTAAATGTGATGTTGAGTGCACTCTTACCCATTACATGACTAGGAAGTCATGAGTTTCTTGCTTGATGTCCATTGTGGTGTCCACATTGGATCTTCTTTTTGATATGTCCATTGTTCCTTTTGCTTGGTTGCCTATTGCACATGCAAACTTCACTTAGCATCCTTTGGCTAAGTGGATCACCTTTATCTTTGCATTTCTTAGGCTCACATATCTTCTCATACTCAGAATAATTTTGTGAGTGAGGGATGCACATGATTGTGTCTCAATATTTGTGCCTTATTACTAGTACACCTTCCTTCATAAGTGTTGCCAACAATGATAATTATTGTATTGGCTAAGTCTACTCATCTATTTTTTAGTTAGTATGAAACACTTAGGCCAAAAATTTGAATATTCTCCACATAATTTTTTCCTCTAGAGCCTCATTTGGCCAACTCCAATTCTTTATTCTTAGGCCTCCATATTCTTTAGGTCTACAATTTATTTCCCATTTTTATCAAAGCTTGTTATTTCTTATCTCTGGTGCCTTTCTAGAAGATTTTTTTTAGTTTAGAGTCTAGTTTCCTTTTTTAACCTTTAGGTGGGGGAAGACATGACATATGATATGTGGGGATGGCTGAAAGTACTTCTTTGGTCATAGTCATCCTACATAGTTTAGCTAACCATTCCCCTTTCCATCTTTCCATTCTTTTATCCATTTTTTCTAAAATCGTATTCCAAACTTTACCTTCTCTAATGCCTTTTTCAAGTTGAATACCAAGGTGTTTGCATGGGAAGGTCACTTTTCTATATCCTATTATTTCCACTTGATATTAATAAATAAGATCTCTGAAGTTAAGTGTTTACTTTTTGACCTGATGCTTCCATATAATTATTTATTACTTTCTAAGAAAGAGCTTGCAATGCATTTGTAATTTGCAAGCTTCTCATCAATGAGGCCTTGAGTTTGAATCGACTCAAGATTAACATGTAATAGTAATTAATCTTAACAACAATAATAAATAAATAATAAATAATCTAGGATTTGATTGATTACCTACCAAAAAATAATAATTTATTTGCTTAAAATTTTGAGCTACTTCCAAAGTGCATTCTCTTGATAGAATGGTGTCGTGTGCGAATTGTTGATGCATTATTTTAGGAACTAGATTCCTCTAATTTTCCTTTTAGTGTGATATTTTATTACGGCTCTACCAAAATTTATGCCATCATAATGAAGAGGAAAAGTGATATAGGGTCCCCTTGTCCAATTCCTCTAGATATGTTAAAGAAGCCTTTGAGGGTACCATTTATGAGAAGGGAGATTTTGGGTGTCGAAATACAATCATAGATAAAGTTGATTCATTGACATGAGAATCCAAAAGCTTTGAATATTTCTCATAAGAATCTCCATCTACTTTATCATATGATTTTTCGATATCTAACTTCATTAGCATACAAGATTCCTTATTAGTTTGTACAAAATTAATTAATTCTTGGATTACTATAAAACCATCAAAAAATTAACAATAAGGAACAAAACCTAACTATTCTTCAAAGATGAGCTTTGGTAATACTTTTTAAAGTTTGTTGGTGGATACTTTTGAGAGAATTTTGTTGATCATATTACATAAATCTATGAGCCTAATGTTTCCCAGGTCCTCATGTTCAGTTTTCTTTAGGATTAAAGCTATAAATGTAATGTTAATTTTAGATAGAAGGGATCCATAATTCCTAGTTGTCTTAATGGCATCCCAAAGGTTGTCTCCTAGAACATCCCAATATTTTTTAAAGAAAAAGGTTTGAAAGCCATTAGGGCCTAGAGATTTATCAAGGTTAATTTTGATAGAGGACATCTTTAATTTATTCTTTGGTAAATTTCTTATTATTATTTATTATCTTCTATAGTCATTATTTTAGGAATAGATCCTATCATCTCATTCTAGGTTGTTGAATTTGAGGATTCAAATTTTTAGGATATTTGTGCAATATTTAACAAAAGATTTAGCTATTTCTTTTGTGTTTTCGGTTATCCTCCCTACATAATGCTTGATTTTTACCATTCTATGAATATTTCTTCTATTGATAACACTATTATGAATTTTTGTTTGTATTTGTATCACCTTCTAACAACCTTGTTTCTCTTGATTTATGTTTCTAGAATATTTCTTCTATTGCTATGATATTTCTTGTTTAGCCAAAAGTTCTTTTTCTTTGATATATTTATCATTATCCATTCCTACCTTGATGATTTCTTCATTTATATTTTTCAATTCTTCATCGTTCTTTATTTTTTCTTTAAATGTGCTGTTAAAATGATATTTATTTCATGTATTAATTCTTTCTTTTAATGATTTCAGTTTTGTTGTAAAACAAAAAATCATTGATTCTTCAAATTTCTCTTTATGCCACCATTGTTTCATATTATTAAGAAAAGATTTATCTAGAAACCAATTTTTTTTCACATTTAAATGTATTTCTTAATGGTTTTATTTATTCACCTATTTCTAACCTAACCAAGTAGTGATCAAATCCTACATTAGAGAGGATGACTGTACTAAAGGGATGGTTAAATGTTTTAAATTTGCTTTAAATATAAATCTATCCAATATTTCTGCTATACTACAAAAGCCATCACATCTATTGTTCCACGTGAAGACCCCATTAGATGATGGAATGTTAATTAGGTTATCTTTTGTGAACCATGCATTTGAAGTCTAACATAAGCTAGGTGATAGTCATGGATCCACCTTCTTTTTCTCTTAAATCTAGAATTGCATTAAAATCCCCCACAATGAAGACATTTTCTGTTGGATTTAACTCTAGATAATTACTAATTTCATTCCATATTTCTTTCTTATTCATTGTCGATGTTGGCCCATACACATTAATAAGTAGGAAGTGGATTTTGTTTCTAATTTTTTTTACTAGCCTCCCATCTAGTTGCTTTTGGATCCAAGTGGTGTGGAATATACCCTCCTTAGGTCCTATACAATACCAATCTCACAAGAGGCCCCAACTAAATCAACCAATTATGTTTCTAGGATCTCAATTTTCTTCTAAGTTTTTCTCCTTCTTCTTTGTTAAGTTTTGTTTCTTGTATTAATACTATATCCGATTCAAATAGTGTTAAATTGCACTTGAGTAAGTGCTTTTTAAGGGGCATTTAGGCTCCTAACATTCCATTTTGTTAGCTTCATGGCTTTGGGGGAAGGAACATCCCCTTCCTTACATTCAGAAGATCATTAATCTTTTCCTCATTACCAGCTGAACTTGTAGCTACTCTAAGTTCAACAAAGGATTTCCTTCCTCTTTTTCTCCTTTGTTTTCCACATATTGGATGTTCCAAGCCTTACAAATTTGTCAGAAAACCAAGGTTGTCTAGATTTTTACTAGTGTTATGCACACTTGTAGTAATAGAATCATCTTCCTCTTTATTTGAGTGTTCTAGTTCTAGTTCTTTTAAATTTTATTACTTAGAAATCCTCTATCATCCTTGTCCATATCTATGCCTTTTATTTGATTAATTTGATTATCTACGCCATTTATTTTGTCCATATCTTTCTAAAATTCTTCTATTTACTCAATCTTGAACTCCTCTTGGTTTTTGTTTTTTCCTATTTTATTCCAATCTAAATTGTCCAAACTCTAGTTACCTGGGATCTTCTCTTGGTTTATCAATTTAGATTCCCTTAATAATTTCTCTACCTCATAGGAATATATCTGCAAGATCTTTCTCTTTCCTCTATTGTTTCCTGGAAGCATCAAATAGATTCCATTTCTTTTTATTTTACTATATTATTCTCTTTTATTATTCGTATATATGCATGTTTATCTTCCCTTGTTCCTAGAAATGCCTAAAACTATATTTTTATCTGGCATTGATTCACTATATCTCTTGGTATCTGTTAAACTCATATCTTGTTTTATAACCATGAGTTGTTTTCTCCTTTTTCCCTTTTTTTAAATTTCTCTATCTTTTTTTCCAATCTTTTTTTTCCTAGTGTCTGACTCTATTTCTACCTCTTGATCTAATGTGTCTCTTTGGAAAATTAGATGTAATGATGAAGCTATTTCCTTTCCTAATTCTTGAATAGCTTAATCACTATTATCCTCCGATGTTTATGAAGGATTCCAATTGATATTTCCCTTCATCGTTGTTGTATTTGGCCCTATTGATCTTCTTCTATCTTCCCCTTTTGACTTTCATGTATCTTATCCCCTTCAAGTGATATTTCCATGTTTATCTTTAGACCATTCTCCAAATATTTCTGCTGCAAGTCCATGCACAGATTATGAGCCTTTTCCCATAAGATAAGTTGATCAAAAATATCATTAGATGTCAATATGATGTCCTTCATCAACCTGCTATGTATTTAAATGTCTCTCTTATGTCTTTTATAAATAATTTTTGCTTCTTATAATTTTTGCATTGTTCCATTATATTAATATTATCTTCTATTCCTGAATCTATTAAATCATTTCTTTCAAAATCATACATATCCTTCACCTTCTCTATTATGTCATATGTTCCAACTCCTTCTATACTTATATTTTTATTAACTTCTTTTATGTGCTCTTGAACTTGTCCTCTTATTTCTAAACATTTTCTATTTTTTTTGGGTTTATATTTTTATCTATCTCACTATTTTTCCTTCCTCTGCTTCTTGCTCTGAAGTTTTAACTAGGCTGAATAGACTCTTCCTTGCTCTCTCTTTCACTTCTAAATTTAATTTCCCTTCTTTCCTTTGTTTTAATATTTATTTCTTCGAGTTCTAATTTGTCTATGTTGTTAGCAAACACATTCTTTAGATTTTATGTTCTATGAGAATTCATATAAAATTTATAATCGGTGTATCTTGAATATGGGTTGAACAACTTAAGTTCTTGGATATGATCTTTGTAAAAGACTAGGATCTACTTTTTAGGTTGATTTGTTCGTGATAATTTTAATTAGGGATGAATTGTGGATGTCAGCCTTCATGTTAACTAAGATTTAAACTTCATTGGAGTATGTAAAGATAGATTCTAGACCTAAAAACTTGCCCATGGAATTGCATATTATCTTTAAAATATGAATCTGATTTAGTTCTACTAGGATGTTTTTTATAGTTAGCCAAGTTGGTTTTTTCATTTTACTAATAGACATTGTAGCTAAGTTAGGAAACCATTTGTAGAAAGTTACACTATAACCATTAAGAAAGAATTGAAATCCATATATAAAATATTATCTCTAATTAGTTTGTTATTTTAATGAACATAACTTATGGAATCAAAAGAGAAATTATACTTACTTGGCCCTTGCAGCCTAATCATAACTACTCTACCAAAGATAATTTTGTAGGTCCTTGGATTGTTCCATACTGTGTACATTCCTAGGGCTTTGCATTCAAACCATCAACTTTCTAAATAATAATTGCTTATGAATTACTAGTCCGATATACATTCCATTTTTCTCTATATTGCACATTGGCTAGGAGTGTATATATATATAGCTGAAATTGTTGATGCTTCATGCTTCTTGGGTGCTTATCTTCCTCTTTGAGATTCAATCTTTAGGTTTTCTATTTTAACTTTTATTTGGAAGATTTACTCACCTATCCCATGTCTTAGATTGTTGTTGTACTTCCTTTTGAAATTGAGCTTTATAAAGTTTCAACTTTTAAAATATGTTTAGGATTTTTTAATTTCAATAATTTATCTAACCAATCTTTGATAGATTTTTATTGTTTTTCTTATTGTTATTCCTTGTGACTTTGATCCAACCCTCCGTATCAAATTTTCCTTGATCTTTTCTTCCCTAATATCCATTTTTTGTGATGTGATTGGAGTTTTCTTTTGTGTGGAGGAAGATACTCCATTGAGGTATCAACATAATTATCAGATTTGTCGATAGATGCCCTAGCTAGGGCATCGAATCTATTTTTGTAGGGAAGATCTACGATTGTATTCTTACTTATATTATAAATTTCTTGTCCATATTTTGTGCTTACAAAGTGTGATACTATTTTTGCATTCTTGAGATATTTGGAGTATATTCATCATTGTGCTTTGCTCCATATGCAATGTATTTTGTGTTTTGTGCTTAAGCAGAGGTACTCACATATTTCGCCAAGGTAATGAAGTTTGTCATTGGAGAAGTAGGAGAAAAAACACATTTTTAATTTTATCACTAATATATCTCTTGTTGTATATGTATCTTCAACCAATGGAGATTGTTGAGTGTATATCACTATGGATATATGCGAATATCAATGCTGGAGAGATCACTGATGCAAATGACATTGTTGACAATAACTAGCTTATATATACTTATATATGTATAATATGTCGAGAGTAATCCTTCTCGAGGTGCCTATTTTTCATCAAATCCTAACTCACATAGAAAAACCTGAGGATTTGATGAAAAATAGGTGCCTCGAGAAGGATTACTCTCGGCATATCACACACACACACACACACACACACACACACACACACACACACACACACAAGCTAGTAGTAGTTGCCATGCACCATGGAAGACATTTTTGAAGATTTTGGATGATAATAATATTTTTTTTTCTATTTTTAATTTTAAAAATTTTTTAAAACAGTTCTTCTAATTTTTTTTTAAAAAATAGATCATTTTAAAAACTCTATTATGTATATGGTTGCAGTTAGGCTTAGGGTTTAGAGTGCAATTATTAGTTCTATTTTCATGAGGTTGGTATCAAAGTATTCTTTTAAAGATATTTTAAACATATTGTATATGTAGTACTTTGGTTGCATAATTTGGGCACATGATTGGTTTTCTTCAATTTAGTATAATTTTATTAATTTATTCAACTTTGAATTACCTATACCTTTAATTTATATGTTGTATGCTTAGAGTTAGGAATATGGTTATGAATAGGGACACACATAGACTTAGTGAAATGATTCCTCATTAGAAGTAGGGTTATAGTTAGATTTAGCATTAGGAATATGGCTAGGGGAAGAATTAGACTTAGAGTGAGGGCTAGGGTTAGGAGTTAGGTGAGATTAATATTAAAGTGGTAAATAGTATTATTATGTTTACAACTATAATTAAATTTTATAATGGTTAGGGTTATAATTATGATTTTGTGTTAGGATTAGGGTTAGTATTAGACTATAGTTAATTTGGTTTCATATTAAGGTATACATGCATGTGGTTAAGGTTATAGAGGTTAGGATAAAGTTTACAATTGGAGTTTAAGGTTGAGTTTATGGGTAGGGTTAGAGTTAGAGTTAAGACTTCATTTATGGTTAGAACTCTCTCTCTCTCTCTCTCTCACACACACACACACGTACACACACATATCAATTCATAATCCATCTAAATTTACCTTCTCTTAATCCATATAAATATACCTTCTCTCATTCTCTATTTATCTCCCCTACTGCTAGTTAAATCTATATTAAAAATAAAATATAAACCTCTCTCTCTCTCTCTCTCTCTCTCTCTCTCACACACACACACACACACACACACACACACACACACACACACACACACACACACACATTCCTTTCTATTTTCTCTAGATATGCCCCCTAATAACCATCTCTTTATTTTCACCCTCCCTCATCTTACCATCATTGTACTCTCTATCGCGCTCCCCCCCCCCCCCGCCCCCCCCTTTAAAAAATAATAATTTGAGGACCTCTCTCCATTCCCATATATATATATATATATATATATATATATATATATATATATATATATATATATATATATATATATATATATATATATATATATATATATATATATATATATATATATATATATATATATATATAGCAACACACACACACACTCCCTAATCTCTCTCCCTCTCTCTTTATCCCTTCCCCTATCTCTTTGTCAACATCTCCCTCCCTCCACTATCCATTACCTCTCGCTTTGTGTATATATATATATATATATAAAATACAACCTAATCACTCTATCTTTAAGTTCTCTTTCTACCAAAAATATAACAGGATCCCTTACCCCTATTCTCTCTCTCTCTCTCTCTCTCTCTCTCGCTCATGATGGTGCACAACAAATTTTCATTTTAGTAATTTATTAAAATTTTGCAAAGTTGAATTTAGATAATGGAATGCTTTGTTCCATATGCAACATAATGTTCTATTCAAGTGTTCGTAAAGTCAAGTAAGGTGGCAGAGGCTCACATCATGTACAGGAAACATTTATCCCTAAAGTTGAAGCATTTATGAGACATGCATTAATTGAACCAAGCTAGAAATTAACGGAGGTGTTTCAATTGATTGCTATTATATCATTTATTAATTGGATCTCTCTCTCTCCCTCCCTCCCTATTAATTCACCCTAATCACCCTCTCTCACTACCCCCTCTCTCTATATATGCCCCCTACTCTCTCTCTCTCTCTCTCTCTCTCTCTCTCTCCCTCCCTCCCTTTAGTAATTCCCCCTAGTCACCCTCTCTCACTATTCCCCCCACTCTATATATATGTGCACATACTCTCTCTCTCTCTCTCTAGTAATTCCTTGTAATCACCTTCTCACTATTTGCCCCCCCTCCCTCTCTCTATATATATGCCCCCTTCTCTCTCTCTCTAGATATTTCACATAATATCTATCTCCTTTTCTCTCCCTCTCTTATTCCTTCCCCACTCTCTCTCAATCTCTCGCTCCTTCCCCTCTCTGTTTCCTTTGTTCATATATATGCCCCCTAATTGCCCTCTCTTTCTCTCTTTGTCTCACTTGCTCCCCTCTCTTAGATATTTCCATCATATCCCTCTCTACCCCATCTCTCTCTCTCTCTCTCTCTCTCTCTCTCTCTCTCTCTCTCTCTCTCTCTCTCACTATATTCCCCCCAACTCTCTCTTTAATATCTCTCTATTAAAAATATAATAGGATCCCTTTCCTCTCTCTACTTATACCTCTAATCACCCTCCCCCTCTCTCTATATGTATGCCACCTAATCACCCTCTCTCTCACTCTCCCCACCTTATCTCACCATTATGTCCCTCTCTCTACCCCACTCTATAAGATCCTTCAATTAAGATAATCTTTAGCTATTGAAAATGTAATATGAGTTCCCATCTATCTCTCTAGATATGGCCCCCTCTCCCCCCTCCCTCGGTTTAACCAAGTGTCACTCTATCTTCCCTCCATTAAAAACATAATATGTATCTTTTTGCAATTAGACTATGGCCATTATTATGGTTAGATTTTATGTTAACATATGTTATAATAAGATGGATAACTATGTTTCCTTTCATATATATTTTGTTATTGTATTTTCTTAGATTAAATCCCAAATAAAATATATAAGAGTTGAGAAAATTTTATTGAATATATTTTTAATAAAATGAACATTTAACTACATATGATTATCATATTATACAATAATATATAATATAAGAAAATTCAAATCAAAACAATTGTATAGTACGCTTTATTTTTAGTGGTAGATCATATCTATCATTTGAATTGAAAATAACAATCTATGCAATATTAATCATTTAAAAGTAAAAATATTGAAGATATAAACAATTATATTTAATTTTATCTTTGATTTAAGTTATCTTATATCTCATTAATGAAATTGGAAACTCTTTATTTATTGGAAAATGAAACTAACAATCTTGTTATATTTAAATAAACTCTAAATTGATCTAGAAACCAAATAAATATAAACAATTATATTTTATTTTATATTTGATCTAGTTTTAAATCTATCAATCATACTTACACTTCACATATTTTAATTTTAATTTTTTTTGAAAAAGATTGATCATATCTTTAATTTCAACGGTGGGTCCTATCTCTCATTATGGAAAGAATAAATTAAAATATAGTCAATTGAGAATGATAATTTCTATTTAGAACTTAAATAATATTAAATACAAATTTAAATAATAAATTCAATAGTATTATTAACAAGAATGAATGACAAGCAAATGTGGTGTCTTTTTATTTTCTCCAATAATAACTGTATATTTTAGTAAGTTTCTAAATCAAATTTGATTTGTTTAAACTTAGAAATAAATAAATTTTAATTAATTAATTTTTGAAATAAATTAATATGTTAATAAAAGAGATTTTGGTTTTAAATCTTGAAGTTTTAGAAAAAAGATCATTAATGTTATGTCTAATTTTTTATTTTTTATAATTTGAAATATTTTCTAGGCCTATTACTTCGGCCCTATTTTTTTGGACATGTTATTTTTGATTGCCTCCTATTTTTGGGCCTATAATGTTGGACCCATTATTATGGAATAACAAAAGATATTTCATATGTAACCACCTTTCATTCTTTTTTCTTTACATGGACGATTCCTTGGCATATTCCCATTGGTGCTACCATTGTATATGCCTCTCGGCATAATTACATATGAAAATGATACTGCTGATTACAATTACCAATGCCAAGTAATAATATCTTGAGAATACTCAGTCAGAGAACTTGATGAGACTCATGTGTTGATACCAAATGTATCTCTGTTAACAAATCAGTATGCATGAGTATATGCCTTTTATTCTCCTTCTATTCTCTTGGACAATTCATATCCAACATCTATCAAAATTTGAATATTAATAAAACCATGAAGTCATAAATTTTGATCCTTTACTAATAGCATCAATTTATGATAATTGACAATTGGAAGCTTTGCTAGTAGATGAAATTGAATTATACAAGTTTTTTATAGTGAAATCATTCAAAGTGATGCCTTACAATGAATTTTTATGCAATCAAAAGCTATATATTCATACCTAACTCAACACAATGTTTGCTCCTAAAGAAGATTCTACTTGTGTGTTGTATTTTGTACAAATCACTCATAGTTTTCTATAGAGAGAGCTATAACACAACTCTTGTTTATTTATAATCTCAAAACAAACTATGACCCTTTCCTTCATATGGCATTTTTTTGGTCAAGACTTTTAGGGTGCACATTATATATGAATTTATAATGGTTATACTTACACTTGTTAAAATATAAAATATAATATATAAATATTTAATTTAACAATAATTTGGTTTAATATTGTATTTACTCAAATCAATAGTATTTGTTATTATTAGTATCAGTATGTTATTATTTAATTTATTGGTATTTGAAATTAGGATAATTCAAAAGTAATGTAAAATGATTTCTTAAATAAATAAAATAGTCATTTAAAATTACACATACTTAAGATATCTAAAATTTGATTAAAAGTTCCAAGTGATTGTGGATATTGATGTGAGAGCAACATGTAGAACATGAAATGATCTAGTTTACAAAATGAGATATAAAGATATTAAAAAAAAAAGATTGATACACATAGAATAACTATTGTGAAACTATAATATTTACAATTTACTAGACCTTTTGAATCAAGAAAAAAATTACTCAAATACTGAATAATAAAACATTTAAATATAAAAATAAAACTTATATTACTATTTTCTATTCCAATATTAGCGATAAGTAATAGCCACTTTGTGGCACTTGTATTAACTCAGTCAAGAGATATCATTTTAAAATTATATACTGGCAATCACACCTTAGGCTATAATGTTCATGTGACAATGACATATTGAAGATGTCTAGGGAGATATTTTGGTCTTTTTTGTTGTAATTGATAAGGTCATTTGGCAAACTTTAGTCAATAAGATTTGAATAAGATCAGTTTAATCATATCCTAATTATAAACAAGATTGATTAATTCAAATTAGAAACACGACACTAACCCTAATCATGAGATAAATGTAAATAAAAGAATCCAATAAATTGTAACCCCAATCTAGGTAGATTTGTTAAAATAGAAGAATCCAATGCCCTTCTTTCTCATTTGGATGCTCGACTTGTTTTGTTTGTTAACCCTTGCATGTATATACTTAAAATTTTGAAGGTAGACATGAACAAAGAGTCTTTTAGTTTCCATATTGAAATTTTGGTTGTTTAAATGCATATTTTCTCTACCATGAAAAACGGCATCACAGGAAGAATTGCTCATTGATTATTGGTAGAAATGACTCTACTAAAGAAACATTCCTCAAACCTTAGGGTTGAGGCTCCTAGAGGTTTAGCAAAGGTAGTTATTAATGAGTATTGAACTTATTTGGAAGTTTAAATTCCTCAAATAAACCATCACATAAGCATGGTATTCCCCATTTCCCTTGGTAGATGAACTATATTCCAAATCTTTGACCAAGAAGCTTGAAAATTTGAAAGAGGCTTTTAGTAATGTTTCCCAAAATTGTGAAGTCATTTCTTCCTTGGTCTCAATTCCATCATATTCTTTTAGCCTATTTGATTGTATCCAGGTAGACATCAGAGCCTTAATGCCTAATAGTTAGCCATTACGAAGCTTTAAAAACTATCTAATTGTAAAGTTGAATTTACTCTCGAATTGTTTCATAGAATTACTCCTCAGGCCTACCCCCTTACCCCCTTCTTTGGGAGATATTTCAATGGGAATTCAAAGTCTAATAGAGTTAATATAAATCAAGTGGTTATTGTGGTGAGGGAGGAGAATATTTCCCTTCAATCATAAAATGTAAGTGTCACCTCAGAAGAAATTGAAGCCCTTGAGGCCACTAAAGATGTTTATGACTTAGGGGATAGTTCATTCTTTCATTGTTATTTTGGAATATGTGTCCCCTCCCCTATTCGATTCATATTTGATTTTTACCAATGAATATGGTATTACACTCTTCAATGATATATTCCTCAATGAAGATTAGAAGTCCATTTGCTTGAGTAATAACTCTTGGGGCATACAAGATCTGCAAAATTTGTCCATTGTGCCATACAAGTAGAAAAATGATAATGATATTCTTGATAAGGTCTTTGAGGATCTTATTTATATGAAACATAGGAATAAATGTAAAGTTAATAAAGGTCCTACTGATAAGAAGATCCCTAAACCATCTGAGTTGAAAATTTAAAGTAAAGAGGAACGAAGGTTGTTTCCTTGGTTCCACCAATAATAAGAAAGCTAGAAAGAGAAAGAATGATTAGTTCCTAAATACTTTAAGGCCCATGTGGATGAAATTCCATAGATTGAATAGATTTAAAAGTGGCTTCTTGGAATGTCAGGGGCCTAGAATCTCTCTAAATAGAAATAACATCATAAAGAGATTTTAAACATGAACAATAGTATTAACATTATTTTGTTACAAGTAGTTAATGCCACTTAGTTTAATCTGGATATTAATTTGAGATGGATGTGGAGAGATGCTAACTTCTTCACCACAAGACATAGTAAAGGCAAAGGTGGAACTTTTATTATGGTGGGAGGAAAATATGACAAAGAAGTCTCAAGATTGGGGTGCTCTTCTTGTAGTAGGGTTTACTGGGTTATTTTTAGCCTTAAAGGATGGAGATTAGTTATTTTTAGCCAAATTATTATAGAGAAAGAATGAAAGGATGGAAATGATTATGTTAGCTTGAAAGTGTGGTGTAGCTCTTGAGAGGAGACTTAAACATCATTGAAATACTCTAGGATAAGTTGGGGATAATAAGTTTGAATAGAAAGAAGATGAATAAATCTTTGATATAAAATGATAAATAAACTTACTCTTTTAACCCTCTTGTTAGAGGAAAAGGAAACAATTAGGGTATATGATCTACTTCATACCATTTTCAGAGGAATGACAAGAGGATTTAAAGAAAATTAGATAGGTTATGTCTGTAAGGACTTCTCTAATTTTAACAAGGATGGCAGAGTTCTTATCAGGGTCACTCCTTACACCTTGTCAAATCACCATCATGTTATGGGAAATATTAATGTAATTTTAGGTACAAGTAAAGTTTGAACTAAAAATGCTTCTTTTATTTTGAACATCAACCTTTTAGAGAATGAGGTAGTTGGAAATATTATCCATATTGTCAATCAATTCATTACTTGGTCTTGCAAACATGATTGTATTATCCATAAGTGGAATTAGAATATTGTGACATGGAGAAACCTTTATTAGGTTGTGGGAAGGAAAAGAGCTAATAATGCAATAGCTAGGGAGAATGAGTTTCACAACAAGTTGGTAGAAGAAAAATATGTTATTCAAAATTATCCTAATAACAAAACTACATTAGAAACCATTTTAATTTCCAGGAACTCTTTAAATATGTTACAAAATGCCAAGGTCCAAAGGGCAAATATCAAGGCTAGAGAAAACTAAGAGAGTCATGGTGACAAAGGATCAAAATTCTTCTTTCAACACCTTAAAATTAAAGATACAATTTAGAGATATTTGATATTATTTAGGAAGGAGGAGTTAATCTTACCCCTCAACATGAGATTATTCATCTTTTTCTCTCAATCCTATAATTAATTATTCTCTTTAGAAGAAGGGGGAAAAAATGGACAATGCAATGATAAAAATCAAGACCATTATACTTAGGAAAATTAGTACCATTATACTTAGGAAAATCAATGAAGAAAATGCAAACTTACTTAGCATATCTTACAGTTGAGGAAATTAGATCTACCATTAAGACCTCATCCAAGGCCTTTGGGCCTAATATGTGTTAGAAATATTAGACATAAATCTAATAGTTAGATGCAAATATAAAAAATAATGTAAAGGAATAAATGTAGTTCCTCTCCCATTTGATTTTTGTTGTCATCCTGAAGGATGCAACCTTGATGATATTTCTTTGTGAGTGATCATGATTGGGACCTGCAAGTGGTCTAAACCCTTGGGGTGATTGGATTTATGTTAATATATTAGCTAGTTTGATTATGCTTATACTTGATTCATGTTTATGATGTGTTAGACAACTTCACTAAGGTTTGTGCTAGTGGTTTCCTAGATTGATATGGTATTACGATGGTGTTCCGTGATTACCCTGAGATGCATGAAGAGATTGCACTTTGTATTATTATCCCTACACTTGATTACGTTCTTGTAGTGTTTACTCATGTATTCGACCATGCTAACTTATATGTTTATAATGTCATTTATGCTGTTGGGTAATTATTATTACTTCCATTATTAAATGCTTAAATAATTAAGAAAGTGAGTTATCCATATTAGATTTATGAAAATATGTGCTACAAAAATTTACATTGTTCAATTCAGTAATTTATGCAAGTGGGTTATTTATATGATTATTTACAATGAATGTAATTAAATGCTTTAATTATGTGATTTCATGTAAATGTTGCTTTGGTTATTATTATTGTGCATCTATACTTGATTTTGTTTGTTTAATGCACAAGACTTATATCCCCAATAATGGCATATGGAGTTAGTGATCAAACCTTTCATGTTGAGCCAATATCATCCCTGTATGGGTAATATATCTCTACTATTATTTTAACCCTTTGTTAATTGGTACATCTAGATTCATTATGCATATGTGTCTAGACTTGTGAGCGTGTCTATGCATTTAGGAATCCATAGTTACTGCAGAAAATATTAATTAAATGTTGATTTAATGGGTTAGAATGATTTTATTTGATTATTTATTTATTTTATTTACCGATTAATTGGTCATAGTTGAATTCTAATTTAATTGAAGTTGTCTAACTTTATTTAGGTTAAGGGAGCTGATTAGATTATTTAATTTAATTAATCTAATTTATATATCACTTTGTAAAAGTGCATACATTGGATAAAAGTGAGTTTATTCTCACTTCTTAGTTGAATGAAATTCAGGTATTTGGAGCAAATCTTCCAAAACCCTCTTGTGAGCATTCAAAAATTTGCTTGTTGTGAGAGCTACACTCATGGGATCACTACGAGGATAGGCTCATGGGATTTAGATCAAGAAACTCTTTATTTGCCGAGTGTTTCATCATTGCTGGCAATCTTGCTATGTTGTGGCATCTGTTCTTGTTTCATCCCCTTTGGTTGTGAGGTACGACTCTCTCATTTTATTATTTTGGCTCCATTTTAGTTCTTGTTTTTATAGTAAATTGATTGGAGGTTGAGAACTAGAGTTCCCCTCCATTTTCGTATGCTATTTCTATCCGATTGGGCAGGTACAAGCATTTAAGTGTTTTTATGGAATTTAGTTTGAAGTTTTGAGCTATTATGTTGGCCATTTTTGCATATGATCTTAGAACTTGATTTTTATTAGATTTTTGGGAGTTTGGAAACCATTTGGATAATGGGTTTTATTTTTGTCAATTTTTAACAACGTTAATTTTTGGACATCTTCACATTGCCTCATTTTGCGTACCACCCAATTTTCTTGGGTGTTTCTTGGCATTTTTTGGTCATGGATTTGGAATGAATATTAGATTCCAGTCTGATCATAGTTTTACTTTGCATCATTGGAATTCACGTAGAATCCATACTCCCAGATTTAGGTCGGTTGAGTGAGTTCATGATGTTTGGTATTTTATTACCTCATTGGGATTCCTATAGAATATGTACTCCTAGATATAGGTCATTTGAGTGAGCTTGTTATGCCTGTATCATTGTTGCATTTCTCATACCTAACCCTTGTATTAGTCTTATGTGATCATATTTGTGAAGTTGGTTGTGCCCACACACAAGATGAATGCCCCGCCAGGGAACCCAAAAGAAATTAACCTAAGGTTTCACTAAGTTTGTCAAACAATTTTTTTGAAAGATAATAACATCAACATATAACATAGTGGAAGCAATAACTCACATACATACAACCATCGAAAATAAATTACATCTCTTTAGGGTCCCATGATGTTGAATCACACTTATAAATAGGTTTATTAATATTAAATCTAACACATAACCAAAATCACATCATGGAATAATCACAAGTACAAATCCAATTAAATAATATATACAGGTACAAAGGATGCCACTTGGCATAACCATATTACATGATTTTCCATTATACAAGTCACAGGGTATGAAAATTTCAAATAATATACATAAAGAATAAAATATATCACCTCATACGATCTCTAATAATCAAATATAGTATAACAAAATATAGCCATCCAACATAAATACAAGATCCAAAAGAAAGGAATAACTGCATAAGGACATCCAACAATGACATTCAACTGTCGAATCTCAATGGTATAAGAAAAATGCACTACAACTTGACCTCGTGGAACCTAAATGGCCTACTCCCACTACACTAAGGAGATAGTCTCAAGTCCCAAATTAATAACAATCCACAAGTCATAACCAACATCTAGGTCAAGGAATTCCTAATAGAAATCTATCTCAAAGGTACCAAGGCACAAGTATCATCTAATCCAAAATGCAACAAAGACACATAAGAAATCTACTATGCAAGTGGGCATCATCACATGAGCCAACTCTAAGGTTACCATGGTAGCATCTCTGGACTTTGGCTCCCTAGTTCCTCTATGTGGCACCAGTATTCTCTCATGCAGACAAGTCATACTAATGAAGCAAGGTTGCAACCAAACATCCTCTCTACTCTCATCTTAGCCTGTACTAGGTGAAAAAAAAGGACTCTTATTAATTCATTTTACTCTCATTTAATGAAATGTTATCACTTATTAAAAAAACTTACAATGGGTTACCCAAGCAACCTCTTTAGGGCTCCAACCTCCATTACAAGCCACTTCCCAATGTACACATATATTACCTACCCTAGGCTCATAAAATGTATAACTCATAGAATCACAAGTTTCACCTTAGTCCTTTATAAGAAACTCAAAAGCACCTATAGATGAAACATAGTATCCACCTTAGTCTTTTACAAGCAATTGGAAAGAACCTAAAAAAACCAATCACAATAATCACCTAGGTCCTATACAAGTAACTGGAAAGCATCAAAAGATAATTGATCAAAACTCAAAGGTTACACTAGAAAAATTATCATAATCACCTCAATTCTATACAAGCAACTGGAAAGCACTAACAAGGACTGCTCAAAACTCATCATAGAAAACACATGACTACATCACAAGGTCAGGTAGGAATTATCATATATATAACATCATCCTAGAACATAACTTCCCAAGCCTCTGGTAAACATCCTGACTAGTCAACGTACTAATTCAAAACCCAAACCCCAAACATGAAATACAAGATACATCTCATCCAAAAACTTGATCAAGTGATTCCATAGTTCATTGGTTTCCAAAACACAAAGGTTTGATATACAATTAGGGTTTCAGTTTTTTTTTCATTCCCAAAGTATTATAATTACTAAGGTTTTCAAAATTTTTAAAATGATAAAATTTCCCCTAGTATTAGAAACCATTTCCATGTAAAACTAAACCGTCTTGATCAAAATTCAAGTTTATTAACACATTCCATTCTCTAAGATGAATTACAAATTATCAATTACTTTGTAAATATATTTTAAAGAATAAGGTAATTAATAACTTTTTTAAATAGATATTATTAAAATTTCAATATTAATATTAAATTATTAAAGATAATAATTATGAGTTATTAATTAAATAATTAATATTAAATAATAAATAAAAATAATTACTAAATCTATTTACTAACATAATATTAATTATTAATAATAATAAATAATTAATATGTAAAATCATTTATATAAAAAAAAATATATTAAATATTAATAAAAATTAAAACAATACAAAAAAAAAAAAGATTTCTTACTTAAGCCTCATGTAGGTTGCACAAGCAGCCACAAACTGCCTTTGGCAACCGTAGTCTGTAACAACAACCGCGAGCTTCCAAAGCTGCCGACAATGAGGAGAAGGGACGAGGGGAGGTGGGAAGTGGTGACCCACCTCCTGATATTAATATATATTAAAAAAAACACACAACCCCCACCATACAAAATGCAAAATTCCATATTGATATATTTTTTAAACAATTTTGTTTTTAAAATAAAACAAATAAAAAGCGATGCATTACCAAATAATAAAATTGTCATATATATATAATATAATTATCATAGTAATTATAAATTACTATGGTACACACACACACACACACACATATACATACATGCATGCATATACATATACACATATATACATATATACATATACACACATATACACATATATACACATAAATATATACACATATATACATACATACATACATACATATTTATATATGTATGGTGCTTGCCCCTAGTTCACATTTCTATTATCATTGCCAAACTCTTTTAAGCTAGTTTTGTGCTTATGATTAGTAGTATTGTATTGAGATTATTAGATACTATTTTACATTTAGTTGATTATATGATGAGATTACTTGGTACTCTATATTTCATGTATGTATGATGATTAGTATAGTGTTTTCAGTTATTGATGATGATTAGTTAGATGGTTTAATTATCATATGTGTTTTCTTATGGATACTTACCCCATACTGTATGTGTATGGTGTGCATGTTTGTTTTCTTTATGTATGACATTTCTAATGTGGTTAAGGAAGGGAGTCAAAGTGACCTACTAGTCGGGATCTACATGATGCACAACTTCCTGCCATTGCCTATTTAGCTTAGAATATTATGTCTGTACATGCGTATATTTTATGTAGGTTGTAGGTACTGGGTATCAACTTCCCTGAATTGCTAGGATGAGCATACCCTATTGCATTATCTCAATAGTAAGAGAGGGGAGATAAATTCTTAAGTCCAAATCCTAAACCTTTAAGCCATTTGTCCTAATTGAAAATTAGGACAAGTATCTGAGTTGAGTACCCTCTGAATGCGTCAAATGACATTAATTCATGAGTATAACCCTTTAGTTTTATTTTGTATGTGTTTTAATATGATGGGTTTTCGTATTTTGTTTTATGAGTCTTTGGTACATTTTATATTAATTAAGTCTAATTAAAAGATTAAATTAATAATTTAATTTAATGGAAAATTATTATGATATTTTAATATTTAATTATATTTAATTAATTAGAAAATTAATTAAATAAAAAGAATTAAATTTGAATATAAAAGTTATAAGAGTAAATAATATTAATTTAATTTAATAATAATATATTTAGAGTTCATTTTTAAATAAATGATAAATAATATTATTATTTAAGTTAATAAATATTTTATCAGTTAAGTTTCGAAAATAAATTAAAAAGTGAAAATATATTAAATTATGAAAAAGTTTAAAGTTCACATGATGTATGCATGAGATTAAAATATAAGAAATTAAAAAAACAAGTATATTTAATAAAGATATTTTAATTACATAAAGTGCATGCATGAGATTAAATTTAATAATTTAATAAACGTGCATGAGAAAGATAAATAAAAGATTAAGAAAAGTTAATAGGAGTTGAAGTCTGGTGAGCACGGAGTTCTCCTGGGTGAACACATAATTAGTGCCCCGATTTAAGGAGATAACTCATTATCACAATTTGAGGGTTCATTTTTGGAGGACCACAAAATTGGGAGAAGGAAGGAATTATCGGAAAGGAGAAGGTTATGAGGGAAGGAATTTTTCTCTACAGTTTTTCTGAAGTGTAGCAAATTAGCATCAGTGTCCAGGTAGATGCTTGTGATTTTCACATATTTTAATACACTCTTTCTAATTTCTTGTCTTCATCGTGTTTGTTAATGTTTGTCTAAATAATTCTCTATGACAAATCTTTCAATCTTGTAATTTGGAATTCGGGCATGCATGTTGTTTTCATCTAGTTATGGGAGATTAAAATATCATCACAATCCTCCCTCAGTAGAATTAAAATTTGGAAATTAAATCGAGATTTGGGTTTGAATTAAAATGGAATCGAGAAATAAATTTGGGAAAGGTTTGATTTTGAAAATTCAAATCCTAGATTGAAAATTCAAATAGTTGATAGTGATTCTCCTATAAGACTATATTTGCAAATTATATTAATTTTTTTAAAAAATAAAATAAATAAATAAATAAATAAATAAATAAATAAATAAATAAATAAATAAATAAATAAATAAATAAATAAATATATATATATATATATATATATATATATATATATATATATATATATATATATATATATATATATATATATATATATATATATAATTATTAAAGAGGGATATTCGTTTTAGGGATGCATTTTATTAAAAATAAAATTTAAATAAAATTAAAATTTGGGGAGGAATATTTTTTAAAAAGTTTTTAATTATAATTTTTTAAAAAAATATATATAAATTAAATTGGGAGGAGGTGGGTTCCACCCCCTGACTTACCTTAGCGGCTATATGAGCCGATGACGTTGTTGCAGCCGTACCTGCGACAACAACCACAATCATATGGCTTGCGTTTTCAAAAGAAATTGCATTTGAAATTATATGTTAATTTTTAATAGTATAAAGTTTTATTAATTGTTTTCAATATTAATTATTAATAATTTTATAATAAGTTTTAGTTAAGTATTAATTTAGTTATTATAAAATTTACTTAATAGTTATTAACAATATTAATAAAAGGTTTGTAATATTATTGATAATTAGTATTTTATTAATAATGTTTATTAATAAAAATTTAAATATTACTTCTTTATTATTATATATATATATATATATTATTATTTAGCAATTTAAATAATAATGTATTTAAATATGGTTAGTTTTTAATTAATAAAATTATTGATAAAATTATTAATTATTAATAACTGTTGAGATAATAATATAAGTATTTAGTAGAATAATCATTAATTAATTTAATTAAAAATTAGTTTAATTAAATTTAATTAATGATGAATATAGTTAAATGAAAATTGTTTAGATTGGAATTACTTATTTTTTTTAATAAGTTAAATAAATAACTTGCCTTTAGATCATTTTAGAAAATTGATTTAAGAATTACTTATTTTTTTTAATAAGTTAAATAAATAACTTGCCTTTAGATCATTTTAGAAAATTGATTTAAATCAAGTTGGGTAATTGGATTTTTAATCAAATATGGGAAATGGGTTAAACTATATGGATTAAGATGCACCACTTTAAATTCGAAAACTCACACTGAAATGAAAATTAGAACTTTACTATGAACTGACACTATGTGTATTCAAGACTAAACTAAAATACGACCAACACAATTGTTTGTATATTGTTTGTGTTTTTGGGGTTTGGGTTGATTAGATGTTGACTAGTTTAGGTTGTTACCAAAGGGTCACAGGTTTTGTGAGTGTGGTATCATGCTGACTTGATCTTGATTACTTTTACTTAACCATGGTATGTGATGGTATGCTCTATGTTGAGTGTGTTTATATTTCTAATTACTATTTTTAGTGCCTTGTGGGATGGTGAGATTTATGCTATGAGATATCTGACTTAACCATTTTGGAGTCCTCGATCAGTTATACTTGGGTTATTTTCCAGTCACCTTGATGGGACTGAAGTGTTTGCTTTGAACTTGATGATGTCATGTTGTGACATGTTTGACTTAGCATTTTGAGTCGTTGATTAGTATTATTGGGATTCTTTTCGGTTGCTCATTGAGAACCGATGGATATTGTGATTTATCTTTGATGCTTTCCAGTTGCTCACAGAGAACTAATGTGATTATTATGATTATCTTCTAATGCTTTCCAATCACTTGTATAGGACTGAGGTGATTTTATATGATTATTTGATTTGTGTTTTTATGAGCCTAGGGTAGGTTATCTACATGTAGTGTCAGGAAGTGGCTTGCAATGGGGGCTGGGGCCCCTAAGTGGCTCTAAGGATATCCCATTGTAAGTTGTTTAATAAGTGAAAACATTACACTAAATGGGGATTAAAATGAACTTAATAAGAGTCTTGTATGTTCTCGCCCATGCCTCAAGTGCTAGTACAAACTAGGATGGGAGTAGAGAGAATGCTTGGTTGCAACCTTGCATTCCATAGTATGCATTGTCAGTACGAGAGGATACTAGTGGCCACATAGGGATCACTAGGGACCCTAGAGTCTTTAGAGATTGCCAGGGTAACTCCAACATGATTCGTGTGATGACACTTGCCCGCTTACATAGTAGGTTTCCTACATGTCTTGTGTGCCTCTAGGTCTAGATGTTGATCTATTTTGGAACCTCTGATTTAGAATGCTTTTAGGATTTCCTAGACTTAGAGAGTATTTATGTTATGTGATTTGATATCCTATTTGGGACTTGATACTATCTCCTTAGCATGGTGGGAGTGGGCCATTTAGATTCCATGTGGTCAGGTGGTAGTGCTTTTTCACTCTTACTATTGAAATCTATTCGTAGTCACTATGGCTGGAGCTTCTTGGGATGCTTGTTTATCATTTTTACTGATGCATTTCCTTATATTGATGATTAGCATGTGATAGATGATGTTATTTACTTTGTAAGATTATCTTATGCTTTATTCTTGCATGTTAGATTTCTTTATACATATGTTGTAGCATGTTTTAGTAGTGACATCCCTATTATGATGGTATTGATGAACTAATCAGTGGCTTGAGATGTTACGTGTAGGGGATGGCTAGGGCCCTTGATGGTCTTATGATGCTATTGACTATTGGGAGGATCCACATAGTTAGTTGTGTTTTATGATGGATAGTTGTGTTTTATGATGGATGGATGTATCATGTATGGTAGATGATTTCATTTACTTTATTGTACTTTGTATCATGGATTTGAGGAAGATGATGTATTTCTATTTCTACATATGTATATTATTTTAAGCCTTTCATACCCTATGACGTGTACAGTGGATGATTGAGCATTCCAGATTTTATTTGTCAAAAGGCATTTAGAACAAATGTATATTATTTAAATGGACTTAGGACTTTATAATTATTCTTTCATATGAATGTGGTAGTTGTTAGAGTTAGTATTAGTTAAATTTATATGTGATTCAATATCTTGGGATCCTTAAGAAATGTAACCTATAATGTATGCTTTTAGTTGATTGTATGTTATTGCTTCTGCTATTATGTGTTTGTTGTGTATGTTATTCTTCTTGTTTTAAAAGAAAAAATGTTTAGCAAACTTAGTAAAACTTTAGGTTAATTCTTTTGGATCCCTCAACGAGGCATTACATTATATTTCTCTAATAGATCTGATAAGAAAAAGCACTAACAACCAGTCGATACTTGTATATCAAATTTGATCTCTTTTCCAAACCCTACTCGAATCGTAAACAATCGAATTATGAATCCCTAAAATTTACCAAACAAGGGTTTCCATAATAAAGAAAAATTTATCAATGAGGGTTTCAACCCAAATATATTCTGAAAACAATTCCATTCAAACATGAGGAAGACAAAGATTTCAAAGAAAGAAACTACTGTGCAAAACCCACCAGATCCTACCTAGATTTGATGTTAAACAAATAGATGTACGAAGCATGCAAGAAAATTCCCTTTCTTTCGAAAACCCTCTTCTCGAAAATTGGCTCCTTCAAATTTTTGTGTGGAGAAATGAGCTCTGATTACTTAATAAAGAGCTTTCTCCAATCAGGGCTTTGATTTTGCAATCACACGAAACCTTTTCTTAATTATTTTATTATATTTTAATTTCATGTGCAAGCTTTTTACATTTTAATTAAAATAATCTTTATTAAAATAATTCTTTCTCTCTTTTATTAAATTACAAGACATATTTAATAAAATATTTATTAATTTAACTAATAATATTATTTAGAGTTTATTATAAAAATGAAACTCCTAAATAAATATTTTTTTAATCAATAAATGACCAAAGCCTAGAATATTTATTATTTATTATTATTGTTTATAAATATTAATTGTTATTATGTGATAAGCTCGAGTATATTCGAACCCAAGACCTCCCATATGAGAGGCTCACAATTTACCATTGTGTTGTAGGCTCTTGCCTACTCCTAAATAAATTATTATTAAATAAATATAATTATACCAGAATTAGATCTTTAATTAAATCTTTTAAATTTAATTATTTTATTTGATTAATCAATTAATTAAATATAATTAAATATTGATTTTTCTTTATAAAATTTTCATTAAATTATCTTTTAATTTGATTTAATTATAATTGAAAATCACAACAGGTCCACAAAATTAAATACAAAAACCCATTATAAGGAACATAGAACTAGACCAAACTCAAGGTTCAAAATTATGAATTCTCGTCACTCGATGAATTCAGAAGGGTAAATAACTCAGATACTTGTCCTACTTTCTAGGACAATTGGCTTAGGGTTAGGATTTGAGCTCAAGAATTATCTCCCCTCTTTTACCATTGAGATATTGTGATAGGGCATGCTCATCTTGGCAATTCAAGGAAATCGATGCTCGGTGCCTATAATCTATATAAATTTGAGCATGTACATATACATATAAATCTAAACTAAACAAGCAATGGTGAGAAGTGGTGCATCGTGTAGATCTTGACTAGCAGGTGACTATGACTCCCTCCCTCAACCACATTAGAAACATCAAATGTAAAGCAACACATACAAGTACACCATACACATGCAAGTCCGGGGTAAGTAACCCTAAAAACTACATATAAAACATTCATCTATCTATCATCATAAAATAACTGAAATCACTATATGAACAGATGAAACATCATCATTAAAAGGATAAAAATAAACATTTGAAATAACCATGTATTAAGTAGCTCATCAAATATATCAACTAAGTATGAAATAACATCCAAAAAAATTGGGTAACCAAGTACCGCTAATCATAAAACTGGCCTAAAAGAGTTTAAAAACATAACATAAAAAGTAAACTAGAGGTAGGCATTACACAAGCATGTGCACATGCGTATGACAGAATCTTGCGAGACTTGAACTCCTAGATATAGGTCAACTGAGGGATTGTTCATTTGAGGGTTGGGTTGGGAACTTGCATTGCCTATAGGAACTCATCATGTGATGAGCATGGGTATGTAGGGTACACAGGTGGAGTGGCTTCTCTTGTGTACCCTAGCTCGAAAGTGGCTGACAAGGTAACATGAAGAAGTTATAACAAGTGATAATCAAAATTAATAAATGGGAAATAAATATAATAATAAGATAATAGAACACTTTAATGGTTAAGGTAAGGGTGTGTGCCTGAATGGTTAAGCTTAGGGTATGTGTCTGAATGATTAAACCAAGGACATGGTGTGTGGCCTCTTGATTGGAGTTGATATTACCACATGGATATAGCTTAGGCTTTCCAATGCCAAGTGACTTACTCCACTAGAATCCCTACATAGTTATCCTATAGTGGTTTTGACTAGTGGCCCAATGTACTCCAATTTTTCATGAGCATATAGATGTTGGTATCATATTCTACTTGGTGTGCGCTTGTCTTATGTGACTATGGTTAGGTCATTATCTCCATCAACCCATTGGGAGTAGAAGTCTAGGTACCATGTGGTTGGGAAGCATAGCTAGCTATACAACTACTAGGGACCGATTTACAAAGATGGTCTACTTCTAGTTTGAGGCCAGTGTTGGATATTCACTTGGTATCTTGGTGTATCTAGAGTATGTTCTCTTATGATTTATGCTTTACTTTGGATGCATTTGATATCATGTTTAGATGATGTTTAGTATGTTTCTTGATGCATTCTTTTATCATTATGGTGTATCTTATTGCTTAGATGATGTTTCTTACAACTACTTTGGATTAGTGATGTTATTGGTAGATTAGCATGTTGGATGCACTTTGTCTTATGATGTTAATTGATGGTTATTGGTAAGAAAGATTATATGCTCCATAGATTTTTTGGGACAGGGACATTTTAGGGGATGGGGATGTGTTTCTGGTATAAGGACAGGTCAAAGCCAAAATTTAGGGGATGTGACGTTAGGGGACAACGATTAAAATTACATGGGGTTTTCTTTATAGAGAGACAAAATTCAAGTATGCATATCATAACATTGATAAACCATTCACCATAGACATGTTGGAAGATCAATACATGGAAAATTATCAAATGACGAATACTAAATACCTCCATTATAACATATCACATACATACATAGTAAAATCGAAATGCCTAAAGTCTCCAAGGATTATGCATGAATTATAATGGAATAAAGAGAAGTGCAACTAAAATAGTAAGTAGTAATAGAAATAATAAATGCAATCTTTCCTCACTGTTGCTACTATTGTTGCTCTATTTTTTTTCCCTCTTAGCAAGTACATCATATCTTAAAATGAGTAGAAGAGTTAATGTTTTAGTTTTTTAATGGAGAAACATGGTTTGCACATTTTTATTATTTTTTTAAGACAACTATGAACCCACAAAAAAAGAAAAAATTAGTGTTTTTCCTTTACTCGACTAGATGGAAAAAAAGGGGAAGACTAGACGTTTTGGGGATGGCTAGGGAATGACAAAGCCATCCCCAATACTGCTAGCCATCCCCAAGTTTCCTGCATAATTCTTTTTTTTCCATTTTAGTGTTTTTTTTTGAATTTGGCAAAAAGGGGACAACTTTGGGGATGAAAAATCCATGCCCTCGTCCCGTTTCATCCTCGGGATGGGTATGTGCCTAAAAGCATAGGGAACACATCCCTGTGGAACACTAGAAATATCTCATGAGACAACTCAATGATCTTGTTGAAAAATTGAGATTCATGCTTGGGGGTATGGTTAAGATCCTTGAGACCTCATGATGTCATTATGGTAGGGAGGAAATGAGCATAGTTGCATTGAGTTGGTTATTTTACATGTGTGTTTTTCCTTTTCCACTGAGATATTGATTATGCTCATTTCATAGATTGATGTCATTCATTAGATGGATGTGTTTTGTTGCAATATGTACTTTAGCTTCATTCAAGTTTTTAGATCTACTTTTATCCTCTTGAATGATCATTCCTCAAATTACGTAGATCTGATACTCCCCGATGTGGAGGTTACATGTTTTTACACATTTCTTCTTGTTTTGTTGTTGTGTTGATTAGTTTTGTTGTATAGGAAGAGAAATCTCTCATGTGTGTATGTATTCTCTCAGGTAAGCATGTATTCTCTCTCATGATTATGTACTCCCTTACATGGAAAGGCAAAGTCTCACACATGTTTGATGGGGAAACTCATGTGGCTCATGGGGAATACTTGCACAAGAGTAAATCATGCCTCATGCGAGCATACAAGTTGTTTTCTTCCATGGAAAATAATGAGTGTTTGCACACACTTTAAGAAGATGTAAATTATAGTTTTGAATACCCTTTAGGGTCCCGCATCTTCCTTTATTAAAATAGATTAGCTATATGGTATATAAAATATATCATTTAAGTATAAGAATTCTTATACTTAAGATATACTTTATATATGCAACGATTCATTTGAGATGGGTTCCAACCCTCTACGAGTTAAGATAAAGATTCTAGAAAATTTTAGGGCTTCAGGATTTTAGACTTAGTCAAATTTCAATGCTTCAAGATTTTTGACTTGGTCAAATTTTAGTGCTTCAAGATTTCAGACTTAGTCAAATTTCAACACTTTAGGATTTCAAACTTAGCCAATTTCAAGGTTCAATATTTGCCTTTTGGCATGATGTTTAGTATATGAGTGGTTATAACCTTGAGCCCTCATCTTGTGCATGACCCTTAGAGGGTCACTGCTCTTAATTCTTGATTATGTTATGGTTAATTGGAAATGGAATTGTATGTTTAGCCATGCTAGGAACTTTTACTTTGGGCTTAAAAAGAACATCTCCATAGGAATTCTCATGGTTTATGTGATCTTTAGTTTATAAGCTATGGTTTAGTGCTTAGGGATCTTTGGAAGTGTTTGTAATACTTCTGCTTGTGTAAGTGAACATGCGAGTTTAGCCATATTCCCTATTTTAGTATCTTGATTATATATTTCATTCTTGCACTTGGTTACTTTATGTTATTGTTAAGTAACTTATCTTTAGAAAAAATAAAATTGATGAATGTTTTATCCTTGTGTTCCAAGGATCTTCGGGCAAGGCATTACAATAAAGAACACAAACATATAATAGAAGACACAAAGATTTAGCATGGTTCACCCAATCTTGGGCTATGTCCACCAAACAAAGAGTCCAATATTATTATCCCATAATTTAACATGATTACAATATGTAATCCCTTGAAACTCAATACCACTACAAGAAGCTACTTGACTCATCATATGAAAATCCCTAGCCCTAAGCCATTTTATACAAGACTTGTGTAAAATTAGGGTTAGAATATTTCATCTAATAGAAAAAATAAAATCATTTTATGGCCTTGCAAGATGTTTTCCCTCAACCTCGCCTTATATCATGACAAGGAGTGTACCCAGAGACTTGCCCCAAGATCTTGCAAGCTTTACTATCTATTAATCTTGCAAGGGGTATTACCACTTGAATGCTTCATGGGATTTCTTCCCCCAAACCCTCATATAAAAAAGCTATGGGGAAGTTGTGCCAATGAAAGTGGGAAAAAATTAACCTTTAAGTCTTATTAAGCTCTATAAAACAAAAATAGGCTTCCTATGGAACTATACAAAGTCAATAGTGATTGGGTTTGAAAGGAGCTCTTGTGGGTGTATGAGGAGAAAATACCTCTAGCTTCACCACTCAATTAAATGGAAAAGACCATTCTCTTGCCAAATTTTAACACATAATTGAAACCTAAGGAGTGGGGGTTTATGTGGCATAACATAAGTTGTAAGCGAAACGTTGACATACATACCTATTAGATATTATGATGTTGAATGGAAAAGCACCTAAGCTCCTCAACTTCCATGGTATTGTGATAGCCTTGAACATTATTCTTTCCACCCAAAGTGGAAATCACCCCTAGTCCTAGTGACATTATTGTTATCATTGCCACAATTAAAAGTTCTTTCCTAATCTAATTGTCCTAAAACTTCATATTGTGCTTCTCTTTTGACCTTCACTCTCACCTATTTATTGAAAGTGTAGTGAAAATATCCAAACATAGTGAGCCATGTTTCATGAAGAAATAAAAAATGAGATTCAAATTGGGATAAGGCAGAGTCTAGGAACAATGCAACTTGTTCTAACTTCAATGATTATGACACAAATAGAGGATGTTTCACACAATAATAGAAAATATGACATCGAGAGTAAATGAATTAAAAGAGAAGATAACATGAACACAATTGAGATTTTTTGATTCTAAAAATCTATGGGACCTCTGATAAAGAATGACTTGAAGGGTCCAACTCAACTTGGGGTCAAGGATGACCTAGGTTAAAGTCAATCTACTCTATTAAAAAAACCTAAAATTTGAGAGTTTGGCATAAACCTAAAATCATTGTTCGAAAATTCAAAATTTTTGCTCCAAAAATCTATAATATACTACTGTACACATAAAAAAGAAAAAAATTACTAGGGTTGGGGAGGTGGTTTCCTTGGTAAAGTCCCCATTTAGGAATTAACCTTGAAATTTGAAAGCATGTTAAATTAAGAGAAATATAAATGCTCACATTACTCACCAAATCTTTATGGATAGATTCAGATTCATTATCGATAGATATTGCATGTATGTAGATGTATGAATGATATAGATTGATAATTTAGGACATCTTCACAAAGTAAATAGATCTACAAGTGCCAAATCATAAATCAATGAATGTAACTATGCGATTTAATGCTTGTAAAATTTTGATGAATGTAGATTTCCTTCCTTGATGGTCAATTTCACTATCTACTATGAAGAAAGAAGCTAGATCTTGAGAAGGATATGCATTATTGATGACATGAAATGAGGACCTTCAATGAATCCTTTCATGCTAGACTTGAACTCCTTGAATGCACCTTGAAAGTTTGCTTGAAAATGATTGCTCAAATGAAAGGATGAATCTCATTCTTAAGTTATTAGCATGGGTGGACTTTGCGCATATAAATAATGTGTAGTGCCTACCCTAATTTGCATTTCGTTATGATGGATTTTCATATTTTACCTTGTGAGTCCTTGGTGTATTTTCTATTAATTAAGTCTAATTAAATTATTTAATTAATGATTTAATTAAATGAAAAATTAATATGATATTTTATTATTTCATTTGATTGGGAAATTAATTAAATAAAAGAATTTAATTTGGAAATGAAAGTTATAAGTTTAAAGTTGGAACGTGGTAATATTGATTTAACCTAATAATAATATATTTAGAGTCATTTTTAATAAATGCTAAATAATAATATTATTTAAGTTAATAAATATTTATTCACCTAGGAGTATGTGTACCTCTTCTATGCACGTGTTGTCTACAACACATGAGTTAGCGTACTAATTAAGCACATGGTGTCGACAACCTTATCATCCTTATCCATTTATCTAGAAGGTTGGATAAGACTCGTGCTTAGTTGTCAATACCTATCTCTTGGTTGCTTCTAGAGGATTCTAGGTGCCTCCTGAGGGGACTTTATCTTTAGGTACTTCAAGTCACTTGGGGAGAGTTTGATTTTGGGTGAAAACATTGGAGAAGGAAGGGACTGTCCTCTACAAATTTGAAGGAGTAGTGAATTGCATCTAAGTCTAGGTAGGCACTCGTGATCAATTTGCATATTGTATTACACATTTCCTCTTCTTGTTCTTCGTATATGCTAAATGATTGTTGGATAGTTTTATTAATGTTGTGACTACTCTTATCAAAATGACTTTGAATACTGCCACAAATATTGCATAGTCATAAATTGTTCATACTTAACTTTGTCTTGTTCTATCATCGTCTGAATCCTTATTGCACCATGTTAATGACTTGAAAATAATTTTTTAATCTCTATCAACACATGTAGCCTTGGTAGTTGTGGAACTATATTCAATCGCTTCCTTGCTATGGGATAGGATTCAATATAGTTGCATGTATTTAATTTCTAATGTGGTCCCTGCCATTATTCATGAAGCCACTAGTATATATAATCCTGTCCTTGAAAGTATTATTGCAATTTTATCTAAACATCTTAAATATATTTCCTTTTATGTTTGATGTGTATGTTTATGACTGAAAATGAGTGTTAATGAACAAACTTTACACAAAGTCTAATAGCTAAAAGCATATCTCAGTCACAAAAGTCAAAGAAAAGAAGTAGAGTAGTAAGGAATTTGTTTTGAATAGGAGCTTCTTTGTTATGGATTCTTTGGTAACTAAAATCCATATGTTGTTTGCTCTCTGTTGTTGAGGTCTTGCAATTTCTTTTTGAAAAGCGATGAGCTCAAGCCTTGCACAACCATTTGAATCAAGCCCGTCGTGAAGTTGGCACTACAAAAAAAGAAGAAGAAGAAGTCATGTTACAAACTATGACAAACACATTATTAAAAAAAAGATAACTAATGAGCTATAGTAATTCTTAATATAGAAACATATTTAATAGCTGGGTCTTCTACAAAGACTTGATTTTTGGTTGATAAGATACCTGATAGGCATACATCTAATTTCCATGGTCAGTTTCAATATTCTTCATTGCCGATTTTACTTATATTTTGAATTTAGATTATGAAGAATCTTTCTAATGATAGAGCATTTATCTAAATTAGTAGTTCTAATCAGCCAGAGGTCTGATGGCTTCAAAAGCTTCTAGTTTATTGTCATTATTTCACTTCCCTATACTGTGAGGCAGTAAAAAGAAGTATAACTTGCACAATTTCGTTACCTCTGTAGAATTTTTATGAGTACAAACATCTATCATAGATTTATTGATTAAATTATGATTTTTTTCGATATTTACATGTGCTCAAAGGCCATTTCAGATAATATGTGGTGTGTGAGAACAACTGATCATTTCTTTGCGAAAACGGCTTCAAAAACTTTTGTAATTGATTTCCATTTGCCACAGAACTATAAAAGTAGTTTGAAGGCAACTACTACTTGTATTGCCATCCTTCTTTTTCTCCACTATTTGGATAGACCACTACCACTTAATTGGTTTCTTGTCAGATGATTTAATAGAATCCTCCATTAATTTTGGTGGATAACAATTTATACCAACTGCAACAACCTTTTTACTTCTTTTGACTACACCAATACATTTTTGAATCGTCTCACCTGAGGATGCGTACATACTATCAATAGAATTAAAACATAACCAAGCTGGGCTATGAATGTCTTCTTCCTTCAACATCTCAATGCAAAAACTCAATTGTGTGAAAATAAGATAGCACTAACCTAATATGGAAGACATGATGACATTCCTCCCAATGAACTACCTCATGTCTGCTATGACATTCTTGGCAATCTAGACTGGCTCAACTACTGACTCGGATACAGACTTAGTCCTTGCAGAGCTGCCCCTTGCAAACCCTAAACTCCAAGCGTCTGTAGGATAACTCTCCCAATTCCTCCATGTTGAGATCCGTGGGGGCTCCAGACTTGAATGCATTCCATAGGACCCGACTAGGCCCAATGAAGTTTGCTTCGAAGGCAAAAAGGCTTGTGGAAGCGATGTAGAGTCTATTGATTTACATGCGACCATTTTTCCATGCCATTGCAATTTCCTTCCATTATCTTCGAGCAAAGGCAACAATATCAAGTTCATCGATTAACACAATACAAGATGTTATTGCTCTTTTAGGCAATGATTCAATTCACATGGCCATTTATTAAACCATGCTGTGTGTTATAAGTTTTGTTTATTTTGTTAATGAGATTTTTTTAAACCGTTATTAAAGTTATCTTTTAGATTGCTTAATATTATTGTAATAAAGTTTAAGTTATATTTAATTTAGTTTATATAAAATTTATATTATTTAAAGTTAATTTTATGTTATTTAATGTATATTAGATATTATTTAATATATATCAATTTTTAAAAAAAATTAATTTATAAAATGGCAACAGATAATTTTGGATAATTATAATAGTTGTTTAGTAATGACTTAAATTATAATAAACAACTATTATAATGATTAAAATGAAGAGACTTAAATTTTAATAATATTTAATTAGGTTTTAATTAAGTATTATTAAAATGACTACAAGTCATAGACTGTGAATTATGTAATTATTAATTAATTTAATTAGATGTGATTTATTTAAGATTAATTAATAATAATAAAATGTTCAATTAAGTTCTAAGCTTATTTAAATTATAAGCTTCTTATTCCATGGTCAATAAGTATTATTTTAAACAATTATTTTTGATTATTTTGAGGAAATTGACTTGAAAGTGAATAGAGGTAACTTTGTGAATATTTGGAAACAAGAATGGGTTAATTACAAGGGCTAGCTATAAGATTACTTACTCGAAACATATACTAAAACCAAAATGAAAACCCTTATGTTTAACCCAATCATGTGAAACGAAAACTGAAGCCTCATGTGTAACTTAACCATGTGATTTCATAAGCAAACCAAAACATGTGTTTGTACCTTGCTTCTCTGTGCTAACTGCCTTTTGGAGTCTTTCATTAGTATTATTTTGAGATACTTATTGATTGCTTATTGAGAACTGGTGGATATTGTGGATTATCATTTAATGCTTTTCAGTTGCTCATAAAGAATTGTTGTGGATAGTGTAGATTATCTTTGATGCTTTCCATTCATTTGTTTATGACTAAGGTGATTTATATGATTCTTGATTTGTGATTTCATAAGCATACACCAGAGAATTTGTGAGATACCTTTTAAACTATTATGTGGCTGGATGTCATGATATGTCTTATGATTCAATTGGAAATTATATTTATGAGGTTTACTTTGTGGAGCATTTATGTTTACTTGGGTGGAAGTACTAGCTTGTTTTTAGGTTGCTTGTTAAGGAACCGAGTTTGATTATTGTGAATGTTGTGGTATGGGACACAATTGTGTTTTATGTTCTTAAAAGAGGTTGTCTAGATACATGTCTTTGGGACTGGCTTGCAGTAGGGGTCCAGGGCCCAAAGTGGTCAGTACCAGGGTAACCTATTGCAAGTTATGTAATAAGTGATAATCTGGTAATTAATAATTTTGGGGAAACACATTAAAAAGATAAGATAGAGATATTTGACCTGCCATACCTTGAGTGCTTGTTTAGACCGAGGATGGGAATGGGATGATTGCCTTGTCTTCTTGAGAGGGCTTTCTAGTTCCACATGTGCCACGTTGAGGGTTCGAGGTTCAAAGTAACTAGTCTAGGGTAACTCAATGCTTGAGGGTTCGAGGTCTATTGAGAGACCAATCTAGCGTAACTCAAGCAACACACTCCCTAGAATGTAGCCTAAGTTTCCTCTGTAGAGTTTGTGTGTACCTCTGGTGGTGTACTTATTGTTGGATGTACTTATTGTGGTTATTTACTTTCATTGATGATGATTGGCAATTTTTAGTTGATGTACTCTTGACATGTGGATTTTGACTTTAGCCTATCTCCTTCGGCACATTCTTTGTTGGCTTTTACCTTCCTTCTATTCTTGGATCATTATGATGGACGTTACATCTTATGTTGGATGTTATTTGCTAACATGATTCTTTATATTGATGATTAACATGTGATAGATGATGCCATTTACTTATAGAATCATCTTATGCTTTATTTTGCATGATTAGATTTCTTATGTATATGTTGTAGCATGTTAGATTTGTTTCTACATATGATGTGGTATGTTTTAGGAGTGACATTCCTACTATGATAATACTAATGATCTTTTCGGTGACTTGGGATATTATGCGCAGAGGGATGGCTAGGGCCCACGATGGTCTAATGATGCTATTGATGGTAGGGAGGAACCACACACTTAGATTAATTGTGTTTTATAATGGATGGTTATCTTTTACGATGATTGTTATATCCTTATTGATTGATGGATGTATCATGTATGTTATTAGTTTCATTTACTTTATTGTACTTGTATCATAAATTCAATGAGGATGATGCATCTTTATTTTTACATATGTATATTCTTTTAAGCTTTTCATACCCTATGACATGTACAATGGATGATTGAGCATTCTGAATCTCATTTGCCAAGAGGCATTTAGAACAAATGAATATTATGGACTTTGGACTTTCTATAGTTCATATGGATGTGGTGGCTGTTAGACTTAGTTGTGTAACTCAACATCATGGGATCCTTAAGGAATGTACCTATTATGTATACTTATAGTTGATTGTATGTCATTGCTTCCACTACTATGTGTTTGATGTGTATGATGTTATCTTTCTTGTTTCAAAAAAAAATTAAATTTTTTTGGCAAACTTAATAAAACTTTAGGTTAATTCTTTTGGATCCCTTGGTGGGGCGTTACATAATGGATCAAAAAATTTCCTATAGAAGGGATGATCAAATGAAGTGACCAAGCCTCCTTTTATAGTGATTTTGGGATCAAAATCATAGGGGTCAATCACACTAGGCTGGAAACAAAATTTAAAACCTCAAAATGGGCCTGAGATCATGCGGTAGACCTAAACCTTGGCCTCAATCCAAGAGATATTTTGCATTGGGAATGATGTAGGAGCATCTTTGGTCAATAAGCAATAATGCATCACCCAAAACCATTTCTTATTTTCTATATCAGTTTGTTATTCACAAAGTAGCTATTGCTACCTTGAGTTTTGTGTTGTGTGCAGTTAGCATCTCTTTGAGGATCTATTTTTGGTCATTATCCTAAGAGTGTAATAGTTGATGTGTCATACCCTTTGAGTTTTCTATCATTATTTCTGGTCTATGTTCCTGTTGTTTTTCATCATGCAAGGTGTGTTATTTTATTTGGCATGATTTCCTATGATGACACAATATCTTGCATAGTTGGGAGCCACCTCCTAGACTATGTTTCAACCTACCTTCAAGAGTGCATGAAGAATTGATGCCCATTACTTGGGTTATGGCTTACACCTCCAAGGTCAATTTGTGGTCTAGTTGGCTATATAACAACTTGTATTTGATGTAGGAAAGAAGAATCAACTAGGTAGTTAGAGTAGGAAGGAACATAAAGACTATACGCTTGGACTTTGATGTTATAATTCCTTGTATAAGGATACAACCCACGAGGCCTCATAGTCAGGCATATTGGGTGATGTTATCATGTGTAAACAATCAATAAATCTATAAGTTCTATGGTCTCTTTGCTATAGTTATATGTAATCTTCTATGTGTGATTCTTGGCAAGGTGTTAGAAGGTTTAAGTTGAGTTTATTGCTTATTCCTCCTACCATCCTTGCATCAGATGGTATTAGAGCTAAGTTCTTTCATGTGAGTTAGATTGTGGAGAAATTTAATTGGATTGGTTTTAGGGTGGTAAATATGAAATCTGACCTATAAATTGCAAAAGGTTACGATCTTGTAGGAACTATTGTGGAGACTGTTTGAGGTAGAGGAAATGAAGACAATGCTATAATGGAAATTTTAAGATAGATTGCAACGAGACTTGAAGATTTTGAGATAACTTAGAGAAGAGGTGTACATCTTGAAGATGTTAGTGATGAAGAAGAAGCAACACCTAATCCTAACCCCGAACTTGAAGTGGAACAAGATGAGGAAATGCTTCTTAGAGTTTTTTGTAGGGCCAATTCTAAACCTATTTTTGAAGTTTCTTGCTATAATGGAAGACTAGAGACTAATGTTATATTGGGTTGGATCTATGAGATGCATAAATACTTTGAATATGAAAGAACTCCTGACAACAAGAAGGCAAAGATAACACTCACAGAGTTGAAGGGTCATGCTTCAATTTGGTTTGATCACTTGCAAATTGAAAGACATAAAAGAGGAAAAGAGAAGATCAAGACATGGGCAAAGATGATTGGAAAAATGAAGAAGTTCCTTCTCATAGATTACCAAGTTAACCTATTAAGAAGAATGCAAAATCTAAGAGAAAAGGACATGAGTGTGAAGGAATATACTAAGAAATTCTACAAATTAGATATTAATTTTGGACATATGGATGATGAGATTGAAAAGGTAGCTAGATACCTAAATAGTTTGAGGAAATATATTCAACATGAAATTAGTTTGGTTAAGATGGATAGTGTGGAAGAATCATAGTAGTACACCTTGAAAGATGAAGAAAGGTTGGTGAAGAGACATGATCAAAGACAAAGAGGAAGAGGTGGCAGATTTCAAAGAAGTAGGGGTAGAACCATGAAGAAAATAACAGATCTGACAACACAATGCAAGATAAAGGAAAACTAGAATGGAAAGAAGAACCTGATAGAAAGAGATGTGGATAGTACACTAGAGGAAGTTATATCAATTATCCTAGGAATAGTAATCATGGTCATAAAAGAGAAATAGATCTTGGTTTAAGGGCACTTATTTCAAGTGTGGAGAAGAAAGACATAGAACCTTTGAATGTAGTAGCTCTAGTAAGAAGATTGTAGGTAGTAGAAATACTTTGGAATGTGAAGAAGTTATTGAAACACATAATGAACCTAAGCATGGTGAGAACTTGATGATAAGAAGTGTTTTGTGGAATGAGAAGATTGATAAAGAATCTATTTTGAGAAGAAGTTTGTTTAAGACTAAGTGTAAGATTTCTGGAAAATGTTACTGTAATCACCTAAAAATGGTCATCTAGACTATTAGCCCCTTTTTCAACATTTTGGCTAAATTAATTTAATCATTTACCTAGACCAAATTGCTAATAATCAATTTATTTGATTATAACCTATAGTTTGACTATGCTATCCTAAGTTCATTATTTGATTAAAAGAACATGTCCCCTTTTAATTAAATAAAAGACCCCATTCTTCTAACCAACTTAAAGTGCACACATAAAGTCCTTTTTCTATTTTGCAATTAAAAGAAAAGGCTTTGTGACTTTTGTCTTATATGACAAGTCAACTTATATTCTATTGGTTGATTTGTGTGTGCACATGGATCACTCCTATTTTCGAATTCCACCGTTGATCATCCACCATCTTCATCTTGATCTCCACCATCCATACATCTTTAAAAGGGAGAGAGCTTTCCCCCTCAATCAAATCCATCATTTGAATATTGTTATGCTGCAGGTTTTCTAACAGGTTTCTTTGGAGCTTTGTGGAGAACTTCTCTTTCTTGTCTACATTCTCTCATCCATGGCATTCTAGCTTAGCTTAGCTTTCATTTTTACATGTAGCTTAAATCATATAGTCTAATTGTTAGATTGCAACACTCTCATAAATATTTTATCATAGCTCCACTTTGCATCTCATTCTAGCTTAATTTTCATTTGCATTGCATCCTTGAGGAACTCCTTGGGACATTTGCATTCTTGCATCTTGTCTTTGGAACCTCCCATTGCATGGTTTACTAGCAAGAAGAGTATCTCTAAGGCTCATCTGAGAGCTCTTGAACTTGAAATACACTCTCTTGCACTCCGTGGATAGGGAGCTCTAAGCCGGCATCCAAGCATTCCGAACTCATGGAATCGTTTGGATAGAAGGGTTTAGAGTGGGACACTTTTGAGTGTACATTTTTGGCGCCCACCGTGGGGCTTGAATCAAGTTTTTAGCTCCATTTGCTTTCATTTTTTATCTCTAGTTTTTTACAGCAGCATATTGGATCTAATTAAGTGCTCTTGTAGAATTATCACTTTGATTTTAAAGCCAACCCATAAGTAGATTGGTTTGAAGGCCAAAAATCTAGTTGGTTTAAAGATTTAATCATATCTTTTAAACCACTTGGATTTTGGTTTTAATTTTTTTTTTTCAGGTTTGGTATGTACTCAAAATGTCTCAGTCGAATTTTCAAAGAATTTTGACGTGATTTGCGAGAGTTATGATTTTTTCTTTGTTTTTCATAAAAAGCAATTTTTGATTGCAAATCATCACATTTTTCAGAAAAACTTACATTTTCAGAAAGCTTTTTTAATTCTAATGGTGGTTCTTTCTTTGTGTTTTGAATTTTGAGGTCGTATTAAGGATAAAAAACTTGATTTTATAAATTTGTCCTATTTTGACAAAATCGATCTCTAGAGCGCAAATGAAGAGATTTTTTAAAATTTCTTACATTTTTGGAAAGCTCTCTAATTTTTAATAGAGATCTTTTTTTTTCATTTTTATTTTTGGATACGAAATCATAGCAAACAAGTCCAATCTTGTTGACTAGGTCAAAATCAAAGAGTAAAAATGAGAGCATTTGTGATTAATTTGCACTTTCTTTGCATGCACTTGGTTGGAAGATAAATTAGATTTTTGAGGCAACTAACCATTTTTTATTGCAGTATTTTAATATTATTTCACACTAACTTGTAGTGCTAACAAGTTGTGATTGCAGGTTGCCATCCTTGTAAAAAATCGAAACATTGCATAAAAAGAACGCATGTCAAAGCTTCAAATGCACAAGGGTTACTAACTATTGTTTGCAGGGCTGCCCAATGCATAAAAACCCAATTTTGCTTGTTCTTCACTTTTACATGTGCGGCATATAATAGTTGTTTATTTCTAAGCACATTAAAACTTACAATTGAGATCTTTTGGTGATAGGAGAGTATGCTCTTCAACCTTATGGTGAATCAGAAATCTTGACTTACCATTTGGTTTCAAGAGTAAGAGGCAACTAAATCTTCCTAGTGTGTTTGGGAGAAAACGATTGGAATAGGAGAGTATGCTCTTCACCCTTGTGGCGAATCAGAAATCTTGACTTCCGAAAGTTGATCCACTCTTTGTGTAGTTAGAATCCTTTAGAGGGCCTGCTCTCGGACAACCTGAGAGGAACGACCCAAGTGGGGACAAGCCGATTACCTGACTCTTCCAACCCACTATAAACTCAAGGCTATCAAGGACACAAAAACTTGGTAGACATAGTGTTTATCTTTGCCTAGTGTGACCACTTATGAGATTTTGACCATAGGGAGATCACTAGGCAAGAATGCTTAAGGTACTCTTGTGATCGCGAGATCGGTTACTCATCGCAAGGTGAGGTGTCTCTTAATTGGGAGCAAGAGGAACACTATCAATGGAAGCCCTATCTAAACACCCTAAGTTAGTAACTACCCTTTTTAGCCACTCAACTTCTTGGTACAAGGATTGATCCTAGTGGACTACCCGGATCACCCCAAGATTTACACTCACCATATGTGTTCCCTTGGTTATGCTTATGGCATTTCCATGACAAAGCCAATATCTCTTGTGGGCAACCACTTGGTGTGAGGTGAAGGAGCATCAAGCGTGAGCCATGTTGTTGAGTAATGAACCATGTCCTTTAGGTAGATATTGCTTGATGTGTTCTCGAATGTGGTATACTTGTGAAAATCTTTTGAACATACACATGATGATAATTCTAGGGATTTCTTTTGTGACCTCACATATGCTTGTATCATGCAAGGTTGCTTTGTCCCTTGCTTGATTGTTTGAAGACTACTCTATGTGTCACTATCTTGCTTGGAAAGAATTTTTTTTTGAACATAAAACTTGCTATGCTATCAACTATTGTCAAACTTTGTCAACCAAGTCAAAACATCAAGTGCAAACATTTTTCTTGTGTTTCTTGCTAAGGGGAGTCTCATCATTTGACTTTGATTTGCTATGTCTCTAGTTTTTGAACATGCTTAAAGTGACTCTTTGGTCTTAGCGCTCTTGGTCTTTCTATCTTCATGGTCTATGTCCACTTGCTAGTTATCTTTTTGCTGAAATGGTTGCCTTGATTTCTTGACTACACTCTTGGGTTGGAGAGTTGTTCACTTGTCACCCCGTTTGCTCTATCTATTTGGCTATTTGGGCATCTTGCCTAGCTATTGACTTGAGTCATTCATGTCGTAAGTTTCTTGGACATATTGTTTGACAAGTCGCTTTAATCTCTCTCTACTATCTTGGCAAGCGAACACTCTACCTCCTATAGTTTCAACATCAAGTTATCTTCTAGACTATTTTATGCTTGGCTTTGCATCTAAAATTATGGGATCTAAACCTTGTGCTACCAAACTTCAACCGAATCTAGATGATCATGATATCCTCCATGTCACTAAAGAGTTTCAAGATCTATATGCACAATACAAAGAACTAGAAGAGACAAATGATCTTTCTTACCTTCATCTCTCTAAGCGCATGACAAAAATGAAGTCTAAACTTGAGAAAAGGTTAGAGGAGAAGATTGCATCATTACATGAATCTTCCTTAAGGTCTTTACATGCATGTGAGTCAGCTTCTTTGAGGTCATCCTCTTCTTCTAGGTCTACATGCTCTACTTCAAGACATCAAATGTCTTCATCTTCTAGATCTAAAGACCTCTTTAGAGGACAAGCAAGTGATACGTACTTTGAGCCTATTCCAAAATTTCATGATGGACCTATCTTTGACCAAGATAATGATGAAGACATGAATGCATTCTATTCACTTGAGAAACAACAAGAAGATCCTAGACATACTTCTCATAGAACTTTTGCTCCCTTGGAAGATTCTTATGATGACACTTTGCAAAAACTTCTTGGCAATAAGATCATCATGTTACCTAAGTCTAGCTCATATGGAAACCCATTCTTGGATATCTATTGCGCTTATCATCAACATAATGAGCATAGTACTTCAGATTGCATTGAACTAAAACATAAAATCCAAGATCTTATTGATGCCTCTAATGATTCATGCAATGAGGATACTTTTCTTGAGCAAGATTACATTAATGAACCTATGTCTAGCAACAGCTCTATTATATCTTCCACTTCTTCCAACACTCATGCATCTCCCAACACTTCAAATCTTTCCAACATGCCTCCATCAAATAAAGAACCTAATGCTTTCCACATTGACTACGTGTATCCTCAAGGGCTACCTCTAAAAGAAACTCAAGCTAACCTTCACTTGGCTGCAAACCTTTTCCATGCTACTAATCCTAAACATCCTCAACCTTCATGCACTATTATGCCTAATCCAAGCACTACTCCATTCACTCTTCATTCTCCCTTGTCCTTAGAAGTGGCTCCATGTCAAGAGGACTCTCAAAAAGAAAAAGCTATAAATGTCAAGAAAGATCAAGATCAAGCACCCTTTCATCTCTTTCAAAATTTCACTCCTCCATATCCTATGTCTTTTCCATCCCCCAAGTATGATGAAGATACCACTTCCATTATCTCCCTTGAGCTTACTGAAAATTATGAGAAAAGTTCTCTTGATATGCTATCCAAGGCTACTTGTCAAGATCAAAGCATCCCCTCATGTTCTACTTCTCCATATCCACTTCAAAATTGTGCTCAAGCTTCAAGTGCTTGTATTAAAAATGTTGTTCCTATCAAAGGTACTCATGAGTCTATTGATGAATTTAACCATGTTGCTCACTCTAAATATGTTGATATCCCTTCCCACTATCCCTTTGCATCTTCTAAATCTATCCTTGGTCCTTATCCATCTAAGCTAAAGCATTCAAACCTTCCATCCATTTTGGGGCCTTATGTTCCTCCATCTCCTACATTCACTCCTAGCTCATTCCCTAGCTCTCCCGTCATACCTCAAGATCAACAAAGACACTCATCTTTGATGACTTTTCACCCATCTATACATCTAAACCAGTCATATCATCCTTATTCATCCAAAAATCCCAATTCCTTTGGAAGTGAGAATAAACATAAGAATCCATTGAAAAATGAAGATCACTATGTCCCATCTAATCGACATGTGAATGCTAAGAAGGAAAATGCACAAAAGAGACCACAAAGGTCCACTATTAAAAAAGCTAAATCAAAGAAAATATGGGTTCCTAAACCCATTCTTGAAGAAATGTGTTTTGAAGTATCCAAAGGAAAATCTAAAGCTATATGGATTCCCAAGTCTCTTTTAAAAGACTTGAATATTGAAAATATTTCAAAGTTGACATTCAAGCTTCCAAAGGCTTCCATTCCATCTTCTTCCAAAAATATTTCTAAAAATATTCCAAAGCCTTCCACTCCACTTTTTTCCAAATCTCTTCTACCTTCTCATACATCTAAATCTCAAGCTATTTCATCCATGATTCCTCCATTGTTCCAATACCCTTCAAGTTGTGTGTCAATGTTGATCTTGTCCAATATTTTAGCTACCCACATGAAATCCTCTAAAGCTTATACCTCCTTTCTATACATGAACTCTTATCCTCCATATATTCTTCCTACTACCATTTCCCTTTCATCACCCTATCAACATCTTTGAGCATACCTTTCTATGGTCTTGGCTTATCATGACTTATCTTTTCTATAGGAGCATTATCTACATTCAAATAGCTTCAGCTCTTTCTAAAAATTCAAAAAAAAAATGAAGAAAAAATAGAAAAAATGAAAAAAATGAAAATGTGCCTTAGTGAAAACCACATCTTGTGGCACCTTGGTAGCAAAAGTAAAGAGAAATAAATTTATCGTATGGTGAAAACTACTTCTTGTGGTGCCTTGGATAAGTACCATGATGAAAACCTGGCAAACATGCGTCATGCATAATTCTTCCATCATCCATCTATCCCCTCTTCTCTCTTTGATCTTGACAATGTTGAGCTATCTTTGCATATTGGCTATCTTATCCACTAGATTTTCTATTGTGCTCTCCCATTCACTCATAGCCTCTATCTTGAGCTTTATTCTTATTGCTCTATCCCATTGCTATACTATCTAGTTGACCCCTTGATCTTGATCATAATAAATGAAACATGGTTCTCATAGGTCTCTTGACATGTCTACTCTTTTGGACTACATGCTTCATGCTATCTCACTTGTTGGCTTCACTGCTTATCCTACATGCTATCTTGCTCATTTCTTCCATTGCTTATCGAAAACATGCTTCATATGACTATTTCACCTCTTTCCCTAGCTTGGGTACTCTTGAGGAGTGTGTCCTTGAGGATCACTTTCACTTGCTTCACATTCCTTTCTTATGCATCTTTGCTTGTCCATCGGCTTGTTTCTCCATCGTGTCCTACACCTGCTAGACATTGGGAGAAAATGATGTGATCTTGCTTGAGAACTAGTAATCTCTAAATTATTCTAAAAAATCCAAAAAATCATATATGATGCTGAAAAAATCCTAAAAACTAGAAAATGTCCTGAAAAAAAGATCTTCTTAGTGAAAACCTAGCAATAGGCACTTTGATGTATCACCAAAAAAATTGAAAAAAGTCCTGAGAAAATTTGTCAAGTGGTGAAAACCTGAAAACAATCACTACTTGAAACCCTTGCACCTATGTCTATCAGTTTCAATCACCTACTTTGCTACACATTTCCTAGCTTGGAATTGTTTATTGTCCTCATCTTGGGGGCATAGCTACTTAGCCTATTGAGGTATTCTTGTGCATTAGGGTTCCTTTGACAACTCACAAAATAGTGTTTCTCAACACTACCCCCACCCACTTTGACATCAAGTGTTTTTCAACACTTTATAGATAGTTTACCTACGATCTCTGATGTCGCGATATTTCTCACTATCAGAATCAAGTCTGGAAGAAATGGCCAAGTGCCTTACACACACGCACTTTAACACTTAAACGACTGAGCTATGCTGACATTTATCTACTTTGTGTGCTGTCTATGATGATTTCTTTGCCATGTGTTCCCTCCCTAATAGTCTTTCGAGGATGTCATTGACTAGAAGACTGGGGGCATGGGGCATGTCTTCTTGATTTCTGCTTGTGGGTATACTTTGTTTGTCTATAGTGTTGTAAGCATTTATGTTGGTCCTATTCAACACGTTGACTTACAAATGTATCATCCTTGACTGTTTTGCAAGATTGCACTCAGGGTTTATCATGGCGCTCATGCCTTGATACAGGTGTAATCTTGTTAAATTAAACTTAGGGAATCTAATCACGTAGTTATCTTGACTTACATGTCTCTGATGCTTAGATTGGATTTCCACATACCTATCTAATATCGATCATATTCATATCCTCATAGTTATACTAGTGATGGTTGTATGATCTCATGATGTCCCTAATAAATGCTCAATGATGAAATTAAGAGTCTAAATGTTATGCGCTTCTTGCTGGTAAACCACTGTGCATATTAGCTTGCATTTTAGGTTCATTTTCTAGCTTAGTCTTACATTCTTGCATATGGGGAGAGCTCTCTCTTCATCTTTTTGTGGACGTATCAGCTAACTCCTTTCATAGATTTCTTTACTTTCTTCTTGTTCATGTCTTTTCACCTTCTTAATCTTTCACTTCATCTCTTTTCTATCTTATCATCACATTATATAAAGTTTTGACCTCTTAAATAATTTCAACGTCCTAGATTCATTTTCGGGATCGAAATCCAAATTTGAGTTCATCTTGATGGTCAAAATCACATTTTAAAATTTTACTTTCTTCTGAGCAGTTAGCTGACCTTTGAAGGTCTAATCTCTGAATCATCACTGGGGCATCTTCATTTCTTCATGTCTTCATCATTTCCATACTTCATATCTACTTCAATTCACTATTTCATGTCTAAAATCACCTTTCTACTCATTTCGACCTTACTTTTATGCTATATCCTTCAAGGTCAACTCTACTCAAACTGGGGCATTTTATCAATTTTTTTTATACTCATTCTTGGGTTCTAATCATCTATCTGTCATCTTTGACATTGATATATTCTAATTTTCTCATGTCTAGCTAGTTTTTGCATCCCCTTACCTCATTTCAATTTCAATCCCGAGGGGGCAGAAATACTCTTTCATTGATTACTACAGCTATCTACTTCTTTGGAGCATTTGTTTGATCTTTTCACTTGCTCTTCATCTATCTACTTTGCTAAGTGTTAGCATTCTTCTTGAATTCTAACATTGTTCTCTTCTTAGTGTTCAGTACTACCACTATCAAGCTGTGCATTCAGGACTTGCTATCTATTTCTGCATTTCATTATTTGGAATCAGATATCTATATCTATCATCGTCTACTTGGCTTCGATTTTCTTTGACATAATGTGTTCCCAGATCGATCACGCATTAGTCAAAGAGGGGCAAATGTAATCACCTAAAAATGGTCATCTAGACTATTAGCCCCCTTTTCAACATTTTGGCTAAATTAATTTAATCATTTACCTAGATCAAATTGCTAATAATCAATTTATTTGATTATAACCTATAGTTTGACTATGCTATCCTAAGTTCATTATTTGATTAAAAGAACATGTCCCCTTTTAATTAAATAAAAGACCCCATTCTTCTAACCCACTTAAAGTGTACACATAAAGTCCTTTTTCTATTTTGCAATTAAAAGAAAAGGCTTTGTGACTTTTGTCTTATATGACAAGTCAACTTATATTGTATTGGTTGACTTGTGTGTGCACATGGATCACTCCTCTTTTCAAATTCCACAGTTGATCATCCACCATCTTCATCTTGATCTCCACCATCCATACAACTTTAAAAGGGAGAGAGCTTTCCCCCTCAAATCATCCAATCCTCATTTTGAATATTGTTATGCTGTAGGTTTTCTAATAGGTTTCTCTAAAGCTTTGTGGAGAACTTCTATTTCTTGTCTACATTCTCTCATACCATAGCATTTTAGCTTAGATTCATGTTGCATGTTAGTTTAGCTTCTATTTTGCAATAATCTACCTCACATAGCTTAATATTTGGATTGTAACACTCTCATCCATGCTTAGAATAGCTACACTTTTCATATTCATTCTAGTTTAATCTTTAGTTGCATTGCATTCTTGAGGAACTCCTTGGGACATTTGCATTCTTGCATCTTGTCTTTGGAACTTCCCATTGCATGGTTTAATAGCAAGAAGAGTATCTCTAAAGCTCATCTAAGAGCCTTCTTATTCTTGAAATATACTCTCTTGCACTCTGTGGATAGGGAGCTCTAAGCCGGCATCCAAGCATTCCAAACTCATGGAATCATTTGGATAGAAGGGTTTAGAGTGAGACACTTTCAAGTGTACATTTTTGGCACCCACCATGGGGCTTGAATCAAGTTTCTAGCTCTATTTGCTTTTATTTTTCATCTCTAATTTTTTATAGTAGCATATTGGATCTAATCAAGTTCTTTTGTAGAATTATCACTTGGGTTTTAAGGCCAACCCATAAGTAGATTGGTTTGAAGGCCAAAAATCTAGTTGGTTTCAAGATTTGATCATATCTTTTAAACCGCTTAGATTTTAGTTCTAAATTTATTTTGTAATTTGGATATGTGTCCAACATGTCTTAGTCCAATTTTTAGAGCATTTGGATATGATTTGTGTGAGTTATAATATTTTCTTTGTTTTTCATAAAAAACCATTTTTGATCCCAAATCAGCAATTTTTTTAGAAAAACTTACATTTTCAAAAAGGTTTTTGAATTCTAAGAGGGGTACTCTCTTTGTATTTTGACTTTTGAAGTCGTATTAGGGATCAAAAACTTGATTTGATAAATTTGGTCTGTTTTGACAAAATTGATCTCTAGGGAGCAAATGAAGAGATTTTTTTGAAATTTTTACATTTTTGGAAATCTCTCTAATTTTTAGCAGGGGTATCTTCTTTTCATTTCTATTTTTTAGATCTGAAATAATAGCAAAAATGTCTAATCTTGTTGACTAGATCAAAAGCAAAGAGTAAAAATGAGAGCATTTGTGATTAGTTTGCCCTTTCTTTGCATACACTTGATTGGAAGATAACTTGGATATTTGAGACAACTAACCACTTTTTTTTTTATTTTTTATGTTATTTCACACTAACTTGTGGTGCTAACAAGTTGTGATTGCAGGTTGCCATCCTTGTGAAAAAATTGAAACATTGCATAAAAAGAACGCATGTCAAAGCTTCAAATGCACAAGGGCTACTAACAATTGTTTGCAGGGCTGCCCAATGCATAAAAACCCAATTTTTCTTATTCTTTACTTTTACATGTGCGGCATATACTAGTTGTTTATTTTTAGACACATTAAAACTTACAATTGAGATCTTTTGGTGATAGGAGAGTATGCTCTTTACCCTTGTGGTGAATCAGAAATCTTGAATTACCATTTAGTTTCAAGAGTAAGAGGCAACTGAATCTTCTTGGTATGTTTGGGAGAAAATGATTGGAATAGGAGAGTATGCTCTTCACCCTTGTGGTGAATCATAAATCTTGACTTCCAAAAGTTGATCCACTCTTTGTGTAGTTTAGAATCCTTTAGAGGGCCTGCTCTCGAACAACCTGAGAGGAATGACCCAAGTGGGGACAAGAAAATTATCTAGCTCTTCCAACCCACTATAAACTCAAGGCTATGAAGGACACAAAACTTTGGCAGACATAGTGTTTATCTTCGCCTAGTGTGATCGCTTATGGGATTTCAAACATAGGGAGATCACTAGGCAAGAATGCTTAAGGTACTCTTGTGATCGCGAGATCGGTTACTCATCACAAGGTGATGTGTCCTGTAATTGGGAGCAAGAGGAACACTATGAACAAAAGCCCTATCTAAACACCCTAAGTTAGTAACTACCTTTTTTAGCTGCTCAACTTCTTGGTGCAAGGATCGATCCTAGTGGACTATCCAGATCACCCCAAGATTTTACACTCACCATCTGTGTTCCCTTGGTTATGCTTATGGCATTTCCATGACAAAGCCAATATCTCTTGTAGGCAACCACTTGGTGTGACACAAAGGAGCATCAAGTGTGGGCCAAGTTGTTGAGTCATGAACCATATCCTTTAGGTAGATATTGCTTGATGTGTTCTCAAATGTGGTATACAAGTGAAAAATTTTTGAACATACACATGATGATAATTTTAGGGAATTCTTTTGAGACGTCACATATGCTTGTATCATGCAAGGTTGCTTTGTCCCTTGCTTGATTGTTTGAAGAATACTCCATGTGTCACTATCTTGCTTGGAAAGAAATTGTTTTTGAACATAAAACTTGCTATGCTATCAACTATTGTCAAACTTTGTCAACCAAGTCAAAACATCAAATGCAAACATTTTCTTGTGTTGCTTGCTAAGGGGAGTCTCATCATTTGATTTTTATTTTCTATGTCTCTAGTTCTTGAACATGCTTAAAGTGACTCTTTGGTCTTGGTGCTCTTGGTCTTTCTATCTTCATGGTCTATGCATGCTTGCTAGTTATCCTTTTGCTAAAATGGTTACCTTGATTTCTTGACTACACTCTTGGGTTGGGAAAGTTGTTCACTTGTCACCCTGCTTGCTCTATCTACTTAGCTATTGGTTTCTTGCCTAGCTCTTGACTTGAGTCACTAGTGTCATAAGTAACTTGGACACTTTCTTGACAAGTCACTTTACTCTATCATTACTATATTGGCAAGTGAATAATCTACCTCTCTAGTTTGGACATCAAGTTATCTTGTGTACCTTATTAGCTTCCTCTAGTCTCCTTCATGCTTGATTATCTATCTATCACTATGGAATTCAAAGCTTGTGCTACCAAACCTCAACCAAATCTAGATGATCATGATATCCTCCATGTCACTAAAGAGTTTCAAGATCTATATGCACAATATAAAGAACTAGAAGAGACAAATGATCTTTCTTACCTTCATCTCTCTAAGTGCATGATAGAAATGAAGTCTAAACTTGAGAAAAGGTTAGAGGAGAAGATCGCATCATTACATGAATCTTCCTTAAGGTCTTTACATGCATCTGAGTCACCTTATTTGTGTAATCACCTAAAAATGGTCATCTAGACTATTAGCCCCCTTTTCAACATTTTGGCTAAATTAATTTAATCATTTACCTAGACCAAATTGCTAATAATCAATTTATTTGATTATAACTTATAGTTTGACTATGCTATCCTAAGTTCATTATTTGATTAAAAGAACATGTCCCCTTTTAATTAAATAAAAGACCCCATTCTTCTAACCCACTTAAAGTGCACACATAAAGTCCTTTTTCTATTTTGCAATTAAAAGAAAAGGCTTTGTGACTTTTGTCTTATATGACAAGTTAACTTATATTCTATTGGTTGACTTGTGTGTGCACATGGATCACTCCTCTTTTTGAATTCCACCGTTGATCATTCACCATCTTCATCTTGATCTCTACTGTCCATACATCTTTAAAAGGGAGAGAACTTTGCCCCTCAATCGATCCTCATTTTGAATATTGTTATGCTGTAGGTTTTCTAATAGGTTTTTTTGGAGCTTTGTGGAGAACTTCTATTTCTTTTCTACATTCTCTCATACTATAGCATTTTAGCTTCGATTCATGTTGCATGTTAGTTTAGCTTCTATTTTGCAATAATCTATCTCACATAGCTTAATATTTGGATTGTAACACTCTCATCCATGCTTAGAATAGCTTCACTTTTCATATTCATTCTAGTTTAACCTTTAGTTGCATTTCATTCTTGAGGAATTCCTTGAAGATATTTTCACTCTTGCTCTTGTCTCAAAGAACCTCCCGTTGCATGGTTTATTAGCAAGAAGTACATTTCTAAGGCTTGGCTGAGAGTCTTCATGCTTGAATACTAACTTCTTGCACTCTGTGGATAAGGAGCTCTAAGCCGGCATCCAAGCATTCCAACTCATGGAATCGTTTGGATAGAATGGTTTAGAGTGTAACACAAATTAAGTGTACATATTTGGCGCCCACCGTGGGGCTTGAATCAAGTTTCTAGCTCCATTTGCTTTTATTTTTCATCTCTGGTTTTTTATAGCATCTAATTAAGTGCTTTTGTAGAATTATCACTTTGATTTTAAGGCCAACCCATAAGTAGATTGGTTTGAAGGCCAAAAATCTAGTTGGTTTAAAGATTTGATCATATCTTTTAAACCGCTTAGATTTTGATTCTAAAATTTTTGTTGTAGGTTGGGTATGTATCCAAAATGTCTCAATCCGATTTTTAGAGCATTTTGACATGATTTGCAAAAGTAATGATATATTTTTTTTTCCATAAAAAGTCATTTTTGGTTGCACATCAGCGTCTTTTTTAGAAAAAATTACATTTCTAGAAAGTTTTTTAAATTCTAATGGGGGTAATTTCTTTGTGTTTTGATTTTTGAGATCATATTAAGGATCAAAAACTCGATTTGATAAATTTGGCCTGTTTTGACAAAATGGGATTCTAGGGCACAAATGAGGAGATTTTTTTGAATTTATTATATTTTTGGAAAGTTCTTTGATTTTTAGCAGGGGTCTATTCTTTGAATTTCTCTTTTTAGATCTAAAGTCATAGCAAACAAGTCTAATCTTGTTGACTAGGTCAAAATCAAAGAGTAAAAATGAGAGTATTTGTGATTAACTTGCAATTTCTTTGCATGCACTTGGTTGGAAGATAAATTGTCTTTTTGAGGCAACTAACCACTTTTTATTGCAGATTTTTATGTTATTTCACACTAAATTTTGGTGCTAACAAGTTGTGATTTCAGGTTGCCATCCTTGTGAAAAAAATTGAAACATTGCATAAAAAGAACGCATGTCAAAGCTTCAAATGCGTAAGGGCTACTAACATTGTTTGCAGGGCTGCCCAAAGCATAAAAACTCAAACTTTCTTGCTTTTTTGTTTTCATGTGCGGCATTGACTAATTGTTCATTTTTCATAGGCACATAAAACTTTTGATTGGAGTCTTTTGGTAATAGGAGAGTATGCTCTTCACCCTTGTGGTGAATCAAAAATCCTGACTTGCCATTTGGTTTCAAAAGCAAGGGGTAACTGAATCTTCCCGGTGTGTTTGGGAGAAAATGATTAGAATAGGAGAGTATGCTCTTCACCCTTGTGGTGAATTAGAAATCTTGACTTCTAAAAGTTGATCCACTCTTTGTGTAGTTAGAATCCTTTAGAGGGCCTGCTCTCAGACAACCTGAGAGGAACGACCCAAGTGGGGACAAGCAGATTACCCGACTCTTCCAACTCACTATAAACTCAAGGCTATCAAGGAGACAAAACCTTGATAGACATAGTGTTTGTCTTCGCCTAGTGTGATCACTTATGGGATTTCAACCAAAGGGAGATCACTAGGCAAGAATGCTTAAGGTACTCTTATGATCGCGAGATTGGTTACTCATCACAAGGTGAGGTGTCTCGTAATTGGGAGCAAGAGGAACACGATGAACAAAAGCCCTATCTAAACACTCTAAGTTAGTAACTACCCTTTTTAGCCACTCAACTTCTTGGTGCAAGGATCGATCCTAGTGGACTACCCAGATCACCCCAAGATTTTACACTCACCATATGTGTTCCCTTAGTTGTGCTTATGGCACTTCTATGGCAAAGCCAATATCTCTCTTGGGAAACCACTTGGTGTGAGGCAAAGGAGCATCAAGTGTGGGCCAAGTTGTTTAGTAATGAACCGTGACATTTAGTTAGATATTGCTTGATGTGTTCTTGACTGTGGTATACCTGTGAAAATCTTTTGAACATACAAATGATGATAATTCTAGGGAATTCTTTTGAGACCTCAGATATGCTTGTATCATGCAAGGTTGCTTTGTCCCTTGCTTGATTGTTTGAAGACTACTCCATGTGTCACTATCTTGCTTGGAAAGAAATTGCTTTTGAACATCAAATTTACTATGCTATCAACTATTGTCAAACTTTATCAACCAAGTCAAAACATCAAATGCAAACATTTTCTTGTGTTGCTTGCTAAGGGGAGTCTCATCATTTGATTTTTATTTTCTATGTATCTAGTTCTTGAACATGCTTAAAGTGACTCTTTGGTCTTAGTGGTCATGGTCTTCCTATCTTCATGGTCTATGTTTGCTTGCTAGTTATCTTTTTTTCTGAAATGGTTACCTTGATTTCTTGACTACACTCTTGGGTTGGGAAAGTTGTTCACTTGTCACCTTGCTTGCTCTATTTATTTGGCTATTTGGGCATCTTGCCTAGCTATTGACTTGAGTCATTCATGTCGTAAGTTTCTTGGACATATTGTTTGACAAGTCACTTTAATCTCTCTCTACTATCTTTGCAAGTGAACACTCTACCTCTCTAGTATGGACATCAAGTTATCTTGTGTCACCCTATTAGCTTCCTCTAGTCTCCTTCATGCTTGATTATCTATCTACCACTATGGAATTCAAAGCTTGTGCTGCCAAACCTCAACCAAATCTAGATGATCATGATATCCTCCATGTCACTAAAGAGTTTCAAGATCTATATGCGCAATACAAAGAACTAGAAGCGACAAATGATCTTTCTTACCTTCATCTCTCTAAGCGCATGATGGAAATGAAGTCTAAACTTGAGAAAAGGTTAGAGGAGAAGATTGCATCATTGCATGAATCTTCCTTAAGGTCTTTACATGCATGTGAGTCAGCTTCTTTGAGGTCATCCTCTTCTTCTAGGTCTACGTGCTCTACTTCAAGACATCAAATGTCTTCATCTTCTAGATCTAAAGACCTCTTTAGAGGACAAGCAAGTGATACCTGCTTTGAGCCTATGCCAAAATTTCATGATGGACCTATCTTTGACAAAGATAATGATGAAAACATGAATGCATGCTATTCACTTGAGAAACAACAAGAAGATCCTAGACATATTTTTGAGAGGACTTTATTTCCCTTGGAACATTCTTATGATGACACTTTGCAAAACCTTCTTGGTAATAAGATCATCATGTTACCTAAGTCTAGCTCATATGGAAACCCATTCTTGGATATCTATTGTGCTTATCATCAACATAATGAGCATAGTACTTCAGATTGCATTGAGCTAAAACATAAAATCCAAGATCTTATCGATAATGGAATTATTGGAACCTCTAGTGACTCATGTGCTGAGGATACTTCTCTTGAGCAAGATTATGTTGATGAACCTATGTCTAGTAGCAGCTCTATTACATCTTCCACTTCTTCCAACACTCATGCATCTCCCAACACTTCAAATCTTTCCCGCATGCCTCCATCAAATAAAGAACCTAATGCCTTCCACATAGACTACGTGTATCCTCAAGGGCTACCTCTAAAAGAAACTCAAGCTAACCTTCACTTGGTTGCAAACCTTTTCCATGCTACTAATCCTAAACATCCTCAACCTTCATGCACTACTATGCCTAATCCAAGCACTACTCCATTCACTCTTCATTCTCCCTTGTCCTTAGAAGTGGCTCAATGTCAAGAGGACTCTCAAAAAGAAAAAGCTATAAATGTCAAGAAAGATCAAGATCAAGCACCCTTTCATCTCTTTCAAGATTTTTTCCCTCCATATCCTATATCTTGTCCACTTCCTAAGTATGATGAAGATACCACTTCCATTATCTCCCTTGAGCTTACTAAAAATTATGAGAAAAGTTCTCTTCATATGCTATCCAAAGCTACTTGTCAAGATCAAAGCATCCCATCATGTTCTACTTCTCCACATCCACTTCAAAACTGTGCTCAAGCTTCAAGTGCTTCTATTAAAAATGTTGTTCCTATCAAAGGTACTCATGAGTCTATTGCTGGCTTTGACCATGTTGCTCACTCTAAAGATGTTGATATCCCTTCTCACTATCCCTTTGCATCTTCTAAATCTATCCTTGGTCCTTATCCATCTAAGCTAAAGCATTCAAACCTTCCATCTATTTTGGGGCCTTATGTTCCTCCATCTCCTACATTCACTCCTAGCTCATTCCCTAGCTCTCCCATCATACCTCAAGATCAACAAAGACACTCATCCTTGATGAATTTTCACCCATCTATACATCTAAACCAGTCATATCATCCTTATTCATCCACAAATCCCAAGTCCTTTGGAAGTGAGAATAAACATAAGAATCCATTGAAAAATGAAGATCACTATGTCCCATCTAATTGACATGTGAATGCTAAGAAGGAAAATGCACAAAAGAGACCACAAAGGTCCACTATTAAGAGAGCTAAATCAAAGAAAATATGGGTTCCTAAACCCATTGTTGAAGAAATGTGTTTTGAAGTATCCAAAGGAAAATCTAAAGCTATGTGGATTCCCAAGACTCTTTTAAAAGATTTGAATATTGAAAATAGTTCAAAGTTGACATTCAAGCTTCCAAAGGCTTCCATTCCATCTTCTTCCAAAAATATTCCTAAAATTATTCCAAAGCCTTCCACTCCACTTTTTTCCAAATCTCTTCTACCACCTCATACATCTAAAGCTCAAGCTATTTCATCCATGATTCCTCCATTGTTCCAATACCCTTCAAGGTGTGTGTCAATGTTGATCTTGTCCAATATTTCAACTACCCTCATGAAATCCTCTAAAGGTTACACTTACTTTCTATACATGAACTCTTATCCTCAATATATTCTTCCTACTACCATTTCTCTTTCATCACCCTATCAACATCTTTGAGCATACCTTTCTATGGTCTTGACTTATCATGGCTTATCTTTTCTATAGGAGCACTATCTAAATTAACAAAGCTTGAGCTCTTTCTAAACATTCAAAAAATTCAAAAAAAAAAAAAGGAAAGAAAAAAAAAAAAATGTGCCTTGGTGAAAACCACTTCTTGTGACACCTTGGTAGCAAAAGTAAAGAGAAATAAATTTATCCTATGGTGAAAGCTACTTCTTGTGGCACCTTGGATAAGTACCATGATGAAACCTGGCAAACAAACATCATGCATAATTCTTTCATCATCCATCTATCCCCTCTTCTCTCTTTGATCTTGAAAATGTTGAGCTATCTTTGCATATTGGCTATCTTATCCACCAGATTTTCTATTGTGCTCTCCCATTCACTCATAGCCTCTATCTTGAGCTTTATTCTTATTGCTCTATCCCATTGCTATACTATCTAGTTGACCCCTTGGTCTTGATCATAATAAATTAAACATTGTTCTCATAGGTCTCTTGACATGGCTACTCTTTTGGACTACATGCTTTCATGCTATCTTACTCATTAGCTTCCATCGCTTTTCTTATATGCTATCACACTTGTTGGCTTCACCGCTTATCCTACATGCTGTCTTTCTCATTACTTCCATTGCTTATCCAAAATATGCTTCATGTGACTATTTCACCTCTTTCCCTAGCTTGGGTACTCTTGAGGAGTCAGTTCTTGAGGATCACTTTCACTTGCTTCACATTCCTTTCGTATGCATTATTATCTTGCTCGAGAACTAGTGATCTCTAAATTATTCTAAAAAATTCTTAAAAAAATCATATATGATCCTGAAAAAAATCCTAAAAATTAGAAAAAGTCCTAAAAAAAAATCTATCAAGTGGTGAAAATCTAGAAACAGGTGCTACTTGAGACCCTTGCACCTTTGTCTATCAATCTCAATCATCCACTTCGCTACACATTTCCTGGCTTGGAATTGTTTCTTGTCCTCATCTCGAGGGCATAGCTACTTAGCCTATTGAGGTATTCTTGTGCATTAGGGTTTCTTTGATAACTCACAAAATAGTGTTTCTCAACACTTCCCCCACTTTGACATCAAGTGTTTTTTTAACACTTTACAGATAGTTTACCTACGGTCTCCGATGTTGCGATATTTCTCACTATCAGAATCAAGTCTTGAAGAAATGGCCAAGTGACTTGCACACACACACTTTAACACTTAAACGATTGAGCTATGCTGATCTTTATCTACTTTGTGTGCTGTCTATGATGATTTCTTTGCCATGTGTTCCCTCCCTAATAGTCTTTCAAGAATGTCATTGACTAGAAGACTGGGGGCATGGGACATATTTTCTTGATTTTTTCTTTTTGGTATACTTTTGTTTTTCTATAGTGTTGTAAGCATTTATGCTGGTCCTATTCAACATGTTGACTTACAAATGTATCATCCTTGACTATTTTGCAAGACCGCACTCAGGGTTTATCCTGGCGCTTATGCCTTGATACAGGTGTAATCTTGCTAAATTAAACTTAGGGAATCTAATTGTGTAGTTATCTTGACTTACATGTCTTTGATGCTTAGATTGGATTTCCACATACCTATCTAATATCGATCATATTCATATCCTCATAGTTATATTAGTGATGGTTGTATGATCTCATGATGTCCCTAATAAATGCTCAATGATGAAATTAAGAGTCTAAATGTTATGAGTTTCTTGCTGGTAAATCCTTTTTCTATTTTGCAATTAAAAGAAAAGGCTTTGTGACTTTTGTCTTATATGACAAGTTAACTTATATTCTATTGGTTGACTTGTGTGTGCACATGGATCACTCCTCTTTTTGAATTCCACCGTTGATCATTCACCATCTTCATCTTGATCTCTACTGTCCATACATCTTTAAAAGGGAGAGAGCTTTCCCCCTCAATCAATCCTCATTTTGAATATTGTTATGCTGCAGGTTTTCTAATAGGTTTTTTTGGAGCTTTGTGGAGAACTTCTATTTCTTGTCTACATTCTCTCATACCATAGCATTTTAGCTTAGATTCATGTTGCATGTTAGTTTAGCTTCTATTTTGCAATAATCTATTTCACATAGCTTAATATTTGGATTGTAACACTCTCATCCATGCTTAGAATAGCTGCACTTTTCATATTCATTCTAGTTTAATCTTTAGTTGCATTGCATTCTTGAGGAATTCCTTGAAGATATTTGCACTCTTGCTCATCTCAAAGAACCTCCCGTTGCATGGATTACTAGCAAGAAGTACATTTCTAAGGCTTGGCTGAGAGCCTTCATGCTTGAATACTAACTTCTTGCACTTCGTGGATAGGGAGCTCTAAGCTGGCATCCAAGCATTTTGAACTCATGGAATCATTTGAATAGAATGGTTTAGAGTGTGACACAAATCAAGTGTACATTTTTGGCGCCCACCACTCAATGATGAAATTAAGAGTCTAAATGTTATTCACTTCTTGTTGGTAAACCACTTTGCATATTAGCTTTCATTTTAGGTTCATTTTCTAGCTTAGGCTTGCATTCTTGCATATGGGGAGATCTCTCTCTTCATCTTTTTGTGGACATATTAGCTAACTCCTTTCATATATTTCTTTACTTTCTTCTTGTTCATGTCTTTTCACCTTCTTAATCTTTCACTTCATCTCTTTTCTATCTTATCATCACATTATATAAAGTTTTGACCTCTTAAATAATTTCAACATCCTAGATTCATTTTCGGGATCGAAATCCAAATTCGAGTTCATCTTGATGGTCAAAATTGTCTTTTAAAATTCTACTTTCTTCTGAGCAGTTAGCTGACCTTTTGAGTTCTAATCTCTAAATCATCACTGGGACATCTTCATTTCTTCATGTCTTCATCATTTCGATACTTCATATCTACTTCAATTCACTGTTTCATGTCTAAAATCACCTTTCTACTCGTTTCAACCTAATTTTTATGCTATATCCTTCAAGGTCAACTCTAGTCAAACTAGGGCATTTTATCAATTTTTTTTATAGTCATTCTTGGGCTCTAATCATCTATCTATCATCTTGGACATTGCTATATTCTTGATTTTCTCATATCTAGCTTGTTTCTATGTCCCCTTACCTCATTTCGATTTCGATCCTGAGGGGGCAGAAATATTCTATTGCTGATTGTTACAGCTATCTATTTCTTAGGAGCATTTGTTTGACCTTATCACTTGCTCTCGATCTATTCACTTTGCTAGGTGTTAGAATTCTTTTCAGATCCTAACATCATCTTCCTAGTGTTCAGTACTACTACTATCAGGCTGTGCATTCAGGATTTGCTATCTATTTCTGCATTTCACTCTTCGAAATTAGACATCTTTATCTATCATCGCCTACTTGGCTTCGATTTTCTTTGACATAATGTGTTCCCAAATCGATCACGCATTATTCAAAGAGGGGCAAATGTAATCACCTAAAATGGTCATCTAGACTATTAGCCCCCTTTTTAACATTTTGGCTAAATTAATTTAATCATTTACCTAGACCAAATTGCTAATAATCAATTTATTTGATTATAACTTATAGTTTGACTATGCCATCCTAAGTTCATTATTTGATTAAAAGAACATGTCCCCTTTTAATTAAATAAAAGACCCCATTCTTCTAACCCACTTAAAGTGCACACATAAAGTCATTTTTCTATTTTGCAATTAAAAGAAAAGGCTTTGTGACTTTTGTCTTATATGACAAGTTAACTTATATTCTATTGGTTGACTTGTGTGTGCACATGGACAAACTTCTCTTTTCAAATTCCACCGTTGATCATCCACCATCTTCATCTTGATCTTTACCGTCCATACATTTTTAAAAGGGAGAGAGCTTTCCCCCTCAATCGATCCTCATTTTGAATATTGTTATGCTGCAGGTTTTCTAATAGGTTTCTTTGGAGCTTTGTGGAGAACTTCTATTTCTTGTCTACATTCTCTCATTCATGGCATTCTAGCTTAGCTTAGCTTTCATTTTTACATGTAGCTTAAATCACATATCTTAATATTTGGATTGTAACACTCTCATCCATGCTTAGAATAGCTGCACTTTTCATATTCATTCTAGTTTAATCTTTAGTTGCATTGCATTCTTGAGGAATTCCTTGAAGATATTTGCACTCTTGCTCTTGTCTCAAAGAACCTCCCATTGCATGGTTTACTAGCAAGAAGTACATTTCTAAGGCTTGGCTGAGAGCCTTCATGCTTGAATACTAACTTCTTGCACTCCATGGATAGGGAGCTCTAAGTTGGCATCCAAGCATTCCAACTCATGGAATCGTTTGGATGGAATGGTTTAGAGCGTAACACAAATCAAGCGTACAATTTGAGGTCATCCTCTTCTTCTAGGTCTACATGCTCTACTTCAAGACATCAAATGTCTTCATCTTCTAGATCTAAAGACCTCTTTAGAGAACAAGCAAGTGATACCTCCTTTGAGCCTATGCAAAAATTTCATGATGGACCTATCTTTGACCAAGCTAATGATGAAGACATTGATGCATACCATTCACTTGAGAAACAACAAAAGGACTCTAGACATACTTCTAACAGAACGTTTGCTCCCTTGGAAGGTGCTTATGATGACACATTGCAAAAACTTCTTTGCAATAAGATCATCATGTTCCTAAGTCTAGCTCATATGAAATCCATTCTTGTATATCTATTGTGCTTATCATCGACATAATGAGCATAGTACTTCAAATTGCGTTGAGCTGAAACATAAAATACAAGATCTTATTGATAATGGAATTATTGATACCTCTAATGACTCATGTGATGAGGATACTTCTCTTGAGCAAGATTACATTGATGAACCTATGTCTAGTAGTGGCTCCATTACATCTTCCACTTCTTCCAACACTCGGGCATCTCCCAACACTTCAAAGCTTTCCAACATGCCTCTATCAAAAAAGGAATCTAATGCTTTCCACATTGACTATGTGTACCCTCAAGGGCTACCTCTAAAAGAAACTCAAGCTAACTTTCACTTGGCTGCAAACTTTTTCCATGCCACTAATCCTAAACATCTTCAATTTTCATGCACTACTATGCATAATCAATGCACTACTCCACTCCCTATTCATTCTCCCTTGTCCTTAGAAGTGGCTCCATGTCAAGAGGACTCTCAAAAAGAAAAAGCTATAAATGTCAAGAAGGATCAAGATCAAGCACCCTTTCATCTCTTTCAAGATTTTTCCCCTCCATATCCTATAGCTAATCCACCTCCTAAATATGATGAAGACACCACTTCCACTATCTCCCTTGAGCTTACTAAAAATTATGAGAAAAATTCTCTTCCTATGCTATCCAAAGCTACTTGTCAAGATCAAAGTGTCCCCTCATGTTCTACTTCTCCACATCCACTTCAAAATTGTGCTCAAGCTTCAAGTGTTGCTATTAAAAATGTTGTTCCTATCAAAGGTACTCATGAGTCTATTGATGGCTTTGGCCATGTTGTTCACTCTAAAGATGTCGATATCCCTTCCCACTATCCCTTTGCATCTTCTAAATCTATCCTTGGTCCTTATCCATCTAAGCTAAAGCATTCAAACGTTCCTTCCATATTGGGGCCTTATGTTCCTATATCTCCTACATTCACTCCTAGCTCATTCCCTAGCTCTCCTATAATACCTCAAGATCAACAAAGACACTCATCCTTGATGACTTTTCATCCATCTATACATCTAAACCAGTCATATCATCCTTATTCATCCACAAATCCCAAGTCCTTTGGAAGTGAGAATAAACATAAGAATTCATTGAAAAAGAAAGATCACTATGTCCCATCTAATCGACATGTGAATGCTAAGAAGGAGAATGCACAAAAGAGACCGCAAAGGGCCACTATTAAAAAAGCTAGATCAAAGAAAATATGGGTTCCTAAACCCATTATTGAAGAAATGCGTTTTGAAGTATCGAAAGGAAAATCTAAAGCTATATGGATTCCCAAGTCTCTTTTAAAAGACTTGAATATTGAAAATACTTCAAAGTTGACATTCAAGCTTCCAAATGCTTCCATTCCATCTTCTTCCAAAAATCTTCCTAAAAATATTCCAAAGCCTTCCACTTGACTTTTTTCCAAATCTCTTCTACCAGCTCATCCATCTAAATCTCAAGCTATTTCATCCATCATTCCAATACCCTTCAAGGTGTGTGTCAATGTTGATCTTGTCCAATATTTCAGCTACCCTCATGAAATCCTCCAAAGCTTACACTTACTTTCTATACATGAACTATTATCCTCAATATATTCTTCCTACTACCATTTCTCTTTCATCACCCTATCAACATCTTTGAGCATACCTTTCTATGGTCTTGGCTTCTCATGACTTATCTTTTCTATAGGATCACTATCTACATTCAAAAAGCTTGAGCTCTTTCTAAAAATTCAAAAAATCAGAAAAAAAAAATATTTTGAAAAAAGAGAAAAAAATGTGCCTTGGTGAAAACTACTTCTTGTGGCACCTTGGTAGAAAAAGTAAAGAGAAATAAATGCATCCTATGGTGAAAACTACTTCTTGTGGCACCTTGGACAAGTACCATGATGAAAACCTGGCAAACAGGCATCATGTGTAATTCTTCCACCATCCATCTATCCCCTCTTCTCTTTTTGATCTTCACAATGTTAAGCTATCTTTGCATATTGGCTATCTTATCCATGAGATTCTCTATTTGTGCTTTCTCATTCCCTCATAGCCTCCATCTTGAGCTTTATTTTTATTGCTCTATCCCATCGCTATCCTATCTAGTTGACCCCTTGGTCTTGATCATAATAAATGAAACATGGTTCTCATAGGTCTCTTGACATGGCTACTCTTTTGGACTACACGCTTTCATGCTATCTTACTCATTAGCTTCCATCACTTATCTTATATGCTATCACACTTGTTGGCTTCACTGCTTATCCTACATGCTATCTTTCTCATTACTTCCATTGCTTATCCAAAACATGCTTCATATGACTATTTCACCTCTTTCCCTAGCTTGGGTACTCTTGAGGAGTCAGTCCTTGAGGATCACTTTTACTTGCTTCATACTTTTTTCTTATCCATCTTTGCTTATCCACTAGCTTGTTTCTCCATCGTGTCCTATACCTTGCTAGACATTGGGAGAAAATGATGTGATCTTGCTTGAGAACTAGTGATCTCTAAATTATTCTAAAAATTTCAAAAAATCATATATGATGCTGAAAAATCTTAAAAATCAAAAAATGTCCTGAAAAAAGATCATCTTAGTGAAAACCTAGCAATAGGCGATTTGATGTATCACCAAAAAAAATTGAAAAATTGAAAAATATAAAAAAATTGAAAAAAGCCCTGAAAAAAAAATAAATCTATCAAGTGGTGAAAACCTGGAAACAGGTACTACTTGAAAGTCTTAATCAACTACTTTGCTACACATTTTCTAGCTTAGAATTGTTTCTTGTTCTCATCTCAGGGGCATAACTACTTAGCCTTTTTGAGGTATTCTTGTGCATTTGGGTTTCTTTGACAACTCACAAATAGTGTTTCTCAACACTTCCCCCACCTTGACATTAAGTGTTTTTCAACACTTTTCAGATAGTTTGCCTATGGTCTCCGATGTCGTAATATTTCTCACTATCAGAATCAAGTCTTGAAGAAATGGCCAAGTGACTTACACACAGACACTTTAACACTTAAACAACTAAGCTATGCTGATCTTTATCTACTTTGTGTGTTGTCTATGACGATTTATTTACTATATGTTCCATCCCTAATAGTCTTTCAAGGATGTCATTGACTAGAAGACTATGGGCATGGGGCATGTTTTCTTGATTTCTGCTTTTGGGTATACTTTGTTTGTCTATAGTGTTGTAAGCATTCGTGCTTGTCCTATTCAACACTTTGACTTATAAATGTATCATCCTTGACTATTTCGCAAGACCACACTTGGGGTTTATCCTAGTGCTTATGCCTTGATACAGGTGTAATCTTGCTAAATTAAACTTAGGAAATCTAATCGCGTAGTTATCTTGACTTACATGTCTCTGATGCTTAGATTGGGTTTTCACATACCTATCTGATATCGATCATATTCATACCCTCATAGTTATACTAGTGATGGTTGTATGATCTCATGATGTCCCTAATAAATGCTCAATGATGAAATTAAGAGTCGAAATGCTATACACTTCTTGTTGATAAACCACTTTTCATATTAGCTTGCATTTTAGGTTCATTTTTTTAGCTTAGTCTTGCATTCTTGCATATGGGGAGAGCTCTCTCTTCATCTTTTTGTGGACATATCAGCTAACTCCTTTCATATATTTCTTTACTTTCTTCTTGTTCATGTCTTTTCACCTTCTTAATCTTTCACTTCATCTCTTTTCTGTCTTATCATCACATTATATAAAGTTTTGACCTCTTAAATAATTTCAACGTCCTAAATTCATTTTCGAGATCGAAATCCAAATTCGAGTTCATCTTGATGGTCAAAATTGTCTTTTAAAATTCTACTTTCTTCTGAGCAGTTAGCTGACCTTTTGAGGTCTAATCTCTGAATCATCACTAGGGCATCTTCATTTCTTCATGTCTTCATCATTTCCATACTTCATATATACTTCAATTCACTGTTTCATGTCTAAAATCACCTTTCTACTCGTTTCGACCTATTTTTTATGCTAAATCCTTCAAGGTCAACTCTAGTCAAACTAGGGCATTTTATCAATTTTTTTATAGTCATTCTTGGGTTCTAATCATCTATCTATCATCTTGGACATTGCTATATTCTAATTTTCTCATGTCTAGCCAGTTTTTGCATCCCCTTACCTCATTTCAATTTTGATCCCGAGGGGGCAAAAATACTCTATCACTGATTGCTACAACTATCTATTTCTTAGGAGCATTTGTTTGATCTTCTCACTTGTTCTCGATCTATCTACTTTGCTAAGTGTTAGCATTCTTCTTGAATTTTGAGATCATCTTTTCCTAGTGTTCAGTACTACCTCAGGCTGTACATTTAGGACTTGCTATCTTTTTCTACATTTCGTTCTTCAAAATCAGATATCTATATCTATCACCGCCTACTTGGCTTTCTATTTTCTTTGACATAATGTCTTCCCAGATTGATCATGCATTAGTCAAAGAGGGGCAAATGTAATCACTTAAAAATGGTCATCTAGACTATTAGCCCCCTTTTCAAAATTTTGGCTAAATTAATTTAATCATTTACCTAGACCAAATTGCTAATAATCAATTTATTTGATTATAACCTATAGTTTGACTATGCTATTCTAAGTTCATTATTTGATTAAAAGAACATGTTCCCTTTTAATTAAATAAAAGACCCCATTCTTCTAACCCACTTAAAGTGCACACATAAAGTCCTTTTTCTATTTTGCAATTAAAAGAAAAGGCTTTGTGACTTTTGTCTTATATGACAAGTCAACTTATATTCTATTGGTTGACTTGTGTGTGCACATGGATCACTCCTCTTTTCAAATTCCACCGTTGATCATCCACTATCTTCATCTTGATCTCTACCGTCCATACAACTTTAAAAGGGAGAGAGCATTCCCCCTCAAATCATCCAATCCTCATTTTGAATATTGTTATGCTGTAGGTTTTCTAACAGGTTTCTTTGGAGCTTTGTGGAGAACTTCTATTTCTTGTCTACATTCTCTCATACCATAGCATTTTAGCTTAGATTCATGTTGCATGTTAGTTTAGCTTCTATTTTGCAATAATCTATCTCACATAGCTTAATATTTGGATTGTAACACTCTCATCCATGCTTCGAATAGCTACACTTTTCATATTCATTCTAGTTTAATCTTTAGTTGCATTGTATTCTTGAGGAACTCCTTGGGACATGTGCATTCTTGCATCTTGTCTTTGGAACCTCCCATTGCATGGTTTACTAGCAAGAAGACTATCTCTAAGGCTCATCTGAGAGCCTTCTTATTCTTGAAATATACTCTCTTGCACTCCTTGGATAGGGAGCTCTAAGCCGGCATCCAAGCATTCCAAACTCATGGAATCGTTTGGATAGAAGGGTTTAGAGTGAGACACTTTCGAGTGTACACATGCATCCCTACTCTAGGGCCTAGGTCATCTTGGGAACTCCATTTGGAGTCTAGGTCAAGCCCTAGTCCTCTAACTAAGAAAATTTGGTGCTAGAACTAAGATTTTTTTAATAGATAGGTCTTTTTGTGCTAAAGAGTGCACTAGCATACCTAGCGCACATGCCAACTATCATGCCCAAAATACGTTATCTTTACTGAATATATGCACCTACTGAATATTCAAAATTGGTTAGAACTAGCAAAGGCCTCTTAGTGAACAAGAAAATTTATCTTCAATTAAGTGGATTCCAGTAGGTCGCAAGATCACCCAGAACCTTGGAGTTGATCTCAGATCATCTTTTCAAGAGAGGAGTTCGAAAGGATTCATGTCATTAAGCATCATGCAAAATGACAACTCAACAAAAGTGGTGCTAGAAGGAGGGATTGAAAACCATTTGGCTAAAAAACCTAAGTTTCTATTTGAAAATTCTACAAAAAAGAAAGTTCCAAGTCTGCCAACTATCCAAAGGTGCACAAGGTCCGTAGGTGTACTATTTTGAGAAAGTGTGCTTCTGCAATATCCCTTTCTGAATATCTTAAGCAAAAAACCCATGATATATACATGCAAATTTAAATCAAAATAGTAAATTGATATTCAAGATAAATTATAGAATTTAAATCGATTTCTAATCAGTAGATTAATATACAATAAAACTCAAAAAACTTGTTTATTCCTCCAATATTCAGAAAAGTACATATATAAATCTGCCAAAATATGTTACTGTATTATATAATAGCAATACAATAACATGCAACCATCCAAGTAATCCAATCTTATACAGAGAAATAACAATCAGATTGGAAATATAAATGAACTTGTAAGAAGGCTAGGTTTGTGTCCAACCTTCAAAGAGTCTTCAAGGGTTTATGTCCTAGAAGAAATAACTAGTAATTGTTTCTAGCTCCCAGATTAATATTTTCTTTGAATATTATAATCTTCCTATATCCTCTCATGTGGAGCATTGTTGTGCCTTTATACATTTTCCCAATATGATGCACACTCTTTTAAGAAATGTGGGATAAAGCACCTTTTTTTTGTCCTTTAGTCACTTAAGTGAACATAGTAACTTTTAAAATAAAGTGAAAAATTAAATGACTTTAATAGTCACTTAGTTAGGAAACCATATAATCATCAGGCATTTAAATAGCTGACCAAATGAACTTAGATAATCACATGTAATAGCTCGTTGGAAAGCTCTTGGCAAGATGCTTCCAAACCAACACTGAGGTACTAAAAATACTATGCTATGTTTACTTACTAAAAATAGTAAGTATCTAGACAACCTGCCAAAGCTACTCTAATGGGTCTGAAACTGGAAATGCCTAGGCCAAACCTTGAATTGAACCCTGTAAAGAACATTTCTACCCTGAAACCTAAGTGAAGCTAGCTAGTACATAGAATTATAATGTCTTAGAAAAGGGGACATTACAAAGCCTCCCTTCTCAAAGATTGCTTGCCCTCAAGGAATCCACTCATACCTTCAGAAACCAAATGCCAAGGTCCCATACTAGCCTTGAGAAAGTGATTCTACTCCTCAGTCGATGTAACCCGACATGCATCAACATCTCAAATCTTGAATGGTAAAATAGTACATGAGGAGTCGATGTTCCAAATAATTGAATGCCAGTATCCCAAGGCTCACCATTAAGGGTCACCAACCGCCATCTACTGCTGCCCTATGTACCAATACCCTCAGTCAGAATGAATGTCTTAGTCCATGAGTGACCCTACGAGTCTCTATTGTCAAGTGAAAATGGGAGCTCATTAATATGCCAATATCCACCACAAGATGATAACATCCAACTTTTCCTCCTAGCTCCCTGATGAAAGGCAATAAATAAGGATGCTCCCCCTGGATCCCAAGTGAGAACTTGGGTGTTGTCTAAGATAACTCTAACCCACTCCTATAATATCTGCACCATTGTACCACTATACCACCCTTGCAATATTTGTACCGATGATAATGATAGATATGATCAATCTAACTAAATCACTATATCACCTAGGTGAAAATGAAGTAATCCTGATCTCTAGATCTCTAATATGTCAGAAGGTTGAAACACACAGTTCATAACCCTATGACTATGTAACAACACAACATAAACCACCAGATGTAAGATACTATTAGCACCAAGACCCCCGATCACCCAATCAACATGATCCTAGGTAAAGGAAAGAGTGGTTGGTGAATCACCAACATCATGAATGCTAACACTATCTCCAGTATACCACTAAGTAAAAAATGTAGACACCTCATGTGGTACATAGGGTAATGTATGCTCTCCCCACTCAGCAATAAATAATTCATTGACCCCTAAAGGCCAAATAGAATCTATGGATATACTACCATCATACACAAGAAAATCACTAATAGCTAGAATATACCAACAAGTAAAATCACCAATCAACAAGTAGCTTGTGACCATCTCATAAGAGCTAGGTGATAAAATTTTGGCTAAGATGAAAAATCCCTCAGTGCATGGAAATAATAAATCTGAACTTCCCACTCCATGATAAGTACTCTCACTCATGTCAAGGTCTTCATAAAAGGAAGGTTCACCATTACTTGAAATTTTTGAATTATCCTCACTTGTGGTATCACTAACCATGTGCTCATGTGAAGATGTATAGCTACTATCATAAAAATAAGAATTTTCAGACTCATCAACTTGCTGATCCATAGAATTTTTCTCACCATAGAAAGTCTCAAATGGGAAGCACATGATTGAATCACATTGTTTGCCTTCACATCTACCCACTTTATGAATTCCTTCAATGATTTGTGTGATTTCTTGTGCCCTTGAACCTTGGTTATCTTCTTCATAAGTGGCTGCCCCACTTGTTTGATTTTCAGCTTGGTGGATGGAATAATGTATTAAGCTCAATTGAAGGCATAGCTCATCTACCTCACTCTCCTTGTCCCTTCCAAATTTTATTGCTAGATCTCTATCCATTAATAGTTGCAAGTACTCATATTTTATCATTTTCAAAGTTTCAAAAATAGTATGTAAAAGAGTACTTGCGACATCACATACATTTCCATGCTTCTCCTCTATCACAACCTTCCACATGAGATCCTCAACCAATTTGGAAGAATCATCCATTCTTATCAATACTTGGGAAATCTTGTCCTATTTGACCAAAAGAATATCCAATAAGTCAAGGAGTGATAATAGTTTTTGATCATCTCCTTCAAACACAAGTAGGCTGTTCTCCATAGAATTTTTTGATTTTTCATCATTTAGGGGAACAACAATTTTAGATACATCCTCTAACTCAGTGTGTGCTAGATCATCTATCTTGCCAACATTGTGGCCCATTTGCTTCTCAAATTTTGACATAATTTCTAGCTTGGTATCATCATAAAATTCATCCAAGTTAATTTCCATGTCACCAAATAAGATGCTGGAGTTGCCAATGTTGGCAGTTTGGTCAACTCTACTACTTGGGCCATTAATGTGCTCATCAAAAGGATTAGTGTAAATAGCTCCAAGAGATACTTCTATCTCCCAATTACCTGCTAGTATATTGGTGCCATTACTATTGTTTTGTGTATTATCATGCAAAGATTGCTTTTCTTTTTTAGTACTGCTATCAAGTTAATTAATGCCTTCCTCATGCAAATTCTTGCAACTGTCCTCTACAAGGAGACCTCAGGCCAAATCATAGTATTTGTTTCTTATCATATCCATCTTGTTTTGCAGCTCTAGCTGAAAGTCCATGTAATCAATGAAAGGAAATCCCTTTTGAAGCTTTAACAAGAATTTGTTATACTCATTGTACAGTCTTCTTACTTTAGTTTTACATTCATAAGGATCTTTGACTTGCCCATCACGAGAGTACCTTGAATTCTTATTTTTTTGGTCTATTGTAGCCATGTTTGTGTCTTCAATGACATTAGTCCTTTAATTGATGTACCTTTCCTCCTTGGATAATAAGAAAATACATGTGATTTCTTCCCAAGGTATTTTACCAAATAGTTGGCATGCATTGAACTATTGTAGATTAACTGTCCCACTGTGGTTGTTTACTAAATTTGATACTACTAAGTTTTGATTCTGGAATTTAGATATTTTGACAAACAATTATCATGCAAACAATAATATTCTCTACTGGAATAAAGCAATAATGGAGTACTATGCTGATGGGAATCTCGTCAAACACTTGTAGTGTAACCAATACTTCTTTGAGCAAACATAAAATAGTGCCAAAAATGCTTTACTATCTCATCGACTAACTCTAAGAAATAGTTAGCAGTTAACCAAGATATTAAGATCTAGTATTCTTGTTTGATCTAAGACTCCAGGAGTAATCTCACAATCACTCATTAAAATGTAAATCACAGAATACAGTTGAACCCCAATGTTATTCCTTAACCATTTTCTGTTACTGTTGAGACACCAGAACCTGATAAATCTCAAAAATGATTTAGCCAACATATAACTTCAGATTCTTATCCCAATAACAATAATAACACATCAATATTGTTCCAGAATTGCTTATTCAAATTGATTAGTATGTAAATATTTGTGCTTACTCTCCTTTAATCTTCCTAACAAGATGTTTTACAAGAAAAAATTTATGGTCAACAACTTTAGTAGATAATGCCTCCAAATGAAATAGCGGACTACACACTTATCAAAGGTAAGTGTTCAGATTTACTTCTTTAGGAAACTCAAGTATTATTTACACAGAACTTTGACAACTGAAGCTAGAGATCAAATATTCTTAGTAGTCACCGATTCATAATTTTGACTATGATAATCAAAAATGAAAATCTTTGATTCACACATTCTCTCAAAAAAGTTCTTTCTTAGTTCTAGAAATGGTATTGATGCTAAGAATTTTTTTTCCTTCTTGTATTGATGCTTTGAAAGAATTAACATTTGTCCCAATGAATACTACATTGAGGATGTCTTGCCACAACCTACAAATCCTTCAATCACTTCTCACCTCCCTTCCATGCCCAAAATGAAGGTGCAACATAATGGACACAAATAGGACAAGATAGACCCCTCTTAGCACACCCAACTTCCAAACAAAATCTGAAAACTAGCATGCCCAACATAAATGTTTCAGAAGACAATAACTATGTTGAAACTGACCACATAGATACTTCAATAGTCAAAAAGAGAATCCTTTGGAATCAACTGTGACAATAACATGTGCTTGAAAATCTAGAGCAGATTGTGTTGCTTGCTTTAGCCATGCTTGTAGCTATATAAGAAGTGTTATGTGCCTCTTCACATTCTCAACCAATATCAATGCTTCTATGAACTCTTGAAAACTAAGGTGGAACTACCTTTAAATCGTGCTCAATCTGAATGCATGTATCTTTGCTATGGATTAAAACCAAAAGAGATGCACACCCCGACCTCTTGGTAATCCCGTGGATTTGAATGCAACTCCAAATTTGTCCACCACTGGCCAAAAAATGAAGTAACCAACCTCCCTTATGTGAGCTATTTGGCCCAGGCTATGAACATCCAAACTGGCATAGTTTGGTCTGTACGTGAATGCCAAAAGGGAATACCCTTGGTGACATTTTAGAACAACCTATGGTATTCACAACTGAAACACGAGTGTCCTTTCTAGTCGTAAGTGAATCAAAATATCCTCAATCATATATATATTTTTGACTATGTCGAGTGGAATACTCGTAACACCCGACTAAAACAAGCTGACCAATATGACATCCATAAACAAATATAGATACCAAAGACTTTTTGAATTCCTCTTCACTATTACACCCAATTCGATTCTTCAGTAAGATAGTAAATAGGAAGTTCTATTTTACCAAATGAAAACCACAGTTCTGGAAATAATCAAATAACTCAGAACTCCCTTATCTCCATAACTTGTTCCACTATAATCTTTTCAAACATTTGTTCCATGATTACTCCATTTTTATTTTTTCATCATGACTTCCTCCTCCTAGCAAGTGAATCCTCATTACTCTTGGACTGGTTTTCAGGTTCACTAGATTTGGCAATTTTATGCTTGCTTTTAATAATAGCTCTTTCAAGAGGAGGACAACTCAAAGACACCACTTTTGAGTCTAAACTACTGCACTCCCTTTATCATCACTTTTTGTAAACCTTAATATTTCTACGACTAGTATTCTCATCATAGAACTAAAGATTCACACAAAGTGAGTCCATACAAAGGCAAAAATTTCAATGATTCAAGATATATAAGTCGTCCAACCAATTTGTGTTGGATGACATATAGGTTACGATATTCTTGTAAACTTCTTACAATTCTCAACTGTACAACTTATGAGATAAAGTCTTCTTAATTGTTGTAAAAACTCTATAACAAATAATATTCAGAAGATCTCTTCTAGACACTTTTCACTTAATTCAAATTTCCTCAAAGGCTGTAGAATGCTAGACTCTACTACCATTGTAATATCCCTTTTCGGATATCTTACCAATATTCAAGATAAATTCCAAAATTTAAATCAATTTCTAATCAGAAAATTAACATGTTATAAAACTCAAAAAACTTGTTTATTCCTCCAATATTCAGAAAAGTACATATATAAATTTGCCAAAATATGTTACTGTATTATAACAACAATACAATAACATGCAACCATCCAAGTAATCCAATCTTATACATAGAAATAAAAGTCAAATTGGAAATATAAATAAACCTATAAGAAGGCTAGGTTTTCGTCCAACCTTCAAAGATTCTTCAAGGGTTTGCATCCTAGAAAAAATAACCAACAACTGTTTCCAGTTCCCAGATTAATATTTTCTTTGAATATTATAATCTTCTTATATCCTCTCATGTGGAGCATTGTTGTACCTTTATCCCTTTTCCCAATATGATGCAAGCTTTTTTAAGAAATGTGGGCTAAAGCACCTTTTTTTGTCCTTTAGTCACTTAAGTGAACATAGTAACTTTTAAAATAAAGTGACAAATTAAGTGACTTTAATAGTCACTTAGTCAGGAAACCATATAATCATCAAGCATTAAAGTAGCTAACCAAATGAACTCAGATAATCACATGCAATAGTTCATTGGAAAGCTCTCGACGAGATGCTTCCAAACCAACACTAAGGTACTAAAAATACTTTGCTCTATTTTCTTACTAAAAATAGTAAGTATCTAGACAACCTGCAAAAACTGCTCCGATGGATCTAAAACTGGAAATGCCTAGGCCAAACCTTGAACCGAACCTTGTAAAGAACCTTTCCACCCTTGAAACCTAGGTGAAGCAAGCTAGCACATAGAATTATAATGTCCCAGAAAAAGGGGACATTACAACTTCTATAGAGGTGCACATTTTCCAAGATTGATGCAAGTTGGAAGATCTTGATCCATCATCATCATCCACTCTACATTCTACTTCACACATTCCCATCATTATGCACCATGTATTTCTTTAATGCCCAAACTTTACCTTTGAATCTAACTGGTCCATTACACGACTTGCCCAAAAATCTTGAATTCTTTTGCCCATGGTTCATCTATGGAGAATCATGAACAATAGAAGATCATATTAATTTTTTTAAGTAAATCTATAATTGAGACTAGATTCAACATATGGATGTGGTATGCTACCTTTTTCCTTACACTTTGGATGAAATGATATTCAATTGGTACCTCAATCTACCACCAACATTTGAATGCAATTTGTTAGAACAATTCAAGATCTATATTGATCTAGCTATCCTACATCATCAATTCATCTCAATTAAGAAATCTCCATGAGACTAGTTCACAGTTTAATCATTGTCTCTATAGGATGTATCAAAGAATGGAGTTTCCATACAATGTACAACAAGAGGCTATCATCTAGATCTATTTTGGAATAATGTATTCATTAACTTCTATTTTTATAAGAAGGCTCCCACCCAGAGACATTGATACCATTGAAAAGGTCTTCAAAGAGGCTGTTACATTCACAAAATAGGTTACAACTGCTCTAATGCCAACAATTACATATTCAGGGTATGAGCCCCAAAAGACTGTATTCTTTGAGGAAAATACTTCTCCACCTGCTAAACTCAAGAACACTATGGCTAGAGAGGTTAAGGACATGAAGGAGACACAGTCTCTTTTATCCTATGAACTCATCAAAATAAAGTTGAATTCCTCAAGAAATTAAGGCAATCATCCAAGACAACTTGTGGCCCTAGAAACAATTATTCTCAAAATTAGAGTAGAAATTTTGGCCTTTATAGTAACATCAACAATGAGAATAATGGTATCATAGGTATGAGTCCAAGTGAAAATAGATATGGGCATAATGATGTTTTAGATCAACCTCCCCAAATCATGGAGAATAACCTTTGCAGTTTAGGTCAATGGTATTTGAATCATGTAACATATCTGTAGGAGGACAAAATGATGAAGGTGATTAAGAGGAGTTTGTGTTCCCATTAAATGAATAAATTCTCCCAAGTGTTGATATTCCAATAAGTGTGGATATGCCAGGAAATTTTGAGGACACAAAAATTTTTGAAGTTCCAAAACTCCAATGAGTTGCAAAAATTCTTGAAGTTGCAAAAGTGATGGAAATGTAGAAGATCTCGAGGTTGGGTGAGATTTTTTAATCAGGAGGTCATCAAGAAGAAGATACCAATGCTTCCTATTATGATATTGATTCCCCATTGAATAATGATAAGATACCTCCCTCAAAACAAGATATATCATTAGAAGAGATGGATATTAGAGTGCTCAATTTGGTCTCAAGCTTGATTAAGGAAATGTTTATTTGTGGGTATTCTATACATATATCAAACCATGCAATAACCAAGTCATGTAGAATCCATCCATTTGGGTTCCATTCAGAAGAAAGTTGTCCCAACTTTTTGTTAGCTTGGGAGATCGCAATGGAGGGAAAGTGTGATTTTGAACAAGCTTCTATGGGATATGAGGAAGAAAACATCTTGATTGATGATATTAATGAATCCTATAATTCAAAAGGAAGGTTGATGATTGATTTTTCTAGTCTACAGGAGCCTAAAGTGTTTCCATGTATGCGTGGAGTTGTGTACCATGAGATAAGACCACCAGAAGGAGAGATTACAATGTGTGTGTACCCTATGGTGGGAGACTCACTAGATTGGGTGATATATTTCCATTATCCCTCTCAGTTTGATGATTTTAAATTTGAATATGATGCTAAAGGTAAGAGAACTTATTTTTGGATTAATCATGGTTATGGAGAGTTATCACAACTTCTAATTTTGTGTGATTTGTGCCTAGAATTTGAACCAAGATTGTCCAAATTCTATTTTTTTGAGTACAAAGACAAGTCAACATTTTTTAGGACTCTATGGGGTGGTTCATTACTATTCACATAATGAGAAATCTACTAACAACCACCCCACATTATTTTTATTTAGAGTTTTTTTGTATATATGTCCTCTTGTTTAAAATTTCTTATTTTATTTTGTCTCTTTAGTTAGGTGTTAATTTTCTTTGAGTCAAGTCTGTTTTGTTTGTTTTACTTCTTTTACTTTTTAGTCATGTTGGTCTAGGGGTTAGGTGAAATCAAGACTCATTCTTGATGCATTTCATAAACCACTCCTTGTGGTTTCGATTTTTAGGAAGAGTTATTTCTTTGTCAAAGCATTTAGATAATTTTATTTCTTATCCAACTAGAGAATGAATATTACTTTCAATCATAGAGGACTTATAGTCTTGAGTTTAGAATTATAGATCATAGTTCTCAACACTTGGAAAATTTAAAAATTTGACTATCTTGGTGTTTTCAAATTAAGGTTGACGACAACAAGGAATGGTCCAAAACTTGTCAGTTTAGACAAAAGCTCTTTTCAAGGAATTGCTAACGTCACTATTTGGCATGAGAATTTCTAAAAGTTCTTTAAAGAGGAACAAAGAGGTTATCAAACTAAAGAAAGAATTTTAGAAATGACACCAATGCCTTGGCCACATGGTCTAAGCATAGTCAAGGTACAAATAAAAACAAAAAAGGAATGATGGTGTTAAGAATGAAATATTCCAAAAGGTCTGAGAAAGATAATCTGACAATAGGGATATGCCCTCCAAAATGGCTATCCAGTACTTATACAAATTGCTTCATGGAAGAATCAAATGGAAACATGTGAGCTCTATGAAGAAAGATTCAAAAGATTACTTAGGAGCTGAAATGAAAAAAATATGATAACCTGTCAAGAGCCCTCTAAATGGATTCTCACATCTGGTTAGATAGAGATTGATACACATGATCTATAAGGATTCCTGATGAATAGACCGGTGGACTGGAGTATTGTTTCCATGCTATTATAGATTCATGATAGATTGCATCTTGAAATGTCAAAGGAAATGAATACATTGTGCATGTTGAGCTTAAAAATTTGAGATTCTAAAGTTTTGACTATTAAGGAACTTGAAAGCTATTTGAAGTGTTCAGAATTAAATTGTTATTTGACACATGTCAAATGAATACTTGTTGATGAAGAAATGTCTTTTTCATTTCTTCCTTTTTGTTGGGGCTATTTTTTGTGGTTTCACAATGCAGTCCCCATTTCTCCTAGAAATGGGGACCCCCTAGTATTTTTTTTTTGTTTCCCAGACCCCTAGTTCAGGGATTGGGTCATCTTGGGAACTCTTCTTGGAGTCTGGGTCAAGTCATGGTCCTCTAACTAAGAAAATTTGGTGCCACAACTAAGATTTTTTTAAAAGAGATAGGTCTTTTTGTGCTAAAGAGCACAAAAGCATATCTAGCACACATGCGTACCCATCCAAGGTGTGCAGGTGCACTAGATGTGCAAGTGCATACTTCACTCCTTTATAGATGTGCACATGCATAGGTGTGCACCTCTAAAGAGTGTACACTTCCCTGAGCCTATAAAATCCTGATACCACTTTCTCTTCTCTCATCACTCCCTATGCCTCCTTCGCACCTATAAAGGTGCACTAAACCTGCACACAAACACAAGTTATAAAACACCAAAGGTGTGCATGTGCACATGCACACCTTTGTTCACACATATCATCAATAATCCAAGGAAAGGTGTGCATATGTGCACCTCCCCAAGGTGCGCACATGCACACCTTTCTCTAAAAAACAAAAAAGGCATATAATGCACGTGTGTACACTCTTTGCACAAAAAAAACATAAGGGACACTTTTTTCCCTTTGCACCTAGAATGTGCAGCTACACATGTGCACACCTCATCAAGGTGCACACATGTGAAGGTGTGCATCTATAGTAAAATGGTCATAAAACAACCATTAAGCACACCTTGCGCACCTATAAGGGTGCGCTAGGTGAGCTATTTTTCATTTCAGACTTTTGGGGGAAAAATTGTCTATTCTACTTTTTTAGTCTTTTGGGCTAGGTTTTTTTTTCCTAAGGAGTCATCTTTTGGGTTTTTCAACACAAGATAATTAATGTTTGCTTCTTTGTGCAGATAAAAAGGCATCCTTAACTTCTCGAGGTCATAACTTTTGACCTAGAGCTTAGAATTTAAAATTATTTACACTGTTGGAAAGAAGAACTAAAAATCTAATTTTAATCCTTAAAATAGTGAGCCTTCAACTACCCAGTTTTAGGGATTGAGGAAAGTTTCAACTTGAAATTTTGAGTAGTAGACCTCTAAAAAAGCTAGTTGAAAACACCTAGAAAATCCTATTAAAAAAAATATGAAAAAGTTTCAAACATTTGATCATTTTGGATAATCTGGATCACTTGGACTCTGAGTAGAAAGGATCATGCATTTAGAAAGAAGAAGAAATCAAGGAATAGACTTCATAGTGTATGAAGGTGTGCATAATATGAAGGTGTGCATAATACAAAGGTGTACATAACATGAAGGTATGGTGCATAATGTGCAAGTGCACAGATTATCATAGTCTATTCATTATTAACATCAATAGAGATCTCACCTAAGCTGGTAACCTTGACTTTCAAAGGAGTCACATGAAAGATTTGATTCAAGAATTTATATTGAAGATCAAAGATATAGAGTTTGGACACATGAACCAAAACAAGTTCCTCATCTTTTGAAACTATTAATGATAAGATTCAACACATGTACCTTGGGATTTTAGATAGAAGTAGGAGTTCAAGTTTATGATAATTTTGGGCTATAAAGAGGGTATAAATCATCAAAAAAGGGCAAAATAAGTACAGTAGAGTGCTCCCAGACCTCATCTGAGAAAAACCCAAAAACCATTTTCAAAGCTGAAAACTTTGATTTTTTGGTGAATTGAGCACCTTGCACAAATTTCATCAGGTGTGCAAGGTGCACTGCTCCAAAGGTGTGCTAAATTTTTTGAAGAAGTCAAAGATGCATAGATAGTTAACTGCTAGTTCCTAATTTAGAGCTTTCCATGCACCAGAAATGTATTTTGATGGCAATTCAACTCCCAAAAATGCCTAGAGAAGGTCAAGCTTCCATTTTTTAGAGTTTCTAGTGATTCTTAGATCCTCTTATAGCTTCCCTCTTCTTATCTACTACCTATTTCTTTGTTTTAAGACATGTAAAGGCTCATGCACCCATTAATTTATATAAACAAAGGTGAAGTCCTACTTAGCACCATTTAGAGAGTCAGTTTGTATATAATTAGATTTATTTTATTAGTTTTAAGCATATATTTGCATAAAGAGATCTCTCACTCTCAATACAAATTAAGGAGACAATTTCTTATAAATTTAGGAATGTAATATGTATTCCAGGCCATTATTTTGATGCAATAATATATGCTTTTGGTGCTCTCATTATGAGTGTAGTTATTCTTGCCAGAGTGCATTATTTTTGTGGATTCTTTTTCATGATGATAATGGAGTGAATAGTTTTGATTTTTATTAAGAAAAATAGGTTTTATAGGGATCTTGAAACACAAAAGTTTTTACAAAAAAAGTTGGTAGAATAATATTAAATAAAGTCTAGACCCAATACTTCTACCTACATAAGGCCAAAACAAAAGACATGCCAATGGCTAGAAAGGAAAAGCTAATAGACCCAATTGGCTAAAGGACATGACAGGAAATATAACCCTTACTATTCAATCTTCCTATCAAGTTCTTGCATTGTATCAACTACTTCATTAGCACTTTGGATCTCCACAATCATGCACTCTTGGTTTAAATCAGTAGAATTTTCCATGCGGCCCTTGCTCACATTCATTTCCCCCTTAATAAGCTTGGAATCCTCATTGACCCTTTCATCCTTTTCCCCACCAATGCCTACATGTTTCAATGATTCGCCTAGGTTATTGATGTTCTCATTTAGAATGTTCATAGTGGTGATCACCTGATTAGCAAGATTTTGGTTTAATATCTCCATCCTTTGCAACCTTTTCTCAACCTTAGAAAGACAATCCTCCTAGTTGGCTCTAGAACCTTGGTCAGTGCTCTTCCTTTGGCCTTCCTCCTGACAGTTTTTCTCCTTAAGCTCTTCAATCTCATGGAACAACTACTTAATTGAGTGGAAGTTGTCTATCATACTATTTTTTGCATTATTGAGTAGGTTGAGCCCTATCTCCCTTGCATTGTTTGAAATTGCTACCAAAGTTGGGTCTATGATTTCCTCAAAATGAAGTTTTCCCTCCTTGTCTTCAAGAACTTGAGGATTCATTGTCTCTCTGATGATCCCCATCTTTTCCATTTTGGTATTAAAGTTTCTCCACACCCTCCTCCTTTCTTTCATTACCTCCTCCCCACTATCTTCCACCAAGATCTCTTTTATCTTCTTCTAAGGTGAAGAGAGGGAAGGGGAGGGTCCAGGAATCTCAAGTGTCTCGTCACTTCTCCTTTCCAGAGGCATATCCTCCTCAGCCTTCCTCTTCTTAGGATTCCCAGGAAGAATAGTGATGTCTTCCCCCTTCTTCTCATCCTTCAATTCCATTTCCTCCTTGTCATCATTATAATCATGCTCCCTCTATTCCACAGGAATAGGTGTTAATCCTCTAGGGCTCTTCCTACATGGAGCATTACTAGTGTAGGGAGAAAATTTCCCCCCCCCTTTGGCTTCTTACTCATTGAGGGGCTATTATCCTCTTCCTCTGAGCTAAAAATTTGGATTTTCTTAGAGTTAGAAAAATTCAAGCTCCTGGTATCCTCTAAAGCATCCCTAGAGTAGCCTAAGGGTTTGCCCCTAGTCTGGATCTTGAGATATTCGTAGACCAGGTTTGTGCTAGGTTTCTTCTTGTAACCCTCAATGTTCTTACTCAAAGAGGTAAATAGATAGAAAGGAAAAGAAATTTTTATTCCTTGTCTAAAATGGTTTAGTAGAACAAAGTGGTGTGATCTGACTTTGTCAAATCTAGCATCCAGGGTAATGAATTTAATGACAACCCTTAATACATACCTCCATAGCTTTTTTATTGAATCCATTTTGTAATAAGTCTTGACCTTCACTAACTTCTTCCTCTCTTATGTGTCCTTCATGAAATATTTCATTGCATTTGTTGACATTTTCTTGTCCCTGTAAAAATTTACCCCCTCCTAAGGAATCTCCATGACAAGGGCAGTCATTTCCACACCCACCTAGTGAGAGATCCCATCAATTTTGACTCAACTTTCCTTCCAAGTGTTCACCATGAGCTTAGTAATCTCCTTGTCAAAACCATGGAGTTTTTCAATGTACCTCGCTATTCCACCCTTCTCCAATCTATTCCAGACCTTTGTTCTCTTTCTCCATTTTTCCACCTTCCCAGTCGGCTCCTTCCTACTCCTCTCCCCAACCATCTTGATCTCTTGTGAAAAAACCCTACACTAGTTCTTCGACCCTTCACAATATCCTTCTTTCTTAGTTTCTTGATTCATAAATTTTTTTTTTGCCTCTAGCAATTTTAATGGAAGATAAAAATGAGACCCATAAAATGTGCCAGAAGTACACAAAATGATGGCATCTCATTACCTCACATGATTCTCATTAAAACCTTGTCTTTCACGTCATCCTGCATATCTTTCCATAATTAACTCAAGATTACCTTCGTACTCCCTTGGATTCATTCCAAAATTATAATATCTTTCGTGGCTACCAGAAAGTTGTCTCTATTATGCCACATTGTCACCATATTTTTGGTCACCACCTCATTTGCAAACTAGTCTACAACAAAATTTTCCTCTCAAAACACATGGCTGACGTGCACCCTTTTGAATTTTCCCAAATCAGCTCTAATATCCTCCACCACATTAGCAATGGTCCAAGAAGGATGGGAGCATCCTTTTAAAAAATTTATTATATTTAAAGAATCTCCCTCCAACCAAAGGTTCTCAATCCCAATAGCAAGAGCTAGCTTGACAACATGAAAAGCCACACTGGCCTCTGTGTAGTGGTTCATCTGAGTTCCTAAAGGATTGGAAAAGAAAGCTATACCAATCCCATGAAAATTTCTAATTATTCCCCCATAGCTAGCAGGGCCAGGGTTCCCTTTGGTTGCACCATCAAAGTTGGCTTTATGCCATTCTTCTAGGGGAAAAAACCACTTAGCATCCTATCTTTTCACCTCCCTACCCTTCTTCCTTTCCATAATGTTTCCTCCTTCAATATTTCCCCTCTTTCTAATAGCATAGTTTTCTCTTATAGAGCAAACAAAATCAAGAGCTTCCCTTTCTCTGAAGATATGATTATTTATCTCTTTCCATATTCCCCAACAAAAATGTGGAAGAATCCAGGAGCAAATCATCTGTGTTTTCATGCCTTTGTGAAAATAGTTCCATTGGTCAAAGAAATCCTAGATGTTGTCTAGTTTACACCAACTGATCCCATAGCTCTTGGTCATAAGTTCCCAAACCTTTGAGGAATAGGGACAATGAATAAACATGTGGTTAACCATCTCTAGATCATGCTTACAAAGACTACACCTATTTCGAATGTAATGCCCCGCTCGGAGATTCTTGAAACAAGGATGAAATACAAGCCAGATTTTTTTTTAAAAAAATAAGTGTAAGTGCATAAGTCAACAACATATGTGGATCACAAAGATCACAACAAAAGACTAAACCACCATCCTAGCAACCAATGAATTTCCAAATGCCACTACTAACAAAAAAGATAGAAAATGAAAGACGCATAACTGAATTCAAATAGAACACATCCTAAATTCAAAATGCGACACCGTAGGGTTGAAGAACACTAAAGAGGGTATCCAAATCAACTCCCAAAAAGTTCAAATCAATTCAAAAAGTGCTTGTTGCCTGCCCACATAGGTTTTTACAAAAACTGGGTGATACTTTAATACAACACTGGAAAGTATCGCGTGACATTCCTAAAGAAGGAGGGTGACACTTTCAGGGACTGGACGATACTTCTCCTGAAGCCGTGTGATACTTTAAGGCTATCATATAACAATTCTTAAAAGGAGGTGTGATACTAGAAAGTATCGTACGATATTTCTCCAAGAGGCATGCGATGGAAATAGGGGACACACGATACAATTTCTATGGGCATGCAATACATTATTGTATCACACCATGCTGATAAATGGTCACCTAGGAAACTTAAGAAACACTTAAGGAGAACACAAAAGGAGAAAAATAGAGAATAAAACCTCCACATTGGGGAGTACCAGATCCACATTTTGAGGCAAGAACACTCGAATCGAATATGAAATACGAAAAGAACAACATCTAACCATCTAACAGATAATAGTAAAAGTATGGAAAGGAAACATTGTCGTAACTGAAATAACATCACAATGAACAAAGAAATTAAAATAAGTACGCACTTCCTCCCAACCGTCAATGGCATCATAAGACCATCATGGGCCCTAGCCATCCCTTGTGCGTGACATCCCAAGCCATCAATCAGATTGTTAGTACTATCATAATAGGGATGTCACTTCTAAAATATGCTAAAATCAAAAGCATAAGAAAATCTAAGACGCTAGTAGTAAAGCAAAAGATAATCCTACAAAGTAGATAACATCACCTAGTACATGCTAATCATCATAATAAGTAATGCATTAAACTAACATCATCTAAACATGATAAAAAACATCCCAATGAAAGCATAAATCACAAGAAGCATACTCTAGAACCCGAAGTACCAAGTGAACACATCTAGCAACGGTCATGCTAGAATAGTAGACCATCTCTGTACATTGGTCCCTAGCAGTGGTGAAGGTAGCTACACCTCCTAACCATGTGGTACCCGTAGGTCCACACCCACTATGTTGATGGAGATAATGACCCAACCACAAAAACACAAGAACAACATCCATAGCTAACACACATGCCAAGTAGTATGATGATTGAATCCAAGATATAGACAATGCATAAACTATAGGTCTTGGTCAGACATCTTAATGGGCTACTACGTAGGGGCTGACATCATGCAGAGTTGCTTGGTATTGACGAGCCCAAGCTAGTATTGGTAGCATCAACTTCCCAATGGAAGGTGCACAATTCTAGGCATCATCAACTTCCCAACGGAAGGCACACAATTCCCATTTTTAATTATCTTATATTTTATTACCACCCACATGTTTTAATTTAGTTATCACTTATATAAAACTTCTTCTACCAACCAATGGGAAATAGTCACTAGGTTGCATCATAGAAGCCCGTCCATATGCTACCCTACCCTACCCATGCTCATCCAACGATGAATTCTTGTAGGCATGCAAACTCCCAACCCAACCCCAATGATCATGACTTTCAAAAATACCACAAAAGATCGAGACCCATAGGTCACTTGACAAATGTACACATACATACTTGTGTGTGGTGCACCACCATCATGAAGATCAACACAAGGACTGGATGAGAACACAAGCATAAAGTCACTCAATCAAAATAGACTCGGGAGGATGGATACAATGAGCATCCCAATGCAACATAAGTGCAAAAGTGGTCTGACAGATATCCAAATGAATCATCCATGTCTACGACCCACATTGTGGCAAGAAAACCTAAGAAAATAGGGTGACATGCAAAATGAGGCAAAAATCCCAAATTTTGGAAAAAATTTCAAAATTAAAACCCATTTGGCCTTTGGGTGCAAAAACCCTGAAAATCCAAAAATAATTGAAATCGAAAACCATATGCAAAAATGGCCAGCATAACGGCTCAAAAACCCAAACCCCATTTCAAAAATAGGGAAAACACTCATACTTGACCAACTGGGTAGAACTAACATATAGAAACAGAGGGGAACACTAATTTTCAACCTCCTAACATATTGCTACAAGAAACGAAAGCTGAAATGGAGTGAAAACAATAAAATAGGAAGGCCCTACCTGACAGTAAAAAGGGCAAAAACTGAAACCCGTGCAATAAAATAAATCACTTGCCAAATCTGCTGAAAATGATAGCAAAGCATAAACTCCCCAAGCTGAATCCAATGAGACCAACCTTGTGAAGATCCCACGCTCACAACTTCTAGAACAAACAAAACAAGAATTCTTCAAAAGAGGATTTCTAAAATAGCTCTCAAATTTTCTAATTCTAAAAAGTGAGAAGTGAATAATGAATTCATTTTTCTAATACTTATTCACTTTTCAAGTGAATAGTTGATTATGGCAAATAGCCAGTTGGAGTAGCTAAACTCTGAATTGGCCCAAACAAAAATAGGTTATTATCTATAATAGAAATTTACCTAAGGAAAAATTGTTAGAAATTAAATCTAAAAAGATTTAAAGCCTAAAAACCCAAAATCATAGAAAATCACTTGACACTTTTGTGACAGAGCCAACCTCTAAATGCACAGACACACTCTTAGGTCTAATCACATAATGTAGATGAGTTTGGATTTACTAATCATCTAAAGGTTTCAATTAAAATAATTAAAATAAGGATACGTCGACCATACAAGGGCGACATTGGCAAAATATGAACAACTAAATCACTAACTCCATGTGCCATTACTAGGGATATAATTCATGTACACTAAAATACATGATCAAGTGCAATTGTATATAATATCATAGCTGAAGCAACATGTATTAAAATACCTATTTAATCCATTTACATCACTCACATTCACAAAAAGTGTAAAGATACAAGAATGAAGTAAATAACCATAGCATAAAATTCATCTCATAACATAACCAACAAATATGTCCAAATAAACCATATAACCAGATATCATCATAGATTTACTATAATCTCAAACTAGCATCAACATGCAAATATGATAAATTGAATAGCATAGCAGTAATGCATCTATGGTATTGAGTCAAAGTATAACATCCCACCCACAAGTCATCATAAGGTACAAAATAAGAGTATCAAGTATCTATCGAATCAAAATAGACAAGGTACAGACTAAAAACATGAGAGGCACTACATCCTCCCCCCCTAGCATAGGCTTACTCCTAGAAGCCAACAAAAAGATAGGGTACAATACCCTCAATCGTGTAGCATACTCCCAAGTCATAGAGATCTCATCATTCTGGTCCCATTGTACCCTTACTTGCTCTATGTCCCAACCTTGTAAGGTCAACCTCTGATGTTGTAGGATACAAATGGGCTCCAAAGTAAGCTACCCGTCTACTACTTGCAAAGCATCCCAATCAAGAACATGGGTCACATTTGAAATATACTATCTCAACACAGAAACATGAAAAATATCATGAATGTGCGATAGGATAGGTGGCGATGCTAGTCAATAAGAAATAGGACCAATCCTCTCAAGGATCTCAAATGGTTTGACAAAATGTGGCCCCAACTTAGAGCCTTTCCCATAATGGATGGGGCTCTTCCTTAGACGCACTCTCAAAAACACCCTATCACCAATAGAAAAGTGATGATCCAACCTATGGGCATCTGCATAATTTTTCTACCTATCCTGAGTAGCAACCAAATGCTCCCTAATGCGAATAACCTACTACTCCACATCCTAAAGCATCTTTGGACCCAAAAGGACTTGGTCCTCTAAATAGTCCCAACTCAATGGGGTATGACATGGTCTATTGTACAAGGCCTGAAAAGGTGACATGCCAAAAGAACTATGATACTCCTTATTGTATGCAAACTCAACAAGGTACAAATAGTCCTCCCACTTCACCTACCTATCCATAACATACATGCGAAGCATATCCTCCAAAACTTGATTCACTCTCTCAATCTGACCATTTGTCTCTGGGTGATAAGCTAAACTAAAATTGAGTTGCACACCCAAAGCATGTTGGAGAGACATCCACAGTGCAAAAGTAAAAATTAGATCTCTATCCAAAATAATCCAACGAGGAATCCCATGCAAATGAACAATATCTACCAAGAAAACATGCACTACTGAAGAAGTTGTGTAGGATGCTCTCACGGGTGAAAAATGTGCTACCTTGGACAACTTGTCTACTGTCACCATAATACAATCATGTCTCCATGATGACATAGGAAAACCTATGATAAAATCAATAGATATCATATCCCTCTTCCACTCTGGAATGGTATGTGGCTGCAAAATACCTGCTAGATGTTGATGCTCTACCTTTACTCTCTGGCACTCAAGGCATCTAGCAACAAAATCAGCATCATCATGCCTCATCCTTGCCCAGAAGTATAGTTGTTTGAGATCAGCATGCATCTTCCTAAATCACTGAGATGTGCAAAATATAGTGCATGATGCACTTCCAACAAAATCAAGGTACGAAGATCACCCAACACGGGTACATAGATGCACCCCATGTGTCATAGTAGTCCATCAGAGTCAAGCATAAAACCTAAAAACCTCTCCTTAAGGGTACGTCTAGACTCGATCTCTGCCCTCACCTCCTGATACCAAGTGTCACTAGGCAAAGCCTCCAAGATACAGCCTCACAAATCCACTCCCAATGACATCACTGATACCTCATGTTGCCTTATGCTCAAGGCATCTGTGATGACATTTTCCTTTCCTTTAATGTAGAGAACATCAAATTCATACTCACACAAGAACTCCATCCAACAATGTTGTTGTGCATTCAGGTTTGGTTGAGTAAATATATACTGCAAGCTCCTATAATCACTATGCAACTAAAACCTGTGCCCCAAAAGAAAATGCCTCCAATGGACAAGGGCATGCACTATAGCCGTGAGTTTCAAATCATGAGTGGGGTAGTTAAGCTCATGGTCCTTGAGTTTTCTAGACTCAAATGCAATCACTCGACCATCTTGCATTAACACCACACCCATGCCTTCCAAAGAAGCATCTGTGCAAACCATGAAGTCACCTATAAGATTAGGCATTGCAAGGACTAGTGCACTAGTCAAACACTCCTTAAGAGCATTAAATGTTACCTCACACTGGTTTGACCAAACAAACTTCTTCCCTTTCCTTTGAAGAGAAGTGATGGGATGAGCTACCCATGAGAAATCCTTCATGAAGCAATGATAGTAACCTACCAATCCCATGAAACTAAAAACCTCTAAGACATTAGTGGGTGTTGACCAATCCATAATAGCATGAATCTTCTCTAGGTCCACTTCAATTCCATCAACAGTGATGATATGTCTCAAATACTTCACCTTAGATTGGAAGAACCCACATTTATTCATGTTGCCATACATCTGATGCTCTCTCAAGCACTACAATACCTGATGTAAATGGACTTCATGCTCCTCCATAGTCTTTGAATAGATCAATATGCCATCCAAGAATACAATGACACACTAATTGAGGTAAGTCCAAAATACACCATTCATCAAACTCATAAATATTGATGGCGCATTGGTTAACCCAAAGGGTACAATCATGAAATCATAATACCCATACTATGTACAAAAAGTTGTTCGATGAATATCAGCCTCTTAGATATGAAGCTAATGGTATCCTGACTTATGATCAATCTTTAAGAACACTCATGCTCCCTTCATCTGGTCGAACAAGTCATCTATCCTCGATAAAGGATAATGATTCTTCACCGTCACCTTATTCAACTAATGGTGATCAATGCACAAATGCAAAGAACCATCCTTCTTCTTCACAAAGATGACTGGTGCACCCCATGGGGATACACTAGGATGAATATGGCCATTGGCCAATAATTTCTCCAACTACAATTTGAGCTCACTCAACTCTTGAGTAGTCATGTGATAAGGAGCTTGTGAAATTGGCTCCGCTCCTTGTATAAGATCGATCTAAAAATCAATGTCATGTTGTAGTGGCATACCTGGAATCTCATCAAGAAACACATCAGCATACTCACGAAGGAGTGGGTGATCATCAAGAGTCACCATATGGCTCTTGACTTCCTCGAGATCACTACGAGACATAAGAAATAATTGGCAACCCTTCCACACACTCTGCTTCAACTGATTTGCTAAGATCATACAAAGCAAGACTGATCTCTAGACTCCCAAAAGTTCCACCTACCCACTTGTGTCATCAATAAACTGTACCACTTTATGATGGCAATTGATATTCCCCTAATGGGTGACTAGCCAATTTATGCCCAACATAATGTCATATGATCCCAAGGTAGAATGTGTAAATCCACTGTGGTGGTGAAGGTTCCCAAATTCAAACTACAACTCCTAACCAATGAATCAACAACCACCTTAGAACCTATGGCTAACTCAACATGCCACCTATCAACCTGACGCATTGCCCCTAGCCCACATTGCTAAACAAGAGATGGTGAAATGAAAGAATTTGAAGCACCTGATTCAAACAAAACTAAAGTTGAAATACCATGTAAAATACCTATAGCCTCGACTACTATACCCTGATGACCTGCTTGATGGTTGTCAACCACCACAAAGACTTTGTGGTTCTGACTCGTATCTCCCATAATAGGCTCAAATCTCGCTGTGCCCTTACCAAGTCCTATAGATGGTTTGATCAAAGAATCATAAGATTTATGGCCAGGTTGACCACAAGAATAATAGTTTTCAGTAAAGTTGGGGCCTGTCCCACGACCACCCTGAGTAGTGCTAGGATATGGTGCACTACCTCTACTGGAATTTTGCTAACTACTCTGAGGAGGACGATCCTGCTGAGATTTCTATCCTTGGTTCTGATTATCTCCTCCCTTATTGGTAGTACCAAAATTTTGCCCACCTTTGGTCCAAAATCCCTTCCATCAAGATCCAGGAGGACTGCTACCACCACCTTGGGTAGGTGCAGATTGAGCTTGTCCCTTCCCTAAGGACTAGAAATATTGTGCATCCTACCCTGAATTCTTTGCACTTTGGTTATGAGAACCAGATCTACTACTAAAACCTCTAGCTAGATTTTCCTCTGCAATACATACCTTCTTTATAGTGAGAACAAGAGTCCTAGGTTGATGCATACAGAATTCTCCAATGAGGGAATCCTTAAGGCCTCGAATGAAATGATGAGCTAAGAGTAAAACATCATTATTATAGCATGAATACTACCTAAGTTCAAAGAATTAGATTTTATACTGATCCACAGTCATGTTTCCTTTCCAGATCATGTGGAACTCATTAGCATGGGCCTCTTTGAACTGAGGTGATAAGAATTTCTCTTGAAACCTCTCCTCAAAGATCTCCCAGTTGAGATCTGCAACACTAACCTGAATCTTCTAACTTTCAATATTCCACCAAATGGATGTGTGGTCCCTCAATTGCATAATTGCACAACGGGCCCTCATGTTGGTTGAACATGGATACATGGTGAAGTAGCACTCCATGTCCAACAACCAAGCCTCAGCTTTGAGGCCACTTCCCTTGCCATCATACGGTGGCGGTTTGGAACTCTAAAGGGACTTCATGATATCCAATCTGATGGAATCCTCACTATTGCATTCTTGACCACCCCAACAGTGCCCTTTACCACCTGGTGGAGTAAGAGAACACTCACATTCACGTTCCTCCTCTCTATGCTTTGAATGATAGGAATTTGCATGGTGAGACCCCTCTTCCTGATCATGATCCTATTGGCACTCCTTAATACAAGGGCCCAACTGAGCAAGAATCTCCTAGAGTATTGGTAACAATACCCCCATGCCATCTTGATTAGTGTTATTACCTCATTCTCCCTCTCCATCCTGATGTTCCTCTTCATGGTGTTCATTCCCATGGTTACCATTATGGGTATCACCATGACCACTAAGTCTACGTGCAGGAGGCATCACTACAAAAGCAACAAGATAATGTCAGAACAATTGAATCATAAGAAAAACCATAGTGGAAGCATAACATAGAAATCCCAATGTTGCAACATGGGCTTTGATACCAGATGGAATGCCTTGCTTGGAGATTCTTGGAACAAGGATGAAATACAAGCCAAATTTTTATAATAAAAAAAAACAAGTTTAAGTGCATAAGTCAACAACATACACAGATCACAAAGATCACAATAGAAGACTGAACCACCATCCTGGTAACCAACAAATCTCCAAACGCCACTACTAACCAAAAAGATTAAAAATGAAAGACGCATAACTGAATTTGAATTGAACACATCCCAAATTCAAAATGTGACACTATAGGGTATCTAAATCAACTCCTAAAAAGTTTGGATCAAGCCAAAAAGTGTTTGCTTCCCGCGTGCATAGGTTTTTACAAAAATTGAGTGATACTTTAATACAACACTAGAAAGTATCACGCGACATTCCTCAAGAAGGAGGGCGACACTTTCAGGGACTAGGTGACACTTCTCCTGAAGATGTGCAATACTTTAAGGGTATCATATGAAAATTCTCAAAAGGAGGTGTGATACTGGAAAGTATCATATGATATTTCTCCAAGAGGCATGCAATGGAAATAGGGGACACACGATACAATTTCTATGGGTGTGCAATACATTATTATATCACACCATGTTGATAAATGGTTGCCCAAGAAACTTAAGAAACACTTAAGGAGAACACAAAAGGAGGAAAAAAAGAATAAAACCTCCACACCAGGGAGTATCGAATCCACATTTCAAGGCAAGAACGCTCGAACTGAATATGAAATATAGAAAGAACAACATCTAACCATCTAACAGATGAGAGTAAAAGTACAAAAAGGAAACATCGCAATCATTGAAATAACATCACAATGAACAAAGAAATCAAACTAAGTATTTAGTTCCTCCCAACCATCAATGGCATCATAAGACCATTGTGGGCCCTAGCCATCCCCTGTGCGTAACATCCCAATCCATCAATCAGATCATCGATACTGTCATAATAGGGACATCACTACTAAAACATGCTAAAATCAAAGCATAAGGAAATCTAACATGCTAGTAGTAAAGTAGAAGATAATCCTACCAAGTAGATAACATCACCTACCACATGCTAATTATCATAATAAGGAATGCATTAAACTAACATCATCTAAATATGATAAACAACATCCCAATGAAAGCATAAATCACAAGAAGCATACTTCGAAACCCGAAGTACCAAGTGAACACATCCAACAATGATTGTGCTAGAATAGTAGACCGTCTCTATACACCAGTCCCTAGCAGTGGTGAAGGTAGCTACACCTCCTAACCATGTGGTACTTGTAGGTCCACACCCACCATGCTGATGGAGATAATGATCCAACCAAAAACACACAAAAATAACATCCATAGCTGACACAGACGCCAAGCAGTATGATGAGTGAATCCAAGATATAGATAATGCATAAACTACAAGTCCTAGTTAGACATCTCAATGGGCTACTATGTAGGGTTGACATCATAGAGAGTCGCATGGCATTGATAAGCCTAATCTAGTATTGGAAGCATCAACTTCCCAACAGAAGGCACACAATTCCCATTTTTGATTATCTTATATTTTATTACCACCCAAATGTTTTAATTTAGTTATCACTTATATAAAACTTCTTCTGCCAACCAATGAGAAATAGTCATCAGATTGAAGGATAGAAGCCCCTCCATATGTTACCCTATCCTACCCATGCTCATCCAACGATGAGTGCTCGTAGGCATGCCAACTCCCAACCCAACCCCAATGATCATGACTTCTGGAAATACCACAGAAGATTGGGCCCCACAAGTTACTTGACAAATGTATGCATACATACTCGTGTGTGGCACACCACCATCATGGAGATCAACACAATCATAAAGTCACTCAACCAAAATAGAATCGGGAGGATGGATACAACATGCATCCCAATGCAATATAAGTGCAAATGTGGTATGACGAATATCCAAATAGATCATTCAGGTCCATGACCCAAATTGTGCCAAGAAAATATGAGAAAATAGGGTGGCACACAAAATGAGGCAAAAACCCCAAATTTTAGAAAAATTCCAAAATTAAAACCCATTTGGCCTTTGGGTGCAAAAACCCTAAAAATCCAAAAATAATTAAAATCAGACATCATATGCAAAAACAACCAGCATAACGATTCAAAAACACAAACCCCCATTTCAAAACTAGGGAAAATGCTCATACCCAACCAACCAGGTAGAACCAGCATACAAAAATGGAGGGGAACACTAGTTCTCAACCTCCTAACATATTGCTACAAGAAATAGAAGCTGAAATGGATTGAAAACAATAAAACAAGAAGGCCCTACCTGACAGCAAAAAGGGTAGAAACCAAAATCCATGCAATAAAATAAATCACCTGCCAAATTCTATTGAAAATGACAGCAAAGCATAAACTCCCCAAGCTAAATCCAATGAGACCAACCTTGCAAAGATCCCACGGTCATAGCTCCTAGAACGAACAATACAAGAATCCTTCAGAAGAGGATTTCTAAAATAGCTCTCAAATTTTCTAATTCTAAAAAGTGAGAAGTGAATAATGAATTCACTTTTCTAATACTTACTCACTTTTCAAGTGAATAGTCGATTATGGCAAATAGCCAGCTGGAGTAGCTAAACTCTGAATCGACCCAAATGAAAACAAGTTATTATCTGTAACAAAAATTCACCTAAGGCAAAGTTTCCAGAAATTAAATCCAAAAAGATTTAAAGCTCGAAAACCCAAAATCATAGAAAATCACTTAACACTTTCACGATAGAGTGAACCTCTAAATGCACAGATGTGCTCACAGGTCTAATCACATAATGCAGATGAGTTCAAATTTACTAATCATCAAAAGGTTTCAATTAAAACAATTAAAATAAGGATAGGTCGACCATATAAGGGCAACATTAACAAAATATGAACAACTGAATCACTAACTCCATGTGCCATTCCTAGGGATATAATTCTTGTACACTAAAATACATGATCAAGTGCAATTGCATATAATATCATAGCCAAAGAAACATGTATTAAAATTCCTATTTAATCCATTTGCATCACTCACGTTCACAGAAAGCATAAAGATACAAGAATGAAGTAAATAACCATAGCATAAAATTCATCTTATAACATAACCAACAAATATATCCAAATAAACCATATAACTAGATATCATCATAGATCTACTATCATCTCAAACTAGCATCAACATACAAATATGATAAATTGAATAGAATAGCAATAACACATCTATGGTAATGAGTCAAAGTATAACATCCGACCCTTGGGTCATCATAAGGTAAAAAATAAGAGTATCAAGTATCTCTCAAATCAAAATAGACAAGGTATAGAGTGCAAACATGAGAGACACTACATGAAATATACTGACCTCTCTTAGCAAGGTTATCCAGGGTGAGAATTTTTCTTGTAACACCAACCAAAAGAAAAGGTTGATTTTAGGGGTAAGACCAATCATCTAAGCCTTAGCCCAAATTGGTTTTTCCTTCTTGTTCCAAAGTGAGAAGTAGCTAGAAACAACTGAGCATAACCTACTAGTATTGTCCCCCCCTATAAGTTCATCACTCTTGTTGTTTAAATCATAGCATTCAAAATAATCATTAGTGGTTTGAGATCATGAGATACTAAAGACAGGTCTTTCCACCCCTGGTCTTTTCTATAGTCGCTAACTTTCAATCCAAATCTTCTTATACAATAGTTAGCCCTCTCTCATAATTAGGGTAATCTATGAGAGGCCCCTAACTTAACCAATTATCCTGCCAGAAAAGAATGCATTCACCATTCCCTAATTCTCATTTTTCCTTTGATTTGGCCAAAGATCTTGCCTTAAGAATCCCATTCCAAATAAAAGATCCATGTAGAATATCAGCTTCACTAAGTAGAAAGCTAAGGGATTGCCTTCTCAAGTACTTCTCCACCATGATATCATGCCATCCTCTAGTGCTCTGAAATAAGTGCCATATCTACTTTGCTAACAAAGCATTATTAAGGTGTATGATTTTTCTTATACCCAAACCCACCATAACATTTGGGGAGGTAGACATTTTGTTGTGTTAATTTGACTATGCAATATTTTAGTTCTGGTGTTTGTCCTCTATTTGACAAATTTCATTAATGTACAGAGTTGGAGAAGAGATCACCCCATTGTTCCTACATAGCTTCTCATCTTGCATGAGTGATCTTTTCATGGCCTTGCAATTTAATAAGAAGTGAAACATCTTTTAGTTTTACTAAGTTTCCATCGACAATTGCATCAGTGGATTTGAGGAAGCACTGCTCCTATTTTCATTGGTTTCCTACCCGATCTTTTCAACAATTTAACTCACATATGTATTGTTACCATGGTTTATCTCCATTAAGAATTTTCCTTTCATGTTATTTAATTTCATCTCTCATTACCTTATCTTTTTTATTTTCTTTTCTAACCATTGGTTAAATTAGGAATTCATATAGTTGCATTATTAGATTGCATTCATTTCAAAAATAGAAAATACCAATTTTTTTTTTCTTTTTGTTGTTAATTTTGAAACACCAAGCAGATTGATCATCTTATCCAAAATTGGTTCAAACAAACAAAGGCCTCTTTGTGAAAAAAACATTTATCTTCAATTGAGTAGATTCTAGTAGGTCGCAAGATCACTCAAAACCTTGTAGTTGATCCTAGATTAGCTTTTCAAGAGAGGAGTTTGAAAGGATTCTTGCTATTAAGCATTGTGCAAAATGATAGCTCAAAAATATGGACATAAAATTTTCACTTGCCCAAGGTGTAAGATGTAGGAGCATCTTTGGTTAGAAAGAAATCTTGCATCACCTCAAAATATTTCTTATTTTCTCTACCAGTTTGATGTTCATGAAGTAGTCATTTCTACCTTGAGTTTTATGTTGAGCATAGTTAGCATCATTTCGAGGACCTATTTTCAGTCCTTACCCTAAGAGTGCAAAATTTTATGTGTCTTATCCTTCAAGGTTTGTGTTGTTTTATATGGTCTCTATTCCTTCTATCTTTATCATGCAAGGTGTGTTGTTTCATTTGGCACAATTTCCTATTATGATGTGGCATCTTGTGCAGTTGAGAGTTGATTCCTAGATTGTGTTTGGACCTACCTTCAAGAGTGTGTGAATAATTGATGCCCATTACTTGGGTTATGGATTACACCTCTACGACTGGACCTATATTGTAATTAAATGCCTAACTAGTTGACTTGTGGTCTAGCTAGCTATATAAGAACTTGGATTTGGTGTAGGAAAGCATAATCTAGTAGCTAGTTAGAGTAGGAAGATAGATAAAGGTTGTGAGCTTGGACTTTGATGTTGTAATTCCTTGTATATTGAATTGCAACATAAAACATAAAACACAAAATACAATTTGCAGCACATAAGCAATCACACAATTGAACAAGGAATTTTGAGATGGAAACCTTGTAAAGGGAAAAACTACTTGGGACTATATTAGCCCTAAGTTTTGGGTTACCGTGGTTTTCTTTTATTTTCACCCTTCTCTCCAAAATTTTGCATCAATAAGTTATTTGTATTTCCCTCTACCCAGATGTCATTCTATCTTACCTTTGAAATTTAAGCCTTGTGGTGCAAGCCTTGTGTAAATCTCATTGAACCTCTTTGAACCTTGGTTCAAAGAAGTTCAACCAAAGGTTAAAAACTAACTCTTGATCTTGCAGGCGGGAGCAATCGAGCGACGTGGTAGTTTTATTTTGAACCACTTTGAACCTCTTTGAACCCCAATTCAAAGCAATTCAAAGTAGTTCTACTACTAAGAATTTACACTCAAGAGTGTTATTAATTTTTGAAAAGATGATGGTTCCCAAGGTGTCAAATATGATGATCAAATAATGATTAAGACATCTACTTTAAATCATCATCACCAAATGTGGATGTTGAGCTACTAGCATGAGTGAGTAAAAGGCATATCTTTCACTTAGAAGCTAGATTAGATTGTTAGGAGGGTTATAATGATTACAAGGATGTTTCCCTTAAGGTGGACATTTAATGATGAAGTACCATCATTTTTTAAAGTGTGCATATTGGGCCATAATAATCTCACCATAAATACCTCATTATGAGGTGGTACTTTCAATAGTATGTTAGCCTATCTTTTAAATGTCAAGTTTAAAACTTATTTTTTTTATCCTACTCTAAGGTGAATTGAAGGCGAAGCATCAGTGAGAGAAGGGAAGTGTTCTAGTTTTATTTCAGTAGATTACAAGTGAGAATGTGAAAAATCTCTTATTTCTCCTTCTGTATTGTTATTTTGATCTCGAGAGAGCATTTTGGGGTATTTGTTATTTTTTTGTTAAAATGAAATCTATCCTACATTCCTTCAAAAAGGTTTCCAATCTTGAATTTAAAAAGCCTATAATTTTGGTTACTAATTTGATGGGAGTCAAGGTTGAAAAGTTACAAGAGAACTTCCTAGACTAGGCTGAAGAAGTGAAGGGGTGTCTAGATGTCTTGATGAGTGGTTCACTTGAAGCCGTTGCTTTCCTTCTTGCCCTTTTAAGCCCAAAATTAATTCAATTGTGTATTGACCATTATGATGCAAAAACTAAATAGGAATGGAGAACCAATGTTTTCTATCACCAAGAAAACCATTTCATTTGTCTTGAGATTACAAAAATGCACCTTTTTCATTTATGGTCCCACCCAATCCCTAGTTCAATAGCAATAAAATCCTTCAAAGTACCACATCTTGATGGCCAAAAAGTAGACAGAAACAAACTATAAAGGAGGTTCAAAACTACCCAAGATAGTTACCAAAGACCATATGAAGCCTCACATACATGACCTAATAATTTTATTAGACTAAGCTAAGGGGTCTATTGATGTGTTTCTTTTCAAGGAATGAATGTTTCATTACATAGATATAATGCTAACTGGGAAACAATTTCTTGATTGGGCAAAGTTAATAGCCAACTCACTAAGAAATCAACTCAAGCACTCACATGCCTCAAGAAAAGAGTTTTATATATCTTCTTACTTGACTTATTACATTGCATGTGCTAGTGATATTACCTCTATCCCCCATGAGCCTTGGAGTGAGGATATAACTATTTATCAATATTGCCCTTTGTTAAAGAAAGACAAAGTGTTGAGGAGTTCAAAAAAGAACATGATGTTTTAATGGGGAGTGTACACCTAAGTCTCAAGAAAATCTTGATGTTGAGGATATCCCCAGAAGCTCAAAGACTAATCCGAATCTATGGGTGCTTCTACATTCAATTCCCAAGGTTCACCTACTTAAGAGTGGGGGATTTGAAGAGGAACTCACTAATTTTCCTCGATATACCCTAGATTGTTTTATCATTGTAGACTTATGCAGGAAACTATTTTCTGTAATTAGGGATAATCTTTCTGAGGATAGATGGAAGTCTTTTTTTTCCCATCAAACTTGGCTCTATGGCTCATAATACCATGATTAATGCTTCCGCAATTGGAAGTGACCTGCTAAACTTTAACATCAGATTCTATTAGGGAAGAAGAGATTTTGACAATAAGGGATTTGTGACATTGGTGCTCAAAATAAAAGATCAACCTCAACTAGCTCCTTGCTTGGAGGATTTGTGGGAAGATTGTGGTGATGAACATGAAGAGATTAAGAGAGATCACTTGAGGTTAACACTCTCCCAGATTATCTCATTGAGATTAAAATTCAAGTTGGATAGAATGATCAAAGATGGTTCAGAAATTGTTGAACTAGGTTGGGAGGAAGGAAATGAAAAAATTCAACTTGAAGTAGATTGGAGAAAGGATGAGGAAGATGATATAAACCTTAGTACTAGATCCATTTTGGCCTGTACACGAAGTCTGCAACACCTACTCAAGAAATAGTTCAAAAGGTCACTACCATGGATCAAGGTTAGGACAAAGGTGAAGAACTGATAGGAGCTTCAAATGCAGCTCAATCAGATAATCAAGAGGCTAATGTGGAATTGGTAGGAGCTTCAAATGTGGCTCAATATGGTTTTGTGACCCCTCCTAAAACTAGTCAAGGAGTAGCACTACTAATACAATCCTGCCCTGACTATCTAATTTAGTAAATAAGAAGTGCACTCTTTAGCCTATGTCTATGCATGTCAAGGACATAGTCACCAAGTATGCTTCTCACATCCCAAAGAAAAAGAAGATAAAAAATGATGCACAACTATCCAAGGATCCTATAATGGGGAAAGTTATAGTGGAAGTAGCAACTTAAAGGTAGAAAGAAGGTTCAGGGGAGGTTGAACTCAAGGATTTCAAAGTTACTACTATAGACTTGGGGTCCTTACCAGAGACACTAGTAATCATATTTTCAAGTTTTCTACAGATCATATGTTAACTCAATCAGAAAAGGACAACAAAGAGATAAGGGTATTGAAGAAGTTGATAATCACCATGGCCAAATATATAGATTCTTTAATGAATGTTGATGCCCTTCCACTAATACAAGCTCCACCTTTTGACCCTAATTCTTTAGATAGCCAATTGCTAGCCAGACAAATGCAAAGAGGAAGTTTGCTTTCAGAAGCAATGAATGAATGGGTGGGATCCATTATGAAAGAAGAAAGAAAAATTATTCGATTTCATCACTACATACATGGGGGGAGAAGTTTTGTTAAGAGAAGTTCAAACTCTCATTTCAGTGTGGGAGGCAAACCAGATTCAGTGCCAAGTAGTCATGTTCTAGGTGCATGAAGTGGAAAAATATGGTGTATTAAAGTTCCTAAGTGAAAACCCTATGAAAGATGTGGACCACTGCATACTCTTCATCTTGAAGAGTAATATGAATTGGAAAGATTCTATCTACAAGGATGCCATAGAGGAAGTGCAGGTGGTTGAACATGAAGTCACTAAGATGAATAAGGAAATATTGAAGGATATGTAGATAATAAACCCCACTAGCATCTTGCAGTTTGATGATGGGTACATGGATTCAAATACCTTGACTAAGAGATTTAATGACACTATGTTTGGGATCAAAGACAACAACAACTCCTCTCCTTGGTATTTCACCATGGTTGCTAACATCGAATTGATGTTGTACCTAAACAAATGACTCATGCTTAGGAAAAGTTGGAGGATCAAGGAACTATGGTGGCAGAGATGCATGTAGATCAAAGTTACCCAGTTTGAAGAATCCTCATTGATGAGAGCCATTTACAATCCATTTTTATGCCATCTTTTAATCCATTTCATGTACCTTCATACTCAATTCCATGCTTTAATTCTAGTCTAATTCATCTCATTTTATCATTTTATGTTGCATGTGATTTTATGTATGTAAGTAATATTTAATTTGGTTTTGGGATTGAAATATAGAGAGTATATTATTGATTTTTTTTACTAATAGGAATTATAATTCCAAGCTTTTGGGAAATTAGGCTTGCTGCATATAGATTATAGGAACTTCCTACTATAGGAGCTTTCTGGACCATCTGTCGCTCTCTTCACCATAATCTAATATAGGGGTAGGAGTAGGGGCCCCTTCTAGATTATTGCCCCTTCGCCTATTATTGTAGGGCCCCCCTTCATATTATTGTAGGGGTAGGGTAGTAGATAACTATTCACCCTTGATATCTAAACAATTGTACCTGTCATCTGCCAAATCAATTATTTTTACAACCACATGGATTTATTTGATTATCTGCTTCAACATTTCGTATATTGTCATTAGATTATCCAATTCTTCCAACAATTTTATTGAGGATTGTGAAAAAGGATGCATTCATTGGCTACATGGAGGATTTGCAACTATAATAATTTCCTATTATTATTTTCTATTGTAAATTTTTTTTTATCAAGTGGTTGGTATCCCAAAAGTTATGGAGATTATTCCCATTTACAACCATGGTTATAACAAATCTATTTTATAATGTGGCCAAAAAATAATATATTGTGTAAACCACTTATTTTCAGTTTGTTGGCCATATTTGAAAACAAATAATCTATTTTTAGATTATTTGTTATAGGCTACAATAATATAAGCAACATATTTAAACACTTGAATGCAATTCTTATTGGTATCAAATTTCTAATAAATAAAACAATTGTGTTGATTGCTTCTATCATAGTTCTGTAAGCTTTATCTCTGTCGTCTAATGGGAGGAAGGGTGCCCACTCTCCAATAGTTGATGGACTGTAAATAATTTATTCTTGTGCATTTTAAGAATTGTTTATTGTGTTTTATATTGTTATGTTTGATAGTTTGATAGTTTTTGTTAGTTAAAATTACATTTTAATATTTGATGAGTGTTAATAATCTATTTTTATTTCTATGTTACAGATCTAGTTGATATGAATTTTAGATTTTATTTCTATTATAATATGTCTTAATTTTTGTACTGTAGTTCCTATTGCATTTCTACACTATAGTTCCTTTCACATTTTTGTATTGTAGTTCCTATAGAATTTTCATCATAGAATTATAAGAGAAAGTATTGTGCATTAAGGAATTATTTTATCAGATTAACCATTCATATCTTATGCACTTTTATGGTCTATAGATTATTTTGATTTTTTGAGAGTATTTTTTAAAGATTATTAGATCTATTGAAATTGTTATTGCCAGAAAATGATAGTTCTTGTCACTAGGAAGTGTCAGTTCTTGTCACTAGAATTGTTTTAGTTTGCTGTAGATTTATTATTGTGTGTTCTAGATGCACTCATAATCACTCAGTTCATAACATGCAAGCCTTGATGGTATATTACCTTGACACCTTTCACAAGCTTATGCCCCCAGATTGACCCAAATAGACCAAGCTGAAAATCTTGTTAATTTATATTAAACCTTTCTAATTATTTTCCCTAGTGTTGGCCTATCATTTTGGCACCATTTTTGAGGAAAGGTGTCAAAGGCATGTTAGCTTGATGCGTTGAGTTAGGAACAATGCATTAGGATGAAAGCTTTTGCAATTGCTAGCCTTGCTTAAGCAATTAATCTTAATTTGCCTTGCGTAAATCATATAGATGCATTGCTTTAGAGTTTGCAAGTAGATCTTAGAAATTAGATTCAATATTATACATCATCACTAGTTGTTGTAAGTTATTGTTACAGAAAAGAATATTTTGAAGAAAAATTGTTTAAAATGATGCATTTTCACACATCAATTTTGGGGAAAAAATTCTTCAAAAGTACAAAATGCGATGAGGATGCAAGAAGAAGGGGCATTTTCCCTTGACCCAAATGGGGGTTTCTATCCCTAGACCCCTTCTTTCAAATTTAAAAACAAAAAGAAGAAACTAGTGGGCAAATTGTGTCAACCAAAGGTGATCTTTTTATACCTTCTCCACCTAATGAATGCAACTTAAACAAACTTGATCTTCCATTATCAAAGATATGCAAGAATTTCGTATCTATGTTTAAACATGAGCAAATCATTGATGAATTCTTAGAACAATGTGATTTTGAGGATGCCAATTTAACCACTTGTTGTTCTAATTGCTACAAGAAATATGACTAATGCCTATCCCTAAACAACCAAGAGTATATTATACATGAAGTACAATATATCTATGAACCTTTTCATGATAAGGATGCAAGTAAACAAGTCTTCCTTGTACCTGGTACTCCATTTCAAATACCAACCCAGGAAGATCAAGGTACACATGATGTTGGTAACATATATTGTCACTCTATTTCATTAGAAAGCCAACACATTTCTTCAAAACATACTTCTCCAGCTAGTATACACAATGAATATAATCATGCATGCTCACAAAAACCTGTATATCCCTCTTATATTCCACCATATCCATCCTTACCATTTTTATTCTACCCATCCTTCTTAATCCCATCCACTTTATGTCCTCAACAATTCTTTCCATTATCCCATTCACATTACACTCCACATTGTCCACCAACGGCAACTATAATGTCTCACACTGCACTTCATAATAAGGTGGCTGAAACAGAATATACTACTAAACTCTCAAGGATCCCTTTACCATTTGATGATGTGCTTGGAATTTGAAAATCAATGTTGGAATGCACTGATGCAAATATGGGATGTGATTTTGGTTTAATTGGATTAGAAGAACAATATAATTTATTGAATTATAATCAACTTTGTTCTTCTTTTCCACTTAGTGAATCATAGTTAATACCCACAAATGAGCCCATACTTCAAATTGCACCAATTTTAAATATTGGACTCATAAGCATGTATGTTTATATTAATCATTCACTAAGTAATATTAAGCCATATGCTTCCCTCCTTCCACCAATGTGTTTTCAGAATCTCTAAGATCTATATTTTATTACTTTTGTACTTATGCATATTTATCTTTGGAGGCCTATGGTTAAATTGTGTATTCCACACATACTTGTTGATTTGGGACCAATAATTGATTAAGCACAATCATACAGGATTATATGCATTAATGGGCAAATAAAATATGTTGCACATGGATGATTATTCATTTCAAAGGAAACAAAGTATTAATATGTATATATTTGTCAATATTGATTCTTTGTATTGCCATCCTATTTCTTGATTCATTGGATTGTCCTAATAACTCCATGCTTTTTGAAATGTGAAATTAAGCTAGGGATCCATCCATTGAATTTTGAAATCTTTGGTTGTCCTATTTCTTTGGTTTAATATTCTCATGCCCTTGCACTATGAAGTTAAGTTGCGGGGAATCCCTTGCTTTTCTAATTCTTGATTGATTCCTAATAAATGTTCATTGATGCTTTTGATATACCTCATAGTGTGATTCTTGGACCACATCAAGATGTATATTCCTATTGTAATCATATTCATTTGTTTTGTCAAGTGTTCATTCATATTACGAACTGTACCAATCATTTGTAAAAACACATTACTTGCTTGGGTAGGGTTATTAATTGGATAAAAGTGCTTTACTATACTTGATATACTTGGTTTTGAGAATATGGTTACAAGTCTCTTGATATGGTGGGATGATCTTAGTATCAATACTAGTTGATGATGTTTTTCTACACAAGCATTGCATAAACACACAATGTTGGCTTTGTTAACACTGTGTGGGCTTTCTAGCTATTTGCCACTTATTAGTTTCACTTGTGCTTCAAATATTTGAGATCAAAAGAAGATAAGGTGTTCACTACCTTGAGATGGGTTTTTATTTTTCTCGGGTGCTTGATCACATGGAGGACTCTATACAACTAGGCCTATGAGATCCATACACAATGTGGTACTATTTTGTTGAGCTATGATTTGGAAATATTCCCTCAAGATGTGTCTCCTCCTCTATGAATTTTTATGGATACATTAGAGACTATAGTTGGTATTTCACTCCACCACCTTTTCTTTTATAATGAAGGTATTTATTTCATGGAATGGAATTATTCATCAAAAGGATTTGATAGCATAACTTCATGCTGGGTGATCATGGGTTGTCATTATCGAAGCCCTATGTCTTCTGAGGATCATCCCTTCTTATGAGTAATTCTCTTATCCAAGTGTGTTGGTGTGTTCTAAAGTTCTCCAAGAAGCTTTCAAAATTAGTAGCATGAGATACATGGATCAAGGTTGATTTGTGTCATGTTTCAGTATTCCCATATTTGTGGAGATTAATCATACTCATCATTCCAAGTCCATTAAGCAATCAAGTTTCTACAGTGCCTTCTGTGAGGTCATGGATAAAAATCAAGTTTTGGATATCATCATTTTTTTATCATCCATGTAAGCATTTCTTGTTCTTTGGTCATTCTATGTAGTTACTGAAAAAGAAAAAAATGAAAGAATTTTTTTAAAAGAAAAAAAGAAATGAAATAAGAAAAAACAAAACAAAACAAAAGCAATAAAAGATCCAACAATGAAAACCTTAGAGCATTGTTGGCCAGTTAGTATCTGAAAACCAATTTCTAGTGGATGTTAATTGCAAAATAAATTCTTAGTGGTGAAAACTATTTTTATAGTGCCATTAAGCGATGAGTGATTGAAAACTAGCTTGCCAGTGGTCACTTGTCGTTATCAAAATTTGAAAAAGAAAAAGAAATGAAAAATAAAGAAAAAGAAAAAGAAAAAATGCAATAATTGGTGTTCTTGGTTTTTTTGCTAATCATTCTTTTTAGGGACACTCATTGGCTTCTATGATTTTGGGAACCTCCTGTCACTCCCTCTTGAAGCTCTTACTTAGCATGCTCATCAACACTTTGATCACCTATAGTATACCTATTTCATTAAGGTGTATCAGTGGAATGTGCTATCAATTGTTTGTTCTACATTGATTTAGTTTGATAATGGTAGCTCCTCAAGTTGCAATCCCTAGTACTATTTTTGGCTCCTTCCTGTCTCTCAATGATTTCAGATAGATGGAGGTCTTTTGTGGTGTTGTAGTTCTGGATGCCCCTCTTCATTCCTTGTTGTTGATTCATCCATTTTGGAGGTGCCAATTTTGGAGTTTCTCTATGTTCCAACCTCAGTCTCTCTACCCATGCATGTTGGTAAAATAATAAATTTTATTTTTCATTTTTTTATCTCTTAAATTTATTTTTATTGCTTATTATATTGATCCTATGCAACACCATTTGAACCATGATGTTAGAAATGAAAAAGAAAAAGAAAAAATGATGAAAACATTGAAGGGGGTATTAGTATTGGAAATAGAAAATTAAAAAAATGATAAAGCTTTTCATAAAAAGAAAAAGAAATGAGATTTCTATTTATAAATGAGTTATCATGGTTCAGGGTGGAGACAAAGCCAAATCTATAAAAACCTACAGTGCTTCTAGTTCAAACCAAAATCCTCTTGATCATATTGATTACACGAGGATGTGCAATATGTTAAGTTGGGGGGAATGATGAGGGCCATTTACAATCCATTTTTATGCCATATTAATCCATTTCATGTACCTTCATACTCACTTCCATGCTTTATTTCTACTCTAATTCATCTCATTTTATCATTTTATGTTGCATGTGATTCAATATATGTAAGTAATATTTAATATGGTTTTGGGATTAAAATATAGAAAATATATTATTGATTTTTTTTTACTAATAGGAATTATAATCCCAAGCTTTTGGGAAATTAGGCTTGTTGCATATAGATTATAGGAACTTTTTGCTAGAGGAGCTTTCCAGTCTTCCTGTCGCTCTCTTCACCAGAATCTAATATCTAAACAATTATTCTTGTCATCTAACAAATCAATATTTTTACAACCACATGGATTTATTTGATTACCTACTTCAGCATTTCTTATATTTTCATTTGATTATCCAATTCTTACAACAACTTTATTGAGGATTGTGGAAAAGAATACATTGATTGGCTACATGGAGGATTTGTAGCTATAATAATTTCCTATTATTATTTTCTATTGTAAAACAATTTTATCAAGTGGTTGGTATCCCAAAAGTTATGGATATTATTCCCATTTATAGCCATGGTTATAAAAAAATCTATTTTTTTATGTGGCAAAAAAATTAATATATTGTGTAAACCGCTTATTTCCAGTTTGTTGGCCATGTTCAAAAATAAATAATCTATTTTCAGATTATTTGTTACATGCTGCAATAATATAAGCAACATATGTAAACATTTGAATCTAATTCTTCTTGGTATCAAATTTCTAAGAAATAAAACCATTGTGTTGATTGCTTCTATCATAGTTCTGTAAGCTTTATCTCTTTCATCTGATGGGAGGAAGGGTGCCGCCCACTCTCCAATAGTTGATGGACTATAAATAATTTATTCTTTTGCATTTTAACAATTGTTTATTGTGTTTTATATTGTTATGTTTGATAGTTTGATAGTTTTTGTTAGTTAATATTACTTGTTTATGTTTGATGAGTGTTAATAGTCTATTTTTATTTCTATGTTACAAATCTAGTTGATAAGACTTTTAGATTTTATTTCTATTATAACATATTTTAATTTTTGCACTGTAGTTCCTATAGCATTTTTGTACTATTAGTCCTATCTCATTTATGTATCGTAGTTCCTATAGAATTTTCATCACAAAATTAGAAGAGAAAGTATTGTGCATTAAGGAATTATTTTATCAGATTAACCATTCATATCTTATGCACATTTATGGTATGTAGATTATTTTGATTTGTTTTTGAGAATTTTGTTTTTCTAGAATATTAGATCTATTGAAATTGCTATTGCCAGAAAAAGATAGTTCCTATTGCCAGGAAGTGATAGTTCCTATCACTAGAATTGTTTTAGTTTGCTATAAATTTATTATTGTGTGTTCTAGATGCACCCATAATCACTTAGCTCATAACCTATAAACCTTGATGGTATATTACCTAGACACCTTTCACAAGCTTACACCCCTAGATTGACACGAATAAACCAAGCTGAAAATCATCTTTATTTATATTAAAAATTTATAACTATTTGCGCCAATGTTGGCCTATCACTCATTCTCGTGCAGTCCAAGAATTTAAAAGTGCCTTCAAGAGCTAGAAATTGGTCAAACAAACCATGGTAGATGGGGAGAAACCTAGCAGAGAAGTTTAGTTACAGACAATTATCTCTTGGTTTCTTGTTTTTTTGAAAAAATATTTTAGATTGTTTATGGTTGTAACCATTTGTAACCAAAAGGTCAAGTTTTGATGGAGGCCTTTCGGGTTTTTTAGAAACTATAAATGTTGGAGCATTAAACTAGGAAAGGGTTAGATTTTGGTTAGATAGAAAAACATTCAAAGCAATGGTATATTTTTGAGAAGCCTTTTTCTGAAATAGTAATAGATAGAAAGTGGTGGTATATGCAACTATTATTTATTTCAACACTTTGTGCTTAAGAAATTTACACTAATATACCTAATACAAAAAATTCTGAAATTTGATTGTGTCAAATTTTTTAGCATCAACGTTTCAAATCAGACATAGTGATCCATCATCAGGATGAAGAGTGCAGAGAATAGAGAAATTAAGTAGTAGATAGGAGAGAGCACAGAGATATAAATAAAGGAAGAGAGGAAAAGAGGGAGGGGGGGAGGGGGGTAAGCACAAAGATTGAGAGGGGAGATCACAAGGTAAAGAAGAAGAAGAAATGAGTTTAAACTAAAAAAGGAAATCAAGAAATGAAACACAATTAAAAATAAATAAATAAACAAAAAGACTAATAATTAAAGAACACAAAGGGGGACGAACAAACCAAAATGAAAAAAGAACCAAGAACAAATAAACACAAGCCAAAATGTAAAATACAGATAACAATGAAATTATATATATGTATATATACATATACCTTTGTGTGTGTGTGTGTGTGTGTGTGTGTGTGTGTGTGTGTTAATAAAATGGATACATAAGACATAGAAAGAACCAAAGCGTGGAAGAAAAGGAAAAACAAGAAAGACGAAACAAAGATTTAAATATATATGGCTAGGTATTTGTACCTACATACCTATATATAAACATATGAGGACATTTGCATATATATATATATATATATATATATATAGACACACACACACACACACACACACACAAGCATGTGTGTGTGTGTGCATATATATATGTATATGTATATGTATATACATACCTCACTATGTAAATATTATGTAAATGTAAGAAAACTATATATACCAACCTGTGCAAATATGTTAGAATCTACAAACTTGAACAAATAAGTGTAAGATTATATACCCATGTCTATATAGACACATATATATATATGCTTGTGTGTGTGTGTGTGTGTGTGTGTGTGAGTATGTCTAAATACAATAATACTAATAATAGTAATATATATAAATATATAGATATAATAAATAATAATAATAATTTAAGCATTGATAAAATATTTAAAACTAAATAAAGAAATAATGAAAATAACATTTAAAACTAAATATAGATATACTGAAAATAAACACTAAATAAAAATAATAATAATAATGGTCTAAATATGTGAATCTAAAAAAGAATAAAAGTCACACACATAAACACGCATACATAAAATGAATATATATATATTCTATAATTAGTTGCAAAAAAGTTGATAAGATAGAAAAATAATAATAATATTTATAATAATAAAAATATAAGAAATAAAAAGTGTAGCATTTAAAGCAATGATATAGTATCTATAATTAAATATGGAAATAATGAAATTTTTTTTTTAAAAAATAAATAAAGATAAAAGGAGATAAAAACTAAATAAAAATAATAATAATGGTCTAAATATGCAAATCTAAAAATGAATAAAAAGCCACACACTTACACATATAAAAATAAAAATAATAATGTATATATATATATTAATTATATAATTAGTTACAAATATAAAAATAAAAAATAACATTAACAACAATAAACTTTAAAAAAAAATGAAAAAAAATGACTAAAAATAAAAATAATAGAAATGGACTAAAAAGTGATCCTAAAAATGGATAAAAAGCTAAAGCCAAATGCAAAAAAAAAAAAAAAAACAATAATGAAGAGCAAGGGAACAAAAGAATAAATAAAGAAAAGGAGCAAAGGTGGAGAAAAAACAAAAGTCGAAAAAGGATAGCCTAGGGAAAGAGAGAGAAATAGAGACAAGGAAGCCCTAGATAGGGAGAGCAAGACAACAAAGAAAATTTAATAAGGACAAGAGAAAGAGAAGTGCAACTGATGACTCAACACCCTCCACCAAGGGACCAAAGAGGAACAAAGAGGCGAGGAAAGACGGACAATGCAGGCAGACCACAAGACTAGGATCAATGGCACTTTGCTAACATAGGAAGCCAGAGGGGTTTAAGGCTCATCCATCATCTTTGTTGAGGTTGATGGGGTGACCTTAAGTTTCCTTTTGAAATAATTATCCTCCTTAGATAAGATTTGACCATCTTCCAGATAGATGTGATGCTTAGTGGTTGATGAGTGCTCAGCTAAGGCTAACTTTTCAATCCTATCATGTCTGATGTCAACACTGTGCTCCTTGATTTGAGTGTTGAAAGAACAATTAGTTTCACCTATATAAGGCAAACTACAAGAGCAAGACACTTTGTAGACTCCTAATTCTGAAAAACATCATTATAGTCTTTGAATGTCTTGCTCTTGCGGTTTGCCTTATATAGGTCAAATCGGTTGTTCTTTTAGCACTTGAATCAAGGAGCATAGTGCTAACATTAGACATGATAGGGTTCAAAAGTCAGCCTTAGTTGAGCATTCATCAACCACTAAGCATCACATCTATCTGGAAGATGCTCAAATCTTATCTAAGGAGGATAATTATTTCAAAAAGAAACTTAAGGAAGTAGTAGAAATCAATGGTCACCCCATCAACCTCAACAGAAATGATGGATGGGCCTTAAACCTCTCCTAGCTTCCTATGTTAGAAAAGTGCCATTGATCCTAGCCTTGTGGTCTGCTTGCATCATCTATCTTTCCTCACCTCTTTGTTCCTCTTTGGTCCCTTGGTGGTGGTTGTTGAGTCGTCAGTTGCACTTCTCTCTCTTGTCCTTATTAAACTTTCTTTGTTGTCTTGCTCTCCCTCTCTAAGGCTCCCTTGTCTCTATTTCTCTCTCTTTCCCTACGCTATCCTTTTTCAACTTTTGCTTTTTCTCCACCTTTGCTCCTTTTCTTTTTTTATTCTTTTGTTCCCTTGCTCTTCATTATTGTTATTTTTTTTTTTTGTGCTTGGGTTTAGCTTTTGATCCATTTTTAGGTTCGCTTTTTAGTCCATTTCTACTATTTTTATTTTTAGTCATTTATTTTTCATTTTATTCTTTTTTAGTTTATTGTTGTTAATGTTATTTTTAATTTTTATATTTGTAACTAATTATATATACACACACACACACACACATTATTATTTTTATTTTCATATGTCTATGTGTGTGGCTTTTTATTCATTTTTAGATTCGCATATTTAGACCATTATTATTATTTTTATTTAACTTTTATTTCCTTTTATCTTTATTTATTTTTAAATATTTTTTTTTTTGTTTTTCATTATTTCTATATTTAGTTTTAGATACTATATCATTGCTTTAAATGTTACACTTTTTATTTCTTATATTTTATTTATATATATATTATTATTATCGTTTTCTATCTTATCAATTTTTTTGCAACTAATTATAGAATATGTATATTCAGTTTATGTATGTGTGTTTATGTGTGTGACTTTTTATTCTTTTTTAGATTCACATATTTAGACCATTATTATTATTTTTTATGTTTAACTTTTGATTTTCATTATATCTATATTTAGTTTTAAATGTTATTTTCATTATTTTTTAATTTAGTTTTAAACATTTTATCAATGCTTTAATTGTTATTTTTATTTATTATATCTATATATTTATATATATTACTATATTAGTATTATTGTATACACACACACACACACATAAAAGCATAAATGCATATATATCTACATGGGTATATAGTCTTATACTTATTTGTTCAAATTTGTAGATTCTAACATATTTGCATGGGTTGGTATATATAATTTTCTTACATAATACCTTTACATTTACATAATATATATACAATGAGGTAATATATATATATATATTTGCACATGTCCTCATATGTTTGTATATAGGTATGTAGGTACAAATATCTAGCCATATATTTTTTATCTTTGTTTCATCTTTCTTGTTTTTCCTTTTCTTTCACGCTTTGGTTCTTTCTATGTCTTTATGTATCCACTTTATTAACACGTATAATATATATAGGTATATGTATGCACACACACACACACACACACACACACACACACACACACACACACACATTGTGAGGCCTCACCTTGACCCTTCGTAGCATAGTTGATACCTTATTATTTTGATACTCATGACTCGAGATGTCGAGACACTATCAGATGCTTTGAACATATTATATTATTTCATGTTGTGTGATGTTTACTTTCAGATATTTGAGTTCATCATTTAATGCTTTATGAACATGTATGTTGATGAAGTAAGTAAATGCAGGATTAACACTTTGATTATGAAATTGTAATGATTGAGAATATGAGTAGAATGAGAGAAACCCTGATTAATTGAAAGATGTATGTTTTAATTTATGTGATTTCCCTGATGCGTACATACATATGTGCATGTGATTTTATGGGGCTGCTGATGTGTGCAATGAGTGTGCAAGATATTTTAGTCGAGAAACCCGATGGAGAAATAGAACTGATCCCTATGTACCATTCGTGGAAACCTCATTGTTCGCATCTTAATTGTATTGTGGGATGTATGAATATATCTTTTCGTGATCAATAAATGTTAATGTTTTGTAACTATGTTCTTATAGTGTCACTTGACACTCGTGAATTGTTTATGCATTCTAGCATGCTAGTTAGGGTTGACCAAGTAGCCCTTGAATCTAAGTTGGACTAAGTTAGTGCCTTTTTTGCTAATCTATTTTTTTTAATCGAGTTTAGTTACCCCTAATTCAAATTAATGGTTAATCTGTAGTTTGGAGTTGTTAGATAGTCCTAAATATTCCTAGCATTTGTTTGGTCCCAAATCATTTCCTAAGGCCTTAAATCATGAAATCTTAATACCCAAGGGGTATGGGTATGGGTTGGGGGCATTTTCCATCCCCCTAGCCCCTTTTGTTGACTTTTATGGTCACTCAAAAAGTCTATTTTTGCCTTAGTGCGAAAATTGAAAGTTGTTACCATGGGTTGAATAACCTCAACTCCACTTTGAGGTTAACCTTAGGTTTGGTTGAGTTAGAAACCTCTAGATTTTTAGGCGAGTGGGGGAAGTTATTGCCCTTTTTAGGTGGTTGAGTTTGGATCTTATTTAGAGGCCTTTTTGAGTAGTTTTGGTTGTTACCCAATCTCTACTTTTAGAGAGAAGTCTTGGAAGATTGAAGGCAAGGAAGGAAAATCTCTTCTCAATTTTTTCATTTTACCATAACCTCTTTGTGAAGGTAGGAGTTCTTCATCTCCTTTTTTCATGTTGTTCATGTTGCTCTTATTGTTTCATGCTTGGTTCATGCTTATGTTATTGTGTTGTTCATTGGTATGCTTGTATGTATGTTGGGTATGCTTGGGAAGGATTGAAAACATGTTTTTTTGAATGCTTTTCCTTCATGTTTTGTTTGAATTTTTGATGTTTTCTTGTATGGGTGTTTTGGCATTACTCACCCTTGGATAGCGCAGAAGTGGCCAATTTCGGGAAAGGTATTTAGTTGGACTCCAATAGTGTAGAGTCTCTTTTCAAGACGAGAAGAGGGAGAGAGGGTAGGGTGTTATGGGCCCCTACCTGTCAGCACAAACCACGTATGAGTTTTGACATGTAAGAATGGAACAATGGAAGTTCTTGAGTTATAGCCCCGATTGGGCACCTATTTTGGTGTTGTGTCTGACATCTCCTATTGGAAAAATTCACCTTTCCCTAGTTTTGGTTCAATGTTGAATCCTGTTGTGAAAACCTAGTATGGATATGAATGTATGATTTTGTCTCCTTGTTATATTGTTTGTCACCTGGTCAGTTTTCGTTCCCTCCACGACCTCAGTGATGTATTACAGAAGATGAAATGGGTCCCTTGTTAAGGGCCATGAAGGAAATTTAAATTTGATGGTTGAAATTTAGGGATTGAAATCATGTGTATATTGTATTTTAAAACCTTTGTTGTAATGGCAACGACACCGGGTTTTCTTCCTGGTTCTTTCCCAGTGGAACCTTTGAATCAGGTTGTCAATAAAATAGTGATTGAGTAATATTGCTTCTTATGAGGTTTTCATATTTTTTCAGTTATATGATTGTGTATCAAAAAAAAGATAAGATGGAATGATGATGTTCAATTATGCAAATTCAATTTTCATTTATTTTGAGATGAAAATTATGTTATTATCGTAGATTCATTTTCGTGATTTTTGAAAACTAAAACCAATCTTGCATTGTTGTTAAAATGGATCATTCAAATTTTTGGTTTAACTAGGTTGTAACAAGTCCTATTAGATTAATTAAGAAATATATATATATATATCCCTCTTGTAAAAAAAATAATAATATAAGTGATGGGGAGGATCTTGAACAAGGTTCTAGCCTCAACTACTAGAACTCACTTTAGGCTTTCTCCTAGCCTCTTAGGGTATTTATCCTATACCCTACTCCACAGGAATCTTCTCTCTATTCCCTTATTACACTAATCCTCGCCAATCAACTCAAAACTCTATTTCACCATGGGGTCTCCCTAGTGCTCTCATTGCACCGTTCTTGACAACTGGCTTCCAGGAGTGTATTCTTGGCTATATTGAATTCAAAGGCTTGTATTAGGTCTCATTCAATAGTTTTTAGGATCACTAAGTGAATTGGAGTATTGGGTTTCCAATCGATTTGAAGATTGCATAGTTAAGAGGGCTACCAAGACTAATAACAAAATTAGGCCTCCAAAACTGATTTTTGGCTTATATCTCCTCAAACCCTTAAGAAGTACTCAAAAAAATTTATGATTTGGATACCCTTTTGGCTCCCCTTGAAGATTTTTCAGGTCTGCAACACCCAGGTCATCCGTACAAGGGATTTCCAAAAATATGTCTATTTACAAGGGTTTCTTGTTTGTATGAACAGGAATATAGAGAGTTCTTCCTTCCACCACTCAAATGGACTCTAAATGACTGAAATCCTGGAATTAACTTCCGTCACTCACCACTCTTGCCTTCCATGAATTTTTATTGCACCCAACACCCCATTCTATGCCACTTTCAAACACTTATTTGCTGATTTCATTGCCTAGCCGGGTATGCAAACTCGCCTAGGGCCTCTTGGAAAAAACAACAAACCTTTGCAAAACAAGACAAAAATACATATTTACATTTTTTATACAGTCTATTACTTGATTCCAAAAGGCCATCATGGTTCCACCATTGGAATTCAAGTTATAGAGATTTCTTTGCTGATTGCTGTGTACAGACCAGCGAACTGGCAACTTTAAAAAGATTTTTCAAACTAGTAATGAAACTGATAAAAAAAACTCCTAATCTTTACCAAAGCATCTACATTCCATACACTATAAAATCACATGAAAACAGCAACCCTATCAATCCATTAAAGGTGTGGATGAAGGGTGAAATCAGAAAACTGTCATCAAAATGCTCAGTTTGCTCTTCATTCCAATGCCAAAATTCGTACAAAAGCATATGCCAACCCTCAAACTAACTTGGATTGGTCTTAAATACCTCTTACCCACGTGAATCAACAGATCCCATAGGTTTCCAACTGATTCTTGAAGCCCTTATAAAGTTTTAGCACTTTTTGTCAATGTTGTCAAGCAACTTTGCAAAGTTGCAAAGTTGCCAAGTGCAACTTTTGCACTATTGTGCATTTAATGGCTCCATGACATCAAACATGGTTAAATGAACCTATTTCCATGTAATTACAACTTTTAACATATTTTCAATGTTTCCCATCCTTCTGGGGTCTTGGTCAGTGTTTGACCATTCTAGGCTCTAACAAGCAATTTAAGCAATTTTGCCAACATAGAAGCAACTTGGAAACTCAAACACAACAAAAACCTATTTACAAACACAACTCACACACTTGGGGCTTTATCACATAGCCCTTATTCATGTGGTCTAGCCAAGACCACTACAAGCCAAAAACGATTTAGGAAACTTGGCATATTTCCTAGGTGCTCCTGCACCATTCTCCCCCTATGACAAAAAAAAACTTAAGGTGGGTCAGTATTCAAGAGATCTTGACTGATACCTCTCTTTTTGAATTCATGTTCAGCTACCCATGTCGCTTCAGATTCAGGCTGGTTCTTCCATTTTACTAAATGCTCCATATAAATTCCATGCCTAGTCTTCTTCTTTACTCTTGAATCTAGAACTTTTTCAGCTTGAGGCTTGGTTTGGAGAGGAATACTGATTTCTAGAATATTCTTATCTACCTCTATGATGTGTTCCTCTTCCATGACATTAGGACCCTTGTATTTAATCAAATCTTGAATGTTGAAGATGGGAGAGATGGCTAGATTGTTTGGCAACTCAATCTTGTAGGCATTTGGGCCATACTTAGCTAGAACCTTACAAGGTCCTATCCTCCTCATTTGAAGCTTTCTTGGAACACCTTTTTGAAGTCTAGCCTTGTTCAAGTGTACCATCACCAAATCTCCTACTTCAAATTTTAAATCTCTCCTCCTTTCATCTACTTTAGTCTTTAACCTTTGAGTAGCCTCTATCAAGGACTTCTTGACCTGCTCATGTACCTCTCTCATGGACTGGGCAAAATCATCTGCATGTCCACTAATCTCTTCTTGATTCTTTAATTCTCGTAGCTCACAAACTCCTCTTGGGTGATAACCATAAACAACTTGAAAAGGGCTCTTACCGGTAGTTCTATTTGTGCTATCATTGTAGGAAAACTTAGCTTGTGGTAGGACTTGATCCCACACTTGGCCATACTCCTTTGTTAAACACCTTAGAAGGTTTCCAAGCACCCTATTAATTACCTCAGTTTGACCATCAGTTTGGGGATGGTAAGCTAAACTATGTGCCAAGTTAGTACCTAGCCTTCTCCACAAGGTCTTCCAAAAGTGCCCCATGAATTTAACATCTCTATCTGAAACTATACTGATTGGTAAGCCATGAATCCTTACAACTTCTTTGAAAAATAAGTGAGCAATATAGCTAGCATCATGAGTAGTCTTACAAGGAATAAAGTGACTCATTTTGCTAAATCTGTCCACAACTACAAACACACTATCCAAACCTGATGTTGTTCTTGGTAAGCCCACTATGAAGTCCATGCTGATGCATTCCCATGGCCTATTTGGAATGGGTAAGGGCTGGTACAATCCTGCATTTGTAGAAGTTCCCTTGGCCTTTTGACAAATCATGCATTGTTCAACATACTTCCGGATATCTCTTTGCATCCTAGGCCAATAGTAGAATCTTTCCACCAACTCCAATGTTTTGTTCAAACCAAAGTGTCCACTAAGGCTTCCATTATGCTTCTCTTGGATCAGATTTTCTCTCATTGATCCTCTAGGCACACATAATTGATTTCCCCTAAACAACAACCCATTTTGCAAAGTGTAATCATCAAACTTGCTATGAAAATGATTGTTAAACTCTACACATACCTTGTAGGCCTCTGAGAAGTCTTCATCATCAGCATATAGGTCTTTGAAACCTTCAACTCCAATACTCTCTAACTGTATTTCTTGGATAGTAAGCAGCCTTCTACTTAATGCATCAGCTACTTTATTTATCTGCCCTTTCTTGTGCTTGATGGTGAATGTGTAGGATTGTAGGAACTCCATCCATTTGATGTGTCTTAGGCTCAACTTCTCTTGAGTGTTGATGTAACTCAATGCTTGGTTATCAGTGTATACAACAAACTCTTTAGGTAAAAGATAGTGCCTCCACTTCCTAAGTGCTTGCACCAATGCATACAATTCTAAGTCATAGGATGAGTACCTAGATTTGGATTCATTTAGCCTTTCACTAAAGAATGCTACTGGCCTTCCTTCTTGGCTTAATACAGCCCCAACAACAATATTACTTGCATCACATTCTACAATAAACAACTTGTCAAAACTAGGTAAAACCAAAATGGGTTTAGTAGCTACCTCTTTCTTCAACCTTTCAAACCCTTCATTGGCTTCTTTGGTCCACAAGAACTTAGTTTTTAGTCCTCCCTTGATGGTGTCTAATACTGGTGCACATATCTCACTAAAACCCCTTATAAATTTCCTGTAGAATTGTGCCAAACCATGGAAACTTCTTACTACAGCCCCTGTTTTAGGTGTAGGCCAGTTTAGAATGGTTTCTATTTTACTTTCATCCATCTTCAAGTTACCTTGTGAAACTACAAAACCAAGGTAAACCAACTCTTGTTTCAAGAACTCACTTTTCTCAAGATTAATGGTCAATTTTTCTTCTTGTAACTTCTTTAAAACAATTGCCAAATGCTTCATGTGTTCTTCTTTAGTCTTTCTGAAAATGAGAATATCATCAAGATAAACCACTACAAAAATGCCTATGTAGTCCTTCAACACTTCATTCATTAGCCTCATGAATGTACTAGGTGCATTGGAGAGGCCAAATGGCATTACTAGCCATTCATAAAGTCCTTCCGTAGTTTTGAAGGCTGTTTTCCATTCATCACCCTCCTTCATTCTGATTTGATGGTAGCCACTCTTGAGATCTATCTTGGAGAAATACTTAGCACCCCCCAAACAATCCATTAGATCTTCTATTCTAGGAATAGGAAACCTATATCTAATTGTTATCCTATTTATGGCTCTAGAATCAGTGCACATTCTCCACTTACCTCCTTTCTTTGGTGCCAAAACAACCGGTACAACACATGGGCTAATACTCTTCCGAATGAGACCTTGGTCAAGTAGCTCTTGTACTTGTCTTGCAATTTCTTTATTCTGATCTGGAGTCATCTTGTAAGCAGCCTTGTTGGGCAATGAGGATCCAGGAACAAAGTCTATTTGATGACTAATAGATCTTTGTGGAGGGAGTGTGGCAAGTTCTCCATCACTTATGATGTCTTTGAACTGATCCAATAGTTCTTTTACCTCTCTTGGCAATGGTGTTTGTTTGACAGCATCTTTCTCCTTTGGTTTCACAACTATGGCAAACCCAACTTCATTGTTCTCCTTGAAATCATGTAAGAATTCTTTTCCACTCATGAGTAGAACATGCTGATCTGTTGCTGCATCTATGCCTTCCTCAACAAGTGATTGGATTTTGTATGTCACTCCTCCTTTCTTGAATGTATACAAGTTCTTCTTCCCATGATAGACAGCATCCCTATCATATTGCCATGGTCTACCCAAGAGTAGATGACAAGCATCCATGGGCAACACATCACAAAGAATTTTTTCTTGATATCCTCCAATTGAAAAATCCACCCAAACTTGTTCATTTACCAACACATTCTGCCCTTTATTCAGCCATGTGACTCTATATGGATGATCATGAGGAATCTTTGTTAGCTTGAGCTTTTGGACAGCCTCTTCAGAGATAATATTATCAGTTGATCCTGAATCAACAATAACTTTGCAAACCTTACCAAGTATCTTGCATTTTATTCTAAAAAGTGCCCTTCTTTGTTTAGGCTCTTCTTTGCTAGGCTCCTTGATCAAAACTCTTCTAAACATCAGATTTTCTCCCTTCTCAGAATCAAGATTCACTTCTGAAGTTATATTGTTGCTGCATTCTTCTTGAACATATGTTATCTTCTTATCCCCTTGGGAAGATGATGCCTTCTCAGGACATCTATAGGCTGGATGACCAAGTTGTCCACAATGGTAACATTTCATGTTTGCAAAATGTGAACCCCTGCTGAAATTGTTTGATCTGTCTCTAGCTCCACCACCAAATCCTCTTCCTCTAGTGAAATTACCTCTTCCACTTGTTTCCCCACTTTGCTCAATCAACTTGGAGTCTCCTGTGGCCTTGGGTTCATTGCTTCTTCCCCCATAACCACCTCTATGTCCTCTAGAGTCTCTCCCTCTTCCTCTACCCCTAGAGTTAGAGTCTTGTTTCCTTCTATTCTTATCTTCCACTTTGAGTGCCAATTGAAAACACTTATGAATAGTAGTAGGAGTCCAAAGGCTGATCTCCTCTTGAATACTCCATTTCAAACCACCTAAATATCTAGCCACCTTGATGCTCTCCTCCTCTTGGACCTTGGATCTCAAGCAAAGTTTTTGAAACTCTTCAGTATAGGAGGCCACATCCAAATCTTTTTGCTTCAAGCTTTGTCTCTTCTTGTGTAGCTGGATTTCATAGTCTTCAGGCAAATAGTTATCTCTGATTTTTGCCACCATAGCTTTCCAATTAGAGATAGGTTTCTTGCCTTCTCTTTCCCTCTCTTCTTGAATGAACTTCCACCATGTTAGGGCTGGTCCCCTTAATCTTGCTTTGGCAACCTTCACCTTTTGTGCCTCTGATACGCCTTCACATTCAAAATGGTTCTCCATCCCTTCAATCCATTCCATGACCAACTCTGAATTCATCTTACCAGTAAATAGGGGTATCCCCTCAAGAGATTTGCCACCCAATGCCTTGATGGCTTTAAGGAAAGGTTCCTCTTGTAATGGAGGATCAGGTTTAGGTACATAGTCCTCTTCATTCTCTTCCTTTCCCTTTTCTTCATTAATTTCCAACTTCTCTTTCATTTTTCCAGCTGTCTCTACCACTTCATCAAGCTTATCTTTCATAGCTTCTAAGGCTTCCTTAAGGAGCCTATTTTTCTCCCTTTGTTCTGTCACTTCCTTTGCCAACTCAGCATTTTTTACCATGGTGGTTTCTCCCACTGACTCACTTCCAAAATAAGACATACACAATGTCTTGTCCCAAACCTTTCAAGGCTCTGATACCAATTTGATGGGGAGGATCTTGAACAAGGTTCTAGCCTCAACTACTAGAACTCACTTTAGGCTTTCTCCTAGCCTCTTAGGGTATTTATCCTATACCCTAATCCACGGGAATCTTCTCTCTATTCCCTTATTACACTAATCCTCACCAATCAACTCAAAACTCTATTTCACCATGGGGTCTCCCTAGTGCTCTCATTGCACCGTTCTTGACAACTGGCTTCCAGGAGTGTATTCTTGGCTATATTGAATTCAAAGGCTTGTATTAGGTCTCATTCAATAGTTTTTAGGATCACTAAGTGAATTGGAGTATTGGGTTTCCAATCGATTTGAAGATTGCATAGTTAAGAGGGCTACCAAGACTAATAACAAAATTAGGCCTCCAAAACTGATTTTTGGCTTATATCTCCTCAAACCCTTAAGAAGTACTCAAAAAAATTTATGATTTGGATACCCTTTTGGCTCCCCTTGAATATTTTTCAGGTCTGCAACACCCAGGTCATCCGTACAAGGGATTTCCAAAAATATGTCTATTTACAAGGGTTTCTTGTTTGTATGAACAGGAATATAGAGAGTTCTTCCTTCCACCACTCAAATGGACTCTAAATGACTGAACTCCTGGAATTAACTTCCTTCACTCACCACTCTTGCCTTCCATGAATTTTTATTGCACCCAACACCCCATTCTATGCCCCTTTCAAACACTTATTTGCTGATTTCATTGCCTAGCCGGGTATGCAAACTCGCCTAGGGCCTCTTGGAAAAAACAACAAACCTCTGCAAAACAAGACAAAAATACATATTTAAATTGTTTATACATTCTATTACTTGATTCCAAAAGGCCATCATGGTTCCACCATTGGAATTCAAGTTATAGAGATTTCTTTGCTGATTGCTGTGTACAGACCAGCAAACTGGCAACTTTAAAAAGATTTTTCAAACTAGTAATGAAACTGATAAAAAAAACTCCTAATCTTTACCAAAGCATCTAAATTCCATACACTATAAAATCACATGAAAACAACAACCCTATCAATCCATTAAAGGTGTGGATGAAGGGTGAAATCAGAAAACTGTCATCAAAATGCTCAGTTTGCTCTTCATTCCAATGCCAAAATTCGTACAAAAGCATATGCCAACCCTCAAACTAACTTGGATTGGTCTTAAATACCTCTTACCCATGTGAATCAATAGATCCCATAGGTTTCCAACTGATTCTTGAAGCCCTTATAAAGTTTTAGCACTTTTTGTCAATGTTGTCAAGCAACTTTGCAAAGTTGCAAAGTTACCTAGTGCAACTTTTGCACTATTGTGCATTTAATGGCTCCATGACCTCAAACATGGTTAAATGAACCTATTTCCATGTAATTACAACTTTTAACATATTTTCCATGTTTCCCATCCTCTTGGGGTCTTGGTTAGTGTTTGACCATTCTAGGCTCTAACAAGCAATTTAAGCAATTTTGCCAACATAGAAGCAACTTGGAAACTCAAACACAACAAAAACCTATTTACAAACACAAATCACACACTTGGGGCTTTATCACATAGCCCTTATTCATGTGGTCTAGCCAAGACCACTACAAGCCAAAAACGATTTAGGAAACTTGGCATATTTCCTAGGTGCTCCTGCACCAATAAGTCTCAAAATATCCCCCCTTGGAAAACTTTATCATTAGCAATTCTAACACTTAGAAAAAAATTTAACCCCAAAGAGTAAAAACTCTATCGATTTTGTATGGGCAAATAAATTAATTTCTCATGTGAAAATAGAGAATATTCTCTATTGATGCTTTTTTTTAAATTTAAATTCAAAAAAATAAAATACTTTATAATAACCTAAATATCCTAACAAAATCTACCCACTTAACGTTATATTATAACTACTCTTCTCTATCCTAGCTCACCTATAAATCTTTTTACAATTAATCCACACTCCTTTCCTTGCTAGGCATTGGAAACAAAAATATCTGCATTGGACACCTCACATACCCCAAGTTGGCATGACACTTGCATTGACCAATGAGAATTAAGGCTAAAAGTGATGCAAGTTTGTCTTTTGAAAAGGTTGTCTTCTTAAGCCTTTTCCTCCTCTCCTAGGCGCCAACTCTTTAAAAAGGGCATGTGTAAATTTGTAGTCATAGTCAAAGAAAAACACTTTGGGTGACATCACCCTGGTACTCCTCCATAGGTATTCGTAGCCTTAGCAAATCCTATGATTTGACATACATTGTGAATGTATTGTGAAAGAAGATTGTCTTAATTAAAAGCCTTCGTCCACCTTTTTTTTTGGTTGCCCACATCACCTTGCTGACTGCAGTCTAGTCAACGCATGGGGGACCCTTGGGCAGTGAACCTACAAGTGTGGCAGGGTTGGATGCTTTGGGCAGCGCATGGGCTCGGTATTGAGGGGACTTGGGGTAGTATTTAATTTAGTGGTGTTCCATTTTGATGAAGTTTGTTAGATCAATTTTAGAATTTACTTTTTAGAATAAATGTTAGGTTAGTAATTAAATTAGTTTAGTTTGTTTTCTTTTAGTTTTAAATTAAGTTAGTTTAAATTGTATTTAGCATCAGTATTTAAATTTGTTTGTTAGTTCGGTTTTATGTATAATTAAATTTTTTTTATGTTTTCATTATCATTTAATTAGTATAATTTAGTTCTAGTATAATGTAATTTTAGTTAGCTTTATTAACTAAAGTAATATGTTTTTTTAGTAAACGTTAATGTTATTAATTGTGTTAAAGTGTTACGTTAATCGTAGTTAGTCTTGTTAAGCTAGAATTTAGTTTAGTAAAGTGTAGTTGGTATCAGTATTGAATATTAATTATTTTTCAAGATATAGTTTTTCTTTAATTAAAATGTTTCAATAAAAAAATAGATATTTTGTTGATTATTGTTAATAGGATTTAAATTTATGTCTAAATATGTTAACTAGCAATCTTAGTACTGTTGTTCCAATATGAACGTAATATCTTAAGAGAAATTAAAAATAATAAAGTATTAGGTCATTTATTTAATTGAATTTAGTTTATTTAATTCAATTCATTGATTTGACTATGAACATTTAAATCTCTAAATCAAATCCTTCAAGATGTTTTTTAAACTGTGTTGTAGTCTTATAGTTTTGATGGGTGATCGTGTATTTGCGTTGTAGTATACCCATGCTATGACTCGCAAATACAACATATTAAACTTAGTAAAATTTAACAAAAAAATAAAATAAAAAAATTTACGTGTGTTTTTGCCCCGTATTTTTGGGCATGACATATATATATATATATATATATATATATATATATATAATTTCATTGTTATCTGTATTTTACATTTTGGCTTATGTTTATTTGTTCTTGGTTCTTTTTTATTTTGGTTTGTTCATCCCCCTTTGTGTTGTTTAATTATTAGTCTTTTTGTTCATTTTATTTATTTTAAATTGTGTTTCATTTCTTGATTTCCTTTTTCAGTTTAAACTCATTTCTTCTTCTTCTTTGCCTTGTGATCTCCCCTCTTGATCTTCATGCTTCCCCCCCCCCCCCCCCCCATCTTTTCCTCTCTTTCTTTATTTATATCTTTGTGCTCTCTCTAGTCTGCTACTTAATTTCTCTATTCTCTTGCACTCTTCATCCTGATGATGGATCACTGTATGTGATCTGAAATGTTGATGCTAAAAAATTTGACACAATCAAATTCCAATTTTTTTTTGATGTTTTACTAATGGATTGTGGAAATCAAATGACATTAACTAATATACCTATTAGTATTTGTCATGGTCTAAAACTTGAAATTTGAACTTAATCGCTCATGGTTACTTTCAGAATTGTTATGTTGATTGTGTATAACATCTATTGCTATTTTGAAATTGCTGCAATTGATCCTTTCTTAGTTTGATTCAGTTTCACGTAGTTGAAGAGTCTACATTTTTTCATTATTTTTTTTTTTTGTTATGGGAAGACTATGTGCTTTTCAATCATATTTTGATTTTCAAAAATCTATGAAGTTTACCTCCATACCTAAGAGTATGTGAGAGATCCTTAAGCACTTACAAGCAAACGTGTACATTTATGTTTATAGTTTAGTTAATCTAAATTCATTGAAAATCAGTTGAAAAGGGAGTTGTACTTATTAAAATTCAAAGGGAAATAGTTAACATAATGTTTACCTAGTTGTTGTGAGAATTATTGATTTCCTACCTTGGGCATAGATTAAATTATTAAATTTATAAGGAAAGATAATCTATTCACCAACAGACTGGCAACCCAAATAATTCACTCTTCTGAAGTAAGCTCTGCTAGGAGCCAATCTTGTAAAAGGTTTACATGTACATTTTTAGTGTGACTTAATATGAGGATTTTAACCAAAGATCATCTAGACCTTATCACTCCTTGACATTTCTAAAGAGTGGTATGTTTTAAAGGACTTACAAACATCACCAATTGATATTACCATATATGATTTCATAGACTAGATAGGTCCACTCGGTTAAGATATTTTCTCTACTACAATGACAATAGCATAATAGTCAAATGATCTATTTAGGTTTTTTCACTACCTTTTCTTATTAGATCTTTGTTCTTCTCAGTCTTCCTCCTTTTGATCTTTGTCTGGTTGATTCACATTCTTTCTCTTTCATCTTGTACTTCCTATGCTTGATCTTTCTTCCTATGTTATGTTTGGTTCTCTTTGTTCTTCTTTCTCCTTCAACTTCAACTGTAATTGACACTTAATCAACATCCAACAAGCAACCAAAAATGGTCTCAATTATCTCCTTAAATAGTTAACTTTAGCCTTCCAGATCCTTCCATTTTTTTTTTGCTTAATCACGATTGTAGATCTTAGATTCATTGTATTTAGACAATCAAAAAATAGAACTTCATTAAACTTTGTGCTCATCTTCATGTAGCTTAAATCTCCTTCATCACATCTTCATTATATTTTTCTAACCGTAGATCTTGTAAAAAACTTTGACTTTAGCCATTAAACTTCTAGATCATTCTTTATTTTCATCATAAGCCAGGTTTAGATATCATCTTTCTTAACTTGACCTTCTAGCTCATACTAGGTGAACATTGTAACTTCACTTAGGTAACACTATGCTTGGTTAACACTAAACTCCATCTTTACTTTTCCAGGCACTCAGTTAATACTTTCATAGCTCAAATAATACTATATTCCTTCTTTCACTTGGTGTAACTAGTGTAGGTTGGTGAATACGTGAACTTTATTATAACTTTACATGATTGCAAAATAATCAAGCCAACATTACACTATCAGAGTCTAACTCATTCAAGTTCCCATTAGATACAAATACTTATCAATTATGTCCTTATCATGCTTTTTTCAAATCCTCTTCATTAATCAAATGATTTGACACTCTACTGAATCAACATAATGTCTAGCCAACTAAGACTTGACATCAATGACAATATAACAATTGATATGATTGTTTTACATACAATAATAGCATTTTCAGTTACATTTTCAGTCGAGGCTAACAATCTCCCCTTTTGGCATTGATGAAAGCACATAACATAAGATTTTACATTACACATAAGATAACCAAATGTATGTATTGACAACAATACAAATTTTAGCTCTTTCATACCATTCTGGTTTTCTACAATAAATTTAGCATTGGAATCACTCAATTTGTATCTTCATTAGCTTCATCTTCAACATTTCTCCCCCTTTGGGTGTACTTTATTTTTTTGATTATCTCCCTTTGCTTTCTCAGATTCTCTTCTCCTTTATTCATTCTCTCTCTTTGCATATCTTCATACTTACAGATTCTCTCCTCCTTTTAGTCATTCTCTCCCCCTTGATAACAATGCCACAGCTATTTATAAGTTCCAATATAAAACTTATAAAACCTTGTAATTATACATTGTACCTTGTATATACTATTTACATCAATTTCATTACAAACATTTTCACAACTCCAAAACTACTCCTAAAGTGTGAACTCTTGCATCAACTCCAAAAAGATATATCTAACCATCCATGAATTGATGCAACATGCATCTTTTATTAGTGAATCTTGGACGGGGTAAGCACCCATGATTTACCTCATAGGTACCCAAAAGAATCCTTAGGCAATGACTTGGTAAATATATCTATAATTTGTTCTTTAGACTTCACATGTTCATGCCTTACTTGCTTCTCTTATACTTGTTCTCTCAAATACTGATACTTGAAAGACATATGCTTGGTTTTATAGATAGTAATAGGATTGATAACTTCTTCTTTCATTTAGTCCAATAGTTTTTTAATTCACATAATATTAGAACAATTAATTGTAGTAGTAACATACTTAGCTTCAACAGTAGATTGTGAAATGCAGCTTTGTTTCTTGCTTAGCCATGTTATTAATCTTTCTCTTGAGAAGATATCTCCACCACTTGTACTCTTTATGTCATCCACATTACCAACCTAATCAATATTAGTGTAAAATTTCAATTCAAAATTACCATCTTGTTTGTAACATAATCCAAAATCTTCAACCCCTTTAAGATATCTAAATATCCTCTTAATAGTAGTCATGTGTGTTTCCTTAGGATTAGAGGAAAACCTTGCAATCATTCCAAATACATGTGCAATATCTAGTCTACTATGCATAACATAATATAATTTTTTAATCATTAATCTATATTGTGTCTCATTTATCTAAGCTATAATATCCTCCTTTGATCAAAAAAATTCCACTCACCACAGGTGTACTGACTAGCTTTGACTCTTCCATGCCAAAAGTTTTCAAGATCTCATTTATGTACTTAGATTGAGTCACAAATGTACCATTCTTTATTTGATGAACTTGTAAGCCAATGAAAAATTTGATCTTATCAAACATAGACAGTTCAAACTCTTTTCTTATTTGATCAACAAAAGATTTACATAGAAAATAATTACCAACAAATATAAATAATATCATCCACAATACCATGCTCTTGATGCTTTCTTTTGTCCATATAATGCTTTGTTGAACTTGCAGACCATGTGCCTTTGATCAAGTTCAAAAAATTCTTTTGGTTGTTCTATGTAGACTTCCTCTTCAAGCATTCCATTTAAGAATATATATTTAATATCTATTTGATACACTTTGAATTTATTGTAAGTAGCATAAGCCAAAAAGGTTCTAACTACTTCCAATATTGCTACTGTATACCAACAATATGTACACTTCTCTAAGTCCTATCCAAGAGATCTCATGGATTGAGAGTCTCAAATGACAACTTAGAGCTCCATAGTCATGATGTGCCAAGAGTGCAAGTGAAGTGTTGTGGATCTCAAATGAGCTTAGATATGAAGTACCTTACAAGGTGCACCATGAAATGGGAGATTCAAGAATAAGAGCAAGAGTGAAAATGTCTTAGAACCAAAGATGTTATGCAATGCAAATGTAATTAAACTAAGAGAATGAGGAATGCAAGGCTAAACTAGTAAGCATGAAGTGTTATAACCTTACTATTTAAGATAGATGTACTATTCTAATGCATGAGAGGAGAAGCTACACTAATGAAAAATATGCTACTATTCTACTATGATGTGCAAGAGATGAGATGATGCAACAAGTCTTCAAAATCTCCCAAGTGTACCTAGAATTTCTACATCATGACATTAGTACAAAAATGAGTGATATGAGATGAGGAGAGAGCTCTCCCTTTTGGAGAATAATGGATGATAAATATCATGAGGCAAGAGGGATCTAATCAATGGTGGAGAATGAAAGTGGAGTGATCCATGTGCACAAATGTTTCCCCCAATTGTAATCAAGAGTTGACTTTTGTGCCCCGTGTGAGACAAAAAAGGCTTTTCTTTTAATTTTAAAATAATACTTTATGTGTGCACAACTTAGGATAAGTGGGGAATGGGGTCTTTTACTTAATTAATGGGGGACAATTTCCTTTTAATTAAATAAGAATTTAGGATATAGTGGTCATACTATAGAATAAAATCAAATAAATTATTTTTTGAAGATTTGATAATAAAAAATAAGTGATTTAATAAATTAAACAAAAATGTTGAAAAGGGGGCTAATAGTCTAGATGACCATTTTTTTTGGTGATTACATTTTCCCCTCTTTGACTAATGTGTGATCGATTTGGGAACATATTAAGTCAGAGAATGAAGAAGCCAAGCAAGCGACAGAGTGATCTAACTCCAAAAGAATAAAGTGCAAAATAGTAGATCCTAAATGCACAGTCAGTTAGTGATAGTACTTAACAGTAGGAGAGAGAGAGTATCCAAACCAAAAATGAGTACTAATATATCAAGAAAAGAAAACATATAGATCAAGATAAAATGGAAAGGTCAAGAATATGCTCCTGAGAAATAGATAGCCATAGAGAAGAAATTTGCAGAAATGGTAGAATATTCTTTCCCCCTTGGGACAAAAATCAAAATGAGATAGAGGAGATGAAAAAATATGCTATCTATGATCAAATCAAGATAAAATAAAGTCCATGATGACTAATACGTGATTAGACCAAAGAGTGACCACCTAAATACTGAATATATTCCTAATGTGACTAAGTTTGACCAAGAAAGATGAAACTCAAGAATTAAGTCAAAAAAAGGGTAAGATGAAATGAAATGAAATGGACAGTGGATGAGAGTAGAAATTATGAAGACAAGAAGGAATGATGATTTCCCCAACAAGATTCAAAGATGAAGCCTCAAAAGGTTGGCCAATTGCATAGAAGAAGGAACAATTTTAAACTATGAATTTGACCATCAAGATGAACCCAAATTTTGATTTCAACCCCAAAAATGGATCTAGGATGTAAAAATTAGGTAGAGGTGCAATTTTTATAGAAATCCAAGACTTCAAAAAATTAAATCAAAATGCTATGTAAAGGATCCAAAAGGGTAGATAGATGTGACGATAGGATAGCAAAGAGGCAAGCGAAAACCAAGAGGAGATGCTACAATATCTGCAAGAAAAAGCAAGAGAAAATGAACACAGTTAGCTAACATCTCTATAAAAAGAGACCTCTCTCAACATGCAAAATGCAAAAGCTAAACTAGAATTAACCTCATAATGTAAGCTATGATGAAAAAGGTGCAATTTCAAGGGACACATAAGTAAACTCTAGTTTTTCATCATCTAGCCTTATTAAGGACATCAAAAGATCATAAAATCATCACTAGTATAAATTACGAGGATATGAATATGATCTATATCAAATAGGTATATGGGAACCCAACCTATGCATCGAAGACATATAGGTCAAGATGACTAGTGTAGTTAGATTCTCAAAGTTTTATATAACAAGATTACACTTGTATCAAGGAATGAGCCCCAAGATAACCCAAAATGTCAAGTAGGACAAGAATGAATTCTCATGACACTTAAGATCAACAAAGTATACCCAAAAACATAAAACAAGAGAAAACATGCCCCATGTCCCTAGTCCTCTAGTTCATGACATCCTCAAGAGACTATTAGGGAGGGAACATTTAGCAAAGAAACCATCATAGAAAAACACACAAAGAGAAATAAAACCAACAAGTCTTAGCAAGTTTGATGTTCAAGTATGTGTGTGTAAGTCACACAACCATTTCTTTAGGACTTAAATCTACCAATGAGAAATATCGCAACATCCTAGACTTTAGTGAAGGTATGCAATAAGTGTTGAGAAACACTCAATGTCAAGAGAAAGTGTTGAGAAACACTTTTTGAGAGCTTCCAAAAAAAAACCAGTGTGCAAGGAGGTCCCAATAAGCCAAGTAGTTAGTGCCCCTAGACCTAGATGAGAGTTAGTTCCAAGCTAAGCAAGGCAAAGAAAAATAAAGCAAATAGGTTCATGAGTGCAAAGCGAGACAAATAGACATAGGTATGAGGGTCTCAAGTAGTGCTTGTCTCTAGGTTTTCACATCTTGGTAGCATTTTTTTTGAAGACTTTTTTATTTATTTTTTGTATTTTTGAGATATTTGAAATTTTTTTGTGATACATCAAAAAACCTATTGCTAGGTTTTCACTAAGATGATCATTTTTTCAAGACATTTTCTAATTTTAGGATTTTTTTAAGGATCATAAGATATGTATGAATAAATGAGTAGCAAGAGCCTTAAGCATAGAACCTTTTTAGATGAAAAATATTGATGGGATCGAGGAATTGTTCTCCCTCTAGTGTAGATAGTTGATACACACCAGATCCAAAAGAAATAGTAACAATATGGATGAACTTTATCATTATAGCTTGTAGACATGCATTTTTGGCAACCTCTCATGTGATCAAAAGAAGCCTTGCGGTGTTCATCCAACATTTTGAGTTCATGTATATGCATAGCCCTATAGTCTTCATCTATGATCAACCCTTTTAAGGAGACTCATAAAGAAGTAATCTCAATTTTAAGGGGTAAAACAACCTTAAAACCAAATACTAGAGCAAAGGGGGTAGCTAAGTGGGTGGAAAAAATGTATACCAAAATAAGGTACACTTCTCTAAGTCCTTCTATCCAAGAAATCTCAAGGATTGAGAGTTTCAAATGACGACTTAGAGCTCCCTAGTCATGATGCACAAAGGTGCAAATGAAGTGTGGTGCCTCTCAAGTGAGATTAGATATGTGACCCCTTGAAAGATGCACCATGAAATGGGGGATTTGAGAATAAGAGCAAGAGTCCAAATGTCCAAGAACCAAAGATGTTATGCAATATTGAAGTATAACATCAGTCAAAGTGATATACTCATTACGTTGAGAATTCGTATTCATGATTTATATGAACATTGTTTTATGTTTTATATTATTGATAAGAATTGTGTGTGTGTGTGTGTGTGTGTGTGTGACTTTACTTAATAATCAGGCTCTTATAATCAAAAGAGACTATTATGTTATCAAGTTCCTGAATGTAATTGTTTTACCACTGCATGGTTGTCGATTGACAAGAAAATTAATTGTATTTTCTTATACACTGACGATGATCAGTTATGTCCACATAGGGAAATGACCCTACATGGCGTGGCCTTTGGCCACATTGAGTCATGTCTCTATGGGGACATGAATTTTTTGTTAATGTTGTAGCTTATGTCTGATTGATTTTATCATGAGATACCTTGTTTTTTATTAAGTAAAACAAGTTTTAGAGTGGTGCCTAAAACCCACCAGTTAACAAAAAAAGATGATAAAAAGTTCAGAGCATGCTACAAAACAACAACTAACAATAGGCCAAACCAGCTACCACAACCAAACTAAAGAAAAAACAACCACAAAGAGGAACAGGCAAGCTTAAACCACCAAAAGCCAGGGGTAGGACAAAAAACCAATAATGTTGATCAGGGCACCATTTCTTTGACCAACTCTACAGCCTTGAGCTCCAACTTTCCCATGGTCTCAACCACAATAGTCATCAAATGTATGTCATCTATAGAATCCTCCTTTTCCCTCTTCCTCTTGTCCACTCTCCTATTTCTCAGGCTCTCTGCCAATAGGTAGTCATCTTCATCAATGACCCAGATATCCTCATTGTCCTTATCCTCTTTTCCCCTAATTTTTTCCTCCATCATTGAGTACAATTTTTTTATATTCTCATTCAAACCTTTGATAATGTTGAGACTCTAGTTAGTCAAGCTATGGAGGAAGCTCTGCATCCTTTCCACTCTTTTTTTCATCTCGAGTACCCTCACATCCAGCTTGCTAATTATGTCAGTCACATCCCCCCTTCCTTCCTTTCTTGCCCCTACATCTTGATCTTAATCTCTTCCATTTCATGTAAAATCCATTTAATAGACTAGAAATTATCCACCATACTATTGTGAGCATTGTTTAGGAGGTTTATCCCCACCCCCCTGGCATTATCTCTTAGAATCACCAAGGCCGGGTCAATGAGTTCCTCCAAATGAATTCTACCATCACTTCCCTCCAAGACCTTAGGCTAGATGTGTTCTCTCACCAAGCCGATTTTTGTAGTACTAGTAAAAAAGTTCCTCCAAGTTGTTCTCCTATCCTTAGCACCATGAGTACAAGTGGTTTTTTCCAAACCATAATCCTCTTTACTCTCCTCCTAAGCATTAGGATGGGTCTCCTTTCCCTTACCATGCACCTTCTTAGCTTCCTTATCTCCTCCCCTCCTCCTTTTGGTTGGGTTGTCATCCTTCTTGCTTACCTATACCTTACACCCACCTCTTTCACATCATCCTCATCATCTGTTTCAATCCCCTCTTCCTCTTCATTGTAATCCTCTGCATAATTAACCCCAGGCTTAATATTCCTACCCTTTGAGCCTTTCCCAGTCTTTTTCTTCTTTTTCCTACCCAAGTTGATAGTAAATCATCTTTAATATAAATATCTTATATATAATATATATTATATATATTGTACATTATATATTATTATATAAAAATATAAAAATATATTACATATATGGTTAATATATTAATATTACATATATGCTTAATGATGAGTTATACATATGGTTATTTATTAACTAATGATGATTAACTATAGAGACATGTCTCTTCATGAGACATGTCTCCTCTCATATTTATGAGTCTTTAAATCTGCATTTGGAAGACATCAATCAAATTGGAAATGTTAGTACATTTGCAAAAAATGATCCATGTTACTTATCATGGTATCAGAGTTGGACTGAAAATGTGATACGATCAGAGAATAGTCAAATCATGAAAAAGGATAAATAATGTGAAAATTTCTAGACCAATGATCTTAAGGATTATTCATGCTCAACATTTATCCATCGTATATACCCACTATAATGTTTGTACATAATTATGATTTATCATACCCCTTGGAAGCCATGAAGGTATCACCTATGTCATTATTCTTTTACGCACAAGAGTTCCTTTTACCAATGTTAAGGATGACTGTCTCATCCGCCACTTCTTGGCTATCATGATAGTAGTGCCACTAGAAGATTTCAAATGATAATGATGCCCAAATTTAGATGATTCCATGTAAAATATGGAGTAACAAGGAAGACCTCATTAGAAATCTCAAGAGGACATATACATTAGTAGCAAAGCATTTGCTATATCAGTTTAAACAAAACATAATTAAAAATTTGTCCTGATCAATTTTTATAATATGCACTCAATGCTTTATCTATCAAGATTAAAAGAAAAGGCCACACAAGCAATTGAGAGATAGTAATATCATCTATCACTAAAATTTAAGATGACAAAGACGATTCACAAATTATGGTGGTTTTGGGTTCATTGTTTTAAAACATTGTTACAACTATTTATTAAATTGATCCTTTACCATACATCTAGTGGCTAGCTTATTTTATAGACCTTCTCAAAATGGGAAATCTTGGGGAGTTGCTAGCATCGGTGCATGAAGAGTATATCGATGTTGTTCATGAATTGCTACAATCTTGAGTCTGACCATAAATAAGATGATAATTAAAGTGACTGAAGGAAACAAGGATGTCACAATGTTAGTTTGGATGTGCCTAAATGTAATGATGTAACACATCTATTGGCTTTTGGTGATACATATTTAGAATATGGAAGAACATAAGGTGCTAGATTGGATGGCTAATTTGATTTCATAGGGTGTGATGAATTTGAGAACATTATTGGGAAAAATTTTGTTGGAATCACTCACAAGACATGAAAAGTAAACATCATTGTAGAGAAAGCTTTGTTGTCGATATAAATAGTGTTGTTTCTTTCATAGGAGACAAAAATTACCAAGTTTGCACAAGCACTTAATGAGAATGTAGAGCTTGGAATAAGGCAAGGAATGGTTGAAAAAATTTAGTTGAATATTCCAAATAATCACTAAAGTCAGTTGATACTAGAATATACTGAGAATGAAAGGTAAAATTGTAAAAGGAAGAATGAAATTGTAAATTGTAAAATTGTAAAATTGTAAATTGAATATTCCAATCATCATTTTGTGGTGACATGCATTATCAAATGAAGGAGTTATAATTGACACTCACCATAAAACATTGACAAGCATAATGCAAAGGTATTAGAGGCATCAAGGACCGATGTTGAAAGGTGGGTAGTGAGGTATATGTGTTGGAAATAATTGGTTAATTGTGTATTGTCTTTGATGTTACACAAAATGTCATATCTTTGCCAGTTAGTGTACAATTCACTTGAGTGATGAAGATAGTTTCCTATGTCTACTGAGCATTCTAGAGTTTTCCAAGTTCAGAAGATAGTGGCTACTAAGTTCACTCATATGACAAAGAGAAGTTCACAGAAGTTGAGTGTTAACCAAGCTCACTCGGTTAATGAAGGAAAAGTTTGATGGAACCGGTGTTAACTAAGATCACTTAGTTATCAAAGGAACTTTGTGAAGATGTAGTGTTAATTGAGTTCACATGGTTAACATGAGGAAAATCATTTCTGAGTTAGTATCTACTGAGCAAGGTCAGCTAACGAAGGATTTTCTTGTTTTGGCATATTGAGTTTAATAGATTTGTTTGTTGGTTCTAGCTTACCAAGGAGATGGATATTAATTAATCTAACTTTTATTCAAGTTGATTTGACAATGTGTATGATATAATATAAGGTCAAGTTGAGGATTCAATGAGTAAAAGTATATAGAAGAATTGAAGATGCTTAGAGGAAGAAAATTAGAAGGATAAGCAAAATAAGAGTTGAAAAGATACATTTGATAAAAAAGGATCAAGTATACAAGTATACAAGATAGAATTGAGATTTATAATCAGCAATTCAATTTCATTAGAAATCATGTCATCCCATTGTTACTCTCTAACCATTGTATTAGTGATATAAATCTCTTAACAAAGTTAGCTTAACAACTATTTATAAATCCTCTAGCAAGGTGTCATTTCCATAGTGAAGTGTCTAAAGACCTCTAATAAGGCCACTCCTAATAGGGTGATTAAATCCACTAATAGGGTCACACCTAATAGTGTGTTTTGTAACCTTTAATAGGGTTGGCTCCTAATAGGGCTCACTTTAGAAGAGTGAAAATCAGTAACTAGTTGCAATTGGTGGTTTTTTTCAAATTGGGTTTCCACATTAAATCTTGGTGTCACTTGTGTTCATGCTATTTCTTTTATGTGTATGAAACTAAGTTAAGTAAGGTTAATCATAGATAATATCTTAAATATTTTCTTGTTAAGCATTTGTCGAGTTACAACAGTTACTAGTGTAAACTGAGTGCTTATGTGTTTACTGAGCATCAGTATTTTTAGTGAAGTTTGTGTTCTGTGTTGACAACTAAGGGAGGTGGGATTTATTTTAGTGGTAATTGATTCACCCCTCCCCTCTTAGTTACTCCTCTTATATTTCCAACAATTAGTATCAAAGCTTCTTAGTGCTTGTAGAGAAGATTTTAAGGACCCAAGTGTTGAATCTAAGACTAGGTTTTGACTAGTTCGTGCCAACACACTTAAGAGATTTACTAAGTTCATGCTAAGCTAGTAATATATGTTGAGTAAAATATGTATATATGTCGAGTAAATAGTTGATGCTGAGCTACAATGTATGTCGAGCCAAAGAGAACTACAATAGGTGCCAAGTGAACTTCATGTGCTGAGTAATCTTCAGGTGTCGAGTGAAGATCAAGTGCCAAGAAAAATATAAGTACTAAGTCACTATAGAAGCCAAGTGAAACAAAATTGCTATAGGTTTTAAGTGATCCAATATTTCTATATGAGTAACAAGTGCTGAGCAACACAGATTGGACATAGTTGTTTGTAATTGCACAAACACCTATGTAAACCATTTTTTGAGCTGACATAGAAGAATCTTGAAGGATATTAAAGATAATAATGAATATTTCATATTTCCTATGCAATCAGCATGCAACCAATAAGAAAAATGGACAAGGCATGTAACCAATTAGAAAAGTGCAAGGAATGAGTGGGAAATAAAGATTTAATATGGATTATAAATTCATACATAACCCTAAGTCTTCAAAATCCTTAAAAGGAGGACAAAATCCCATTGTATGCATGGATGAATGAAGCATATGGGTAAACTATAGTGAAATTCATAGGGAAGTGTGAAGAGACTTAGAGGAATAGAGCAACATTGTAGCATCCAATTGATGAAGAAAAAAGTATCATAATATTGAAGAGTGACGTATCAGATCAAGTAAGGATCAGGTCAATTAGAGCAGAACAAGGATTTGAAATCAGCAATTAGAGATTATAGAGCTATCATGTCAAAGACTTTCTAATACTCTCTAGAAATTGTATTAGATAATGGAAATCCTATGGATTTAGGTTGGCCTAGCAGCCATTTGTAAATCCTTTAATAGGGTGGCATTCCAAGTGAATGTACAAAAGTCCTTTAACTAGGCCTACTTTTAGCAGGGTAGTGAAATCCTTTAACCATGTCACTTTTGAAAGAGTGTAAAGTCTTTAACAGAGGCCTTTCACAAGGCAAACCATTGGAAGTGGTCAAATATTGTAACCTTGAACAGTTACACATTGTTGGAGTGATATTTTGTGGGTGTCATCCCCACCCTAGTTTTACCTTCTCATTTTGGAGGGTTTCTAGGTTACCAAATTTGTGTGTTGTTTAGAAATGGAAGTCTAAAAAATTAGGAAGATCATAGAGAATCAGGCAATTAACATGCAACTTTCTTTGCATGCTTTGGAAGAAGCTAGAGGAGAACTAAGAAAATCCTTAAAAAGAAGAAAAGAGATTGCCATAGCTGAGAATGACACATAGTACAAGGAGATTGACACCTCAAATATATTTTCAAATGGAGATTCCAAAGAGTTTGATGCAACAATAGCAGATCTGATGGAGAAGAATAGAGCTCAAGCCAAAGAAATCAGAATACCCAAGCTTGAACAAGAATCTCAAGCCATATTAATGCTTTGTAAGGTAACTGAATAGAAGAAAGAGCCATTGAAGAAAAATCCATGATAGAAGATGACAAGAGAAATCTTACCAATAGACTAGAGGAAAAGAAAATTGAGTTTGAAAGAATCTCAAACATGCAGCTGGACACCTTAAGTTAGACAATGAATGCACATCATGAACTAAATGTCAAGGATATTGAGATCTCTACACTGAAGATACAAAATGAAAAATTGCAAAATGACCTGAAAAGAGAGAAGGAGATTACAGAGAGCTTCAATAAACCCAATGAGGTCATCAAGTACTTTGAGCAGCTACTAAAATCACCAAGGGCCAGTAATGATACTTCAGGACTTGGTTACATCAGCATTGAACAAGGAGAATCATCCAAGATTGTAGAAGAAAGGAAGAAAGGTAAGAACACTAAACCTACTTGTCATTTTTGTGGTAAAAAAGGACATACTTCTAATATATGCAGGAGCAAGAATGCCCATTAGCATGATAAGCCTAAGAATACAAGTTATTGTCACAAGTGCAAAAAACAAGGACATCAAGCACAGGAATGTAGGTCTAGGACTATTAGTACACCAAAATTTGAAGGCCACTACTATAATTGCAAGAAGTATGGACATAGAGCTTTTGAGTGTAGATCAAAGCCTATGTGGACATTAAATTAGGCAACAAGATAAGGTAACCATGGTCATCACCGCAATTGGGACTTTAACACCAGGTATAGTTGTCATTACTGTCAGGAATATGGACACATTCTTAAAAACTGCACAAGGACACATTTCAGAGGAAACTATATAGTAGATGGTTAAGTCAAACCACATGTTTCAGTTGCTTGAAGATTGGTCATACCAGTAGGAATTGCCCAACAAAGTCAAAGTCACCCAAGTCAGCAATCAACAAAGGAAAAGACAAGGTAGATGTTGAACACATCAGAGGACAAATGAACAAGACTTGGAAGAAGAAAGATGAGGTTAGCACATCAAATGAAGGGATCACTTCACATAATTGTTCAAGTGATCACAATTCATCTAACTAAGTAGATAGAGGGCATGAGAGACTAATTTACAAAGTTTTATCATGCATTAGTCCTAGAAAAGATAGTACTGAAAAGAAGAGATCAACATGATTAGAGATGCAAAGTTGATATTCAAAGTTTTCACCAGTATCGCCGAGTTGTCATTGGATGTTGAGAAAATGTTAGAGTATATGCCAAGCTACTAGTAGGAGCCAAGTGAATTGGCAATGGAAGCCAAGTAAAGAAGAAATCTAGTTGGAGTCGAGTGATGGAAAGTCAATGGGAGCCAAGTGTACAGCTATATACGCACTAAGCATTTAATGCTATGTTTTGAAGAGTATAAGGTCAGCTTCACTGCCCTCTACATGTAGAGTTCAAGCATATACCTGTGACAACTGATAGTCTATTCTTCATAGTTATGCCCTATACCATACCAACCCCAACCATTGAATGGAGGGAGAGGAAGAAGTAGTTAGTCCATCTACACCCTGCTTAATATTTATAGACTAGTTTGCCCTCCCTACCACTATAAATGGGCCCTACCATTATAAATGGGGAAAGATCTCGGTAATACTATCTGTTAAAGCTTGGATTTTCATAATCTCAACTATAGTTGTAAATGCTCACTCTTTATATGCTAAAATGTGCATTTCTCATCATTCAAACATAGAGAAAGACTGAGAAGAGTACATAACTGATTAATGAATAGGAATTGAAGCTTTTGCATGGATTTTAACAAAGATCAAGCACCATTTTCATCGATCAAAGGTATTCCTCAAGTGCTAAGTTGTGCAGTTATAAAGTTTGATATCTTTTGAAACCCTAGATTTGAAATATGGCTTCCAATTCTAAAAATCCTAAGGAAAAGGAAGGTTTCAAGGTTCAATTAGTTACAAATGAGGTTAAACAACTAGATTTTAGGCTAATTCCAAAAGTTTCTTATAAAAATGACCCTACCAGTGCATTATCCATCATTCCACCCAAAGTCATAATGGTGCAAGATGTCAGGAAATGTTACAATTGCAAGGTAGGTGCAATAGGAGACTTGGAGATTTTTCAAGGATATGATAAACTATGTGAAAATGGAGTACTTAAGGAAGAATTTCAAATAGTTGAGAAGAAGGGCTTAACCCGTGCCCTAGTTTTCCCTACAGTTTTTAAAATTGAATGGATAAGAATTGTCCTAAGAAGAATACACAATGGTTGTTTATGGCTAGAAGGAGGACCTATCAAGATAAAAAAGAGAATTGTGTATAGGGTTATAGGTTTTCCAACCCTAGATCGGTACAAGACCCTGCGAAGTGATTCTAAAGAAGCTATTGAAAAGAATACCGAGGCAAAATGGAACAAAAGGGGCATGACTGTTGGTATAATGACAAATCCCCTTCTGGACTTTGTAGTAAGAATCATATCTCATAAGTTTTATCAATCAAGGATGTAGGTTACAAAATTGTCAAGAAGGGTCATTTATATGATCTAGCAGAATTGGTATTACAACAGATCATGGAGAATCTGGGAGCAATAAGAAGATCAAAAGGTGCTCAATGTAAGTTTGAATCAGTTCTAATTTGTATATTTTTCTATGGTCTGGAAGAATTTTCCTCTTTTGGCAAAGTAAACTAGAAATTAAACAAGTCAGCTATTACTCAAATTAATGAGTACATTGAGCAAATGGGAGACAACTTTGACTCCCTAATGACAAGTTACTTTGAGGATTTCAAGAAATCCATGAAGCAAAGACTGAGGATACCTATTTCCCTAATGAAGTATCACATCAATGATATTTTTTTCTTAGTTGATGTTGATTATACTTATATCCAAGCAACAATTCCAAGGGTCAGATGGCTAAGACCATTAGGATATGAGATAAACATTGATGAAGCATTAGTAGAAATCATAGCATTGCTTGCAGAGGAAATTGATAAGGAGGCACCACACTTTGGTACATATGATGTGGTGTGATCCAAAGTGGATATGGAGTAGAAGACTACCTCCACTCTGAAGAAGAAAGACAAGCTTGTAAATAAGCTTAAGGCAAAGTTTGGAGAAGGCACAACAGAAGAAGTAGAAGGTGAAGGTGTTGAAGCCAAGGAAGAAGAAGAAGATGATGATGATGAAGAGGAACATCAACATCTTGCATTGACACATGGCTTAGGAGAGGGTGAAGAATAGGAAGAAGTTGCTGAGGAAGAAGAATCCAAGGAAGCAGCAGATCAAGAGCCTAAGAAGAGAAAAGCCAAAGCTCAGCCTACAACCCAGTCTAAAGCAAAGAAAGGTGCAAAACCAACCCAAGCCAAGCCAAAAATACCAGTAATAAGAGCCACCACAAGAGCCTCAACTCAAAAGGCCAAGGAACATGAAAAAGAGAAGAAGAAGGCTATTGATCAAATTGGTAGTATGTAGAAGAAACCAAGGAGAAAATATTTTGCACAACCAGAGTCAGATGATGAAGAAAGGATAGAATCTAAAGACATCAGCTAATTCATAGTGGTAAGCCATAATCCTAAGTCAAACATTGATAAAATATGTGATAATGTTAGAAAGAATGCAAATTTTTTTGGATTGAAAAATGTTGATTTTAAGAAATTAAGTAGAGAAGATTAGAATAAACTAGAAGAATTAGTATATGCCATGATGGTAGAATTTAAGAACACTCCTCTTGAATTAGACAATACAATGCCCAAGGAATTATATGAGATTGTTGAAAATAAGTGGCATTATTGTTTAAAAATGGAAAAGGAAATAAGAGAATCCACATTAGCACAAGTAATGCCAGAATTGAGCAAAGGTTAAATCACTAAGGCAAACAAGAAACATGGGAGCAAGTTGCACCAAAATATAGAGCTTTTAGCATCTTGCAGAATAAAGTTGAAGATGTTGTCCAAAAATCAACTAGAATGTGGAAGTTGATATATGGCTTGACTACTGTCAAGGATGGAGAAGAATATCCCTTTGAGGGAGAAAACATTGAAAAAGATAAAGATGCAAATAAGGCTGAGGCTAGTAAGAAAGAAGAAGAAAGAGAACAAGAAAAGAATGAAGGAGAAAAAGAGCCTGAAAAAGAAATAGTGGAGGAGGAAATAGAAACAAAAAATGAAATGGCAATAGTTGAAGAGGAGCAACAAACTAAACAGGATGTACAAGATACACAATTGCCACCTCCTAGTCCTCCACATATAGCACCTGCAGTTATAGTTATTGTAAAGGATGTTCCTAACACTTCTGCTTAGAACATCAACCCCTTAACTACAGAGGATCTCAAGAAGATCCTTCACCAATCAACACTACAAGCACAATTATGCACAAATCTAGTATTGGTGAGTGTTGATGAGCTGCAGAAAGCTATAGCAGCAATAACAAAGGAGAAGGAAACTACACAAGAACAATCCTCACAACCTCCCACTATTATAGCAGATCAATCTCAAGAGCAAAAGGTACAAGAAAAAATTGCTAAGGTTGACTCTACAACAAAGGTAACAACTACTGTCGAGGAGCCTAAAAAGGAATCAACAAGACAAGACGTTCCTGTAGCAAAAACCCCAGGAGCACCTCCTCAAATTGTCATCATTGATCAAGGTAGTAGAGGAGAGGAAAGAGAACCAGAGAAAACCCCTAAGGAGTAGGAGGCAATACAAACATTGGTGAACTTGCCTACCTTAGGGACTCCTCAGAAATAGTCAAGCACTGATGCAATGCCATTACAAATCTCTACACCAAGCTCAAGCACTACCAAGATTACAAGGGTAATTCACTATGGAGACCCTACATTAGATGAAGAAATAGTCATACCAAGCTATGACTCAAAAAAAATGAACTTGCAATAGATATATGAAGTGTAAGAGGCACTAGAAAAGAGGGAAAGACAAGAGATACTTAGGAATGATTATAAGCAAAAGCAAGCACTGGTAGAAATAAAAGAAATATTTCTTGATGCATTCAACTTGTAGACACCTGATGAAACCAAGCCTATATTGGAACAACTGACATATATTGTAGAACAACTGACTAATGAAGATTAGGAAACTAATGTGAAACTCATGGAATGGTCTGAGAAGAAATTTCAAGGAAAAGTTAATGAGAAAATATCTAGTGAAATAGCATTGTCACATGTTGAATTGGCGAAGAAGATTGAAAAAGTGAAAAAGGTACTTGAGAATGTGTTCTCATTGTACAAAAAGTTGTGTGACTTCTCATACTTCACACAGGAGACACGCCAAAAAATAATGAGCTTGGAGAGAAATTTGAAGATTTCTAGCACTCAACTGCCAAATGATCCAGCTCAGAGTGAGAAGCATTTTGCCCAAATGCTTCATACTCAGAAGGAACTAGCTATGTTGATAGTAGAGGAGGCCAACATCAAGGCCAAATTGATGTAAATACAGTCTTCCATAACTCCACATCTGGAAGTACTCCATAAAGAAAAAGCCTATGCAAAGAATATTCTTAAGAAAGATCCTAATCTTTCTACTTTGGAAGGACTTGTTCATCTTGCTACAGAGACAACTATCCAGCATAAATCATTGGAAATTGCTTTGGATAATTGGGATACATCTCTCAAGATGATTATGGAGATCAATAATTTTTTTTGGCAAAATATGGCCTTAATCTCTAGAACCCTTCGACTTAAGTATCAAAAAGGGGGAGATATAGTAAAGGGGGAGAAATAATTGAGAGGAAGATATAATGTTTGGGGGAGTTCTAAATAAGAATGGAAGAAAACATAGATACAAAGTATAGGGTACACAAATACATCAACTTAGGGGGAGCATAAGAATTTTGGTTATAGTTATAGGAATAGAAATGACACAATAGCTTAGGAAGTTTTGAAGTTTTGTATATATGCCAAATTGTATACATATTTTACTCTAGGAGATTAGGCTTTGATATGTTGCTAAGTGTTTTTGACACTCATGTCAAAGGGGGAGATTGTTGAATCTAAGACTAGGTTTTGACTATTTCGTGTCAACACACTTAAGAGGTTTACTAAGTTCATGCCGAGCTAGTAACTTATGCCAAGTAAAATATGTATAGATGCCAAGTAAATAGTTGATGCTGAGCTACAATGTATGTCGAGCCAAACAAAATTACAATAGGTGTCGAGTGAACTTCATGTGCTGAGGAATCTTTAGGTGTTGAGTGAAGATCAAGTGCTGAGCAAAGTATAGTTGTCGAGTCACTATAGAAGCCGAGTGAAATAGAATTGCTATAGGTGCTAAGTGATCTATTTTAACAAGTGTTGAGTAACACAGATTGGACATAGTTGTTTGTAATTGCACAAACACCTATGTAAACCATTTTTTGAGCTGACATAGAAGAATCTTGAAGGATATTAAAGATAAGAACAAATCTTTTATATTTCCTATGCAATCAGCATGCAACCAATAAGAAAAGTGCAAGAAATGAGTGGGAAATAAAGATTTAAAATAGATCATAGATTTATACCTAACCCTAAGTCTTCAAAATCCTTAAAAAGAGGATGAAACCCCATTATATGCGTGGATGAATGAAGAATATGGGTAAACTATAGTGAAATTCAGAGGGAAGTGTGAAGAGACTTAGAGGAATAGAGAAACATTGTAGCATCCAGTTAATGAAGAACAAAGCATTAGAATATCAAAGAGTGACATATCAAATCAAGCAAGGATCAGGTCAGTCAGAGCAGAACAAGGATCTGAAATCAGTAATTGGAGATTGTAGAGCTATCAGGTCAAAGACTTTCTAATACTCTCTAACAATTGTATTAGATAATAGAAATCCTATGGACTTAGGTTGGCCTAGCAGCCATTTGTAAATCCTTTAACAGGGTGGCATTCCAAGTGAATGTACAAAAGTCCTTTAACTAGGCCTACTTTTAGTAGGGTAGTGAAATCCTTTAACCAAGTCACTTTTGATAGAGTGTAAAGTCTTTAACAAGACATGCCTTTCACAGGGAAAACCATTGGAAGTGATCAAACATTGTAAACTTAAATAGTTACACATTGTTGCAGTGATATTTTGTGGGTGTCATCCCCACCCCACTTTTACCTTCTCATTTTGGAGGGTTTCTAGGTTACCAAATTTGTGTGTTTTTTATTTTCATGCATGTCTTTACTTTCAAGTTCAGTAGATAGATTGAATACATGTGAATAGCTTTTAGTTAAAATAATTTAAAAGGGTTAAAGTTAGTTACTTCTGATTCACCCCCCCCCCCCCCCCCCCCCCCCCCCCTCGCCCCCCTCTTAGAAGTAAATCTTCCCACTTGTTAATTCCAACACTAAGCTAAAGAGCAGGATGTCTTACAGAAGGGAGATCCCCAAGATGAATGAAGACAACTTTAAGGCATAATAGAAACTCATGAGGCTTCACTTGGCAACCACTGGAGATTCAGGGACAAAGTACCTAGACATCAAAGATATGACACCTACAAGAACTATGACTGTTGAAGAAATTGAAGAAAAGAAGAGTCATAACATTATGATGATTGGTATTGCTTCATCTCTCAACTATGTTGAATTTGACAAAGTCAAAGATTGTGGAACTTCTTATGAAATGCGGATCAAGCTAAAAGCCATCTATCTACGAAGGAGATGATAATGTAAGAAGAGCTAAAGTTGAAAGTCTCAGAGGACAATTGATCAAATAAAGATGAGAGAAGATTAGAACATTGAAAAGTACAGTGACATATTCAAATCTAGTGTTTGTGCAATCAAAGCTTCAAAAGGAAAGATTGAAGATGAGATAGTGGTAAGTAAGTTTCTCAGAACACTTCTTTCTATATTTGTAATCAGAGTATCAATAGTTCAAGAAATGAGATGCAATCCAAAGAATGATATAACATTGGATGTAATAGTTGGAAGATTGACAACATTTGAGCTAGATAACTATGATAATTATGTTCCTAGTTCTAGCAATCTTGAGTGTGCATTTGAAGCCAAGTTGTCACTCAAGAAGAAAGCTAAAAATTCAAAAGCCAAACAATCTAAAAGTGAAGAGGAAGATAGTTTTGATAGTGATCTTGAAACTATTGAGGCCTTACTTACAAGAAGGTATCTCAAAGGTAAAGGAAAGTACAAAGGTGAAATTCCTTTTATCTATTTCTCTTGTGAAGAAGTTGGACACATTGTTGCAAGATGTCCAAATAGAGAAGACAAAGATGAAAAGAGGTACAACAAGTACAAAGGAAAGAATAATTTCAAGAACTTTAAGGACTACAAGGTCAAGGTAAGAAATCTTGTTTTATGGCTAAAGATTCAAATAGTAGTGTTGATGATAAAATGGTCTATATTGCTATAAAACATGAATCTAATGATGAAGGATATGACACTTATCTCTTATGTTAGCAAAAATGATACATGGATTATTGATAGTGGTTTCTCACACCATATGATTTTTGAAAAAACAAAGTTTGAACATATGGAACATTATGATGGTGGAAGTGTGAGATTTGGAAATAATGAACTGTGTTGAATACAAGGAAAAGGTTGTATCACACTAACTAATGAACTTAGATGTGATAATGCTTATTGGGTAGAAGGACTAAAGCATAATCTACTGAGTGTGACATAGTTGAATAACATTGGATTCAAGGTAGAATACATGAATGGAAAGGCCAAGTTGCTAGATGGAAAAGGAAATTTGGTTGGTCTGGTAAATAAACCAAAGGTAATCTATTCTACCTAGATCTTAGTGAAAGTTCATGATTCATTGCTCAAGTAGAAGAAAGCTAGTTATTGCATAAATGACTATGTCATGTGAACTTTGATAATTTGATCAAGATAAGAAAAAAAAAAAGAGTGAGAGGTATTCTTATTTTGAGGAAACCTGATATGGGCCTATGCAAAAATTGTCAAATTGGTAAGATGGGCAAGACAAGTTTCAAAAGTAAGAAATATCATTCTAAAGAAGTCTTGGAGCTAGTTCATACAAACTTATGTGGACCTATTGGAATTGATAGCTACAATGGAGATAAGTATTTTATTCTTTTTGCTGATGATTATTCTAGAATGATTACCGTAATGTATTTGAAAGATAATTCTAAAGCATTTCAAAAGTTTTAGTGGTATCTGGCAAGAGTAGAGAAAGAAACTGGAAAGAAGCTGAAATGTTTGAGGTCAGATAGAGGTGGGGAATTCATTTCCAATGAATTCAATGAATTTTGCATTAAAAGAGGAATTAAAAGAAGTATTAGCCCTTGGTACACCATAGCAGAATGGTATAGCTGAAAGAAGGAGTAGATCCATCATGAATTATATAAGAACTTTGATGATAGAAAATAATGTTGCAATCAAATACTGGAAGGAAGCAATCAGTATTGTAGTGCATACCTTAAATAGAGTACAACTGAAAAAAGACTCAAATCAAAATCCTATATGAAGTATGGTATGACAAAAAACCTAATGGAAGTTACTTGAAATTATTTGGTAGCAAATGTTATATCTTGAAAGAATCTAGGAAAGGTAAATTTGATGTCAATGGTGATGAAGGCATATTCCTAGGATACTCCTATAGAAGTAAAGCATATAAATATTTGAATTTATCAACTCATAAGATCATAGAAAGTGTACATGTGAGAATTGATGAGTTTTCATAAAAGAGTGAAGAAGAGAGCGACAAAGAACTTGAGGATTACAAAAATTTTATCTACTATGAACTTGATACATTGCCAAATCCAATTCAAAGTCAACAGACTTCACCTCTCGAGTCCCCAAATATCTAGAAGCTACCAAGTTGCAAATAGTGCAACCCAAGTCACAGTTTGAAGGACCCAGGTCACAGTTAGAAGCTACCAAGTTGTTGCCAGAGAAAACTAAGTTTGAAGGACCTATGTCATAGGAAGTGGGACCCAAGCTTGATATAGAAGATCATGACGAGGCTAGTGGAACAATTTCCAAATCCAAAGTACCTATGTTAGCAAGATATGTCAGAAGGCACCATGCACCTAATCAGATTATTGGAGACAAGTCATATGCAATATTGACAATAAACAAATTGAAAGGTACATGTGTGCTTGCTAAATTTGAACCTAGATCAATTAAAGATGATTTGGATAATAAAAGTTGGATTGAAGTTATGAATGAAGAAATAGAATAGATAGAGGCGAATAAGACTTGGACTCTTATTCCTAGACCCAAGGATAAGAATGTAATTGGCACAAAGTGGGTTTTCAGAAATAAGTTGAATGAAAATGGAGAAGTCTCAATAAACAAAGCAAGGTTAGTATGCAAAGGTTATTCTCAAGAAGAAGGTATTGCTTATGGTGAAACTTTTTCTCCTATTACAAAATTATAAGGTGTTATAACTCTACTTGCTTATAAAGCTTATCAAATGGATGTGAAATATGTATTCTTGAATGGAATTCTTGAAGAGGAAGTTTACATAAAAAAACTAGAAGGTTTTTTATATTCTAGCAAAAAGAATATGATTTGTAAACTGCACGAAGCATTGTATGGACTCAAGGAAGTTCCCAGAACTTGGTATGAAAGACTTTATAACTACTTGATAAAGATTAGCTTTCAAAGAAAAAATGATAGCAATAGCCTATATATCAAAGAAGGACCAAACAAGAAAATTGTATTGGTAGAAATCTTTGTGGATGACACATTGTTTACTGGAAATGATGACTTGTGTGAAGCCATTTCACAAGAGATGAGTAAAGAATTTGAGATGTCCATGTTTGGAGAGATAAAATTCTTTGTTAGATTACAAATTCAATAGAAAAAAGATGGTATCTACATTACTCAATCCAAATATATCAAGAAGATAATAAAGAAATATAGAATGGAAGATTCAAGACCAATTGGAATACCTATGTCTCATGGACATAAGTTTTCCAAGAATGATGATTCCAAAGAGGTAGATCAGACCACATACAGATCAATGATTGGAACATTGCAATATGTAGTGCATACAAGGCCTGATATTGCATTAGCAGTTGATATGGTGGCAAGATTCTTAGAAAATCCTAAAGAAAATCATATGATGACAATCAAGAGAATCATGAGGTATTTGAAGGGTACTGAAGGTTATGGATTATGGTACAAGAAATGAGGCAATCTAGAATTGAAATCCTTTACAAATGCTAATTGGGAAGGAAGTGTTGATAATAGGAAGAGCACTAGTGGTGGAGCATTTTTTCTTGGTAAAAGACTAGTGACTTGGACAAGCAAGAAGAAGAATTGTATTTCTCAATATACAACAGAGGTAGAGTATGGGGCAACAACAGTTAATTGTTCCAATGTTGTTTAGTTCAAGCAACTGTTAGCAGGTATGAAGATAGAAATCAAGGATCCAATGGTTATCTTCCATGATAACACCAGTGTAATTAATATATCAAATAATCCTATTATGCATACCAAGACCAAACACATTGTAATAAAATATCATTTTCTAAGAGAATAGGTGCAAGATAAAGAGGTCAGATTGGAATATGTGACTACTAAAGAACAAATTGTAGACATATTCACTAAGCCATTACCTAAGGATGCATTCTTGTATCTAAGAGGTAAGTTAGGGGTCATTTCGCTTATCTAAAGCTCACTAAAATGAAGTTTAGTAATGCATCAACTAGAGCATGTTGAAGATCAATCAGTTGATGCAGTATTCAAACTAAATTAGTACATGAGGTAAACTAATATTCACTAAATATTGTCTTTGGTATGAGATATTAAAGAGGGAGAGTTTGTTGTCATATTCACAAAAAATTTACAAAGGGAGAGTTTTGTGATAAGGGATAATTTTCTTGAAGATGTCAAATAGAGAGAATGAACTTGGTTTGATATCAAAGAGGTAGAGTTTGCTATCAAAAGAAGATGTTGAAGATAGAGTTTACTGATGGAGGGAGAAATTGAAGGCAGAGGGAGTTCACACTAATATAGGGAGTTCTCATGGATTGGAATCATAATGAAACTAAGGATAGTTTTCTTACTTTATTTTTGCTCTAAAATTTTATTGTATTATGACATGTTGTGTTTCCATCAATGCCAAAGAGGGAGATTGTTGAAAACAATTGGTTAATTGTGTATTATCTTTGATGTTACAAAAAATGTCATATCTTTTCTAGTCAGTGTATGTCAAGCTCACTCAGGTGATGAAGACAATTTCCTATATTTGCCAAGCATTTTAGAGTTTGCCAAGTTCAGAAGATAGTGACTACTGAGTTCACTCGGGTGACAAATAGAAGTTCACAGAAAAGTTGGTTGGAACTAGTATTAATTGAGCTCACTTGGTTACCAAAGGAACTTTGTTAAGATGTAGTGTTAATCGAGTTCACTTGGTTGACATAAGGAAAATTATTTTTGAGTTAGTATCTATCGAGCATGGTCGACTAACGAAGGATTTTCTTGTTTTGGCATATTGAGTTCAATAGATTTGTTTGTTGGTTCTAGCTAACTGAGGAGATGAATATCAACTATTATAAGTTGTATTCAGTCCAAATTGACAATGTGTATAATATAAATATAAGGTCAAGTTGAGGATTGAATGTGTGAAAGTATATAGAAGAGTTGAAGATGCTTAGAGGAAGTGAATTGAAAGGATAAGCAGAATATCCTTATGGAGCTACAAAGGTACATTCAGTAAAAAAGGATCAAGTATACAAGCCAAAATTGAGATCTGTAATCAACAATTCAGTTGCATCAAAAATTAGGCTAATATATTGATCAAACTATAGGATAAAACAATATATTACATATATATTTATAATAATTGTATTTGTTATATATATTATACAATATATATTATTATATAATAATATATTACATATATGGTTAATATATTAATATTACATATATGCTTAAAGATGAGTTATACAATTTATTAACTAATAATGATTAACTATAGAGACATGTCTCCTCCTCTCATATTTATGAGTCTTCAAATCTGCATTTGGAAGACATCAATCAAATTGACAATGTTATTAATAAAATTTGATGAAAATGATCCATGTTACTTATCATGCAATGTAACTGCAATTAAACTAAGAGAATAAGACATAGATGACTAAACTAGCAAGCATGAAGTGTTAAAACCTTCCTATTTAAGCTAGATGTACTATTCTAATGCATGAGAAGAGAAGCTACACTAATACAAAATATGCTACTATGCTACTATGTGCAAGAGATGAGGTGATGCAACAAGTCTTTAAAAGCTCCCAAGTGTTAGTTTGCGGTGATTGATTAGAGAAGTATTGTACATCATAAATTCTTTGGGGTTTAGGGCAACACCCCAAATTTCTTTTTGGACCGTGGTCAACATTGTGGCTAATTTATGGTAGACATATAGCTAACATGTTGTAACTCTAAAGCGGCATAAAAATACTTGTACAAAAGGGCTTAGGGTTAGGGATTATTTCATTGTGGTGATGCAAAAATTAGTTCTTCTGGTGGTATTGAGCTATAAGGGATTACATGTTGTAATCAGGTTGTAATCACTAGATCGTAATAATATCAGACTTGTTGTTTGGTGGACATAGCCCAGGGATTAGGTGAACCCCATTAAATCTTGGTGTCTTGTGTTCTTTTTTGTGTGATCTATTATTTTTTGATATTGTTTATATTTGCATATAGTTATTTTTTTTTTCTGTGGTTTAATCTTAACAAGTGGTATCAAAGTGAGGTTATTTTATTAGTTATCCTCTGCAAGAAAATCTCACAGTTGAGTGGGAGTCTCACAATTGAGTGGGAGCGATGGCAGATGAGGGTAAGCTGAGGGTTGATAGGTTAATGGGCAAAAATTTTAGTTATGAAAGATGCAAATGGATGACTATCTTTGTCAGAAGGCTTTATGGAAGCCATTGGAAGGAAAAACCAAGAATTAGGAATCTATGTCAAATGACGACTGGGATCTTTTGGACAAAAAGGCACTTGGAAGTATTCGATTATGCCTAACACCATCAGTGGCATTTAATATTACAAAAGCAAAGATAACGTAAGAGTTGATGCAAAACCCTAGTGAAACTATATGAAAAAGCTCTCTGCTTTAAATAAGGTATTTCTCATGAAGCATTTATTTAATATAGAAATGGAAAAAGGTGGATCTATTACAAATCATTTAAATGAGTTTAATACTATTACTAGTTAGTTATCTTTTGTGGGTATCAATTTTGATGAAGAAATTAGGGCTCTCTTGATTTTGTGTTCTTTGCCTAAAAGCTAGAATGGCTTGGTAATGGCTATGAGTAATTCTATTCCTGGATCTAGTATCCTAAAATATAATGATGTGACCAATGTTATTTTGAGTGAGGAAAATCGTACGAAATCCTTAGGTGGATCTACACGAGGAAGTTCTTTGAACGCACAAAGCAAAGGTAGAATGACTGAAGAGGAAATAATTTTGAAAATAATGGGAAATCAAGAGGAAAGTCAAAGGGGAGGAGGTCTCAATCGAGAGGACTGAATGACTGCTGGTACAATGGGAAGCCAGGGCATAAAAAGAAATATTGTTGGTCTCAAAAGAAAAAATGAAGGAGATAAACTAGATGGATACAAGGAGACAAATGTGGTAAGTAAAAAATCTGAAGAGGATGCTTTGCTTCTGTCCTTAGAAAGTGTTGATGATTCATGGGTTTTAAATTCTGGTGCTTCATTTCATGCTACACCTCATAGAGGTTATTTCATTGATTATGTCAAAGGGGATTTTGGGCTTGTTTATTTGGGGGATAATGAACCTTGTTAGATTGTTGGAAAGGAAAAAGTTAAGATTAAGTTGTAGAATGGGAATCATTGGCTACTAAATGAGGTTTCAAGGCTGAGTAGGAATTTAATTTCAGTAGGAAAACTCACTGATGAGGGTTGTGTAGTTACTTTTAATGATTAAAATTGAAAGGTTTCAAAAGGTTCCCCTGTAGTAGCAAAAGGTGTGAAAGTAGGCACCTTTTATCTTTGTATAGGTCATATTGTTCCTTCTACTTTAATTGTTTCAGAGAAAAATGAATGTTCGGGAATAATTTTTGTAGTTGAGCAAGGAGAACAAATAGTTGTTGTAAATTTTGATATAGTATTATGGCACAATAGACTTGGGCATATGAGTGAGAAAGGTATGAAGTACTTCATTCAAAGAAAGTTCTACTAGGTCTGAAATGTGTTAATATAGATTCCTATGAAAGTTTTGTGTATGGAAAGCAAAAGAGAGTAAGTTTTGTAAAGACTAGGAAGGAAAATGCTTGTGCATAATAATGTATGGGGACCAGCTCAGATATCTTCCTTTGTGGCTCTCATTATTTTGTTACATTTATTGATGACACCACTAGAAAAGTATGAGTTTATTTTCTTAGACAAAAATTTAATGTATTTCAAACTTTTAAGAAATAGAAATGCTTGGTTGAAAATGAGACTGGTAATGAATTAAAATGTCTCAGATCTAATAATGGTGGTGAGTATTGTAGTCATGAATTTGAAGATTAATGCTCCACTAATGGTATTCGTAGACAAAAAACTATTCTAAAGACTCCATAGGAAAATGGAGTGGCTAAACACATGAACAAGACTTTAATGGAGTGTGCAAGGAGCATGAGGTTGCATGCTGGGTTACCCTTACACATGTGGGTGGAGGCTATCAATACTATTGTATATTTGATTAATAGAGGTTCCTCTCCTCCTTTGGGTTGTGGTATTCTAGAGGAAGCATGGACTAGTAAGAAGGTGAGCTATTCTTTTCTCAAAACCTTTGGTTGTGAAGCATTTGCTCACATAGATTTTGAAAATAGAGCCAAACTAGAAGCTAAGTCAAAGAAATGTGTATTTTTTGGATATGACATTAATGAATTTGGTTATAAACTTTGAGATTTTAAAAATCATAAAATTGTAAGAAGCAGGGATGTCATATTCAATGAGAAAGTGTTGTACAAGGATCTGTTCCAGCAACATGAGAAGAAAGAACATGATTATGTAGTGTTGGATGATTCCAAAAGATGATGTACCAACCATTCCTCATGATGTACAACAACTGCAACAACAAATACCACACACACTAGTGAATATTAGGCAATCAACAAGGAAAAGTAGACCTCCATAAAGATTTTCTCCCTCTTGGCATTCTATTTTACTTACTGATGCTGGTGAACTTGAATGTTATGATGACACTGTGCAAGTGGATACTAGGATTCAGTGGGAATCTGCAATGAAAGATGAAATGGACTCTTTGCTGAAAAATAAGACATGAGATTTATGCAAGTTGCCCTGTAGGTAAAAGGTCTTTACAGAATAAGTGGGTGTACAGGTTAAAAGAAGAGGATGGAGGTAAGAAAAGATTTAAAGTCAGGTTAGTTGTAAAAGGATTTGCACAAAAAAAAGGAATTGATTTTGATGAGATATTTTCTCCTGTTGTTAAGATGACTTGTATCTGTACTATTTTAAGTGTTATGACTACTGAAGATTTGCATTTAGAGAAGCTTGATGTTAAAACAACCTCCTTCATAGTGATTTGGATGAAGAGATAGATATAGTTCAGTCATAAGGATTTGAGGTCAAAGGTAAGGAGAACTTAGTATGCAAATTGAAGAAAAGTCTATATGGCTTGAAGCAAGCACCCGACAATGGTGTTTGAAATTTGATAATTTTATGCATGAGCATGTATATAGTAGGTGTCATCTAGATCATTGTGTTTATTTAAAGAGGTTGGATGATGACAACTACATTATTTTATGTTTATATGTTGATGGTATGCTTGTAGCTGGGTCTAACATGGATTAGATTAAGGGGTTGAAACACCAGTTAGCACATGCATTTGCTATGAAGGATTTGGGGGCAACAAAACAAATCCTTGGTATGAAGATTTGAAGAGATAGGAAGAATAAGAAATTGACACTATCTCAAGTTGATTATGTTGAGAAAGTGTTGCAACATTTCTTATGGAGAATGCTAAAGCTGTCAGCACACCTTTACTTGGTCATTTGAAGTTGACTAAGGAGATGTGTCCTAAGACACAAGAAGAGGAGGATAAGATGTCCAAGGTACCCTATGCTTCAGCTGTAGGAAGCTTGATGTATGTTATGGTATGTACGAGGCTAGATATTGCACATGCAATGAGAGTCATTAGTAGGTATATGAGTCATCCAGGAATTGAGCATTAAAATGCAGTAAAATGGATTCTCAGATATTTGAGAGGAACATCCAATAAGTGTTTACACTTTGGGGACTCCACTACTAACTTACAAGGATGTGTTGACTTAGATTTGGTAGGAGATTTTAATACTAGGAAGAGTACTACAAGTTATGTATTTACTATTGATGGAGCAGCAATGAGCTAGGTTTCTAGGTTACAGAAGGCTAATGTTTTATCCACTATAGAGGCAGAGTATGTTGTTGCTACAAAGGCAATGAAGGAGATGATATGGCTTCAGTTCTTCTTGGAAGAATTAGGACACCCTCAGAGGAATAATTATTTGTTTACAGATAGTTAGAGTGCCATTCATCTTGCAAAGAATTTAACTCTTCATTCAAAGACCAAACACATACAGTTGTGGTACCATTTCATTCAGTCAATTTTGGATGACAGGTAGTTAAAGTTGGATAAGATACATATAAATGACAACCTAGGGGATATGTTTACAAAGGTAGTGAAAAGGTAGAAGCTAAATTCTTCTTCAACTTTGGCTGGTCTTCTAGACTAAATAGGAATAAAAGAACAACAAAGTCTAGGGTGGTTTGATCTAGTGGGAGCCCCATGTGGTAGTAGTATTGCTATAGGATCAGTCTCCAAGTGGAAGATTGTTGTCTAGTGTGGAGTTTTATTAGTCCCCAAGTGAGAGATTGTTAGTTTGTGGTGACTGATCAGAGAAGTACTATACACACTTCATAAATTCTTTGGGGTTTGGGGTAGTGCCCCAAATTTTTTTTTGGGTCATGGCTAATGTTGTGGCCAACATATGGTCGACATATGGTTGACATTTTGTAACCCTAAAGTAGCATAAAAGTACTTGTATAAAAGGGCTTAGGGTTAGGGATTATTTCATTGTGATGATGTGAAAGTTGGTTCTTGTGGCGGTATTGAGCTGTAAGGGATTATGGACTGTAATCAGGTTGTAATCACTGGATCGTAATATTATCGGACTTGCTGTTTGGTGGATGTAGCCCAGGGATTGGGTAAACCATGTTAAATCTTTGTGTCTTGTGTTCTTTTCTGTGTGATCTATTATTTTTTGATATTGTTTATATTTGCATGTAATTGTTATTTCTATTTCTGATTTAATCATAACACCAAGAGTACCTAGAATTCCTGCAACATGATGTTAGTACAAAAATGAGTGATATGAGATGAGGAGAGAGCTCTCCCTTTTAAAGAATAATGAATGATGGAGATCATGAGGCAATACAGATCTAATCAAGTGTAGAGGATGAAAGTGGAATGATCATGTGCACAAGTGTTTCCACCAATCGTAATCAAGAGTTGACTTTTTTGCCCCATGTGAGACAAAAAAGGCTTTAAAAAAAAAAAGTGGGAATAATACTTTATGTGTGCACAACTTAGGATAAGTGGGGAATGGGGTCTTTTATTTAATTAAAAGGGGAGACGTTCCTTTTAATTAAATAAGAAATTAGGATATAATGGTCAAACTATAGGATAAAATTGAATAAATTATTTTTTGAAAATTTGATAAAAAAATGAATGATCAATAAATTAAGAAAAAATGTTGATAAGGGGGCTAATAGTCTAGATGACCATTATTTGGTGATCACAGAAATAGGGGCAAATGTCCTACCATAATTAATCCCCTCTTCTTGAGCATATCCTTTGCAAACTAGTCTTGCCTTGTTCCCCACAACTTCACTATTTTTATTCAGTTTCTTTCTGAAAATTCACTTTGTTCCAATCTTCTTATCACTTGGTCTTGGTACAAGCATTTGTGTGTTATTTTTCTTAATTTGACCAATATCTTCATTCATAACATTTATCTAGCCTTCGTTCTTAAGTGTAGCATTCACAATTCTTGGTTCAAATTCAGCAATTAAACATGTAGTGTTCTTCAACTTAATTCTTGTCATGACTCCAACACTTCTATCTCCAATAATTTGTTCAAGTGAATGGTTCTTTCTCACATACTTGGCTAGGATAGGTTCAATTCTTGAATCTCCAACATTATTTCCACTCGGTTGGGGTTCTTCACACTACTTGGGTTGTAATCTCTGTGGCTCAGGTATAATAGGCTAATACTTAGTAACATTATGTTGACGCTTAGTAGTACTAAATTTTTGTTTGAGTATTACATGTTGTCACTTGAGTACTACATCAAGTGTATCATCATATACATAGATAAACTTATTATAATCACCAAGTTCCTTTTTGCTATCCTCATCATTCTTTTCTACAAACTCATCAATTCTCACATTCACACATTCAATCATTGTGTTAGTAGTTTTGTTCAAATTTTCTCTTAGATGAATATCCAAGGAAAATACCTTCATCGCCTTTAGAATCAAATTTACCATTTCTTGCATCTTTGTGAATAAAATCTACTCCTAAATACTTTGAAATAGATTATGTTAGGTGTAAGACCATACCAGAGTTCATAAGGTGTCTTGTATGTTTATTTCTTTAGTTGAGATCAATTTAGAGTATATATTGTAGTATTGACTTCTTCTGTCCAAAACATTTCAGAAATCCCTTTTTCATTCTTTAGTGTCATTCCATAATCAACTATAGACCTACTCCTTTTAAAAACTCCAACCTATTGTGGTTTCCTTGGGGTAGATAGTTGTCTCTTAATTCCATTCCAACACAAAAGTTAGTAAAATCAATAGACATAAACTCACCACCTTTGTCAGCTCTTAAATATTACAATTGTTTACCAGTCTCCTTCTCAACTCTAGCTTTGTACCATGTGAACATATCAGAAGTATGTGATTTAACTTTCATTAACATGACATTCATCATCCTATTTTAATCATCAACAAATAGTATAAAATATTTGTCACCATAGTAACTTTTCACTCTCATTGGTCCACACAAATCAGTATGCACAAGTTCCAATATATCATTAGAAGTATGTATCTTACTTGCAAAACTTGACTTTGTCATCTTACCAAGTTGACATTCTTTGCACATAGCATTATCAGATTTTTGCAAATTTGGTAAGCCTCTAACTCTTTTATTTCTATCAACTGAAAGTTAACATGGCATAACCTTGTGCCACAACCAAACATCTTCAACTTTCACAAACAAGCAAGTATCAATTGTAGGATCAAGGTAGAACATATTACCTTTAGTTTGATCACCAATACTGACCAGATTTTCATCATCATCAAAGATATCCACTTTCTTATTCTAAAATTCAGGGTCGTGATTTGTATTATTCAACTGAGAGACACTCAATAGATTATATCTTAGTCCTTTCACCCAATAGACATCATCACATCGTATTTTATCCTTAAGCATCAACGATCCTCTACCTTTCACTGGACATGGAATATCAATTCCCAATTGAACAACTACACTATCACATTCTTTAAATTTGTCAAACTTACTAAGATCACTAGTCATATGATGTAAGTAAGCACTATCAATGATCTGAGTATCATTCTTAGTAATATGTGAAATAAGTGCTTTACCTTCTTCATACCTTCCCTCCTCATTAAGGTCTTCTTTAACTACAACATACACCACTTCTACTCCATCTTTCTCATCTTCAATATCTGACTCATTGTACTCTTCGTCAATAATGTAGCATGATTTCTTCCCTTTGTCTTTGTAGTCTTTTTTCTTCTTGTACTTGTGATTCTTCTTGTCATTTCTATCTTTCTTGTCATCCCTATACTTGTTAGGGCATCTAGTTGCAAAATTGTCCTACTTCATTACATTTGAAAAACATTAGAGGTAATTTACCTCTACCTCTAGGTAACCTCCTTGCAAGAAATGCTTTAACTCAACTATATCATCATCTGATTCTGACTCACTTTCATCTCCATTGCTCTTGTCTTTCTTTGAACTACTAATGGTTAGTGAAAACTTGAAAGCATTCCCAAGTGTAGGCATACTAGTATCATAATTGATCAATTCAAATGCATTCAACCAACCAACTAAACCAAGCATTCTCAAGTATAAGAGCATTTCCAAGCAGAGCTCTAACTTCCTAAATTGTAGAAACATTTATAGCATAGATAGGTAAGAATGTTCTAAGAACTTTACTTACAATTTCACTATCATTGATAAATCCTCTAGCAACTCTGATTGCACTTACAAATTCTTTGATTTGGTTCTCATACTATGCATCATTCCCACCTTCCTTCATTCTCATGTCATCATATTTTCCTCTCAAACTATTTAACTTAGCTCTCAATACATTCTCATCTTCACCATGTACAAGTGCCATCTTGTCGCACATATCTTTACCATTGGTGTAGTTCTTGATATCATTGAATTCCAAATCATTCATGGCAGATGCAATTTCAATTATCATGTTATTGTTTTCTCTTTTTGATTCATTTCATCCATAGTCATAGGATCAATAGAAGAAACATATGCATTGTCTAACCAATTTAGAGCATGATCTCCAACTCTAGATAAGTGTAGCCTCATTATGTTTTTCCATGAGGAGAATTTATCCTTGTTTAGCTTAGGTGCCTCTATCTTGTGCGACATCTTCAGATCTTTGACTCAAGTCCCTTTAAACTTCTTTCCTTTAAGCACTTAGCTTTGATACTAATTGTTAGATAACTAAGAGGGGGTGGGGGGTGAATCAGTTATAACCTATTATCTAACAATTCATTCCCTTGTTCTCACAATCTCTACATGACCTTACCTTGTAATTTATTTATTTATTGCTATTAGCTTTCATCTAGGCATTTTTTGCTTTCCCTATCAAACACATTTATATGTTCTTCTTCTTAATTTCTCCATTGTCCCTTGAATCAATGTTAAATGATGGAGTAGTTTTTTTGTAAATTATAACTTAAACTCAACTTTTCATGGCATACTATCTTTTCTTTGGCAACAAAGCCTTATAGCCATTTCTTCTTAACATCGTAATTTTTTTTAAAAAAGATGCGTTTGTTCGCTTAGAGAAGTTTGGGACTTTTAGTCATTTCAATGGTGTTCCTAGAATCAACTCAAAGTTACCTTAAATCTTTCTCCTAAGCATAAACTAGTGATTATATATTTTTTCTATTTCTCATTAGGCCCTCTACAACCTCATCTTGAAATTTCTTTACAATTTGGTAATTGATTTCATCCAAGCACTTCTCATTTTTCCCTCTCACATAAATCTAATTATTCTTATTTCCAAAGCTTTACATTGTCCCTCAACTTTGTTAAATACTATTATAAGTCTTCTAATTAGTTTTGGTCTAAAATCAACATTTGTTTTTAGAAAGTCAATAATCATAGGTAATTTTCAAGTAATTACTTGGAAGCTTCACCACCATAAAATCCTAATTGGTCATAATCATTCCAATTTGCCCTGTTGCAAAATGTTTAAGTATGGTAAAACACTTATTTTTGGAATTCCCTTTCATGTAAGATTATTAGATCATTGAAGTTTACAACATTTCTATTTCCTTTGTAATTGATTTCCCTTGCAAAGTTGTCTTAGAATTAGTCATATATTATCATGAAATATATAAGAAATATTATTATTAATCACATATAGAAAGGTAAATGTAATAGACATTTATAACATTTTTAAAGTTCATGTGAACAGTTTAGTTTAATAATTGTTTTTGACATTTGCATTTAAGAACCACTCAAAGATAACATATCATTCACTAGCTCTACACAAAAATTTAAACAAATTTTTTCAATCTACTACCAAATAAGATTAATATATAGTTTTAGTAGGCTATATATTAGTATTTGTCGTAACATATATACTATTGCAATCAATTTTGAGTAACTTGTGATTAAATTATTTCATTTCAACCAATAACAATTTATAATTTTTTTGTTTTAATTTTTTTTTTCTAGATTTTTTTATAGTATAGATGTTTAATTTTGTACTTTTAAAATTATCAAATTTCTTTTTATGAATTGTGACAGTTTGAGATCTTATTAACGAATTTCTCAAAAAAACTACACCTCTTGCCTCTTGCGAAGCTATATTTTAGGATGCAATATAATTTTAAATTTTAATTTTAGGCTATCTTTTTTGATATTTCAATGATATTTATTTTGTGTCTTTCATTTTATGTTTTTTTGAATAATATTGACTGTCAATTAAAAATTCAAACTAGCAATTTTTTTAAATTTCATATATTTTATTGTGATATTGCTATCAGGGTATAACATTTAACTATGTAATACACACGAATCTAACATGACAATAAATGGAACACTTAGCACTCATTGAATCTAGGTGATGCTCACAGAGGTGAAGCACGAGATTCCTTGAGAGGTCACCTTTCCCAATACTACTCTAACTTGAACTACTCTAACTTGAACGCACTCAAGTACAATGTTTTCTCCATGATTAAACCCACTCTACCCATTTGTAAAAGCTTCATCAAGTGTTGTGCCTTATGAACCATTCATAAAAACAAACAGATTTATGCATTTCTAAATTCACTCGTTGCTTGGAATTTGAAGGGCATCGCCATTTGAGCAACTATTTAAAAATGTATTTAGTAGTAAGGTTTACCGTCATATTCAATCCCAATAAACATGGCTTATATGCTGGACATTCAATCTCCCCTTGCTATGAGAGAAAGAATTAGCTCAATGCGAGCTTACCAGTAGCAACGCAATTGTGGTGGAATGTACATTGTCCATTCTTCAACTGCAATCATAAAATGTCATTGCTACCTAACGATCATCTCAATCTCACAGCATTATGTGGAGAGGTTCAGTTGCCACAGAATCCCCAGGCCTGCATTCTTAAGAATGCGCTTTCACAAGGGAAAAGGTGACCACTCGTCTACTACTCGCAGGCGATTTGCATTTGCGACACCCACAGCTTTTGAGAACAGGCTAATCAATTTGTATGTGAAGTGCGAGAGACTGGTTGATGCTCATAGAGTGTTAGAGCACATGAAAGAAGGAGACAGCGTGTCATGGAATACCATTATTGCAGCATACCGAAGACATGGATGTCCTCAAGAGGCACTCACTCTTTTCCAACAAATGCAACGAACAGGTTTACAGCCCGACCACTTCACATTTGCTAGCGTTCTCCCAGCCTGTGCCAAAATGGGAACTCTGGAACAGGGCATGGGCATCCATCAGAGCATAAAGAACAGAGGAATGTCGTCAGATGTTGTAGTTGCAACTGCTCTTGTAGATATGTATGCGAAATGCGGAAGCATGAACAAGGCACGTGAACTGTTTGACAAAATGCGTCATAGAAATGTGGTCTCGTGGAATGCCATGATTGCAGGGTATGCGCAAAATCTGTTTTTTGTAAAGGCATTGGAAACTTTTAGACAAATGCAACTGGCCGGTGTAAAGCCAGACTCCACAACCTTTGTCAGTATCATCGCTGCCTGTGCTCAAATGGGAGCTCTGGAACAGGGTATAGCCATTCATCAAATCATAATTGAAAGTGAATTTTTTTCTGATATGATAGTTGGAAATGCTCTTGCAGATATGTATGCAAAATGTGGAAGCATAGAAAAGGCACGTGAACTGTTTCACAAAATGCCTCAAAGAGGTGTTATCTCGTGGACTGCAATGATTGCGGGATATGCACAAAATGGGTTTGTTGAAAAGGCCTTGGAAACTTTCAAGCAAATGCAATTGGCAGGTGTAAAGCCAAATTCCACAACCTTTTCCAGCATTCTTCCTATCTGTGCCAAAATGGGGGCTTTGGAACAGGGTATAAACATCCACCAAAGTATAACAGAAGGGGGTTTTTGGTTCGATGTTGTAGTTGCAACTGCCCTGGTAGACATGTATGCGAAATGTGGAAGGATAGACAAGGCTCACACACTGTTCGCCAGAATAACTCAAAGAGATATCATGTCATGGAATGCCATGATTGCAGGGTATGCACAAAATGGATTTCCCGACAAGGCTTTAGAAACTTTCATGCAATTGCGATTGGCAGGTGTAAAGCCAAATTCTACGACCTTTGCCAACATCCTTCCTGCTTGTGCGAAAATGGGGGCTTTGGAACAAGGTATGGACATCCATCAAAGTATAACGGAAGGGGTTCTTTTGCCAGATATTGTAGTTGCAACGGCCCTTGTAGACATGTATGCAAAATGTGGAAACATAGGCAAGGCGCGTGAGGTGTTTGACGGAATGCCCCAAAAAGATGTCATGTCATGGAATGCCATGATCGCAGGATATGCACAGAATGGGTTTTTCAAGGATGCTGTTGAAGTCTTAGAATTAATGAAAGAGTCTGGAACACATCCTGACACTGTGAGCTTTGCTTGTGTTTTACTTGCATGCAGCCATGCAGGTTTAGTGGATGAGGGCTGTACGTACTTCAATCACATGACTAACTCTTGTTGCATTACACCTACTGTTGATCATTATGTGTGCATGGTTGACCTTATTGCTCGTGCCGGTCATCTTGAGGACACTCTAAACTATATCATTAAGATGCCAGTTAAACCTGTGGTGGTTGTGTGGATGTGTTTTCTTAGTGCATGTAGATCACATAAAATTCTAGGCTTAGGAGCATTTACTGCAAATCTGCTTTTAGATTTGGATCCTAAAAATGCTGCGACTTATGTTCTTCTCTCAAACATTTATGCAGAAGTGGGCAGGTGGGGTGAGGCTCAAATGGTAAGGAGATTGATGAAAGAGAGACAAATTAAAAAGATTCCTGGATATAGTTGGATCCATGGCAATAAAATGGTACATGTGTTCCATGTTGGAGACAGTTCACACCCACACAAACAAGAGATTTGTTCTAGAGACTCACAGAAATAAGAGATTTCTTCAAAGCTAGAAGAAATTGGATTGGGAGACCAAGGCATCAGGATATTTTTCAGATTCAAGACTTTTCACTAAATGATGTGGAAGAGGTGGAAAAAGAATTATTCCACCGCTACAATGGTGAATAGTAAGGCAATTGAAATTGGTTTGTTAAATACACTCCCTGGAACAACTAAATTGTTGTGAGAGACAGCAAACCATTTCCTTTTTTTGTTAAAGAGGGACAACGTTCTTGCCACGATTATTGGTGATGCAATCTGAAAGTGGGCTTGCACTATTATAATGCAGACTGTGTCATTGATGCAGTGATCTTGAATGGACAAGGCTTGTTGCTGAACAAAAAAATGAAGGAACAAAACTTGACTTTAAATTACTAGAAAATTCTGTAATTCTGTTTTTATTTATTTAGCAATTTAGACCGTAGTGTTTTGAGTGTTTGGCAATTCTGGGCATTTGTTGCAATCATTTCTTTTAGATTTGTCAATTATCTGTTGCATGATAATATGGATGTTTCATTGTAATCTTTCCAGAATATCTAAAGATGGAGGAGGTGGAGAATAGGGAAAAGGCAAAAGGTGAGGAAAATGGAAAGCTGTTTAATCAGCAGGACATTAAGAGTGAAGAATTGATCCTTGTTTAATTGTTATGGTTGTAGCTGTAAAATCTTTTGCTTATATCAGGTTGGTCTTTTATACAAATTACACATTCTATGGTATTTATATTGATTATATATTTTTTTCAAATACATCATGTAAAAATGGCAGGCAGAAAATGTCACTTTCCAAATTCAATACAAGGTGGACTCTTAAATATCATATTCAGAGAGAAAAAAGTAATGCTGCTAAGCAACAAGTGCTATTGAACTAGTTTGCAGGAGGTGGATGTCAGTCATCTGATTTCCACACATCTGATTTATCTTGTTCATTATATTAATAATCTTTCAATATGAAAGAGCTTCATCATGACCCTATTTCTCATTATTTTAAAGCCGATAGGCTTCTCCTATAGAGCGAACACTCCAAAATATTGTCTCATGCAGAGTCAGCTGTCTCACGCAAAAATTACAATGTGTATGTTTATGCCAGCACATTGTTCTTTTTATGTCTCGTTGGTGTATTCAATTTGAATTCTAAGAGTAGTTGTCATAACAAGTAGTGACAACAGAAGTAGTCATGAACTTGTTATCATATTCAATTCGAATTATAAGAGAAGTAGTCATGACAAGTAGTAGTGACAACTATATGTGATCCTAATGAATCGATCCATGATTTGACACCTTTGCGTTTAGATAACCATTTTCGCTGCATAGTGAATCTTTATATACTGATCACTTTCTATTCATATTTCAGCTCTTCTTACTTGGTTTTAGACTTGAAACTAGGAAAAATGTATTTTTGGCCGCAATTTATATGTTCATGTGATGTTGTGGAAACATTTACGAAATAGAGTGGGTTTTCTCAGGGGATTATGTTGAGTGACTCTGCAAATAAGCCATGAAAAAAATGTATTTTTTGCAATCATAGTTTATCTTTTAAACTCATTTTTGTTTTGTTTGTTCAGTTGTCAGAGCCGGAAAGTTTGTTCAAAGCAGTTTTAGGGTTGAACTTTGTTTATTCGTGGAGTAGAGTCTGCAATTAGCTCAAATTTAACTTTGTTTAACTGTTTTATCAGATTTTAAAACAGTTTTAGGTTTTATTTTGTTTATTTGTGGAGTCAAGTCGAGTTTCATCATAAATACCTGCAAATTCAACTCTTTTCAACAATTTCTTCAAGTATTAGAGGAGATTTAGGAGTTTATTTTGTTCATTTGTGGAATAGAGCTGACATCTATCATAAATTGAATTCTGTTCAATTGTTTCATCATATTTTAAAGCAGTTTTAGGGATTCTATTTGTTTATTTGTGGAGCAAAGTCAACATTCGTCATCAATACTTGCAAATTCAACTCCTTTGAACTGTTTCATCAAATTTTAAAGCCATCTTAGGGATTGATTCATAAATACATACAAATTTAACAGTGTTTTGTCAAATTTTAAAGCCATTTTGGGGTTTGCTTTTGTTTATTTGTGGAGTAGAGTCAGAGTTATCATAATTTTTGGCTCTTTTGCAATGAAATATCAATTAGTTTGATTAAATTTCTACATTATCGAATCAAGATACAGTAAAGAGAAATTTGAGTCTGTTCAACGATTTCGTCAAATTTTAAAACATTTTAAAGATTTCATTTCGTCAATTTGTTGAACAGAGTAGAAATGTACATAAGGATTTAACTCTTTTCAGGTGTATCATCAAATTTTGAGGGATTCATTTTGCTTACTTTTGGGGCAGAATCGAGTGCCATCATAAAATAGATACAAATTCAAGTCCGTTCAGCTGTTTCATCAAAATTTAATGCAGTTTTAGGGTCTCATTTTGTTTATTTTTGGAGCAGAGTCGAGAGCAATCATAAAATACTTGGCGGAGTAATATTCAGAGCAGGGCAGCAATCTGATGGGGAAAACCTTGTGCGAGGGCATTCGTGGAGTAATGGTTTCAAGTGGAATCTTAAACATTCACTCCGCCCTGCACCGCCATTCTTGTGCAGATCGTGTATGGTCCCAAGTTTGGGGGAAAGACGGATCAGGCAGTCCTGGACACAGACGTGGAAAAGCTGGGCAAAGTGTTGGATGTTTGCGAAGAGAGGCTGTCCAAGAGTGAGTTTCTGGCCAGGGATTTCTTCAGCGTTGCAGATTTTTCACATCTTTCCTTCTTAAATTCTCTGGTGAATGTGGCCGGCAAGGGAGATCCCATTACATCTTGCAAGAATGTGAAAGCATGGTGGGAACGCATTTCCTCTCGCCCTACTTGGAAAAAGGTGTTGGAGGCGATCAAAGCGTAATTTGTCCTGCATTTTAGCTCTTTGACCAGTCATGAGTTTGTTTTAAATAAATGACGAATCACAATGAATAAAACTGGGTAACAGTTCAATATTTGGCTTTTCTAGTGATAAGGAGACCGTGCTAACACGAAAAGAGGGAAAAGAGTGCCGAGGAAAATTGGGAACTAGCATTTTTTTTTCGATGAACTTGTTACATTGCCGTGGAAAACTGGAAAATGAGCTTATTTTCCATAAAAGGAGCTTGTGTTATTATCGGATAGACTTTTTCTTTGAGGTTGCTTGCAATTGGAAATTGTCTCACACCTTAAAACAACTATCAGAATACCATTTACTGACCCAATGCAACAATCAGAAAACCATTTGCCGACCATATTTTAGAGTGTTTGATGGATATCGGCATTAACTCTTCTATGAAATCAGCTTGTTCACTGGAGTTGTTAGATTGGAATGATTTGAAGCAGATCTACTTATACCTGAATCCATCATCATTAATGATAAATCTTGAAGAGGAATATGTATTAACTCTTTCATTTAGTCTCAAATCTATGATTTGATAGATATCAGCATTAACTCTACTGTTAGAGGCATACACATTAACTCTTCCATTTACTCTCCAATCTACAGTTTGATGGATATCAACATTAGCTCTTCTATGAAATCAGCTTGTTCACCGGAGTTGTTAGATTGGAATGATTTAAAGTAGATTTACTTTTACCTGAATCCATCATCGTTAATGTTAAATCTTGAAGAGGCATACACATCAACTTTTCCGTTTAGTATCAAATCTATGATTTGATAGATATCAGCATTAACTCTACTATCAGAGGCATACGCATTAAGTCTTCCACTTACTCTCTAATTTACTGTTTGATGGATATCAGCATTAACTCTTCTATGAAATCAACTTGTTCACTGGAGTTATGAGATTGGAATGATTTGAAGCAGATTTACTTTTACCTGAATCCATCATCATTAATGTTGAATTTGGAGATTGTCTTGGTTTTTTTACAAGATGTGGCATGCAGCTATCCAACCGATCCATGATTTGGTAGGTTTGCGTTTAGACTCTTTTGGGCTGCATATTGGGTCTTTAAATAGTGATCATTTTCTTTTCATTTTTCTGGCATCCACCATTTCTGCAGTATTCACAATCAACTTTGACCTATCACAGCTACTTCTTGCAGACAATCTCAGCTTTTGTATAGGTTGACATTTGTCAGATTCAAAGGTGATGTTCACACACAACAAATACTCAAGAAAATTTCAAGTTTGTCAAGTTACTTTTGAATGCTTTTAAAATTTCACTAATTCTAATTTTTTTTTATAATTGACTCATATGTACTTCCTCTTATCAATTACTCTCATATTTCTTTTCCCGCCACAAATAGGACTCCAATTACTTTTGTATTTACAATTGAAAAAATATTTTAACAAATGTACATTAAAATTGTGCAATGTCTGAACCTCTAAAGATGTTACTCATGTACATATGCTTCTGTTCTATATAAAATATGAGTTCTGTGCTAACAATTTAAATCTTTCCTTTAATTTGAAATCTTTTCAATTTCGCTTTTCTAATAAAACCTATCGGCGTACCCCTTGCACCTCTTTCTGGTGCAAGTGCTAGTATAATTCTTCAAGAGAATTCTGTCACAACCCACTCCACCTTACCTTGAATTAAATATGTGTTTGTTGCCACGTGGAAAGGTGAATCTGCACTCTTGTATTTGTTTTAATTAAAATTGATGAGAAAAATAAATTAATTAATTAAAGCCAAATATAATTACGATAGTTACAAAACGGAATGGGAATGTAAAGAATATGGGTAATTGCTCCTTGTGAGTTACAACCAATTTTGAGGAGAACTCTTTCTGCGGGTCATGGCCGAGAGTGTGTTGTTTTTTCTTGCAATATAATTTCGTAAACCCAAAAGGGTGTCTGGAAGGATTGACCATCATGGTGGTTGGGAGGAGGCAATTCATAGCCGGTTTGAGAGTAAGGAGGAAATCAAAGGTCTGCAGTGTGGTGAGAGACTTTCACAAAGAGATCCTCCTACCATTGGTGTTTGAAGCTCGATGCTTTCCATGACTTTGCTGCTTAGGTCACTGGCTGCCTTGATATTTTCCACTACAATCTTCTTCATTTGCTTTGCATGTTTGATAGCTGTGTTGTCGAGGTAAGATTCTCATTTGAATCTAAGTAAATTTTCTTTGCTTGAAGGTTTTAAATTCATAATTCATTACTCTCATCAGATAAGTCTACTCATTATCTTTGATGTTTCACAGTAGCAATGTATTCACATATGCCCTAACTATAGTGGCTGGAAACTTTTCTAAACATTTCATTTCAACTATCTCATTCTCCCGCCGCATCTCACTTTACCGTCAGATTATAATCTGTAAAGTGGTTTGAAACAAAAGCCTAGTGTTGAATGAACAGACCATGTTAATTCTAATTATAATTACAACATTAGACAGCTTTTCAATAATCGAACAGTAACTCTTCCAAAGATCAAGCTGATGAATAGAACGGATAAATTGTTGACATAGCTGGGAACGCTGAAAACTTTGAGAATAGGTCCAAATGTGTTGGAGACCATATGACAGTTCCTTCCTTGGTAAACTTCTGATCCTCAAGTTGCTATCAGCCCTGATATTTTCTTATGCTGGTTGTATCATTGATCTGCCTCTGTTCTCTTCTACTAGCATCGGATTTGGGTGATATCTTGCTAAGTAGAAAAACAAAAACTTGGATCTTTAATTAAACCATAACTGCGCTTTTAAATCTTTCTCATAAATCAATGTCTACTACCTCTGGCAGGTCTGAAGTGAAACCGTATGTTTCCTCGAACCGTTCCAATCACCAATGTTGTTGATTCTTTCCTCTGGTTTTGGTGTAACTGTCAGCACCTGCGGCTGTACTTTGAAGGGTTGTTTCCTTCGTGCCTTACCTATCTCTGGATCGATTTTCCCTTTTGGTGAAAGGATAATAGGATTGTTTTTTTTTAGGTTATTGTTTGTAATGACCTAGAATTAATTCAAACATTCTTGCGGTACCAATATATGGAGATCTTATCAAATTTTATCAGTTGCCTGAATGTTAATACCCTGTAATAAATTCAGATTATGTCATGCACTCTTGTACATGGTATGGTTACATGAAGATCTGAATAATGACTTATTAGTTGTCTGACTGTTATTTTTCTGTAATCAATACGGGAAGAGAATACTACTGCACTTAGCTATGTGGTTAGAGCAAAATTTCGCTCATTTTTGTTTGAACTCTTAGCATACCACTGTACATTGTGTATTTAAACAGTAGACATCAAGAAATGAAGAGTATATATGCATATCTTTAGGCATTGTTTGATAGAACATATGGGTCAAGCTGTCCATAACTGTTATTATTATTCCTTCAGTATGATTAGCGAATGGTTGGAAAATGGCTGCATGTAGCAAGAATATCTAAATATTGCACAATAAGGACTTATGTTTTTATGAGATGAGGAAATATCATTTTAGTATTTGACTTATGTCTTATTTGACTTTTTATGTTATGTTGGTTAAAATGAGAAGTTCTATATTGATATTGAGATCAAATCAGACCATTTAGCAAGGTTTTGGTTTTGTGAGGATTCATGAATTATTGTGGAATTGTGATGTACTTCTCCTTTGTTTTGTGAAAACTTCATGTGTTGAAAAGAATACGATCTTTGATATGTTTCTTGGGAATAGACAAAATGTTTCTTTTGTTGCTTAATATGCACTTTGTGTAACTATGCCTTATAAAAGAAGTTCAGGATATGAGGGACTTCTTGAGATGCTTTGAAACTGAGCAGCGGTTGTATTATAAATTAGAAAGTAGATAATGAACACAATTTCATTACCCTGCTCTTAGTTTTGCTTGTTTAGACTATCTCGTTGTCGGGTTGGGTATCTTTTAGGCCTTTGGGGAAGCTTAACAACTTCATGGCAAGGTGGAAAAACACTCCTACTATATTCTCACCCCCTTATGTTCTTGGATAGGTTCTAGAGCCATTGACAGCTTCAAGTTCGGTAAATGATGGTATTCCAATAACTAGTTGTGATTTGTTTAGAACATTTTATTTTATCTCTCATCTTTTATATATATATATATATATATATATATATATATAAACGTAATCAATATTGATTGGTCAAAATTCAAATGACATGGACTCTTGTAGACTTTTTGCATTTTATGAAGATTGTTGATGTGACATTGGTTTTGTAGTGGCAGTCTTTACAAATTCTAATGTTGAGCTACTAGTATGTAATTTGTACATGTAGATTTTGTCTCATATATGGTTCAATGATTCGATGTTTCTAATGTTTATTATTTAGTGGCAATAAGTTCACAAATATTTTAGATATAATTTAATTTCTACTAGTTTTCTTTATATATGTATAATTTTGTGTGTTGTAATTAGGAGATATGCTAAAAATTTAAGGGGTTGCTGCAAGTTATTGCAACTAAAATATCTATCAAATGGGCAATGGAGATAAAATGAGAGTTGACAAACATAAGGAGTTGCCCAATTCAAGGAGAAAACCTTTTGAAAGAAGTAATAGGCTTGGCTCGAATATATGAAAACTTTTTTTTATTTTTATTTTTTTAAAATTTTTATATTAGACTGCAAGAATCGGGTGCAGCACAGCCCCCCCTATAAACTGCAGTGTGCCAGGTAAACTTTTTAACATGACCGGTAGCGCTGGCGCGACATGCCCACCGGTACCACAGGGACAGAGGAGACTAGGACCCGTGACCAACCCCCTGCAACAGGGAAGATTTAGCCAATCGAGCTAGGGCCCCGACCCCGAATATATGAAAACTTCAAACATGATTGATGTATTAGAATATTTAAAGAAAATTAATTAGGCCGTCCCAGAGTTGGTGGCACAATAGAGAAAGGAGAAATGTAGGTGGAAGAATGTTTTTTTTTTTGTTTTGTTCTAGGAATATTTTTACATAGAATCTTCAACTATATTATAATTCATGTCTTACATCTTCCTTAGGTATGTGCAATTAGATAAGTTTAGTTTTCTAATGATGAAACTAAAGAAAAAAATGCATCAAAAAGTAGATTATTTGATTGATAGACTAATTGAAAAACATCTATAACTTTCAAATGACCTCACATATTTGAATATAAAATATGCATAAAACATTATATGCTTTGTGTACTATAAGATTAAAAAAAGTAAATTAAATTCCATAAACTTTTGCTCTAGTCACATGCAAGTTTTTATATTTGTAAAATATTCATAATTAATTATTTACTTGAATTTTTAATTTAAAAAACATGTAGCCTTAGAAAGTGAGTCTCTACTTATCTCTAAAATCTTTTAAAAAAATCTAATATTTTTATTGTGGTTCTATTAGAATGGTCAAGTAGTTGACTACTCATCTTTTCTTAAAATAGTATTGCTACTTGAAGTTTCAAATTTTCTCCAAATTGATATATATTGTTTTAGGAATTAATTAGTATCTTAGAAACTACATTCACATTTTTTATAAATCATATTCTTAAATATTTTGAAATATGTTGCTAGCCTATTCAAAATTTTACATCAAGTCTTCTAACTCTATTTTTTCTAAATTTTAACTACCACTTACCGACTTAGTTTTTCCCACCATTATCTAGTACATAGCCAACTGGTAATGGATACAAATGTGATTATAACTATGTGACTATTTTAGAACAAGTGGAATAAACATGGACAAGTTACTAGTAAGAAGACAAGAAAAATCAGTGTGTAAGTATACTATTTTAAATGTGTTGGTGTTTTTACACTATTAAGCAACAAAATAATTGATACCAAGAAGAAAAGATAACAACCACCTAAGGATTAGCTAATTCCTATCAACAATTATGTGCACTTCAAATTTGGATCAACTTCAACAAAATCAAAAAGATTTTCTACTCTTTATGCTCTACAAAACCAAGGTAGGTGCACTTGAGGGATGAAAGATTTACAACATGATACTACATACATATTACACTCATTCCATGACGTTTTATATCAATACACATCCCTTATAGCAGATTGGTCAGAATTCTTCTTTGATTTACAAGTAACTCTGGGCAATAGCAACCAACTAAAACTTATAAATTAAATGTAAACAAGTGCTGACTATCTTTGATATTCTTCAAACATTAAAGTAAAATTAGTTTTGAATTTAAGCTTGATGCTTATTAATGATTTCTTCATATGCAAACAAAATTAATTGATTAGTGCTTCATCCATTGGGATTCAGAGTCTATTTAATTTATGGACCTAATTGACTGCATTACAATCAATATTATCAACAATTCTCACTGAAATTCATTCTTACACATATCCTCACTACTACCATGGAAAGCTTATCATATTCACTGAAGCATTTACCTAATTCATTGAATTAAAAACAATAGTGAAAATGATATACAACTTAACTACATTCAATTGAACAAACTTTGCTTATGCAATTTCAAGATAACCAGGTAATAAAATTGGAGACAAGATTTAGGAAGAAAAGATAAGGGGACAACTCATCTTTATATTAATTTCCTTTGAAAATTGTATAACAATTGTAATAGAACTCAAAATGACCCAAAATAAGACATCTAGATCCTATAACATCAATGTATTCTCAGATACTTGCAGAGAAAATACATCACAAAGTTTACATCAAGATTGGACCAAACAACACTTAGTAAAAACTAAAATTATGTAATAACTCGAACCCTTTCTCTAGCATTGGAATCTCACTTGTATAGTATGAGATGCAATAAGCTTCAGGCATAGAGAAACTGATAGTTGTCCTTAAGATAGAAAAATATCTACAATGTTGCTGTCATAAAAGACAAAAAATTGTGCAACAAGAAAAACTTTACATCATAACATTCTTTTGTGGGACCACTTTCTGTTACACCTTTTGTTGCATTTCTTTGTTGCAGGCTTACTTCCACTCGAGGCTCTCCATGTATATCATCATGAGTTGATAAGACAACATTATATCTAATTTCTCTTTTGCCAAGTCACCAATCTGGGTTTTTGTGCTTGCAACTACAGTTGGTTGTTCACCTTTGTCCTCTTCTTCTCTTACTGATGTATCAAAAATTTGTACTTCATCTTGTTCCATATCTTCATCATCAGTTTCAGCATGTTCTAACTGCTTTACATCAACGAGTTTTGCTATCCACTTGTCAAAAAGTGTGTCATTTGGCCAATTAAATTGTAGAATGTCTTGTTGCTTCTTCATAACATATTCTGCAACTTTGTCAATTTCAACAAAATCTTGTCTTAAAGAATCAAAGAATAATTGAACTTTTACAATTTCTTCAGTTGTAACAGACCACCATGCATTTCTATTCTCATTTATGACTCTATTCATCCTTAGACAAAATAGGTCATCTAGTTTCTAGGTGCATTCCTCCTTATTTTTCAATTTATTCCTTTTTATCTAAAGCATGTGGGAACAATTCAAATTTAACACTCTTATATTTGTCCAGATAATTGACAATTCTCCTTTGTAGCTCAACTCTTTTATCATCAAATGCTGAGAGATCATTGGCAATATCATAAGTCTTTTCTATATGTTCATATGATAAATTGATGACAGAAAAACATAAAAGAGTAACCTATTTACTCCTTTTGCTCCATTTGTTGACGATTGGCTTCAAGGCTTCATCATTTGCCTTTATCTCATCCCATATATTTACTGTCTTTGTTAGTTGCTCATAAAATGAGAGCCAATCAATTTTATTAACTAGATACATGAGAGCTTTTCTTAGCTTATCTTCATATTGTACATCTAGTTCCACATGCAATGCCCATAGTTTATTCTTTTCTTCTTCAAAATCTTCTGTAATATAATATTGTGGCCTTTGTGGTGTATCCAGAATCTCATTGAGAGGAGTGGATTTAAAAGGCTCCACTGGTGGGTGAGGATAAGTAATTCTTGGCCTGGTGGATCGTCCCATCAATTTATTCTCTAGTTCAATCTTCTTTTGAACTTCTTTATTTTATGCAACCATAACTTTCTCATATTTGTCTTGTAATTCCAACCTTTCCTTTTCATCTCTTTGAGTTGTAGCTAAGGTAAAGCTGGTTGATCCAACACCTAGATGTGTAGCTTCTACACTAGTAGTTTCTTCAACTCTTTTCACAATTAGGCTACCTATCAAGCCAATATAATCAGGCTAGGAAGAGCCAGTCCCAAATCCTTTTCTCATTGACCAAATGACCAATGTAGCATGGTCCTCACTAAATTTAGCACCTTTCATTTCTTTCTTTCCCTTTTCCTCCACACTCATTTTATTTGTAACAAAATTAAAAACCATAGCATCTACAATATCCCAATTGGGTAGAATAATACCCTAGATGCCTTTATCATTTGTCTCCATTCTTCAAGGGTCAAGCTCTTGAATGCCTACATCATCTCTTCTTTAAGTTGGTTTTGCACATCTGTCTCTTCCATCTCTAGATGCTTTGTTTTCGATTTGCTGCATCTTTCCTCAAACATTCCAACGTTTGTTCTCCAAGCAAATTGGTAAAAGGCTTTGGATTTGATAAAATCATTATCAAAGATGAATTCATGGAAAGCCTATTCCATTATAGGGTCCAACTTTGTTCCTCTGTAATCTGCCACAATTAACTCAAGGCTTGGCACTGGAGGTTCCCAAGGATTTCCCTGTTCTAATTTTGCTTGAGTAATGAACACTCGCCCTTGGGATCCCAACTGCTCCACCTACTCTCTAGTGAGTTGTTCATCTCCTCTTTGTAATGGGGACTGAGTGGGTGAATATTCCTCAATTTGAGGTTTTTGTTCTTTTGCTATTTTCTGCCTCTTGGGCGAGGGCTTATCAGGTCTTTCCTCAAGAACAACACTGGTTGATCCCATTATCTTTTTTCCTTTATCTATAGTGGCTCTTTTCTTTTGGATCACACTATAGCCAAGTCCCTTATGAACAATCAACTGTCTCGATCCTACTGTAAGAGTAAAAGATAATCTCCTCATGACCTCTTTGGCTTTTTCTAGAAAAGAATTGATAAAGAATATTTTCTTTTCATTCATGACCTCCATAGTTTCAAGAAAAGTGGTCATTAGTTTATTTAACCCGTCTGCCTCATTTTTTGCATTAGCTAGAGGCTTGTAATTATTATCAAAACAATGAATGAATTCCAAAACTCTAGAATAAACTCTCCATTTTACTTTCTTGATCTCTTGCTTTTGCAAAGAGAACTCATTTCTTATTATATCTTCAAGAAAGTAAGGTTCGTGATTTTTTGAACCAACTTTAGCCCTTCGTCCGAAAACCTCAAAAAATCCCTCAGTGTCACAAAAATGGGGATGAGACACAACCATCTTGTACTAGTCCATGAATTTATACAAGAATAACCAACCACCCATTGTGATTATGAAATGGTGGGCCATATTACAAGTGGAGAAAATTGAGCCTTTGTTTCTTCTAGCCAATTGTGCTTCCTCCAATCCCCCTATCTGCCACATCATCTCAACTATCCTTACCTTTAAAGGCACCTAGTAGGGTAGTACATGGGGAGTCTCTTGGAAACCATAAACCCTAAAAATTGTTGAAATAGGGTATGGTATGATATTTGCCTAATTGTGGGACACTTTCATCTCAAAAGGATTATCCATACGTCTGATAAAATCCATCAGTGCCTTGGGGACTCTGGGATTGTCCCTTAACAAGAGGCGTCTCAATCTAGAGGCAAAATACCTATCAAACCTAACAAAACTAGCCTCCTCTACATCCTAGGTCATCTCTACACTCCACAACTGGACTGACAGAGCCTCTTTTTCATATTTTCAGTTCAAGACCATCTCCTTTTCAAAATGTGTAACCCCTTTAAAAAGGAGCATGTGCATTAATAGTGAATGATAGCCAAAAGTCTTTTCCACCTTGCTCTTTGCAATTCCAACTAATCTTATGTGGATCTCTTATGTTATATAAGATGCAAAATTAAAAATAATATCGACACCAAAAGAAGAGATCTGAGTCAACATATACATAAATTTTATTGGCACAAAATTTGCTCATCCTCACCAAAAATCCTACATAGAGTCATATATATTTCTATGGCCTTAGAAGTGAAAAAATCCCTTTTAAAGGGCTCTTTAGTAGATGTTGTGACCAATGAAAAATTTCCAATTGAACCTAAGTGTGCCCTCAGTCCACCTTGCATGATCTTGTCCCTCAATGGTTACATGATAATTTGATAATGGTTCTAAACCAAAAACTTCTCGAGTTTCTTTAGCATTTATTCTTACCAGGCATTCCCCATCTATTCTTCTCAATATCTTGGTTGTTGGGTCATAATTTTGGGCAATGGCCATGAGTAGGTTAGAATCCATAAAAACAACAGGGACCACTAATTTTCCCAAATCAAAATTCCAAATATTTTCATGGGGAGCAAACAATTTTCTTTCTGAAAACCACTTCTTAAAAAGATGAAGCCCTGTTTTAGTAGTAGTAGCATCCCTAATCCAATTCCCTCTATCATATAGGCCATTCACAATCTTGAGCCTAGGGTTTACAATTTTTTATTTATTTTTCATCTGAGCGGACTCATTCATAGACTCAGGCAATAGTTCAAGAAAGTAATCATGTATATTTCTACTCACATAATCTACCTTTCTTGAGAAAACTTTCTTTGGAGACATGTTTACTTAGTGAAATAGAGTACTAGAATTCTTTATTGTCTAATGGATTGTTGGTAAACAGATTTGTTCTTTTAGATTATCATTCTTTAATGCCCAATTTGAGAACAATATTTGATCACAACCAGTTGGAAAGCTCTCTGTGAATGTACTAGCTTTCCTCTAAATTGGTAGGTACAGCTCCCTAAAATAAATTTGTGATGAATTTTTTTTTCTTCCTAAACTACTTTGGGGTATGTTCTTAACTTGAGAACATTAGAGGGATAACTAAGCTAGACCTAAATAAAATCCAACTCAGGTAGATAAAAACTTCTCAACACTAGAACAGATTCATGTACCCACACATCTTATGAGTCTGCAAATCTCATATGCATAATCAAATGATGTTGAACTAAGCAAATTCAAACTTAAAATATAACTAATAAATTGGAAATACTAATAGAATCTCTTCGTCGAATGAAATTGTAACAATACTTAGCACACTGATCCGTTGCATCGAAACAAGGGGGGAAACTCTGTTCTTCCTTTATTCCCAATAAAACAAAAAGAGAAACATGAACTAAATACAATACCTACTAGAACATAAAATAATTGACATAAAATACCATTCAATTGTCTCTGCAACAAAAAGTACTTCACACCAAAAATTTGCCAACCTTTCATTAATCTTTTCGATTCATACATGTAGAGTTTTTTGAGATGACTGTTATAATGGAAGTTTAATTGGTTCATCTTCTGAGGGTGACAAATGGCAAGATACCAGTTTGTCATATTATAAAATTACAAAAGAAAACAAAAAGAGGGCATCATATGAATCATTTAGGCTTCTTCCCCTTTTCTGTTTTCGCTCAATGTGACTTGCCGACAACCATTACTGGAATCAATTCCTCATGATTGGGCACGTGGATATTGGTGAATCTCAAAAGCCATTTTTCATGTTCCCTTGCCAACTCTTTTAAGCTATTCAACTAATCTGGCAACTCCATTGTAGCCACATGTATCCATCCATTGAGCGCCTAGAGTTCTTCAGTTTAGTTTTGGCTACTGGACGCCACTGCGAACAAATTATCCAAATAGGTTGAGAAGTTTCTTTTCATCACTTCTACTCTAATGAGGTCTTTTCCTTGACCACTGGTTTGAGAGTTAGTGTGTAGCCCTCTCATCAATTCAAATCCTCTATCTTGGGTCTTTTTTATCTTATCTTTTGTCTCTCTGAGCCCTTTCTCAGCTTCTTGAATCATTTCAAGCTTAAATTGCATACTTTGGAACCATTCAAACAAAGGGTCATTACCCTTTTTTAGAATCTTAGCTTCGACTGCTTCCTTGGCCTTCATCTGCATGATCATCTTTAAGAGGGAGAGATATTCATCCCACCTGACTCTTTCTCTGGCCAGAGTGTTACTGTTAGATAATATGTTATCTTTTTCTATTTCCAATCTGAGGATAACATTCGCAATTTGATCTATGAGAGAAACTCCCTCTGACTTGAGTTTCTCAATCCACTCTCTTCCGATTTGGCCATAGTGCCTATCTTCCTCGAGCTCGAAAATGAGAGCTTGCACTTTGGTTGCACTAGGAGTCTGAGTCACAGACATTCCAAAAATAGTTGCTAGTGGAGTGACTAATTGTCTAATGAACTTATTCAACTCTTCTATTTCTGCCTTCATCTTGATCTTGGACAATTTGAGACTCTCTAATTGTCTTTCTATCACTTCATTGCTCTATCTCCACAAGCCAACCTTTGTATCATGTCTAGCTTCCCCAAGGTCTATTGAATGCAAAGTAAAATTCTCAGGAGCCATATCCTCAATTCTCCCTCCTTTGTTTGGCTTTGCTATCTCCATTGTCAGGTGCCCTATTTTTGGATCTTGTCCAAGTATGGACAAAGTCTTTTGCTTCTTAACCTTTGTCAATGCAGTCCCAGAACGAACCACGAGGGACATAGTGTCTTTTGCAGAAACACCCACATATTTTCTCTTTCTTTTCCTCTCCAAAGTATCTTCTAGCCAAGAGTCAGTTCCTATCACCTTGGAAGCTGTTCTGAGTGATTCAATGTTGAACATCTTCTTCTTCACTAGAGTCATGGCCACAATAGTTGAAGAGAAAGGATTCTTTGAATCCTTGGAGATGAGTTTGGAAGAAGCTTGGCCTTTCTCCATCTTTGAAGTCTTCGTCGTCTTTTCATCTGATTTTCTTGACTCACTGGTGCTACTTTTTCCATCCCCTAAGTCCACTATCTGTATGTGGGAACCACCCTGTTTCAAAAGAGGAGCACTTGCTGATGGCACAGAGCTATGATGAGGGGATGGGATTGGAGTGGTATGCGGAGAAGGAACATGGGTAGTGTGAGGAGATGGAACGGGAGTAGTATGTGGGGAAGGTATTGGGGAAGGAGCAATGCCCTTTGGTTCTTCTTCTTTCTTCTCTTCAGTGCTAGTCTGGGTTCCTATAACTAGCAAGGATCCATCATGACATGTTGGGGCTATAGGAACATTATTTTTTGGGGGTTGATCACCTCCGCCCACAGGTTGAGCTGGTCCTTGGGTGGAGGCTATGGTCACACCTATTGTAACACTCTGAGATGAAGTAGGCATTGCAGCTGCTGGAGAGGCTTGAGTGGTTGCACCCTTACTCTGGCTCTTTCTGGCTGTCCACTCAACCCACTTCCCAGTTCTTTTGATTATCCTTGCCATCATAATATTGAGACTCTCCTCCACATCCATATATGGCTCAAAACTGATAGGAAATCTTCTTAATTTAGTAAGATATGTATTGCTATACATATTTTGACCATCATCCTCTAATCCCTCTACGTTGAGATCAACACCATATGTCTTTATTTGTTCCATCGTGAGTCTGGAAAATGCACGATCACGGCTCTCCAACTCATCTCTGCAATCTGCCCAGTAATCTTCCAGAGTGGTGACATGTTTGATCACACTCCCAATTGAAAGCACCTCCCTTGCATATCCATTTGGGTCGAACATAGGCCTCATAACTTCATATTCCTCCAATTTGTACTTACTCTCAAATGCTTTGAGCATATTTTTAGCCTCAGACCAAGAATCACAACTATAAGCCCCAACCTTCATGGGGAACTTGTATCCCTTCTTCTTTAGACTAGCACTCAACACATTCACTTGGATAGCTTGTCTTATGATCTCTATGAGCATGATAATGTTTCTTGGGTATCTAGGTAGCTTCAGAGGAAATTCGTCAAAAGTTGCAAGACATAAATATGAAAAGGATGAGAATTGAATGAAATAGCTACCAAACTGGCTGATGGCTACCATTGCTTCTGGCCTAAACCTCCTCTCTGAGCATCCTTGTAGCTCCCTTCAAATTCTCATTGTAAAAGAGTCATTAATCTTGACGTATTCTGCATAACTATTCTATAACTGCAAGCACGGATAAAATTCATAACTTTTTACATCATCAAGAAAATCCTCTATTCTAGGGAGGCCCGACCACAATTGTAAAGAAGCCAACATATAAATTAGGAAAGAGGACATGTAGAAGGTATTGTAGAATTTTGCAGCACTCAAAGCTCTGGATAGATGTTCACTAACCTCATACGCCCAATCAACATAATGTGTGTCTGAACAGATGATTTGCACTAAAAAGAAACATTGTTCTACAAAATTGAGGGCTTCTACCTCACCTTTCAACTGATGTAAAAGAACTAGGATGTCCACAATTTTGGGCTTAAGATTAGTGCTGAAAAGACTCTTAGGAACCTTAATCTTAGGTCCTTGTGGTTTTTGGAACCAAAACCTCATGATTTCCTTCTGCCACACCATCTTCTTCAAGGAAAACTTGGACATGGCTCCTCCCATGGTCAATTCAAAAAATTCTTCCCGTTCTGGAATCTGGAGGCAATTGACTACAGTTTATCAGTCAATTGAGATTAAAACTGTATGATCCAACAATAGAATTTCTTTAGTATCTAGATTGTAATGGTTAATGCATTCAATGATCAGCTTAGGGGCTTGAATTGCTACTGGAAACCTAGCTGCTTCCACTAACCCACTTTCTTGGAGTTTCTCTATTATTGGGTGGATTGGCTCCGTCTTCAACCTACTTTGGAAATCTTGCATGTCGAAGAAGCATAGTGAAGTATTTGTAACATTTTGCAATGTAGACTTAATCCCACCCAGTCCATCAAAACCAGCAAATCTTGTTGCCATCTTAACTAAGACAGAGACAAACTAAAAATTTTAAAATTGAAAATAGTACAAAGAGTAGGGCCTTGTAACTGTAAGAATTCTAAAATCACTTTACAACTCGACAACATAACAGTTCAAATAAGAAAGTGGTAGTTTTTATGTTCATCTCTATATAGAAATATCAATCCACCCGTTAATCTTCAAATCCGCGCCACACAAGTGAATTAAAGAATAAATACATTAGATCATTAATTTGGTGGTTTCTGATAGATTTTTGCATGTCATTTCATTGTTCCCATTGGCCCAATGGTTACTTTCCTTTATTATAGACTTACTTTCCCATTTTTCACCAAGTTGCGGAGAATTAAGAATGGAGTACTCCATGGGGAAAAATTCGCCCAACCAGATTTTATTGAAGATTCCTTCCTAAATGTGATCTACTAGCTTCCATTATCATTTTAAAGCATCCTACAATTGATCTGTGAGCTCAACATGTTTGCAGAAGTGATTTTTTAATGGATGCAGAAAATTGTTTCAAGGGGTTGAAAACCCGTTGCGGAGAAGGCAACTTCTGTTTTTCCACCCTTGTTCTTATTTTCACTTAGCCTTTTAAGTTAATATCTCCCTAGACTTCAAAAAGTCTCAAAAGAGCTTCGAAAATAAAAAAGGAGACCACCTACTTGCTTTTTTCTCTTACAAACACGTTTGTCAAAAAATTGACTTCCTAGGTCGAAAACTTGCAGTGGAGAGGTTGCTTTAGAATTTTTTGCCAGATGCTATTCTGATCATTCTAATGATTTCTAAGTAACTCCTAAGGTAGAATAATGAAACATAAGAACAATCCATCCATAAACAACTCATTTCCTCCTTGTTCTAGCTTGTATTCCTCTTTTGTTGGCCTTTGTGGAAAATCACCTACGCAGTACAAAAATCTGCCAAGGAGAAGCTGATGCTAGGTTTTCTGCAGACTTCATTTTCTTTGTGTGTAAACTATAATGAGTCATGAGCAAGTTCTTTTTTGGAAATGACTTTGTGAAGATCATCATACAAACTAAGAATCTCCATCAAAAAGGATCTTAGACTACCCACAAACTCATGACAATAAGGGAAACCCACTTGGTTATGTAATGTGGGAGAAGGAAGAAGGTGAAAATCCAATGGAGAGTACTTTTCACTTGGGAAAAGAAACTGAATCAGACATACCTAAAACCTAATTGAGACACAAGACCATTTTTCACTTTGCATAATGGGTACAGGATGAAAAGTGGGGCAACAGTTGGCTCTAACTGGGGACTTGGGTTGATCATACCCAAGCAAGGAACTCAAAATCTCTGGTTTTGCAAAGAAGGTAAAAAAAGGGTGGCAACACAACAAAACACAATGAAACAAATAATAGGAAAACAAAATCAAAGGGAAAGGATTAACTAGGAAACATAAGGAGATACTAAGCCTAACTATAATACAAATACAAGGGTTACCTTTTTTAGTTAGCAATTTGATAAAGCTTCAGATTTTGACCATTATAGGTTAGGGGTAGTACTTCGCCATCTTCATATGCCAATTTGAAAGAATAATTTTCAAATGCCTGATGAAACTTGAATGGGCCTTTCCATAAAGTATCAAACTTCTTATGCATTCCTTTCAGAGCACTTCGCTTATCCCAGAGCAACACACTATCTCCCACCATGAATTTCCATGGTCTTGTTCTCTTATCAAAGAGATCCTTCACTTGCATCTAGTGTTGTGTGATGTGGTCTACAATTTCCTCCTTTCTTCTTCGAGTTTACTCAAGTACATGATCCTCTTTTCTAAACCATCCTTGAAAACATCATCTTTGATCACCGTTCTTAGTTTATTCATGGCTAGCTTCGGTTCCATAAACCAATTCAAAAGGAGATATGTCGATTACCCTTTTAGGTGTCACTCTATTTGCCCACAATGCCTCATGAATGCTTTTGTGCCAATTCTTTTGATTATGTGAAACAAATTTCTTAACAATATTCATTAGATTCTTATTACTTGACTCAGCTTGGCCATTTCCTTGGGGAAAATAGTTAGACAAATGACCCATAGTGATCCCATACTCAAAGCAGAAGTCAGTAATTTCAATTGAAGAAAAATAAGATGCATTATCCATCACCAATTTAATAGGAACACCGAATCTGACCAATATGCTCTCCTTTATGAATTCACACACCACTTTGGAAGTAGTTTTCTTAGTAGCTTTTAGCTTCCACCCACTTGGTGAAATAGTCAATCACAGTTATCATATATTGGTGACCAGCACTAGATGTAGGACTAATTGGGCCAATAAAATTGAGACCCCATTACTGAAGAGGTCCTTCAATGATAACAAGTCTCAATGGCAAAGTGGCTAATTGAGGACATCCAAAGAACATCTTGCACTTCTCGCATTTCACTACCCAAGCGTATGCATCTTTAAACATCCCAGGCTAGTAATAACATTTCCTTAGTATCTTAAAATTTGTTACTGAAGATGAGAAACGACCTCCACAAGCCTCATCATGAAATATTTTCAACAATTTTTCTTGCTATTGTCTGTCTACACACCTAAGGAAAATGCTATCAATGGATTTTTTGAATAGCTTAGCATCCCAAATCACATACTTAACTGCTTTCGATTTGAGATCTCGCCTTTGTTTTGCATTTAGGCCTTCTAGGTATTCACCATATGTCAACAGATAAGAAATATTTTCAAATAATGAATCATAAAGGCCTACAGCCAACACTAACTACTTCTCCTCCAATTCTTCTGATTCTTCAGTTATCTTGTTTTCTGCAATTGCTTTGCACAAAGCATTTCCCCTTATTAGCTTGGTACATTTTATTTCTATGCCATACTGTTGTATCTTTGCCACCCATGCTCCCCTGACATTACAGCCTACATCTTGTTGTGTCAATACACTCTTCATTGCTACATCTAGGACAAAGATCACTGAATGTGAATGCAAGATATAAAATCAAATTTTTTTAAGGACTTTAACTACTGCAAAGGCATGCTTTTCAATCTTCTAATATTTCAATTCCTAATTCTTCAAAGGTATGCTCATGAAAGCTATTGGGGCTTGTACACCCTCATCATTTTCTTGCATAAGTATGGCCAATAGGGTGTGTTCAAAAGCATAACAATAGATGATGAAATCTCATTGATAATTTGGATGACATAACACTGGGGCATTAGCAATAGCAGTCTTTATATCTTGAAAGGCTCACTTTCCTACCTCATTCCATTTGAAACTTGAACTTCCTTTCATCATATCTGCTATGTGTTTTGTTGTTTCCGCAAAACCAGGCACAAACCTTCTGAGCAAATTTGCCTGTCCAAAGAAAGATTTCACTTCTATTTTATTTGAAGGCAAGCTCAATCTTTGAATAGCCTCTACCCATTCAGGGTCGATCGTAATGCCTTACTAGGACACTAAATGACCTAGGAGTTTCCCCTTTATTACAAAAAAAATTGACTTCTTGGGATTGAGAGAAATTCCATGCTCTCTGCATCTTTGCAAAACTTTCCTCAAATATTCCATATGATCTTTCCTTTTTCTCAAGAACACAGTGAGTTCATCTAGGTATATGACTATGATTCAGTCTTTCAAATCAGCAAATGTCTTACTCATACACCTTTGGAATGTAGCACCAACATTGATAAGTCCAAAAGGCATTCTGCGATACACAAACGTACCCTAAGGGGTAGTGAATGTCATCTTATGCTGGTGTTTCTCCTCTACTTTGACCTGATTATAATTTGAGAAGTTGTCAAGCATAGACATCATTTCAAATCCTGCTACTATTTGCAATAAATAATCCATATTAGGAAGAGAAAAGTTATCTTTCAAGGACACTTGATTTAGGTTGCAGAAATCAACACAAATTTTTATTTCTCTGTTCTTCTTTCAGATGGGTACTATATTGGCTATCCAGGTGGAATGATGAATGGGATAAATGATTATCACTTTTAACATCTTATCTACTTCTTGAAAAATGGCATCAGTGACTTTAGGATTGTAGTTCCTTTGTTTCTGCTGAAAAGGAACTGCATCGGGCTTCAGTGGGATTTGGTGTTTTAACTTCCCATCTCTATAACTTTTCAAATCTTCATAGCTCCAAGTGAAAACATCTCTATATTCCATAAATAGATTCTTTTCAACTTCTTTCTCTTTAGGCAAACAACACTTCCTAATGTTAATCACTTTGGGATCATGAATATCTCCAATGTTAACTTCTTCATATTCACCCATTGTTGACCCCTTTTCTGATCTCTTCTGCTTTATGTAAGCGTCATGTCTATTAAACAGTTTCTCTAAAGCTACAAAATATGGGGGAATAATGTTACCTTTCAAATGAACCTCTCTATTTTGATTCTCTTCCCCATCCGCACAAGAATTTTCATGATTACTTCCACTGGATTCATGCTCGAAACTGGACTTATCATTCTCAAGGAACATTTGCAGACTCTTATCATCATTAAAGACTTGCCATGATTCTATGTTATCTGGAATGGCAGATTGATACACAATTTTGATCTGGTACTTCTTGTCTTTGAAATCTGGGTGAGGAAGTAATAGGGAGGTGGAGACTACTAAGGAATTAGCTTTGGTATTCATCTCTCTCGGGACCGCTTCAATAGAGAAGGCATCCAAACCTTCAATCTCATCCCAGACTCTATTTTTGTAATTCTTTAGCTTGTGATTCTTAGCAAAATACTATCCATTTACCTATTTTACAACAAGCTCTACATCACCCTGAGCTTTTAAAACCTTTATTCCTCTTTCTTTTGTTGTTATTATTCCTAGTAATAAAGTCTCATAGTCGGCGATGTTATTTGTGTTCCCAAATTCTAATTTGAAAGCCATAAGCTCAGGTTCTCCTTCCAGAGATATCACTACTACACCTACTTGAGATCCAGAGGTGGCACAATTTCCATCAAATTGAAGTGTCCATATACCCGATGCATCTCTATTTCCTTTTAAAACTTCCTTGCTTTGACTCTCATCTACTTGTCCATCCAGGCCCTCTTTAGTAAACAACATATAGTTGCCAAATTCTAGCTCTTGATAGAGAATTTGAGCTTTGGGGTCATTTGATTTCAAAACTGTGAACTTTGCCTTCTCCTCAGGTTCTAATTTGACCTTTTTATTTCCATTAGGTATTATCGCCTAAGACCAGTCTAGCTTTATTTCTCCCCCCAAGTCCTGGCAAAAAATTCTACTTAAAAGGAGTCCATAATTGGCTGGAATATCAGCTACCAGAATAGTCAATAGGAGCTTCTTTTCTGGGTGAGAAGCTAAAGCTACCTGAGCGTCTTTAATTTTCTCGAGTAGGGGAACTTGTTTAGTATCCATTAAGTAGCATCTTCCATGTACTTTAGTGAGATTGAGACCCAAGGCTTTGGCTACAGAATAAGGTATAACATTATCTGATGCACTTGAATCTATGATACAATTACTGAGTTTATATCCATTAATATACAATGAAATATAAAAAGGCTTAGGTTTTTGCCCTGGGGACATCGCTAGAACTGTAGAGTCTTCTTGGTTAAACAAACCAGATGTCAAGGTTTCATCCTCCTTCTCAACCATTACATTGCAATTTACGTCTGATGTACTTCCTCTACATTGGTCTACCAATCTTTTTAACTCAAAAGGATGTGACTTTAAATAATCAATAGTGGAAATTTGAATTTTTGACTCTTTGCAAAATTGAATGAAATCAAAGGATGTCTTATCCTTACTAGTTTGTGTAGTAGTAGTTCCTTGATCAGCATGTGTATTACTTATCAAAGGACTGGAATCATTTTTCTGAATATTACTAGAGGATTGATTCTTCAACCTTTGTCCACAGGTAAGCACTGTGTATGAAGTTCCATCAATGGTTGTGTAACACTCACCTTTTAATTTAGAATTTGATTCGCATTCCAAGAATAAATTTCCAAAGTCACCACTTGGATAGGAATCTAGTTATGAACAAGGAGATGCAGTGTTTAATTCATTACTAGATAACAACTGCAACATGCGGGCTATCTTTGGATAGCTCTCACTACCATGATTTGTGGTCAAATGAAAGATGCACATATTTCCTTTTTTTGGCACTGCCTCAATTTGCAACCTAGGTTGTGAACTTGTAAGCTGTGAAAATCTACTCTTATTGCTTCTTCCCGGTGAATTTTGGTAGCTTCGCTGATAAGTGCTACTAAATCTGGGTAACTGCTTCTTCATTGCTACTAGCTCATTAGAAAACTTTTGAATCATCTCCTCTGATGATCTGGTATTACTGGAACTCCCTTTAGTTTGAAGTTCTCATTTCCATTTTCCTGCAGAAATCAAATCATCCTCACATTCAATTGCCTTCTTTTGTGCATTAGCTAGATCCATGGGATGTGCCCTCCTTAAATCATAATTGACATTTGGAGGCATTGCACTAATAAAGAAAGTTTTCAAATTACCAGGTGTGGGTCTGTTAGCAACTGGAATTCTACTGATAATCTTATTGAATTTGGCAACGAAATCCCTCATGCTCATAGTTGGTTGCTTCTTAATTGAAGTCAACTGTGTTAGCAGGGCATGTTCATCTTTTGTGGTCTTAAATCTTGTCTCAAAGGTTATCCTCAGTGCATCACAATCAATTATTGAGCCATCAGCTAGATGGTAAAACCAGTCTACTGTATTGTCTGTGATAGTCTCTATGAACAACCTTACAACCACATCTTCATGTCCCACCCCTAAGATATGAGTGGTTGCAAAGAAAGCTTTAATGTGTTTGTCTATAGTGACTTTCTCATCACCTGAGAATTTAGGGAAATTTTTCCTCGAACCAGGTAGAAGTGGATGATAAGTGTTTAATACTAAGGGTCCTATTTCTATAGCCCATGGAGCAGCCATGATTGTCTTGGCAGTAGTATATGGCGGGAAATTAACAAGTGGAGGGGCATTAACTCCGTGAAGTGCTAACACCTAACATGTGGAATGTGAAGTGCTAGAGTCTTGATTTCTAACAGGGGAAGGGGGTTTGCTCTGGCTTTTACCTTCACCTTTCTGCTTTGGGATATCTAAAATAGGAAAATTGAGCTTTGTGAGTTTATCAAAGATAGGATCTTGCACACCCCGTTCCTTGGTACTTCTGAGGAATCAAAAAATTCCAAGATGCTTGGTCTAGTTTATCTCTAAGCTACTTGTCTCAATTGTCTTTCTACTCTCCAGATATCTCTCTTTTGAATAGCTCTCTCCAAGGCTTCAACTCTTCTTTCTTCTTCTTCTAATACTAGACTAGCGTTCCTATAATGTTCAATATTCCTTCTATGTCTCCAAATGAATGTGTTAAGGGATGAAATTATATCCTACTGGTTGTCCTGAAAACCAAAGTTAGGTTGGAGCACTAGAATTATATTTTCATGAGGTAGTACCATTTTTCCTCATGACATAGGCTTTTTGATCAAGCAACTATTCATTCTCCCTAGCAGAGTCACCAAAAATTTGTTGGTAAATAGATTTGTTCTTTCAAATTATCACTCTTTAATGGCCAATTCGAAACAATATCTGATCACAAATAGTTGGAAAGCTCTCTGTGAATGTACTAGCTTTCCTCTAAATTGGGAGGTACAACTCCCTGAAATAAATTAGTGATGAATTTTGTTTTCTTCCTAAACTACTTTGGGGTATGTTCTTAACCCGAGAATAGTAGAGGGATAATCGAGCTAGACCTAAATAAAATCCAACTTAGGCAGATAAAAATTTCTCAACACTAGAACATATTCATGTACCCACACATCTTATTAGTTCGTAAATCTCATCTGAATAATCAACTGATGCTGAACTAAGAAAATTCAAACCTAAAATATAACTAATAAATTGGAAATACTAATAGAATCTCTTCGTTGAATGAAATTGTAACAATACTTATCACACTCATCTATTGCCTCGAAATAAGGGGGGAAGCTCTGTTCTTCCTTTATTCCTAATAAAATAGAAAGAGAAACATGAACTAAATACAATACCTACTGGAATAGAAAATAATTGACATAAAATACCATTTAATTGTCTCTACAACAAAAAGTACTTCACACCACAAAATTGCTGACCCTTCATTAATCTTTTCGATTCATACATATAGAGTTTTTTGAGATGACCATTACAATGGAAGTTTAATCGATTCATCTTTTGAGGGTAAGAAATGGCAAGATGCCAGTTTGTCATATTAAAAATTATGAAAGAAAACAAAAAGAGGGCATCATATCAATCATTTAGGCTTCTTCCCCTTTTCTATTTTCTCTCTATGTGACTTCGCAGAAACCATTACTGGGATCAGTTCCTCATGATTGGGCACGTGGATATTGGTGAATTTCAAAAGCCATTTTGCATGTTCCCTTGCCAACTCTTTTATGCTATTCAACTGATCTGGCAACTCCATCACAGCCATGTGTATCCATCTGCTAAGTGCCTGGAGTTCTTCAATTTTGTTCTGGCTACTGGATGCCACTGTGGACAAATTATCCAAATAGGTTGAGAAGTTGATTTTCATCACTTCTACTCTAATGAGGTCTTTTCCTTGACCACTAGTTTGAGAGTTAGTGTGTAGCCCTCTCATCAATTCAAATCCTCTATCTTGGGTCTTTTTATCTTATCTTCTGTCTCTTTGAGCCCTTTCTCGGTTTCTTGAATCATTTCAAGCTTAAACTACATACTTTGGAACCATTCAAACAAAGGTTCATTACCCTTTTTTAGAATCTTAGTTTCGACTGCTTCCTTGGCCTTCATCTACATGATCATCTTTAAGAGGGAGAGACATTCATCACACCTGACTCTTTCTCCGGCCAAAGTGTTACTGTTAAATAATATGTTATCTTTTTCTATTTCTAATCTGAGGATAACATTCCCAATTTATGTATGAGAGAAACTCCCTCTAACTTGAGTTTCTCAATCCACTCTCTTTCGATTTGGCCATGGTGCCTATCTTCCTGGAGCTATGAAATGAGAGCTTGCACTTTAGCTGCACTAGGAGTCTGAGTCATAGGCATTCCAAAAATAGTTGCCAGTGGAGTGACTAGCTATCTAAGGAACTTATACAACTCTTCTATTTCTGCCTTCATGTTGATCTTGGACAATTTGAGACTCTCTAGTTGTCCTTCTATCACTTCATTGCTTGATCTCCACAAGCCAACCTTTGTATCATGTTTGGCTTCCCCAAGGTCTATTGAATGCAAAGTAAAATCCTCAGGAGTCATATCCTCAATTCTCCCTCCTTTATTTGGCTTTGCTATCTCCATTGTTAGGTGCCCTATTTCTGGATCTTGTCCAAGTATGGACAAAGTCTTCTGCTTCTTAACCTTTGTCAATGTAGTCCTGGAACAAAATGTGAGGGACATAGTGTGTTTTGCAGAAACACACTCATCTTTTCTCTTTCTTTTCCTCTCCATAGTATCTTCTAGCCTAGAGTTAGTTCCTATCACCTTGGAAGCTATTCTGAGTGATTCAATGCTGAACATCTTCTTCTTCATTGGAGTCATGGCCATAGTAGTTGAAGAGAAAGGATACTTTGAATCCTTGGAAATGAGTCTGGAAGAAGCCTGGCCTTTCTCCATCTTCAAAGTCTTCCTCGTCTCTTCATCCGATTTCATTGACTCACTAGTGCTACTTTTTCCATCCCCTAAGTCTACTATCTGTATGGGGGAACCAACTAGTTTCAAAAGGGGAGCACTTGCTAATGGCATGGGGCTATGATGAGGGGATGGGATTGGAATGGTACATGGAGAAGGAACAAGTCTAGTGTGAGGAGATGGAATGGGAGTAGTATGTGGGGAAGGTACTGGAGAAGGAGCACTGCCCTTTGGTTCTTCTATTTTCTTCTCTTTACTGCTAGTCTGGGTTCCTATAACTGGCAAGGATCCATCATGACATGTTGGGGCTATAAGAACATTCTTTTCTGGGGGTTGATCACCTTTGCCCATAGGTTGAGCTGGTTCTTGGGTGGAGGCTATGGTCACACCCATTGTAACACTCTGAGATGAAGTAGGCATTGCAGCTACTAGAGAGGCTTGAGTGGCTGCACCCTTACTTTGGCTCCTACTAGCTGTCCACTCAACCCACTTCCTAGTACTTTTGATTATCCTTGCCATCATAATATTGAGACTCTCCTCCACGTCCATATATAGCTCAGAACTGATAGGAACTCCTCTTAATTTAGTAAGATATGTATTGCTATACATATTTTGGCCATCATCCTCTAATCCCTCTACATTGAGATCAACACCATATGTCTTTATTTGTTCCATTGTGAGTTTGGCAAATGCACAATCACAGCTCTCCAACTCATCTCTGCAATCTGCCCAATAATCTTCCAGAGTGGTGACATGTTTGATCACACTCCCAATCTGAAGAATCTCCCTTGGATATCCATTTGGGTCGAACATAGGCCTCATAACTTCATATTCCTCCAATTTGTACTTACTCACTAATGCTTTGAGCATATGTTCAGCCTCAGACTAAGAATCACAACTATAAGCCCCAACCTTCATGGGGAACTTGTATCCCTTCTTCCTTAGACTAGCGCTTAGCACGTTGACTTGGATAGCTTGTCTTATGATCTCTATAAGCACGATCATGTTGCTTGGGTATCTAGGCAGCTTCAGAGGAAATTCGTTGAAAGCTGCAAGACACAAATATGAAAAAGATGAGAATTGAATGAAATAACTACCAAACTTGCTAATGGTTTCCATCGCTTCTGGGCTAAACCTCCTCTCTGGGCATCCTTATAGCTCCTTGCAAATTCTCATTGTAAAAGAGTCATTAACCTTGATGTATTCTACATAACTATTCTATAACTGCAAGCACAGATAAAATTCATAACCTTTTACATCATCAGGAAAATCCTCTATTCTGGGGAGGCCTGACCACAATTGTAAAGAAACCAACATATAAATTAGGAAAGAGGACATGTAAAAGGTATTGTAGAATTTTGCAGCACCCAAATTTCTGGATAGATGTTCACTAACCTCATATGCGCAATCAACATAATGTGTGTCTGAACAGATGATTTGCACTAAAAAGAAATCTCATTCTATAAAATTGAGGGCTTCTACCTCACCTTTCAACTGATGTAAAAGAACTGGAATGTCCACAATTTTGGGCTTAAGATCAGTTCCGAAAAGAGTCTTAGGAACCTTGCTCTTAGGTCCTCGTGGTTTTTGGAACCAAGACCTCATGATTTCCTTCTGCCACACCATCTTCTTCAAGGAAAACTTGAACATGGCTCCTCCCATGGTCAATTCAAAAAATTCTTCCCGTTTTGGAATCTGGAGGCAATTGACTACAATTTTTTAGTCAATTGAGATTAAAACTATATGATTTGACAATAGAATTTGTTTAGTGTCTTGATTGTAATGGTTAATGCATTCAACGATTAGCTGAGGGGCTTGAATTGCTACTAGAAACCCAACTGCTTCCACTAATCTACTTTCTCATAGTTTCTCTATTAATGGGTGGATTGGCTCCATCTTCAACCTCCTTTGGAAATCTTGCATGTCGAAGAAGCGTAGTGAAGTATCTATAACATTTTACAATGTTGACTTAATCCCACCTAGTCCATCAAAACTAGCGAATCTTGTTGCCATCTTAACTGAGAGAGAGACAGACTGCAAATTTTAAAATTGAAAATAGTACAGAGAGTAGGGCCTTGTAACTATGAGAATTTTGAAATCACTTTACAATTTGATAACATAACAGTTCAAATAAGAAAGTGGTGGTTTAAAAATTAGTTATGTTCATCTCTATATAGAAATATCAATCCACCCATTAATTGTCAAGATCCATGCCACACAAGTGAATGAAAGGATAAATTAGTTAGATCATTAATTGTGGGGTTTCTAATGGATTTTTGCATGTCATTTCACTATTCCCGTTGGCCCAATGGTTACTTTCCTTTATTATAGACTTACTTTCCCATTTTTCACCAAGTTGCAGAGAATTAAGAACGGAGTACTCTATGGGGAAAAATCTGCCCAACCAGATTTTACTTAAGATTCCTTCCTAAATGTGATATATTTTGAAAACACACGATTGATTCTAAAAATCTGACAATCTATAAATAAAATCATGAATAACTCACTTTCAATTTGCGAGGTTGGTAGTCAACCCAATCAAGTTTCTCTATATAACCTTTTCCATCCACTTCTGGCAACTTATTCTAAACCCATTGGTGCTCATGCACACATGTCACACTCTCACTATGTCGCTATGCATAAACATCGAGTAACTTTTGCATGCGACATAGCAATCGTTGTTGATGCATCTTTGATCTGATGATGCACATTTTATGAGTGTTTTATTGCAACTATGGTGGGTCCTTCCATTTTTCCTTTGGTCACCATGTCGCATGCACTAAAGATCAAGAAAGTTCCTATAACGACTTGGCAGCCACTGTCAATCTATGAGAGATTTGATGGCGTCAATCAACACATATCCTCTTTTGAGTGTGAACCCCAATGACATGTGACATCAAACTAACTTGACATGCTGACATGGTCATTTATAATAGTTAACCCTTTTGGTATTGCTTTTGAAAATAGGTTCCACCATGTTTTTCTTTTCATAGAGGTTGCTATGTTGCAATAGGTGAAGTTCTTATAATTTTTGGTGGTGACATAGTGACCACCATATTTTTTGAACAAATATGGCATTGTTAAGTAACATATGTTCATTTCTTGGTTCACTCTTTAATGCACCTGATACATCTGACATTCCATAATGATGACAAGGCTTATTAATGATAGACAAAAAGTATGGCACTGTATTTACTTTTGGCCTTGCTGTGTTTCTCTTTTGTAGGAGGTCATCGTGTCGTGATCGATAAAAATCTTGCAATTCCCAGTGGTGACATAGCGACCATCATTGATCTTGAAAGATCTGACAATGCAAGAAATACACATTAAATCATGCTTATTTGATTGGGTTCCATTTCTAATACTTACTTGGGTGCTATGTCGCATAGAGTAAAATGAACACAAGTTTTTATAGTGATAAGATGACTACCATAGATCTTAAAAAGATCTGATGGTGAGGAACCTTTCGGTGAATATTGAAGCAAAAAAGGAAATTCTTTAAAAAGTCCCAAAAAAATACTTATTTCAAAAATGAATCGTTCTACTCGATTTAAGGTGAAACATAAGACCTAAAGGGCTTACTTAAGGTACAAATTTTATTTAATTAGGGTTTTTATTAGGTTTAATTAATTTAGAAAAAACCAAACCCTAATTTGCACATAAAAACTAGGAACATTCTCAACAAAACATGATCAAGAAAACACAAGGTAAAAACATGACCAACAAAATGGACACTTGAAAGAGGAAGTCAGGCCACTTTAAGGTATTGGAAGATTTGAGTATGGTTTGTTGTAGACTCAAGAAGTCTTTTTATGGCACTATGCTAGATTAGAAAAATATGTTTTGAAACATAATTTCATAAAAGGTATTACATATAGCAATTTTACTTTAAAGTTGATAATGATAGGTTACCATGTGTGATTGTATATGTTGATGATTTATTTTTAGAGGAAATGGTAATATGTACCAAAATAAAACTTGAGTAGATGAAAAAAGAATCTAAGATGTCTATGATTGGTTGCTTATCATTCTTTTGTGGTCTTTAAGTAATTTAGAAAGAAAACAAAATTTTCACATCTCAATCCAAGTACGTAAGAGAAATGCAAAAAAAGTTTGGGGTTGAATATAAACTAGTAGTGACCCAATGTGTTCACTAATTTTCACATGAGAAAAGATGATGGATCTTTGTGATTTGATCAGAGGATTTAGAGATATATGTTAGGACTATTGAATTTGGTTGCCAATATGCAAATAATCTATGATCTAGCTATTTCAACAATGTGTGATAATAAAATTGCTATAGATATTCAAAGAATTTATTGATGTATTTAAAGACAAAATGCATTTCTACCTAGTATTAATTCTTAAGAGAGTACCTATTAAGAAATAATTTGTATATGTTTTCACTAAGGAATTATAAAATGATACTTTTAAGTATTACAAAGATAGGCTAGGGGTTAATGCCTTTGATTTTTCAAATTAGATGCATAAGAGAGATGCATCTTTCTAAGGGGACTAGAGCTATTGTCTATCTCATATCTCTTATGATGATGCAGTTACTTCTTCCCGATGGTGTAGTAAATGTTAAGGTCTCCAAGTTGTAGGAAAAGTATAATGGAGTTGTCCTTGAAAGGGGGGTAATACAATCAAAAGATCTTCCATTTTTTCTCCCTTTTTTGTTTAATGTCAAAGGGAGAGATAAAAATAGGCTATGAAAAAAAATGTAGATACTTTGTTGCGGGTGTTTTCATCAATGGAAAGGGTGGATATTTTTAGCATTATGTGTATAATGTTGTCATTAATGTGAACATGATTTTTGTGTTAATGTGAGCTTGATGTAGAGGAGTATCAAAGAAATATGATCTAACATGTGATATGTAGAAAATAGTACATGAAGGCTATTATGCAAGAAAGTAAATTTGAAGTATTATATGAAGGAAATAGTATTTAAAGTTATTTACTATAATCTCACATAATAATTTGATGATTGGTAATGATAACATGACAATATGAGTTGTATCTAGAAAGATGAAAGTATGGGAAGTTAAAACATGCAAAAAATGAAATTTGAAGTCCTTATGGTAGATTAGTTTTCATTCTTCCACATAAGAAGATGACAACTTACAGTTTTAGTACTATAATGCATGGTCTATGCATGTTGTACTATCATTTATTCAAGTCCATAATATTCTAGAAGAAAAACTTATGTTTTGTTGTTTGATTTAATATGAAGACTAATATTAGGAATGGTTAGAATGGGTTCAAAGAATAATCCGCATTAGGATCTATGGGTAAGCAATTTGTGAAAAAAATTCTAATGTTTATGCAATGTTTTACTTTGAATATCTTATGTTAGTTTTCTCTACAAGTAAAGATATGCTAATCTAAGTGTGGCATTTCTATTGGTGTTGGTCTAGATGATAACTAATATTGATAAGATGATTTGAATGATTAGGTTGGATATTGTAATCACCTAAAATTGGTCTTCTAAATCATATGCCCGTGATCCTATTTATCAATTGAAAACCATGAAAGTCCTAATCAAAAGGAACATCAATTTCTATCAATAATCTAATTGAGTATCGAATTGCCTAAATAATCAATATTTGCAATAATCATTGAAAATTATTTAATTCCTAAATATCGACACTAATTGATAATTAAATCATCCTAAATCTATTAATTTAATTAATATTCCCAGCACATTAATTGAATTGAATCCATTTTCTAATTATACATGAAAAATGAATTAAATTGATTAAATTGAATTAAATCTCAAAAAATGTCAATTATTGAATTTAATATCTATAAATTGTGAAAATAAAATTAAATGAGATGAATATTCAATTATCTTCTAAAATTGAAAAAAAATAGAGATTGAGCAAAAACTTGAGTTTAAATCTAAAAAACAAATAAAAAGAAAAAGAAAATGGTTAACTTAACTATGCATAAATAAAAAAGGAAAGTTAACCAAGTCATGCACAAATTCTAAAAATTGATAAGATGCTAACTGAGCTTTATAAATTAGATGTGTAATACCCCACCATTTTGCTATTATTGTAGCTTATGGTGTCATACTCTACCATACTCTTTCTATGTGGATGTTAGTTCTCGAGTTATATTGATGATGTGGTACTATGATAAAAGAATTATTTGATTATATAATGATAGTTTTGATAGTGATAACTACTTTCTTACAACAATGATATACGATGTGCTTCCAAGTGGTGATTCTAATCAATTTCATGATGTTGTTACATTATGTGTCTTCAAATGAGGCTAACTATTATATTCATGATGATGAGATACTTGTGTTAGCATATGATATCATTTATACTCATGATTTATTTATTATACTTACCCCTATACTTGCATGTGTATGGTGCTCATGTATGTTTTACATTTTTGTCTAACATGCCTGATGTGGTTGAGGGAGGGAGTTGTAGTCACCTGCAAGTCAAGATCTACACTATGTAACACCCCATCCTAGAACCCATGAGAAAGTAACCTAACTTTCTGCTATGTTGATGCAATTTATTTTTTCTTCGATGTTTAACACACATTACACATTACAAATGTGAAAGCAAGTACTACTATAAGTTATGACAACATCATTAACGTATGATAAGACATTATATTAATGTTTGTTAGAGTAATAAATTATTTTCTTATTAATCAAATTATATTGATTTAATTATTAAGTCACTTATTATCTCTAGTTTACTTAAACTAAACTTTGGATATATAATAATTAATTATTTTATTAATTATTATCATGCAACCTAGGTTAGTTACTTGTTAGGTTTTTGATCTCCTTTTATAAGGATTGATGTCTTTGTAATTTATTAATTCACTTTTGATAATAGTAATATTTCTTTTTGCTCATCAAGAGTGTCTCATCTATGGATCTTGGAATTCTAGCCTCCATAGCTTTTACTTCTCTCTTTCTGTGACAGGTGTTTGCACGCAAGTGATTCTTGGGAGTTGTGGGGTTGATATTTCATCAACTTCAACATGGTGTCAAAGCTCCAGCACTTCATGCCCCTATTTTATTTATGAGACGTTTGGCTTGGCTTTCACATTTGTGTTTTTCCTATGAGAGGGTTTCATTTTTTACAACTTTTTTGCATTGAATCTGGGGGGTCACCATTTTTTGGTGCACTTTGAGCCCAAATGGATATCACCATTGAGCTTAGAGCACCCAAAAATCCCTATTTTCATATAAAAATTTTCCAATTTGGACATAGTCAGAATTCAAGGCAGAAAAATATTGCTTCTAGATTTGGCACGTTTCCTGAGGCACATAGTTTCTATTTTTTGGCACATAAATCGAGATTTTTGGTATGAAAATTGAGAATTTTTTGGCATGAAAATTGAGATTTTTGGCATGCAAATCAAGATTTTTGGCACACATCTTGAGATTTTTTTGGCATGCAAATTTGAGATTTTTAGTGCAAAAATCAAGATTTTTTGCACGTAAATTGAGATAGTTTGGTAAAAAATTAAAGTGTTTGGCATGAATCCTAAGGTAATTTTTGGTGCTGTTGGGCATGCTTCATGAAACATTTGGCACAGATCTCGAGGTAGTGCTTTTTGACCCATGTGTAGTTTTTTGGCCATAACTTGCTCATCCAGACTTCATTTTTCACAAATGAGATATCACTAAAAAGTTGGTTACAAGCCCATCATGATGGTGCAATTTATTTAGATTGTTGATGTTGTTTGGTTGCCAATTTATGTAGTCAAAGTTAGAGGTTCTATTTTGCACTCTGGGAGACATATCTTTAGACACTCTATTTTTCAAATTTTGCTCTAGGCACATCCCATTCAGTTATTTTCTTTTTTTCATTTTAGTGGATATCTTGGTTGTTTTAGGTTTGGAGATTGATTTTGTTTCTTTAGATGATTTTTCATGGGTTTTCCTATCTCTTGTATCACCCTTTTGTCTCATTTGATCTTTTTTTACATCATTTTGTAGTATTTTTGCAAACACACTAAGAAAAAGTGCCACTCTATTACATTTAGGGATCTTGGACAGCTTTGTGTTTAGTTGCACTACATTAAAAAGTGCCTTGGGGGTTTCATGTTGGCCATATTCACCATCTTCCTTTGTTATGTGAGTGTTCCTTCCACAAAATTAGCCTCATGATGTGTCGATGACATGTGCCATTATAGGTGTTTATACTTCTTTTGCACTCTCAATGTTCCTAGTTCTTCTTTCTATAGGAGATATTGCATTCAATTTCAGTGTTCATATCTTACCTCTTAGTATTATAGGGGGGTTATGTTGGTTCTACTAATTTCTTGGTTTGATTGAGTGAGCTATGTATTCAGTATTTGATCCTATGTACTAGGCGATTGTAGTGGCTAGATACCTATGCATTTCAGTGAGATGAATTATTTACCATATATACATTCTTTCATTCCTATTTTTAGAGGCCATGAAGATACCTTCAATCATTGATTGATTAGCTCTTCAAACGTAGTCTTCTCTACCTGGTCATGTTCTATATGGAGGTTTTCCATATCAACATTTTGGTAGTGTTTGCAGCTTCATGCTCTAGTGGTGTTCTTCATGATCATCTTTTGTTCCTATTTTCTGGGACATTCTCTAGTTTGGAGGCTTCTTTAGTCCTTCACTAGTTCTTTACTATTTTTTCTATCTCTTCTTGGAGTAGGGTTTTTCCCATGTGGTTTTCTCCATTTCTCCTCTTTTTTAGAGATTTGGTTGTGCTTGGGTACTGTTAGCCATGTTTAGCTCCTCAACATGATATCCTAGTATCTCCTCTTAAAAGCCTATCTAATTTCACTGGTGAAACTTCTATTTCCCCAATACAACATATTCAAGAACTATAAAATATCTACAATATACATGGTATTACAAAGGATGATGATGGTGTTAGACTCTTAGCCTCATCATTAAAGGAAAATGATTTACAATGGTATAGGGGATTATGATATAACTCCATCAATAACTGGGATGAGTTAGGAGAAAATCTTTGTAAACATTTTGAAGATAAAAGTGACAATCTATCACTTTTAGAGTAGCTAACTACCATTAAGAGAGCACTGCATGAATATATGACAAAACAGATTTCAAAAGACATGGGAAATAATACCTATTGTAGTAATACCTTCCCCTGGTAATGCTTTCTTGCATTACCTAGGAGCTTTCAATAGTGATATTGCTACTACCTTACAAGCCATGGGAGGGGATACTTTACTAGCTTCATATGAAATTTCCATAAAAGCATAAAACATCTTGATTCAAGGAGGGAAGTTAGCTCCAAGGCCTCCAATGCCTTTCTTCCCTAACCTGCCTACTCATTAGCCTACAATGGTCCCTATTCCTACCACATCCGCAAGCTAGCCTCTTGCTATAACCCTAATAGGCTCTATATCATCTAACGAGTTAGGAGAGATGAATGACATGATACAGGCCTTGATGTTAAGTAATCAAAGGTTGCAAGAACAAGGTTCTAATCTGGGAAAAAAGGTTGCAAGATCAAGGTTCCAATCAAAAAAAGAAGCTGGAAGATAAATTCTTAGTAGTGTAAAGGATGAGCAACAAGGTGGTAACCTTAGAAAGGAAACAAGATCAAAACAATAGGCCTTTCCAACCTCATTTTCAAACCCCCACATAGCCTCATTTTCAAACTGCCACATATAATAGACCACCAAATTAGGGTTAGGGTTATGTTCCACAGAACCAAAGTAGACCTATGGGTAATGCCTCTACTGCAAATACTAGCACAAATCCAACAAGGACATTAGTTCCTCAAAACAACCTTGCTCATGAGACAGATTTTTGTCCTTCTTGCAATTATTCATATGAGTATTGTATATGCCAAAGGGTAGAACCATTACAAGCACTAACCACACAAAATCAAGTAGTAGGACAACAATATAGTGCTAGTTAATCTACTGATGCTTCCTATCTACAACAACAGGGTGATTGTTCTTTTATGAACCATCAACTATAGGAATATTTTCATGCAAACCATGATAATTATGATGCTATAGCTCATAAGTACCAAAAGAAAAAGAAGAGCTATTGAAAATACTACACTTTCTCCATCAAACCAAGGTTTAACTTTAGGTGCTACTCCTCATGTACTAGTTATAAATTCACAATAAAATGCTGCTCCCCAATAGAAGAAAAAAATAAGTGACAAGAGATCTCCTAAACCTTAGGATGCTCAAATTCAGTCATTAGTTCCTATAGGCCCCAAGGCTCTAGTCAAAGCAGTTAGCACTCCTCTAAACATAATAGATCAAATGAATAGGACTACTGCTAATATTTCTCTATGGGATGTTGCCACTATACGATCACAGATGGAGCTACTAAAAAAGGGGTTAATGAGTATCAAATCAATCAGCCACCTTGGATGATGCAACAAGTTTGGTGCAACCAACAAAAGAAGGAGACAAAATTAAGAAAAATAAGCCTCCTTTAATGTCTCCTTGATTATAGGGGACAAAATAGTTTGTAATTGTGTGATTGACTCTAGAGCTAGTAGTTCTATGATGTCTAAATGTATAACTAATCTCCTTGGTATTAAATATGAACAAATGGTTAGAAATGTGCTCCAGTTAGATGGTAGCTCTATCAAAACAATAGGAATCCTAAAAAATGTGGAAATCACATTGCATGCATGCCTTGGTTGTACTGTTGCTTAAGACAGGTCAGTAGCAAAGTTTGAGCCACATTTTTCCATCTATCTTTCTAGAGATTTCACTACCCAGATAGGTGGTTATATTGCATCAAATTGGTCCTATATGTTTTTTAGGACAACATATGGGACAAAAGCTTCTTTAAGGGTAGAACCTTTGGCCCTTAACCACATAGAAACCTATACACCTAGTCCTGTAAACATGAATTGTACAATCCATGAGATAGATGATGAGGGCATGAGACATGAACCTACCACTTCACTAATAGAGGTGCTTGATTATCTTTTGGATGAGTGGGATGTTGCTTATCAACTTGATCTAGTACAAGAAGCTCTAAAAATAGGCCTTGGTACATAATGTATATTGGAAAAGGATGCCCCTATTCCTAATATTATAAAAGAAGAAGAGGACATTGATGGACTATGTAGCATATTCTTTGATGGTTTAAGGAACAAGAATGGCTCAAGAGCTGGTATGATGCTTGTCTCCCCTAGTCTGGAGAAGTTTTACTTCTCCTATAGACTTTAATTCAGTTGCACCAACAACATAGAAAAATATGAAGCACTGATTCAAGGCCTCCAACTTGAACAAAGAAGAGGAATCAAATCCTTAAAGGTCTTTGGAGATAGTGAGCTAGTGGTTAACCAAGTAAGGAGCCAAAATATTACAAAGAATAATTTTCTCAAATCATACAAACATAGAGTTGAGGATCTGCTTGAGGGTTTCCAAGCATTCACTATCCAAAGTATTCTTAGAAGAGATAATAAACATGTTGATAGACTTGAAACAATAGGTTCTCACTATGATGTACTAGAGCATGTTGAAGATACAAGTGAGGAACACATAAGATTAGTTGTAAGACCCATAATTCTAGATAACCATATGAATTGGTAGGATTTTGACTCTGATATGCAAATTGTCAACTTTCTACAAAATGAGGCAGAATTCTCTGATAGGAATTAGTCCAAGTCACAAAGAAAATATGGTGATAAAATCAAGAACCTCAACTCCAACAAGTTTCCTAAGGGTCTAATCACCTTAGAGAGTATTTTCAATCCTAATGACCAATCAAGGAGTAGGGGTCTAAATCTAGCTGCAAATCAAGATCATAACATACCAGTTGCCATTGCTGATGGAAAGGTTCTTAGTTTGGGAAAGGTATGCTTTGAAGCCAAACAAGAAAATTTTGTTCATTTATGTCAAGAATTCAATGATGTATTTGCATGGACATATGATGATTTAAAGGGTTTTGACCCAAGTCTATTTCAACATACCATGGATTTAAGTAGTGATGCAAAACCTATTAGACAAAAGCAAAGACTAATCAATCCTAAGAATGAGCCTACGATGAGAAAGGAACTGTCCAAGCTCATAGTAGCTAACATTATTTTTCCTATTAAGCATTCCTCTTGTGTAGCCAACCTTGTTCCTGTTAGTAAGAAAAATGGGGAAATTGGATTATGTGTAGATTTTAGAGATCTAAATAGGGCCTCTCTCAAAGATCACCATCCTCTCCCTTCCATGGAACAAATCTTATCCAAGGTCAGTGGCTCTAAAATATTTTCTTTCTTAGATGGTTTTTTGGGTTACAACCAAGTGTTAGTCCAGGAGTCTGATAGATGCAAGACAACCTTCACTATTAAATGGGGCACTTATGCATATAGAAAAATGCCTTTTGGACTAACCAATGTTGGTGATACCTTCCAAAAAGAAATGGAGATGGCTTTCAAGAGAATAATTGAGAATTTTGTGCTGGTCTACCTTGATGACATAATACTCTACTCAAATAATGTGGCAAATCACTTTGGTCACCTAAGGCAAGTGGTCATCAAATGCAGGGAATATGGTGTATCCTTAAACCCAAGAAATTGTGTGTTTGCCACTAGTTAGGGAAGGTTGCTAGGACATAGTGTCCAAAGATGGCTTAACCATTGATCTAGAGAGAATAAAAGAAATCCTTTCTCTTCTACTCCCTAGTCATAAGAAGGGGTTGGAAAGCTTCCTTAGAAGGATTAACTTTGTAAGAATATTCATTCCTAATCTTGGTACCATGGTTAAGCCCCTTACAACAATGTTAAAGAAGAATATGGTTTTCACTTGGAAAAAGGAAGGGAGATCCAATTTTGAAGAGATCAAAGTAGCAATAACATCAGCTCCTACCTTTATCAACCCCAAATTTGATAAGGATTTCATTCTTTATACCCTTGGGGTGAGTCAAGCATATCAACTATCTTGACATAGTCGAATGATGTAGATGAAGAACAACGTATAGCCATTTTCAGTGAAAGGATAAAGAATTATAAAGATAAATACAATTATGTGGAAATTAAAGTTCTTGTTGTCATAAGATCTTTGAATAAATTTAGACATCTACTTTCACATAATAAGTTCCAGCTCCTAGTTCCACATGCAAGTGTGAAGGATTTCCTCTTGAACAAAGATATTAATGAAAAAAGACTTGGATGGATCATTGAGGTTATGGAATATGATGTTGATATCAAGATCACAAATCTTGTGAGAAGTAAAGGATCGTGTGAGCAGATGATTTCATTCCAAGTGATAACTAAAGAAGTTTCTCTAATAGTTGAGGAACGGTTAGCAAGGGATGAAAATCTAAATAGTTGGATTTATGATATGACAACCTTCTTGTTGGGAGGAGGATATCCACAAGGATTAGATAGAGCTAAAAGAAGACAATTCAGATTATAGGCTATTCCTTTTATCCTCATGGATGGGATTGTTTTTAGGAAGGAACTCAGTGGAGCCATATTAAGGTACATTAGCCTGGATCAAACAAATAGAATGATCAAAGAGTTCCATGATGGTTTTGATGGTGGCCACTTCTCTACTAGAACAACCATGAAGATAATGAGAGATGGTTATTATTGGCCAAGTCTGTTTAATGATTTTCATAAACATGCGAGAAAATGTAAGAAGTTTCTTTCTTATCAGGTAAACAAAGGTTAGCAACTCTTCCCCTTCATCCTAATCAGATTGATCAACCATTTGCCCATTGAGGACTAGATTTTATAGTCCAATCAATTCACCTTCCAACTCTAGTCACAAGTGGATCTTAGCTATAATAGACTACTTTACAAGGTGGATAGAAGTAGTAGCATTGAAGTATGCCACAAAGACTTCAATAGTGGAATTCCTTGATGAAATTGCTACCAAGTTTAGTGTCCCTTCAACAATAATATTAGATAATGTCAAATCCTTTGTTGGGACTCAAATTTGCTCATGGGAAGTTGACCATGGTATCTATTTGAGAACTTCCTCAAATTACTATCCCCAAGGGAATGGCTTGGTTGAATCCTCCAACAAGAACCTAATCAAGATTATCAAGAGGACAATTGAGAACAATAAGAGGTATTGACATTCAAAGTTAAGAATAGCTCTTTGGGCTGATAGTATTACACCTAAGAGAGCAATCGGGAACTCACCCTTCATGCTAGTATATTGCTTCCCATTTCATTAGAGTTCCACTCACTCAAATTAGCTCATTAATTGGAGCTAATTGAAGATAATTCCATGATAGTTAGGATGACAAAATTGATGGAACTAGAAGAAAAAAGATAGCAGGCTATGCACACACTTGAGACACATCAGCAACAAGTCAAAAAGAGTTTTGATAGAAAGGCTAAAGCTAGGGTTTTCAAGGAGGGAGATCTTATTCTCAAGTGGGATGGAGATAGAGCTAAACTAGGTAGAAACTCCAAGTTTGATTTTATGTGGAGTGGTCCATATGTTATCACCATCTATAAAGAGGCCATGCTTTCTAGTTATCCAAACGTAATGGTGATATTTTTCCAATTCGAGTCAATGGAATTTACCTTAAGCCTTGATTCTAGAGAAGGTTGATTTTTATGTATATAATAGAGTAGTTTTCCTATTTCAATAAGTGCATGGGCACTAGCTATTTCTTTGTGAGTTAGCAGTTTTGAAGTTTTGCCGGTTGTAGAGGTTGTAGTTTTTTGGGTTATTTGCAAAGCAACGATCATTTTTTGTGACTCTATAGCCCAATGGGTTGCTAAGGCCACTGATCTCATGCTTAGTAGACAAGCATCTCCCTCAAGTCGCCAAAAATGTTAGCCATCCCCCCCCCCCCCCCCCCCCCCCCCATTTTTTCCAAACGTTGCTAGTCTCATAAAACATAGGGTGATAGAAATGACTACGTTTCTTTGAATTATTCACTTATTTATATTTTTCATGCAAGAATATTAGGGATACGTAAAAAAATTTATTCTTTCCTTTATATCCCTAAGTCTTTTAAAATCCTTCACATCAAATGAAAGATTTCAAGTTACGATGGTGCGATTCCCCTTCATCACTTTGTCGCTCCAGTTTACCACTTAACCATTAGATAGGTTGCAAGGGTGCAAAACAATTGAGATAACTATTAGCATGGCTTCATATCCATTAGTGCTAGCATTCAAGATTAGGTCACAAGGGAGCGAATCACCATCAATCATATGATCGCAGGTTAGTTTTGTCTTAAGGAAATACCTCAAGGGGCTCGTGATCTTCTCAGCTGTTAGATTTTAGTAGATCATTGGTTGGCATTTTCCTACTTTTCAAATATGTGTGAAGTTTATCCAAAGAGGGAATATGATCATTAGACACGTGTCATGGTGGAACCAAGTGCATATAGGCATCTTCATCACAATGTCGCAAGGGTAAAGAGGTAGTTTAATATGATTAGTTTTGAAGGAGTTGTTCATCAAATAAAAGTAAATAAATTCAATCGATATCATTCCATCAAAAGTTTCAAAGCTTCAAGTTGCAAAGTTAAACAACTACAGTCAAATTCAATACTTTTGCATCATCACACATGGTTAAAGGTTACCCAAAGTTAAGGCCATGAGGTTGCGAAATACTTTGTTCGCATCATCGCACTCAATTAAGAATAGACTAGTGTTTGTGCAATGAAGTGAAAATTTTCCTTGTTGTACTCTCATGAGGTTAGGTGATGAGTCAAGAGCTTCGGTCACTATGGTATGAAGGGTTTCATCTCCAGTTAAGATTTAGGGCATCAAAGTATCACATTTAGTTAATGTCAACCCAAGGTCAAGGCTGCAAGGCTACAAGCAAACAAAGAAAGGTCAAGCTAGAGGGTTGTCACTTCATTGCAGGTAATTAAGTTTGACCTGGAGTTAAGGTGGCATTGATATAGAATGTTCTCTCACATGCTAACCCCTAGTAACAGGTTATGAAATGATGATAAATGGAAAATAGTCAAGTTGAGTGATTATCATAACATCACACATTTAAGTCATGAGCACGGATCTCAAGTCGCAAAACTGAAAACAAAGAAATGTTAAGATCAAGTGGCTAGGCACACATCACAAGGATTCATCTATAGTTATGGTTTTTAGCTATGATATTGTGAAAAGAGACGATAATTGCCCAAGGTAGTGTTCGCAATGTTGCACAGTTAGAGAAAGCTTTATGTTTGGTGGTTCCAATAGAGTGATAAAGGAAAAGATGACCACTTTGCAACATTGTATAGTTAAACAATATTTAGACCCTAACCATTGTGAGGATGCAGAGAGGCTAGTTCAAAGGTCATTGCAGGATCGGCAGCTAGTAGACCAAGGAGATTCCAAGCTGCAAAGTAGTTGCAAGACATGAAATGAGGCAATCATAGTTTTGCAAGGCCTAACAATTAATGAGGAAAATGATTTGCAAAGCCACAAAAAGGTGTAGTCAGCAGGTCAATCTAGTAGTTGAAAGTTGTGTGAGGTGGCAAAGTGCTTGAAAGATATAGGGCCACATGGAAAGTTTGTCAGTTGATTCCAGTTGACTTGATGACATAGCTGACTTGGTGTATTAAGAAAATGGAATCGAGTAGCTCTTTGATGGAAAACATATCTATTTGATCATATGCAACTACTTTTTGATGTTCTCCATGCCTGATAAATGTAGCTTTTATCCTCTTGCTACTTGGTTTATCCACCTAATCAGCTAGAGCAGTTATGACCTCCATTTCTATCTCTTCAGGGTTGGAATTGCACATAAGGATTAGGATTTTTTTGTGTGTAGATGCAAACTTGATTAAATTTTCTTAGGATTAGCAGTGATTGTTCGCTACAACTTAGAGGTAATAGTTGAATTTTGGCTTTCAATAGAAGTTTTCTTAGTTATGCTTAATCTATAAAAGAAATTTTTGTAACCCTCTCAAGGGTCAATCTTTTCTCTAATTCTATAGCATTTGTATTTCATACTCTACTACTATAATTTCCTTTGCCTCTGAGTTGATATAATTCTCTGTTGTACCTCTTTCTTCCATTAATACATGCACAAAACCTTCTTGCCTTCTATTAATGTATTACCTTCATTCTTTAACTATATGATTGTATCTATTTAGCCTTTGAATGATATAGAGTGAATCCCCTTCCTTATAGCATTCCTATGGTTTCTTATCTACATATGGTTGTTGAGTTAAGCAATGATTGAATCTACGTATTTTGAGATTATATTGATGAACTATGCTTTTCTAGGTGGAGATAAGATTGAACATACTATTTGGTGTATCACCCCTCTAGATTAGATTAGGAAATTTTATTTTCATGCATTTCCTTCTCCCTTTTCCTCTCAAGAAGTAGTTAGGTTCATCTAATAGTAAGGAAGCCAACCTTGTTTGGAGACTCAATCTCATTGTTCAAGTCCCACAACTTGGAGATTGTTTTCGTGTGTCACAAGGTTGCATTTAGGTCAAACTTTAGGCAAGGGTACAAACTTTTGTGATAATAGGTACTTCATCAAGCCTTGATGGTAGGACCCAAATTTACTTGTAGTAGTAGTTCTAGGTTTTTAGCCACTCCCTAAGTTTATCTTAAAGGGGGGGTGTTAGAGTAAGAAATTATTTTATTATTAATTAAATTATATTTATTTAATTATTAGGTCACTTATTATCTCTAGTTTACATAAGCTAAACTTTGGACATATAATAATAAATTATTTTATTAATTATTATCATGCAAACTAGGTTAGTTACTTGTTAAGATTTTGATCTCCTTTTATAAGGATTGATATCTTTGTAACTTATTAATTTACTTTTGATAATAGAAATCTATCTTTTTGCTCATCAAGAATGCTTCATCTTGAGAATTCCAACTTCCATAGCTTTTGCTTCTCTTTTTTTGTGATATATGTTTGCATGAAGGTGATTCTTGGGAGTTGTGGGATTGATCTTTCATCAACTTAAAAAATGTTCTTTAATACTAGTTAACTATCTCAAAAGTTCCAAGACATATTTACTTTCCACTACACTAACTATACCATAAGATCAACCATACACATTCACATGATAAATTTAATGTTCATTTTAGAACCCAAATGATATATTTTTACTCCTTTAATTAGTTAGAATGAAAGAAAAAATATCAAGAAGTAGATTGTAGCATATACATGACATAGAAGAAATAAAGATGCATTTAACATATACACATAAGAAAAGTGCAATCTATGAGATACAATGATACATCATGGAAGATACAACACCACATATTCCACTACACTTGGGCCTTAAGTGGTTGCTAGGGTAATTCATTGTAAGCTGACTTAATAAGTGATAACTTAAGAAATTTTTTGTTGGTATAAAATATTAGTAGGATAATATTGTTCCTCACCCATGCCTTGAGTGCTAGTAGAAGCTAGTATGGGAGTGGGAGAAGATGCTTCATTGAGGTCTTCCATAATTGGTTTTTCCTTGTTTGTATAAGAAGATTACTACATAGCATCACTAGGGGCTCAAGGTCTAGAGAGACTACTAGGGTAACTGAAGAGTTGACTTATGTGATAACAGTTCCTCATATGTATTCTAGGTTGCTACATTGTATTTGGTACACCTAATTTATATCTTGATCATTTATACTTGTTAACCTTTAAACCATTTATTATCATTTTATACAATGTACCATTTGCATTAGTCTTTCTTATTTGGTTGTTTCTTTGTGTGAGGCTTGGTGTTATCTCCTCAACATGGTGGGAGTGGACCTATCGTTTCTACGTAGTCAGGTAGTAGTGATACTTTTGCCATTAGATGATCCTTGGTGCTTCTATCTTCTTGTTTATTTCTTGAAGACTTTCATATTGTTCATCATGAGATGTTATCATGTATTCTATGACATATTGTTATGTGACATTAAGTTATGATATGTATATTTGTACTTTACCATGACTCGATTCATTATTGTCATCCTTGCAATAAGTGCAGTGGAAGATGGATTATTGTATCTCCCATGATGTATCATTGTATTTTATAAATTGTTCTTTTCTTATGTGGATATGCTAAATGTATCTTGGTTTCTTCTATGTCATGTATATGCTATAGTCTACTTCTTGATATTTTCTCATTTCATTCTAACTAATTAATGGAGTACAAATATATCATTTGGGTTCTAAAATGAACTTTAAATTTATCATGTGAATATGTATGGTTGATCTAATAGTATAGTTAGTGTGGTTAAAATGTACTACATCTTGGATCCTTTGAGATAGTTAACTAGTCTCAGAGAACATTGATATAATGTCTCATCATATGTTAATGATGTTGTCATAACTTATAGTAGTACTTTCTTCCATATTTGTATGTGTAATATATGTTAAACATTGAAGAAAAAAATTTATTGCATCAACATAGTAGAAATTTAGGTTATTTTTCATGGTTTCCAGGGCAGGCTATTACATCTAGTATCAAAGCCCGAGTTTCTACACTGGGAACTTTCGAAATCTATGTGTCCATTATTTGTCTGATACTTGAAACTTAGAAACAAAAACATAGAAACATAAATTTATATTTTTGAAAACTATTGTATTACAACTAAGCTTTCTTGTATTCATTTCTCTTCTTTGGCTTTAAGATGTTGTTTTGTGTATTGGTTGTTATAGAAAAGTGCTTACTGAGGCTTGCTCTATCAATGGATATTATGTTAGATGATAATGGGATTAATTTTTAGATTAATGCCCATGGCATTGGTTACTCTTTATGTGAATGTTTTTTATTCATGGGTGATTAGTCAACTTTCTTCTTGCATCCCTTGTGTGATTTGTGTGTGTACATTTTTAGTGATTACAGTTGGATTTTATAGTTTGAATTAGCACGATGTTTGATTGGAGTTATTGTTTAGAATTTACTCGATCCTTTTTGGTGTTGATTATCCTAGTTTAAGAGATCATTATTTGATGATCCTTACCTACTTGAGCTTTCTATGTTCCTTGTTTAACCCGTTGCTCATATATGTAGTATGGTATGATCTTATTGTTAGAAAATGACTAGAATTTTGAGTTTTTGATTATATCTTATTTTAGTCCTTCATATTACATTGTGTGATGTTGTAATGAAATATGAAAGGATTAGGTTAATTGAAAAAACTAGAAACTAACTGAAAACATTTTAATTTACATTGGAATGCATTGTGCATCAATATAAAATAAGTTATTGTTTATTATGGGATGTGCACATATAGAATTAGATGTGTGCCATGTCATAGTAGAATAATTGGGTCAAGGACCTAAGTCCCAAATTTAGTTGTGTATTGCAATCATAGGAGAACCATATAACTTATAGCCTATTTGTGACATTTTAAAATATCTTATCAACTACATTGCATTAAATGCATCATGCATATTGTCATAAAGCTTGAAACATTCAATAAGTGCTAAATATTTGCAAGAAGAACTTATAATCACATATGATTACATAAAAGATATTTATAACAAAGCATAAATATATGTCTACCTATTGTGTTCCGCTACATTCTCTAAAACATCCAACATGAGGTACCTTTCGATGTCATGAAGTAGTTACTCCCTTGAATATGGCTAGTAATAGTCACTTTGTTATGTGAAATGTGTTATGATTAATAGATTTATTTATTTTTGGTTATTGATGAATTTTTTTGTGTTGTGTTGGGCTAGTGCTAACTTTTTAAAAAATTTCTTATGTCTAGACTAGTCACCTAACTCTCCTTTTGCTATCTATTTTGTGATATTGTTCACACTTTATTTACTATTGAAATTGTTTGAGCATCTTATGATTTAATGTTGAACTTGGGATTCCCCCGCTTGGGTTCTTCCTTTTTGAATTTTCTTGGGTGTCTACATGTTTAATATTGTTAGCTCAATGTTGTGATAAATATCATTTCTATCATGTTCATTTTTGACCTCTAATAGTACGTGTAAGGGAGGACATTGTACAGACTTTTATTGCATTTTTTTGTAAAGTGATATATTGTGTATCATTTATGTCTGAACAAGTGTCTCATTAACTAAAATTACATGAGCCTTTTTAAATCACTATTAGATGTAAATACAAATTCTAGCGAGAATGGATAAATAAGATGATTTGTATTAGTTTTCATGTGAAGTGTGATTGAGTGTTTGTTATGTCCATATATTTCACTTGTATGTTATTCTCATAGTGTTAATAATGTCATTTATACTTTTGTTGTTTAGCCCAATCTAGTCGTGTTTTAGCACCTAGTAGTTATTTATATATATACAAGTATTTACGAAACTTATTTTTCTTTGTCCATTTGTATGATTCCTTGTTTGACATTTGTACATAGTATATTTTGACTTTCAATTCATCATAATCATAATCGTTGGCTTCTAGGAGTAAGCCTAATTTAAGGTGGGGGAGGATGTAATACCCCACCTTTTTGCTATTATTGTAGATTATGGTGTCAAAATCTACCATACACTTTCCATGTGCATGTTAGTTCTCAAGTTATATTGATGATTTGTGATAAAGGGTGCTCTTGTTAATACTATAAACACATAATAGAAAAAAAGAAACAACTCAAATTGTGAGAGAAAAATATGGGCTTCTTATTATCGCACAAGTGCAAAATTATAGAATTCATAATTACAATATGCTAACCCACATTGGCATCTTCATTATAATAATTTGCAAGATAAAGCTACAAACTATCACCTAGAGCTATCCTAAACAATGTTTGGGCATTTCTTAAATAGAAAATTTTATGCCACCCAAGAAGGTTCTAGATACCTAAACTTAATACCTAGGCCTAACATACCCTAACAATACATATAAAGTTGGCCAAATACACATTTGACATTTATTTTGGATGTTTTGGTTGACTCAACTTTGGAAGACCATAACTCTCAAACTGTTGCTTCAATTGGCTATTATATCACTTTTCAGAAACCTCAACCCATGATCTACAAGCTTGGATCTATGCAAACACCCATCTATCAAGTTTTTGGGCCTCATCCTAGCACTTTTAGGCCTCCAACAATGAGCCTAAAGTTTATATACAAAAATTACAAACCAAAATTCTGCAATTACTTCACAAATACATACAATCTAGCCATGAAACTCCACTAACAAATTGATATATCTAAAATGAAACTTTAGCTTTGAAATTAGAATATTCTGAGCTTGTATGACTAATTTACTAAGTAAAAAGCCTCCATGGACTACAACTTCACATTAAAACAACCCTTATTGAAACAACTGAAAGGAAATATTTTTAGGTGATGCAAGATTGCTCTTACACCAAGATGCTCTTGCATCAGACAACTGGGGTAATTTGAGAATTGACCCCATCACGTCTGAGGTGTTTAGAGGAAAATCAAGATGATTAACCTCCTCCCTTGCTAGCCATGATGAATCTTCCACTGGCCTCCCTTTCCATTTGACAATGTATTATTTATAATTTTTGTTCAGTGTACTTTTTCCAACATGATTGTCCAATATCTCCTCAATCTCCTTTGTAGATGAATTAGCTACTGGAATATTGCATTGTGCTTCTACAACTTCATCCTCATCACCTCCTTCACAATACTCTATCAAATCTAAAATGTTGAATGCTAGTGAAATATTCAATTCAGCAGGCAACTCCACCTCATAGGCATTTCCAAAATCATGCCTTTTTACTATCTTGCACTATCCAAACTTCTTCATTTTTAGCTTATTATATGCACCCACTGGAAAATGTTCCTTTCTCAAATAAACCATGACTTCATCTCCAATCTAAAATTCCTTATACCTCCTTTTCACATCTACCTTAGCCTTGTACTATGTATTCATCTTTATAATGTGCTTCCTCACCTCCTCATGGATGTTCTTCAAATGTTTAGCAAATTCTTCTACTTTAGCACTACTTATTGATCCTTTATCCAACTACCTCAATTCAGAAACATTTATGGGACTACTCCCATATACAATTTAGAATGTTGATTTAGTAGTACTCCTATTGATAGCATTATTATATGCAAATTCTACCTATGGTAAAATTAGATCCCAACCTTTTGGTTTACCACCAACCAAACATCTTAGCAAGTTTCCCAAAATGTGATTCACAACTTTTGTCTACCCACCAGTCTATGGATGATGTGATGAACTAATCTTCAAATCTATCTTCAATTTTTTTCATAATTTATACCATAAATACCCAACAAATTTGGTATCTTGATCTGAAACTATACTCTTTCGCAGACCATGTAGTCTCACCACTTCTCTGAAAAACAACTCTACCACATGAACAACATCACTAGTCTTCTTATAGGGAATGAAATGTGCCATATTTGAAAAAATTTCAACCACCACAAAATAAGAATCATGCCCTCACTGAGTCCACGATAATTCAAGAACAAAATCCATGCTAACATCCTCCCACGACTTCTCTAGAATAGGTAATGGATGATATGTACAACCCTGTATTCTATTTTACTCCTTTTTCCATTTGACATACTCTACAACTCTGTACAAACTTCTTCACATCTTACTAAAATTGTGGCCAATAATAGTTCTCAACAACCAATTCAATGGTTTTATCTCTACCAAAGTGTCCAGCCAATCCTCCACTATTCTTCTTCTTGATGAGATTCTCTCTCATTGAACTTATTGGAATGCATATCTGGTTTTATTTGAACAACATACCATCTTGGATTATGAAATCAAACCACTTTGTCATGTCAAGAGTAACATGTTTTATACAAGCCTTCCACATTTTACCAAAATTAAGATCCTCTAGATACAAATTACTAAGTTTCTTGAACCCAACCACCTCAATATACATCTTTATTAGTAAAAGTTGTCTTCTACTAAGACCGTATGCAACTCTATTAGACTTCCCACTCCTGTGTTTCAAAACAAATGTACAACTCTCCAAAAACTCAACCCACTTCAAATATTGAAAATCTTGATGATCAGTTTACAAAATAAACTCCTTAGGAAGAAGATAGTGGCTCCACTTCTTCAAGCTTGAACTATAGAATAAAATTCCTAATCATAAACTAAATAATTTTATTTTGGAATCTCATTCAATTTCTCACTAAAGTAAGAAACAATCTACCTTCTTGGCTGAAAACAACTCCTATTATAGTACCACTAGCATCATAGTCTACTTGAAACAACTTGTTAAAATTTGGAAGTGCTAAAATAGGATTTTATACAACTTTCTATTTCAATAGATTAAAACTCTTATCTGCTCCTATAGTCCACTTAGATTCTTTCTTATCCTCTCTCATTGTTTCAATCAAAGGTCCACAAATACTGCTAAAACTTGTTATGAACTTTCTGTGAAAACTAGCCAATCTATGAAAAGATCTTACCTCTATAGAATGCTTTGGAATAGGCCATTCAAGGATAGCCCTCACTTTCTCTGGGTCTATTTTTAGACCTTTTGCTAAGACTAAAAATCCTAGGTACACCAAATCCTTCTTTACAAGACTACATTTCTTTAGGTTTATCAGTAACTTTTCTTTGCTCAACTTATGAAACACCTTTCAAATATGCATCAAATGCTCCTCCAATATCTTACTAAAGATTAATATATCATCTAGGTAAACAATGAAAAACTTACCTAGAAAATTACTAGTACCTCATTCACGAGCCTCATGAAAGTACTTGGTGCATTGGTTAACCCAAAGACATGACGAACCACTCATACAATCCTTCCCTTTTCTTGAAGGTAGTCTTCTATTCATTCAACCCTTGTTTAATAACTCATGCAATTGTCTATTCAACTCTTCAATTTTTGCTGGTGTCATTCTATGCACTACCTTGTTTGGAAAACTGGGTCCTGGAATCAAATCCATCTAGTGACTAATCTTCCTCACTATGGGTAATCGATCAAGTACATTATTTGACACAATATTAGGAAACTTTCCCAACAAATCTACAACATTTGTAGGTTCCTCCTCTACTTATTCTTTATCATCTTTTGGGATTATAGAAAAATACCATATTCTCATGCTTCATACCTTGGAGAAACTCCTTTCCATCAACAAAACATATTCTAGTAGCACTATATACCTTTTCTTCTTTCTCCTTCAACGGCTTCAACTTATGTTTCAATCCATCCTTTATCAGAGTGAGGTATTTGCTTTCCCATGATATACAACATGCTTGTCAAATTTCCATGGCCTACCCAACAACATATGACCTATGTCCATACGTATAATATTACAAAGCACTTCATCCTAGTAGCTTCCAATCTTGAACTTCACTAAGCATTGCTTACTGACCATGACCTTGTGCTTATCTTGTACCCAAGAAATGCAATATAGACACCGATGTTTCCACCTCTTCAACTTCAATTTTGTGACCATCATTTCTGACACTAGATTATTAGTACTTCCACCATCAATGATCATATCACAACACTTATCTTCACATTTGCACCTTGTGTGAAACAAGCTCCTTCTTTGATCAGGTTCATTCTCACCACTCAGAAAGAATTTTCTATTAACTAGGACTTCTCCCCTTTCAACATCTTTAGAATGTGATAATCTAGCATCTTTATCAAAATGTGCAACTCTGGCTTGACCTTCTTCTCTTTGATTTGTCCTTCCTTGGCATTGGGAACACTCAAATTCTCTATGCCCTTCTTCTTAGGAACTCTAGCTCTGATACCACTTGATGAAGGGTGCTCCCTTAATACCATAAACAAAGAAACAACTCAAATTGTGAGAACAAAATATGGGCTTCTTATTATCACCGCAAGTGTAGAATTACATAATTCATAATTACATAATATCATAATTACAGTAGTCTACAAGACAAAGTTGTGAACTATCACCTAGAGTTGTCTTAGACAATGTTTGGGCATTTCTTAAATAGGCAATTTCACACCACTTGAGAAGGTTTTAGGCACTGAAACTTAATACCTAGGGCTGACAGACCCTAACAGTACATATAAAGTCAGCCAAATACACCTTTGACATTTATTTTAGATATTTTGGTTAGACAAACTTCAGAAGACCATAACTCTTGAACTGTTGCTCTGATTAGCTATTATAACCACTTTTTAGAAACCTTAGCTCATGATCTATAGGCTCATATGTGTGAAAGCACCCATCCATTGAGTTTTCAAACCTTATCTAAGAACTTTGAGGCCTCCAATGGTGAGCTTGAAGTTTATATACCAAAACTGCAAACCAAAATTCTGCAATAACTTTACAAATACATACAATTTGGCCATGAAACTCCATCGACAAGTTGATATATCTAAAATGAACCTTCACCTTTGAAATTATAACATTTTGAGCTCATATGACTAAATTACTAAGTAGCAAGCCTCCAGAGACTACAACTCTTCATTAAGACAAACCTTATTGAAATAATTGAAAGGAAATATTTTTGGATGATGCAAAATTTCTCTTACACCCAGGATGCTCCTACATCAATGCAGTACTATGATAAATGAATTATTTGATTATATCATGATAGTATGGATAGTGATAACTAATTGCTTACAAGAATGACATACAATGTGCTTCCAATTGGTGATTTTGATTACTTTCATGATGATGTTGCATTGTGTGTCTTCAAATAAGGTTAACTATTATATTCATGATGATGAGATGTTTATGTTAGCATATGATATCATTTATACTCATGATTTATTTATTATACTTATTCCATATTGACATGTGTATGGTGTGTGTGTGTGTGTGTGTGTGTGTGTTTTACATTTTTGTCAAATATGGTTGAGGGAGGGAGTCGTAGTCACATGTGAGTTAGGATCTATACGATGTACCACTCCTCACCATTTACTATTTAGTTTAGATATATATGTGCATATGCATGCTCATCTCTTATGTAGGTTTCCAGGTACCAGACATTTACTTCCCTGAATTGTTAGGATGAGCATGCCCTATCACATTATTTCAATGGTAAGAAAGGGGAGATGACATACAGGCCCACATCCTAACCTAACCTATCATTTGTCCTAAAATGGTAGACAAGTATTTGATTGAATACCTTCTATGAATTCATCAAGGTGACATGAATTTGTAAACCCTTGTTTGAGCATGCTTATGTTGTTGCACATTTTTCCATATGTTGTTTAGGTTAGATTTTGGTGTGCTTGATGTAAGTGGACCCATGTGGTATGTTGTTGTGATGTTAGTAAAAGATTTATTAAAATAATAATTGAAGGATCATCATTAATATTAAATAATTAAATATTCTTGAATAATAGAATATTGGCATACAATTATTTAATTTATATATGTTAATTAAACACCTATATTAATTAATTAATGAAATTATAAATATAAAAGAATAGTAATTAAATATTTAATTAATATCAAATAAAAATTGATATTAGATATTTAATTAGTAATTTTTTTGGATCAGTAGATGATCGGAGCCTAGATTAATTATTGTAATTAATTATTTTTATGCGTTAAGTGAATTCAAACCCAAGACCTCCCACATGAGAGGCTCACATGTTACCGATGTATTGTAAGCTCTTTCCTTTTTAATTAGTAATATATTACTTTAATATGTATTTTATATTTAAGGGTTGCATATTTTAAATCATACTTCTATTATATTATTATATTTAAATGAAAATCAAAACATGTGTTGGAGTGCACATATTTTTCATAAAGGGAATCTTTGAATTTTAATTAGAAAATTAAGTTGAGTAACTCAAGTTGAGTTAAAAAATTAGTAATAAATCATTTTAACTGAGTTTTTTCGAGTTGAGCTAATTAATTTATTTTATTTTTAGGGGTTCTCTATCCCAAAACCCTAGGTTTTTTGTTCTCTTTATATTTGTGGGGGATGTTAGTTTAGGGGGATTTTCTTTTCTATTGGAAGAACTTTTCTAGAATTTGGGAGACACATTTAGCACGCTACATGTTTTTTCTAGATTGTTGAAGTTAAAGATTAGTTAGGGTTACCCCTTTGTAATCTTTCCTTTTGAAAAGATTGTCTTCATCATGCCTACTAGGTTGTGCATGAGTTTATGGTGTTGAAATTATAGTTTGGTCTTTTCCTAAATTATTCAAAGAAAATGACTAATTTGGTGTTTCTTTTATGTGTTCCTAAGAAATTGGAGAGAGTGAAATTGTTTGATGCCTTCATGTGAAAAAATCTCATAAAAAAATAGATATAGAAACCATAGAATTCATTTTAGAGAAAATTATATTTAATCACATGTTATTTAAAACCTTAGGTTTTCCTTTTTAAAAAATGTTATTAAACACAAACAATTAGGAATTGTAAAATTCTACAAACTAGGGTTTTGAATAGAAATCTAGGTGAAAATTGTTGAGATTATACCAAATTGAAGATCACAATATTATCATGCAATTGAAAAATTAAATTCTATAATTGAAGAAAATACATCACTTGTTAAAAATAAAAATATAAAAAAGATATATTTTATAGGGAAGCATGCATGTCATTTTATTAGGAAAAAGAAAATAGAATTCTTATTTTGGAAGTAAAATATAATAGTGAGAAAAGAGGGATTTGTTTGTAAATTATATATTATAAAAAATATTGATATTTGTTTGAGGAAGTAAAATTAATAAATAAATTACTTTAATAAACAAGGTAACGAAAAATATTTTAATTTTTATTATTTATTCTAAAAGAAAAGAAAATTTACAAAATGAAAAAATTCACAAGAAAAATAAAATAATATTTATTTATCTTTATAAGTGGTTCACTCTCTTTTTTAAAAAATAAAAAAATCTGTTTTATAAATAGTGTGTTACACCCTGCCACATAAACTTTTACTATTATAATTTTCTTAATCTTCTAAAATTAAAATTAAATAAATAACTTTATAAAGTTTCTTTTATTGGCTATGTAAAAAATTATGGTCATAGTTTATCTTCTCCTTAAATAAATATTTTAATTAAAAGCAAAAAAAAAAAAAGTCTTTTCAACCCATGTAAATAAGCTTCCTATATTTTCAGGGAATAATTATTCTTTAATATTATTCAATGACCAACCTACTACTTTGTTTTGTATTAATTTACTTACATTTAAAAAAAGATTTCCCTGACCTTATATTTCACCATTAGAGCAGGTGGAATATTTTAAGTTAGCAAGGAATATAAATTGGTTTAATGAAATCTAATATCTATTATAATTTAAAATGTTTAAAAAAAAAAAAAACTTGGTAATTTGTAATTTAAATTCATTAAGAGAGCCAAACCATTAGAAATTGAAACCACTAATATGGCAAAACTAGAAGCTTTACAGGAAGGATTGAAGTTGAGTCTTCGATCTGGAATAAGGAGACTAATCATAGAATGAGATTCACAGATTATTCTAAATGCTCTAAGAAATAGAATAACTCCTAATTGGATTATGAACTCAAAGCTAGAGAATATTCTTAGCATCGATGATAAATTTGAAGAAACTAGAATACAACACATTTATCAGGAAGGAAACACAAAAGTAGATCTTCTAGCAAACAAAGGTGTAGAAGGAGAGGACTTCATCACTCAAGCTTTAGATAATCTTCTTTGATATTTCCCCGACTCTAGCTTTTAATTATATTTTAAACATTAGACAATGGTCATTATTTTATAGAACTATTTGGGTTATATATAAATTTATTGTTAGGTTAATTCATAGCCTATAAGATTAATGTGGTTTTGTTTCCCTTTTCATAAGTATAAGCATTGTTAGGATCATTTTAAAATCTAACAAAGCATAGTAATATAACATAAAAATCACATTAATAACTAAGATCATGATATAGATCTGGACTTGTAATTATGTACTAGACACTTAGCAAAAGTCATAATTATTAATGATGATCAGTAGGACGTATGGTATTATGTTCTTCCAGATCTCTCTAGGGTCTCCAAGGTAAATATTTTATATTAAACTTTGGGTTTTCTATCATTTTCGTCAAAGCTTGTTAGGTGTTTTGTGTTTGAATTAGAGAATGGATTTTCCATCTATTTATATCATGCAATGGAGGTTCATGTTGGCCATTTTCTCCCCTCCCATTCAACCCATGAATGATTTTCCATTCGAGAGACCTTCAATGGGCTAGGTTCTTTGTAGAGGGTTAACATTGCTAAAGTTGGAGGCTAACATTTCATGATGGTTGAGTTTCTTCATTGACCCAAATGGCTTAGTTTGTTCTTGGTTGGGTTGACTCATGCTACGAGATCTAACAACTTTCATGTTTTTGCAAGCTATCTACCCATCTTCCCAAAAGCGCGAAATGCTTTCACATATCACCATCCCAACATTTTTTCATGCTATAGTGCTTCCTCAAGGATTTGAAACCCAAAATTATGCCTCATGAGAGAGGGTCCCATCTCAATTTATAGCCAACATGAAAGAGGAGAGAATTGAATAAGAAGGTGGACACTTGTCAACACAAATCTGCAACTTGGCACACTATTCCTTAGGATATCCATGACACATATGACACAAGATGCCAATTGTGAGATTCTATGATGCATGAAAGTCAACATGCCTAAAAGTGGAAGAGAATCTATGATGTGTATATGACACCTCAAAGCCACTTGTAGGATTCTATGATGCTTGAGAGTCAACATGGCTAAAAGTGGAGGAGAATCTATGACATGCATATGACACCTCAAAGCCAATTATTGCCAAGAATCTATGATGACGGATGATTATTATAGACATGTGTAAGGAATAAAATATTTCCAATATGACATATTTTAGCCAAGTGTAAGGATAGAATCTATGATGTGTATATGACACCTCAAAGCCACTTGTAGGATTCTATGATGCTTGAGAGTCAACATGGCTAAAAGTGGAGGAGAATCTATGACATGCATATGACACCTCAAACCGACTTATAGCCAAGAATCTACGATGATGGAGGCTTATTATAGATGTGTAAGGAATAAAATATATCCAATATGACATATTTTAGCCAAGTGTAAGGATAGAATCTATGACATGTCATGTCCATGTAGAAATATTATGTGGAATATTTGAATTAAAAATTCATATATCCACACAAATAAGAATTAGTAAAAATGGAAATTAGAGGTGGAACTAGAACTTAAGAAATTGAGAACTCCCATAGTTCGAGAATGATGAATCAATTAATTATTTAAAATGAATTAATTGAGAATGTTTAGTTAGCAAGAATAATTAGTGTGATGCATGATGAAGATGATTGAATCAACATAGGATTAGGTTATGGGTTATCTAATCCTATAGGATAAATTAGTAAATGGTTGGCCAATTTGATGAAACATGATGATTATGAAGATCGAGTAGGACGATGATGGGTAGATCAAAGCCATGATCAAATTGATTGTTTGATTAGAATTGATAACATGCCAAGGACACATGACATGGATTAAGGGCATGTAACATTTAATAGACATTGTAAATGCTATAGGATTGAAATTGATTGATAGGGTTGATTATAATAACATCTAAGGATAGTGTCAAATTTTATTAAATTAGTTTGATGATGCCACCATCTAACACTAAGGGACTTGACAATGTCAAAGATTAGATGATAAGAATGAAATTTTGACCTAGCACTAAGGGACATGATAGTACTAAGCTCAGATTTGATAGGTTTCCAAGGCACTGAGAGACATGACAATACCTAGGGTTTAACAGATGATGATTGATTTGAGAATATGACATGTTTTAGGTGATTTTGGATTGATTAGGGATGATTCTGGGTTGATTTGGGGTGATTTAGAGTTGATTGGGATGGTTCAAGGTTGATTTGGGGTGATTCCAGGTTGATTCTGGAAAGTTTAGATAAAATAGGAATCAGTTTCAAAGTGATCTGCAATTGATTTTAAAAAAGGAGGGATGAATGATGAAGGATATTGTCAAAATATGCTCGAATGATGATCAAGTTGGCCAAAAGATCAAAATTAATGAAATGAGAAAATGGGATGAGTTAGTATGAAAAAGTGATGAAACCATAGATGCAAACCATTTTTGAGCTTCTATATTTTTCCCCTCTTTGATACAATGTGATATAGAGCATTGTATCAAAGAACCCTAATGAAAAAGCCATAAAAGCATGCCCAGTAAGGGTGGTATATATGGGTGCCCCCTCAAGAAATTGATCAGGATAGGCATAAGATAGGTCAATTTTTCAACAATGATAAGGAAAAGCCATAGCAATTGATAGACCATAAATCAGATCTCAAATGTGAAAGTTATGGGCTTTGGAGTGGAAAAGGCATGGTGACCAGTATTGAAAATGACTCTTGCACATCCATCTAGGTAGTAATGGGCCTATAAAAGTGCTTGGAGAGGGTTTTGAGGTTATTTTCACCCTCTCAATTGGAATAAAAGGCTCTAGAGTGTTGAGTTATCATTTTGCACGATGCTTAATGGTAGGAATCCTTTCAAACTCCTCTCTTACAAAGCTGATCTAGAGTCAACCGCAAGGTTCTGAGCAATCTTGTGACCTACTGAAATCCACCCAGTTGAAGATAAATGTGTTTGTTTACAAGAAGGACTTTTTGGTTCTAACTAATTTTAGATAAGATGTTCAATTTTCTTGTTGTTTCAAAATTAACCATAGGAAGAGATATATTTTAAGTATTTTCTATTTTTTTATGAATGCAATCTAACAATGCAACTATATGCGTTCCTAATTTAACCAAGTTTTAGTGAAGAAAATAATGAAGATAAGGTAACAAGAGATGAAATAAAATAACATGAAAGGGAAATTCCCAATAAACACAAACCATAGGAACAACACATCTGCAAGTTAAATCATCGAAAAGATTGGGTAGGAAACTAATGAAAGTAGGAGAAACACTTCTTGAAATCCACTAATGCAATCATTGATGGGAATTCAGTAAAACTAAAAGATGTTTCACTTCTTATCAAATTTCAAAGCCACCAAAAGTGTGCTCATGTGAAATGAGAAGCTATGTAGGAACAATAGGGTGATCTCTTCTCCTACTCAACACATCAATGAAATTTGCCAACATGCGGCAAACACCAAAACTAAATTATTGCACAATAAAATCAACAAAAAAAACTATTGGATCCATTATTATCATGAATAAGAATCCACAAAAATAACACACTCTGGAAAGAATAACTACACTCAGAATGAGAGGACCAATAGCACATATTATTGCATCAAAATAATTCCCTAGAAAACATATTACATTCCTAAATTTATAAGAAATCATCTCCTCAATTTGTGCTGAGAATGAGAGATCTCTTAATGTAAACATATTCTTAAAACTAATAAAACAAATCTAATTATGTACAAAATGACTCTCTAAATGGTGCTAAGTGGGACTCACCCTTATTTATATCAATTAATAGGTGCATGAACTTTACATATCTTAAAACAAAGAAAGAAGTAGTAGATAAGAAGAAGGAAGTTGTAAGAGGATCTAGGAGTCACAAGAAGCTCTAAAAATAGAAGTTTGGCCTTCTTTGAATGTTTCTAGAGGTTAAACTGTCGTCCGAATGTATTTTTGGTGCATGAAAAGCTCTAAATTTGGAGTTGACAGTTAACTAGCAATGCACCTCTAACTACTTCAAAATTTATGTTGCACCTTTGGAGTAGCACACCTTGTGCACCTTAGTGGTAGGTTCAAAAAATTCAAAGTTTTCCCTAGTTTCAAAACTGAATTTCTAGCTTTTGGGTTTTCTTCCCTTTTATACCAAAGCAATATTTGAATGTTTTCTCTTGAATTTCTCTATAATATCCATGATTTGGGAAGCTTCCAATAAATCTAATGCCTCATATTTATGCTTGACTATTTGAAATAATTACTAATATCCATTCGAGTTTCCAAAAAATCATCAAGTCTACTATCAAGTGTCAACTATACCTCTTCAATATTGAATTCTTTCCTAATATCTTCATCAGATAAAGTATCCTCGAAAGATCATTGGAATTGTTCAACCACTGCTTGCACTGACTTGAGATTCTTCTTTTACTCATCTTCAAAAATATCAAGGGAAATAACATCATAATACCTATCTGCATCTAAAATTTTCTCTTGAGACTTGCTTTTTAACTTCTAAATATCTTCATGAAGCTCTTCCATGACCTTATTTATGATAGCTATCTTTTTAATCTAGTCCTCAAATTTATCAATCTCATCTATTATATACACTTCTGTGAGTGTATGGTACCTTTAACCTTTAACCTTTTATTATTTGGAGTTCTTGAAGGTCTTTTCCCCAAGTATCATCCATAAGCCCAAAATATTGGTCTATTATAGATACCAACTTCTCCACATTAGAATGAACATTATGCAACATGTTTAAATTATCTTGTATTATATCTACACCTTTCTGTTTAAAATTGTCATGTCATTGCTGACATGCTCCCAGAAATGAAACAACTTGGACACTCCCCTTATCTCTCCTTTCCAATGCTACAGTGAGAGTAGCATTTGGGTGATCTAATGGACCTACAATTCCATGCAAATAGCCTCTTAGAAGCTCATTCTCTTTTTGTAGCTTTATCAATTCATTCTCATTTACATCTAGATGCCTGAACACCTCTTTGACACTCATAGTGATCATTACTTTAGCTGTGTTTACTATGGGCTTTCCTAATAGGACTTCTTTAATCTAATAATCCTCAAGAGTTAAATCTTTAGCCTCAACATCTAGAGGAGGAATGGCTATATGAGAACGTACATCGTGATCTTTATTCTTCATTATGAAGGTCAACTATTATGCATCACCCATAGGCCTCTTGATGGCTTCTACTAGTTCATCCATACTCTTGTCTTCATTCAGGTTTAGTAGTGCCCATAGGAGACATGTATTTAGTTGAAGAGGAGGTTTTCCCTATAGACCCTTTTCTCTTATCCCTCCTTTCTGGAGTCTTCTCCTTTAGAGAGAGATCTAGATTCGATGTTCGTGTATCTATAGTATCCAAAGTCCTTGCCTCTATATTGTGAGGAGTTTTCTAAGGTACTTTAGGTATCTGGTCTTCCTCTGATACTTCATCGATTGACCTTTGTTCTAACTCTTCTTCATGCCTTGCTCATTCTTCTTTAGTAACATAAGGGAGAGGAGTAGCTAAGCTTTTGTCCAAAGATGACAAATCCTAAAATGATGGTGGTGAGGTATCCAAAGATCCATTGTAGTAGAGGTATAATTTGGTTCCAATCCTCTCCCAAATGTTGGTTCATGGGTATATATCATATTTTATCACCCACCATTTCAGTTCCCATTGGCATAAAGTAAAAATTGGGTATGTTGAAAATATTTGTTCCCTGCCCCTCTTGTTCATCCATCCACTATTGTTGCTCATCCTTTGGAAGTTGTAACCTTAATAGGTTACCTAGGAATAGATGACATCATAATGGTGGAGCTTCTCTTTTTCTCTTCCTGGGCATCCCTAGCCAAGCGTGTCCTTTGATTCAAAGGGACATTGTCTTCTTCATCTTCTTCTTCTTCCTCCACCTCAAGGATGGTTTCTAGGACTAGAGGAATAGATATAACCTTTTTCTATATCTTTTATCTTCTAGTCCTTCTAACAGTAGCTCCAACCTTAGCTTTCTTAGCAGGTAAAGAAGAGGCTTCTTCCTCTTGTACAAGTGGTGACACCTCTTGTGCTTCCTACTCTGGTTCTTGTTCTTGTTGCTATTGTAGTAGACACACTTTTGGAGTATCCTAAGCTTGAGCTACTTCTTCATTTTAAGGCTCTTGATTCTCAAGTGCTTGAGCCACCTCTTGAGGTTGAGGTTCTTCAGCTTCAGGCTCAACTTGCTTTGGAGAATCTCTTTTTCTCTTATTTTTCCCTTTTTCCACCCTAAAGTACCCAACATCCCTATCATGTTTATATACCATTTCTAACTAACTGAAGATTGGGCTAGGAATGTTGACACTATAACTTTTGCACCTTTACCCTTTACTGGGCATGTTCTGGCTTGGAAGGTGATAGTTTGTGGAATTGAGTCAAGGTTAAAAGGCTTCTTGATCTAGTCCCTTGTCAACTAAATTATATGCCTAGCCCTATGGTTTATATTTTCAATTTCATCCCTATTAATCTCCACATTCATGATTGGTATATCAAATATCTTGTAATGATTGTACAAGGGATCTAAGACATCTTGAGTGTCTTGTTGGACAACCTTCAGTGGGACCTTTATTTTCAAGTAACTTCCTACTAGATATAGAGTCATCCTACAATAATCCATTATTCAGATATCATAGTTATCTATAGAATTCACCCAATGATCTATTGCATCTTCATGAACAAAGTGATTTCTTGCCAAATGTTGAACTCTACCAATATTGTCAAAATAAGGGTGAGGGGAGTTGCAATCCTCTAAGGGATATTGATCCCACTTTGAGTCAAAAGTAATGATATCCTACTTCTACTTCACCTCAAATGTACATATAGTAATAGGCCATACCCATGTCTTCTGATGCTATTTTACCACTTTGTCATATGCAGATTGAGTTGTCTTGCAATCTCCAACAAGATGATCATATATGATGGATATCTTAGGAGTTTCTTAAGATTTAGAGTTGTACTAGCTACCCTTAGGTAAGTGAATGTCTTTAACTAGATGTAGTAGGTGTCAATTTTGGCAATCCTTGCTACTGCCTCTACTAACATCCTTTTGGCACAATCATCCTCTATGAATAAGATGATTGCAAAAATAAAGGCATCATTCACTATCTCATATTCCTTGCTTTGATTTGAGAGCTTCTTCTTTACCAATTGGGGGTATACCACATAAGGCCATGCATTAGCATTTACATGCTTCGCGTCTTGAATAATCCTAGATAGTCATTTGTCCTTACTACCAGTAAATACACCAAGTATGATGTCATGTAAAACTTGGGGTTGGCTTTGACTCCTGCCAAATACTCATCTAAGTTTTCACTTAGTATTGTGGTCTAATCAATTAGCAGTTTGGTTGTTCTGATGGTCTCTATGAAATTTACCATCTAAATATTAAAAGATACCCAACCATCAATAGACCCATGACTCTACTCAGAAGTACAATGGAGTATTTGATGTCATCCTTCATATATCCTCTAGTCATATCTACCTTTCCTGCTCTTCATCCCAAGGGTGTCCTATCAATCAAAAATGATGATTGTATGATCTCTATAACCTTCTTTTCATTATCCCTATACCATCTTTTGAATTGATGATAGGTTATCTTCACATATTGATTAGCTCTTGGGAGATGGAAAAATCTCTCAATGTTCCTTGGTCTTAGGTCTAGGACTATCTCACTTATGATACTCTTGACAACTCTTTCTTCTAACACATAGTTTTCAGCCAATGTCATTACAAGCTTTGAAGATTGTACTGATGTTGGATGTGATGTCACATTGACCAAACTTGATCTGATAAGTGTTGAGACCATTGGGGACCTCTCTTTAGGTTTATTATAGAATACCAAGAATGTGCTCTAGTCAATGTGTCCCAACTCAATATCTCTAATCTTTGAATGTCCATCTTGAAAGTGTGATTTCTTCAATACACCTTGAAACTTGAAGACAACTACTTTTGGAGAAATCTTCTCTATAAGTGAGGACAATAAGGAAGCCATTTTATCTACATAAAACATAGAAAACATTAGTCTAGAAAGTTGAAAGTTAAAGCCTAAACAAATCTTAATTACTAAGAAACCAGACCTAGAACACCAAAACTTAGAAAAACCACTCAAAACCCCCTTTTTTTAGCTCTGGTATGTAGTTTAGCACACCTTGTGCACCTTAATAGGTGCACTAGGTGAGCTAAATAACCCTTGGAAGGTTATTTAGTGTGTATTTGTGCACCTACATAGGTGCACACCATTGTGGAGTGCATACATGTGCATCTTCACTACTGCGCACATGCATCTTTCATGTACAAAGAGGGGGGTTAAGTAGTTTTACAAGGTTAAAGGTGCATACATGCACACCTTGATGGGGGTGCGCATGTGCACACCCTTTATGTTTCATGTTAAGAGTCAAAAAATGGTGAACACATGTGCACCTTAACAAGGTGCACAGGTGTGCACCATTACCTTAGGTTTCTTTTGTTGATTATTTGAAAGGTGCGCACATGCACACCTTGGATAGGTGAGCATGTGCGCACCTTCTACTTAGGTAAGTTTTTCTTATGTTTTGAAGGTTTCAAATGTGATTAAAGGTGTGCACATCCATAACTTGGATAGGTGCTGACCTTTATGGTTTTAAACTTGTTTATTTTGTGTGTGTAAGTTGGAGGAGTTTGGCACACCTTTGAAGGTGTGGAGGTGCGCTCATGGAAGCTTGAAGGAAGATAATGAGAAAAGGGGATCGTGGTCCTACAATTTTATAGGCTCGGGATGATGTACATTCTTTGGAGGTGCACACTTACACTGGTGTACATCTCCAAAGGGAGATAGGAGTGCATTAGTGCATCTAGCACACTTGCACACCTTGGATAGGTGCACATGTGCACTAGGTGTGCTAGGTGAGCACCTTAGCATAGAAAACTCATTTTTCCTCCAAAATTCTCAGTTTCTAAGATCTGGGTTTTGTCAAATAGGACTAGGGCTTAACCCAAAATCTAGGTAGAGTCCCAAAAATGACTTAGGCCCTAGACTAGGGGTTTTAAAAAGCAAATAAATTTACTAGAAGGTTTCCATTTCTAGGAGAAATGGACATGCATTGTAAAACCACAACATAGAGAAAGGAAGATGGAACAGCTACCTAGGAAGAAATATTGTGGTGAACAAGTGCATACCTAACAATGACAGGTAAATGTAGGACTTTTGGTGAGTACATCTAGGCCATCTTTGTGTTTTTTATGCTATGTTATGCTTTTCATGCATTTAGGAGTTAGTTAGAGGTCAACGGGGCCCATTCAGGGTCCCAAAAGTGGTTTAGGGCATCCAAACACCCCAACTATGCTCAAAACATGACCAAGTGTGCACTGAGCACACATGGCATGCCCAAGTGCACCCTAGGTACAGTTAGGGGCCCCAACTGCACCCCAAGATGCTCTAGGGCTCCAAAAAGGGTCCAAATGGGCCTAAATCGGCTTGAAAATTGGAGCACTTGACCATGACCCTAGGATAAATTTAAAAAATAGGGTAACTCAATAAAATATGGCCAAAGTGGTCAAAATTATTCAAACTTAGGGCATATTTAGGTCAAACCTAGTCAAATGCTGATAGAGAGTGATATAAAGGGTTGGAAAGAGTTCAAATGAACTTAGAATGACCCAAAATTTGGTGTACATGCTCAAAAGTCTAGGAAGAGTTCAAAACATTAGTCAACCTAGGAAAACATGGTAAGAAATGGTCAACCTTAGTCAACCCTAGCTCAGATTGAAGAAAAAGTTGACGAATAGGTAGGTAGAGGGCCAAAATGATGTAAATGAGCTTGAAATAACCCAAAACTTGGTAGACATGTTTAAAACTCTAGAAAGAGTTCAAAAGATAGGTCAAATTAGTCAAACATGTTCAAAAAGTCAAATGCAATCAAACTAAGGTCAAACTAGGTCAAACTTAGGTCAAACATAGGTTAAACTTGGTAGAAAGCCATAAAAGGTTGACATAGACCATATGGTTATGTAGGAGGATTTTCCCCTATTGGAGATGGGAGGACGTAGGCCTCAGAGCTTACTGTTATGACATTAGATAACCTCTGGTGAGTGGGAGATCCTAGAAGGTCTTGGATTGTACTACATTACCTTCATGCTAGAGGTAAGAGGGAACAATGCTTTGCACAACTCTAATGGAGAGGTGGCATTGGAAGACTAGTTCTTTTCATCTTCCCATAGGAGAGGCTACTATGAATCTAGAGGATGTGTGGTGCTTCCTTCAAATTTTGATCCATGGAGAGTTGGTTGTGTATGACCTGATGACTGGGCAAGTGACACTTCATCAAATGTTTGGGTGTGGAGATGTAGAGCTAAGGATATGAGACTATGAGATCAGATGAGATATATTGGTGGCATGACATGAGCATCTCATTATAATTATTTGTTGGGTTTTGAGTGGATTTTTGGTACCTAATAAGTGAGGACATGGATTTCCTATCAGATGAGGTCATGACCAAGAGGATGGTTATGGATGGGATCATGTTTTCCTAGGAGCCATGTATGCTTGGTATGCTATACTATTATCTAGGTAGTGTACATAGGTGGACTGACATTACATTGCTACAAATATGGGCCTATGAGCATATTGTTGTGTTTAGACCAATTGTAGAGAGGGAGCTAGTTGAGGACATGCCTTATGCATATAACTATAGAGGGATATTAGCATGAGGACCACTAGGATACACCTGATTCTTCAGACATCAGTTGGATACCATGACAAAATTCATATGGAGACCATATATGGATTCTTTGAGGTGAGACAATAATGAGATCCACCTCCTATACTATAGACATGAGCACTATTTGATAGGGTACATTATGATCAAATACTTGGTGATTGAGATGTACCTTCAAGAGAATGTACACCAACATTTTGGGGAGAGATAGGAGGTACCAATAGGGCTTGCATTGTTTGCATGGTCTAGAGTAGAGATTAGGGAGTGGGGAGCACTAATTAGGACACAGGTGGCCTATGCATAATTTGAGGAGTTGTAGCCTAGGTTTTTGGAAGAAGTAGAAGATAGTACATGCAAGCATGCCAACAAAATATGATAGGTGGTTTACTTAGCATTTTCTAAGGCCATTAATAGATCCAGCAATGCTGGTACTATGAGCAAGATCATAGGTAGAGCAAGGTGAGGAGGGTGATGAGAAGGAGGATGAGGAGTGGGATGGGGAGGATAGAGAGGATGATAGGGGGGATGTTCATGTGGGAGATGATGATGATGATGCAAGGGATGGTGATAATGATGAGGATGGCGATAAGGATGATGAGGGAGATGAGGAAAAGGGAGATGATGATGAGGAGGGTGGGGACAATAGGGGTAGGGATGGTGATGGGCGAGAGGATGGTGAGGGGGGAGAGGATGATGGAGAGGGGAGAGATGATGATAGTGAGGGGAGAGATGATGATGTCAAGGGGAGAGATGATGAGGAGGACATAGGTACAGATGTGGTAGTGATGGTGACAAGGGACCAGGCTATGGCAGAGAGGGATACAATGATGTGTAGGGTAGAGAGGGCAGTGTAAGAGTCATATGAGTTTATTATAAGCATTAAGGATACTTCCTTTTGAGAGATGGCTACAATTATGAATAGGGTGCATCTAGAGACCCAATCTAGAAGGATCATTATGAGATGGTAATGCCACTAGGGCAGAGGGTAGAGAGCTATCGTGCATTGAGATCTCATTCACAATAGACACAAAGGACACAGAGTAGTGTAGGGGTGATGGAATCGATGAGGCCACTATAGGTAGTGGAGGGATCATCCTCAAGGATAGACAGGGGCGATGAGGCAAGGGATAGTACTAGTTGACTTAGACATGCTCATGTGTAGAGGGGCTTCTTTTGTTTTTGTTATTCTCTTTCATGGTTCACACCTATGGGTAATTAGTATTAATGTAAACCATGGCCATGTACTCTTATATTTTTGTGAAATATTTATGAGATGTACCAATGTTATGATGATTATATGAGATGGATTAAGCATGTGTTTTATATGCTTTATATGGATGCATTTATTCTTTTCTATGTGGACTTTATTTGATGACATCATGTGTTGATTTATCACATGCTATGCTTAGGAAATGACATTTTTATTTTTTCCACATGTTTTTCTTGTGAATGAATGCCAATGAAATGTAAAATAATATGGAATGAATGTAAATGAAATGTAAAATGATATGAATTCCATGTTTATGCATATATGTATTGCTTTGGGTTTTTCTAGACTTTTGATAGATGCAAGAATGTAGGACGACAATGCTTTTGGCATATCAAAGTACAAGACCATGGTATGGTAGTTGGAATACAATGCAAACCTTTTGCATAAACAAGCATGATGTAGATAGAATATGACATCTTCCTTCTTGGGTTATATATATGCCCCGGACTCTCAAAGGTACATTTAATAGACAAAATAAAAGATGATTTTGAACCATCTTGACTACTCTTATTGATCAATTTATATCATCGAGTGGCATAAGAACATGATCAAAGAAAAACAAAGCAAAATAAATCACTCACTAGAAAATGTGAGCCAACATCTATTCTTGTCCATTATTACTTGCTTTTTTAGTGTTTTTAGGTCTTCAAAGAGTGTTTGAAAGACTGACAATGTGATAGGTTAGATTGTTGGTTTGGTTGATAGCGACAAGTTGGATTGGTTGTTGGTTCACATTGCTCAAATAGTGTGATTGTCATGAAAGTGTCATGCTTTGAGTTTTAGTTTATGAAAGTGCGAGTGTTTAAGAAAAATGGGTGATTATCCACAGTGAATATTTATAAGGTTTATTGCAAATTTTTGGTGGGCTTGTGATTTTTAGGGTTTTTTGAGGATATTTGATGTTTTTGTGTTACTCATTTCTTCAAGACATTTTATGATTTTTAGGTTTTATTTCAAGATATTTTATGATGTTTAGTGGGTTTTTCAGAACATTTATATGATTTTTATCAATTTGTTCAAGATATTTTATGATTTTTATGGATTTTTTTAGGACATTTTATGATTTTTATGGATTTGTTCAGGATATTTTATGATTTTTATGGATTTGGTCAAGACATTTTATGATTTTTATGAATTTGTTTTGTATGATTTATGATTTTTATGAATTTGTTTAGGATGTTTTATGATTTTTAGTGATTTGTTCAGGATGTTTATGATTTTTGGTGATTTGTTCAAGACATTTTATGATTTTTATGGATTTGTGCAAGACATTGTATGATTTTTAGTGATTTTTTTGGGATGGTAAAAGACTCACAAGTGTTAGCTCCAATTCGATATGCGATAAAGCCATGGATAAGATGTGCTTAGAGACATGCCCCCAGCTCAAGTTCAAACTTATGCACTGTGTAGGTGATATACCCCCAGACAAGATATAAACTATGTACAAAGGCCAAAGATAGAGTATGTATAAACTAGTGACACTTGGATAAGATAACAAGCAATATTAAACAATTCATGGGCCATGATCAAGGACTAGGGATGTCTTGCAATATACAGGATGTAATCAGGGAATGACAAAAGGGGGGAAAACCAGATGGAATCCTAATAGATGGAGGAGCAACAAGTGATTACGCATGGTGCCTATTTGCCAGGTTTTCACTTTTGGACATAATTTTTATCTTGACTCAAATTTCTATGCCAAGATGCCTATTTTCCAGGTTTTCATCAAGGCATCCATTTTAATGACTTTTTTCACTTTTTTGTTTCTTTTTCGGGACATTTTCCATTTTTGATATTTTGTAAGGACTTTTTGACATTTTTTGCTATTTTTCAAGACTTTTAGATGGAATCATGAATGTTGCTAATAGATACTAGACATGAATTTTTTGTCAATGCTACTAGCTGATTATCTCTTAACCCATACGTGACTATAACTACACAGGATTTGTTCCCATTTTGTAGCTAAAATCAAACCACTAGAATAGCCTTAAGATATACTATCATGTACCATGTGTAAGACAATGTCTACCTCTCATGAATCAATGTATCTAAGGATAATTGGGTCAATGGATTCTTTGTAGAAGATGTCATTGATATTGGCATATTTAAAGGCTTATTGGGTAGAGGTTTGATTTTGGTTATTAGACAAGTTAGGTAGTAGAACTTGGGTATAAGTAGTTAGATAAAAGGAAGAGCTAGGAGGATTGAGAACAACAACTTCCCACATGAAGGATGATGGAGAGAGCTCCAAAAGACTTTGTGGCATGTTGAACACTGGAACATTGATATTCATGGCATCATCTTTTTCATTTTGTATCCTTGGGAGTTTCTTAGATTTTTATTTTTCATGGTCTAATAGTGCCTTTCAATTTTCATTAAGATACCTATGCTTGTTATTTTTTCCTTTGTGTCCAATTTTATAGTTGGAATATGGGGTTGACTCCCCAAGATATGCCAATGTGTTCACTTCAAGAGAAATTTCTTCTTTATGATTGTTAATCATAAAGGTTCCATAGATTTCAAAGTCTATTACAAGAGTCTCATCATTATCCGATCGATCGAAAATCGCTGGTCCACATTGGTCCCAATCAAAAAGTTCAAGATAACTTGAGGGGATGTCATAATCAATGTTGAATGGGCTCTGGTTGAAGGTGTATATATGGATGTTTGATTTACTTGTATCATTGGGGTCATGCTTAGAAGTTGGAGGACTTGGATCCCATAATGTATTGATCCAAGGTGTATGATTGGTTTGAGTGATAGGTGGAGTTATAGTAAGACATTTATTCTCCATGGGTAGCCTATTATGGTTAACAAAGATATGGTCAAGTGCATAAGGACTTTCAATATTATCGAGTCTAGGTTCGATATCCTTAGATGCATTTTCATCATTCTAAACATCCGCAGTTTTACATGAGGGTACCTTAGTACTAGGAGGACCTATTCATAATGGTTTGAATCCAAGCCCCAAACTAAGAGGTCATCCATTTGTAGTGATAGGTGCAATCATTCCTTATTTTTGAGATCCAAGACCACTACATCCATCATATCCTTGTTTCTACATGATTGTAAACCCAGGTCCATACTTGCTAGGAGATTTCAAAGTGGGGCTTGTTCTTCTTTTTCTTTCTCAATATAGAAAAATGTATTCTCATAGACATGTTCTTTATGTAAGCCACCTCCACTAATTAAATTGATAGAAGTGGCATTTTGTGTACTAATCTTAGAATGTTGTGCTTGCAATAGTTGTGATTTACCATAAGATTGGGGAGAAAGTGGTGACTCCCTAATGTGGAATACTTGAGACAAAGTATTCTCCACACCCTTTGTCTTCAATCTATAGCTTTTCCTTGACCCTACTAAGGAGTATATCAGGGTCCACATATTTAGAGGAATCTATGGGTTATGCTTTATTGTTTGTTGGGACTTGGTATGCAATGGAATATCTCATATTAGCACAAAATTAGAAAGGATTTGGATCACCATGGATGCTAACCTCCACATTATTGAAGGCAAACTTCAGACATTGATGGAATGTAGAAGGTACTACTTTCATAGCATGAATCCAAGGGTGTCCTAGTATCATGTTGCAATTCATTTTGATATCTAGGACCTGGAATAATGTATTCTTGGTAGCTAGACCAAATATTATTGGTAATATGATAATGCCCTTGGAGAAGCATTCACCATCATCATAGGCCTTTATTTTGATTCTATAAAAGGGATCGACTCTTCTTTAGAGTAATCTAGACCCTTGATAACTTTAAGGGTACAAATGTTTAGTCACACTCCTCCATATTTCAAGACATGTTTGACCTTGACATTATGGATAAAGACTTCAAGATGAAGGGGGTCATTGTGGTTGGTTTTGTCCTTAGGAATATCTTGAGGGGAAAAGGTGATATGTTGTGATGTAGATAGGTTCCCAACCATGGCTTGGAATTGGGAAACATCAATGTTATCTAGTACTATGGACTCTTTTAAAGCTTGGTCAAAGATCTTCTAATGCTGGGGTGATGCACATAGAAAATCTAGGATGGATATTTGCTTAGGGGTTTTGCTAAGCTGGTCCACAAGGCTATAATTTGGAGAAGTAGGATCAATGGGTCTACCAGGGACCATAGGTTTAGTAGAGGTGGTAGGTCTAACTAGGGCTCTAGGTAAGGTAATTAGAGTGTGATGGCTAGTGATATCACAATGAGGGTCTTCAACTTTTAAGGTGAATGTGAATATGCAAGAGTCAAACTCATTAAAGGAGTTGATGGTGTAGTCATATCTAGTGTGTGTGTAGTTATCTAGTGAGTTAGAGTTTGAACTAGATGCTTTACCTTTGTCATGATTACCCAAATGATCTTTAAAAATAATATGATCAGAATTGGATGCTAGTAGTGATAAATCAACTGTGATCACACCATCATTGATAAGGTCTTGTATTTCATGTTTTAGATGAAAACATGAAGAGGTCTTATCTCCTTTCATGCAGTGATAACCATAGAATTTTTTTTCATCCTACCAAGAGGTCTTTGTTAATGGTTCATCTTTAATCGAGGGTAATAGTAAGAAGTTATTACTTAGTAATTGTTGAAGTGCAATCTCAAGAGGTATCCCCAAGGGTGTGAATTTCCTATCTTTGTTTCTAGGATGTCTTTAAGGTCTGTTCTACATGGACATCTCAATTTTCTATTATTGAGGTAGTTTTTGATTGGGAGTTTGGGAATTTTTAGGGTTTGAAAAACCTTTTAGAGTTAGTTAAGGTTGTGCTATGTGTATTCATGCATCCACAATACCATCATTGGTTATATTCTTGTTCTTAACGAAAAAAATTCCCTTGTCATTAGATGAGTTTGTATTTTTGTTTTCCTTGTTTTTCTTGAGGATGCCTTTGTGGATGAGGGCATCTTCAATGCTTTCTCCCTTTTCATCAACTTGGAAATGATGCTTGGACTTTTGATCTTGAGTTCATACATTAGGTTGAGGACTGGGCTTTCAATGCATAGATTAACTTGTTGTTCTTCAAGGAATATTTAGTAAACATTGAAAGACTAGGTTTATCCAATGTAATAAGAATGTGATGAATGACTCTTCTATCTTTTTTTAGTTGAGCACAAATCAGAAAGTGTCACCTCATTTGTAATGTTGAAGGAAAAGTGGGAGGTGAATTTGTCTACTAATTCTAACCAAGATTTAATGTTACTAGGAACTTTGGAGTACCGTTCGAGTGTGGGCCCACCTAAAGAACAAGGGAATAGTCTCATGAGGTATATGGGCTCATCACTAAGTTTAGTATAAGAAGCACATAATTCCTTGATGTGATCAACTGGGTTTCCTTTTCCTTGATATTTTTCAAATCTTGATGCTTAAAAATATTTTGGGAATGGAGGCATATACAGATTTTTGTCAAAGGGATTAGGACGTAAATCCCTTTCTATGTAAAGAGAATACTTCTTTTGGAATCCTAATGCCTCAACTTGTTTAGATAGTTGTTTGAATTGATGTAATAAATCCCCATTAGGTTTTTGAATGATGGTCCTTTCTTTGAGTCTTTTATGTGTACGAGTAGATCTCTTGCTATGGTGAGAACTATGTCTACTTGGCTTTGACATCTCTGTATTTGAAGACTCAAGTGATGTGTCACTAGGAGGTGGAGGTATCTTGGCACCTTAGAGACAAAATGGTCCTTGTTGTTGTACTTTTTGTGGTATTGATTATGATTTTTGTACCATGGGTTTTTGTTGCATCACTTGTTGTGGTTGTTGTTGTGCCATTTCTTGTGATTATTGTTGATATACCTTTGTTTATTGAATGTGAGACCATGTATATGACTGATGTTGTAAAGGCATTTGTTGAGGTTGTTCGGGCCTATTTTTTTTGTTGATAGTCAATTTGTTTCTCTTAGCATCTTTGGTATTCCAACTATTGTTTTAGTTGCTCTTGTTGTTTAGAAAACATGACTTGTTGTTGTTGGAATTATTTCTAGTACATTGCATGTAAGTCAGGTGGATTTAACTAGGTTGTGCATTAAGGATATTAGGTCCTTGTACCACTTAAGGTTGTTGTTGATGATAATTTCAATACATTGTATGCATGTTAAGTAGATTTTGAATTGGTTGTGCATTAGGGATGTTAAGTCCTTGTAACACTACAAGTTGTTGTCTTGGAAATTGGTTATGTCCCTTATAGGTGGACATCATGTTTGGGTCTTGATACTTTTGTTAGATGTTTCTCTTGGGGACATCATATTGATTTGGTAATGAGATGTATTGCTTTGGCGAATGGTTGAAATGTTGATAAGGCTCTTTATTTGTATGTCAATAGGGGTTTTTGCAATGGATGTTTTATATGGTATACTCATAAGGGGCTCATAACATTTGATGTCATAAAAGTTGCTAGAGTTAGGAGCAAGGGTGCACTTTTTTTATTTCCCTCTAAAGGAGGTATGTTTGGCATCCCTAGAGTGCAAGTTACCTAGGAAAGTCTTGTTGTTGCATTATTTGATTTGAGGTTAATTCTTAATATCTGATTCTTGGGATATTTTGGAAGAGTCTTTTTCCCATTGATTGATGGAAGTTTTTCAAATAAGGGATTGAAGTTAATGTGTTCAAGAGTACTTTGGAGGATTTCAATGGTTGATTCTTGGTGAGACCCCTCATAGGTGTCATCATTGTGTTTGAAAATTCCAAAGATTGTTTTCCCTTGTCCAAGTCCAAATTAATCATGGGTTATATGTTTTGAAATGTTGGGGTGTCTTGATATTTGGACTTAGGTCCTTCCAAATTTGGATTAAATTTGACAATATCTTGGGATGCCAAAAGTTTAAAGTTCTTTCAAAAAGTATTCTCGACAATCCCTATTCATTTCTTCATCTATGATACCATAATCCATGTTAGAATTAGTGCTTGGGTGTAAAGTACCTTATATGTTTGAGGTGTTGAAGGTACTTGTGCTAGGTTTAGTGAATTTGAATGAGTGGTTTTTTTTCATCCTCAGGATTTGTAGGTACACTTCCACATATGGGTTGTATAGGTGTGAATATGGGTTCAAAATTAGGAGTCCATTGAACCATTCCATGTGTAGGAGAAGTGTTTAAAGGAAACCCCATAGTAGATATGTTGTTTAGGGTTGGTTGCACCATTTCTTAATTGTTAGGATCTTGCAGATACATGCTTAATGGGTCCACAAGTAAAGGTTGATGGTTTAGTTTGGTCCTTGTCAAATGTTTGTTGGGGTTTTTTTCTCTTCTTTTTTCTTGGATGAGCTTTAGGTTGTGCTTTGGATTGTGTTTTTACCTTAGAAAACAAGGTTGGATATAGCATTTTTGGTCTTTAGGCTGATTTTGTCCTTGTAAGTGTTGGCACGATACCTAAGGATGCACATAGAATGGAGAAAACCTTAAATGGACACTCTGCCTCCCAAGTGCGTACCTAAACTACCAAGTGTGCTCTAATAGTACCAAGTGCACCCTTGGTGCACTTGGAGCCCTAAAGGTTACTAGTTGGTAACCATAAGGTGTGTAGTTGGTAAAAATATGTGTGTTAGGTTGACAAATATGAAAAATGTGAATGATTTGAGTGTTTTTAGGTGTTTTCTAGGGTTTCAAGATGCAATGCAAGCTATGAGAATGCAATTTAGGGTTATGGAACCTAACATTAAATTCATAATTACTAACTGCACTCCAAAACTACCAACTATGCACTTGAAGTGTGTAGTTGGTAAAACAGGAGTGCAATTGGTAAAGTAGAGAAAAACTTGATAATCTAAAGTGGGTATGCAAGATATGAGTATTTTTTGGATTTTAAGGGTTTAGGTATGTTATGAAATCCATGGAAGTGAAAAATGACTTAGGTATTTGATATGCAAGATGCAAATGTCTTAAGGAAATGATGCAAATGCAAATGCAAGTGTCGTTTTGGGTTTTGATTAATGGGTATGAAAATGACTCTATGATATGCAAAATGAAGATTAGGATTGGACTTTGGACTTGGAAATGATGTTTGAGGTTGATGTATGAAAGTTGGATTATGAAAAGGGAGGTATGTTAAGGTTGATAATGACATCTAGGATATGCAAAAAAATGGGGATATGAGATCAAGACAAGTTGATTTAAACAAGTTGATGGTCTTTGATATTGGAAGAGATGCTAGGGTTTTGAACTATGCAAGATGAAGTGATTATGCAACTAGGGTAAGTCAAAATGAAGTTTAGTGAGGAATATGATAATGCTATGACAAGGGTGTACAAAAGGTTTTGAACTTAGGATCAAATATTTGGAAAGTATTAATCTAAGAGTTTAACCTTGTGAAGATGGACTTTGGATCTTGACCAAAAAGAGACAAAAATTGAAAAAGATCAACTTGATAAAAAATGACAAGGTCAAATCCATCAAAACATAGATAGATTTAGACCAAATAAAATGATAAAAATGACAAAAAAACTATAGTCAAGATCCATCATCCATCAACATTAGGAGATACTCTAGGACTCACACTTTGTTCTAATTTTTGACTAAGTTCATGAGGTTTAGAGGGATCAAAATGATGGTTATACTGATTGGATATGCAATATTCAAAGATCATAGGATGTAAAATGATTTTTGGGGTGTAAAATAATGTTCTGGGTTATGTTTAGAATGAGGGCTTACAAGGGCTTGTGGATGTTGTTTTAGGGTCCCAAAATGTAGTTTGGAGGCTCAAAATGGTCTTACTAGTCACCAAGTGTGCTATGAAAACACCAAGTGTGCTATTACAACACCAAATACACCTATGGTGCACTTGGGGCTAGTTTGAGCATAGTTGGTAGTTTCATGGCATAGTTGGGAGATTGGTTTAAAAGCTTGTTGATTTTGGACTAGGTGGTTGTTAGGTTATATCAGAGAGCTAGGTTGCTAGGGATGATATTATGATTAGATTAAAAATATAGAATGAGGATTATGACCTAAGGAATGAAGCTTAAAGTGTGCACAATGAAGGTTATGACATGCAGAGTGAAGTTCAAGATATGTTGAGAAAGGGGGACCTATCTAGGAACCTAGTGACAACTTAAGGATCCAAAAATACTATTTGGAAGTCTAAACTAGGTGTTCTAGCTACCAATTGTGCTCAAATAGAGCTACATATTCCCATGGTGTAGTTGGGGCCATTTAGAGTGTAGTTGGTAGTTTTAGAGCACAATTGGTAAAGTGGTTTGAAACTAAGGTGATTTTTGGGCTTGGTGACTTCCAAACTATTGTTCTAGAGAGCCAAATGATAGAGGATAGTTCTAAGATCATAATGAATGATGAAAAATGAGGGCTTGGACACATGTAATGAGGGTTAAGACATGTAAAATAAAGGGTGGGTGTTCAAGAATGCGAGTTGGGAGATGCAAGATATAGATTTAGGGCTGGAATGCAAAGACTAAGGGATGTACCATGAAGCCTAAGTAATACAATATGAATGATGAGGGATGAAAAATGAGGACTAATAGAATGAAAAATGAGACCTAGAGGATGCTATGCAAAGGTGGAATCTAAGTCATGTCAAGCACTCCTAAGGCGACAAGTTGCAATGTTTTCCAAGTTTCAAGCATTTGGACAAAGTTTGCAATGTTTTGACAAGAGGTGTAACATTTTGATAATGTGTGATAGTAACCAAGATTCACATGTGTGTAGGTGTAAATTTTCAAATTTGGCTTTATCTTGATTAATTTTGTTCACACACACAAGACACAATAATCAAGAATAGTTTTTGTTAAACTGAAAAGACACACCACAACCTATGCTTTAAGACTGTATCCACTAAATTCCTATTTGAATTGAAGTTCAACAATGTTTATCCAGAGTGGAGTGATCTTGGCACCATAACTCCCCCTTAGAGTGTACTCACTTCTAAGGGCTACCAAGATCCAAATCTCAAGGGTCATCACTTCCCAAGGGACTATTACCTCTACTAAGATGTCTTCACAGGTGTTAGTAAATAATTTTCTACCTTAATTTTAAACCTCAAATAGGGAAAATTCTTAATAAACTAATAGATTTGAGATTCCCAAAAATGCAAGGAATTCTCTACTTAGTATCATTTTACAATACCATTAGGTGTAACAATGAATTTGAAAAGATATTCATTAATTCCTCTTTTGAGGGAAAACCTTCCCAATGAGTATTCTCAAAAGAAAATATTGAAAAGCTTAAACAATGAATTCATAAAAATGAAAAGAATGTGCAAATTGAAAAACTCAATATCCATGACCATCCACATGATAAATCTTGATAGATGAAAATGATTTAAAGTTCATTTTTCTATTATCTCTTTGAATTCTCTCAACCTCAATAACAAGATTTTAAATTGTAATAAGACAATGTAAACCTTTTCACAAATGACCAATCTCCTCAAGCACATAAATCATTATAGAACAAACAATAATATCTATCCAAAAAAGGTTCAAAATATAAAACTGTAGAATCTTATATTTCCTTATCACAGCCAAAATTTGCATCAAAGTTTTCTTTCAAAATGCAGATACCAAATCAAAAATATTTCTAGTTTCAAATCCACCTAGAGACCCCTCTTTGAAATCAGTTATTCATATATATACCCTTTGGGGTTGGATAACAGAATCCAAAATTACCCCGCTAGGAGTAGAATAGTTCTTTGGTTACTTAACCATGCTAATTGCCTAAAAATAAAATAAAGTAGAAAAAACATAAAATCTAGCAAGCATCCAACTATGAGATTCCAAGTGTCACAAGGCTGTGTTCATGCTAGTAGCAATCCTTCTAGCTTTCTAGCTTTTATATGCAACAGTAAAGGATGAGATAATTGATTGATGTGGTAAGCTATGAAAAGTGATCTTCTATTTCCAGACTTCTTTTTCTTTCTTCAACTCCACTATTTTTCCCTCATGCATCTCCAGGTGCTTTTGGTTGATAATCAACATGGCTTCGACATGGACAATGTTACAAAAGTCTTGTCTCATGGGTATTTTCTATTCCTAAAGTTTAAGAATTTCTTCTGTATCTATCTGATGATATCTTTTGTAAGTGTGACAACGTTGCCTTCCCTTATTGCACACTATTTATTAAACCACTTTAGGTCCCTAAGGATTATGTCATCTATGACTTCGAGGCCTGATAGTGTTTCTTTGATCTTAGCTACACCTTGTGCAATTGCCTCATTTCTCCATTTGATACATTCTCAGATTATATAGAAAGTTTTATCATCAAAGCCAGCTATAAGGCATTCAAAAAGAAATTTTTGCAGACCATACCCCTATATTTCATCAATCCATAGTACCTCTTTCATCCAATTACTTTTCTCTCTCTCATATCCTTCAAATGTTTGACTCAACCTTCTTAGTAATAGTTGAAGTTTCTTTCTATGTATCACTCAAGAGATTTACTTGCATTATTGCTTCATTTTGCATAGTCTGAACCCATTCTTCAAATATCTTAGCAGCAGCTTTACACTTTTGTAAATTATAAAAGAACTATTGATTGGCTAGAGACTTGACATCAAAAATGGCTGAAATTTCATTGATTAGCTTTGGTTCAGGATGTAGAATTGCATTGATATATTGGGCCATGTTTCCATAGTTTCCTTCATATTTTTCTTATCTTTAGAATCTTTCCACACCCAGTCTGCAATCTTCTTGTTAGACACCTCAAATATTTTCATGTCCATGGCTCTACTACCTTTACCCAAGTCTACTTTTGATACATGATAATCTTGAGGTGTGAGTTCTTCTTGAAGTTTATTTTGTGGATGTTTAGCAATTTTTTCCAACCACTCTCATGTGTCCTTGTCAAAATTGATTTGAGACTCTATTTTTTCTTTCTTAACTTTAGAAGACCTTCCAAGGCATTTACTCACCAAGTCATCCATTGGCATGGAGAGTGGTAACATGCTTCATTTATTTTCTATAGAAGTCTCTAACCACTTAGGTGTTGTGGGCTCCTTTTTAGGTGTGGTACTGTTGTTGATCAGGGCTAGAGTACTCATTGATCCATTATCTCCTTTTTCTATATTTTGTTGGCCTTTGAGTTAGACATATTAGGAGCAATGATCTATTCTATTATCACTTTGGTTTCTAGGGAATCCAAGTTTATTGTGCCACTCTTTGCTCTATTTTGCACAACCTTCTTGCTTTGGGTGTATGAAAGAGTAGTTCTTTTAGTTCTTACTATTTGAAGTTGAACTTAAAGTTGAATGGGAGTGATAGATGCTTCAACTTAAGCTTTCTTTTGACCTACAATAGAATTACCAATGGCATCATTAGAGGGCACAATTAGTTTTCTTGAAGCTTCTCTTTTCTAGCTCTTGAGTATTTTTTGGGCTTTTCTTGAATTGACACTCAATTCATCTTTTTAGTCAACCAATTTTCTATCCTCTTCAAAATACTTGTCATGCAAGAATACAAATCATTTTCTTCTTTCTTGTTCTAGTCTAGTTCGAGAATAGGGAAACATTCAATCTATTTAATATATAGGGGATCAACCACCTCCTCATTATCATTTTCCTCTTACGTGTTGATATCAAGTTGAACTTTAAATGCTTGTATTTGACTTATGGTCAATCTTGACCATAATCTTTTTCTAACTTCAAACTCATCAAAGAAATTGGCCCAGTAGTCTTCTAGGTGAGGAATGTGCCTAAGGGAGGATGCATGTTTTAGGTTTTCTCTGGAAAAACCCACATAAACAAAGTTTCCTCTAGCAAAATATGACTTGAGACATAGCTTGGACATTACTGAATTTATCAATATAGCTTGTTTGATATTAGGACATTTATAGTGGCCAATTTCTATAAGAAACAGAGCAACACAAGTCTTCCTAATATTTTTAGACAAATTTGTGAAATGAATGAGTTGACTATAGATTTCAAAAAGGATGACATCATCAAGACAATAGCCAGGCAATTTAAAAGGTTCACTAGCAAAATTCTCAACTCTGATATAGTTGAATCTAGGAAAATATATATAGTAACAACCATAAATCCTAATCTCCCTAAACTCTTTGTAGGGTACTTTTGCTTGCAAGTTTCTATAATACTGATAAATGGTCATGTCTTCTATCCAAGGCTCATGTGGGAGACCTTCCCATTCCTTTGATGCAACCAACATGTTAAAAAAAAGGAGGGTATGAAGAAAGGGCCAAAGTTATTCAAACTTAAAAGGCCTACGCATAACCCTTTAGCCATCAAATCTACCCAGTCAATGAATTTATATCCCTTAATAACTTTCTAAATGAACAAATACATCCAATCATCCTAGTGAAAGGGCTACTCATTTCCCTTTACTCTATTGAGTAGAAAAACTATGTTAGTGATCTCTTTAATCGAATTCTCAAAAGTTTGTGGTTTGGGTAACCTTGAGCCTCCTAGCAGTAATCTCAAAAGCCAGGTTTGTGCCACAATAGATTCATAATCCTTCTTGTTTCTCCCATACAAGCATCTAGATTCGTTAAATGTCTATGGCTCATAAGGTTCTTTATGAGGTATCTTTAGGGAAGAGCTGACTATAACCCTATCAATTCTAGCTAAAATTTCACATGTGACCTTCTTTATACATCTAGTATGAGGGTCCTAATGATTTACACATTCAACTATCAATATTGGACATCTTATGGCAGTTAGAAAAGCAACGACTTCTATCAAACCACTACTGGTGAGTTTTTTATATATGGGTCTAGCTTTTGCATTCCAAACTCTTTCTACCAATTGGGTTAAGTCTACATTGACTATGAAAGTATCATGTATCTTAGATAAAGAGCTTAACAAGGCTTCTTAGGTTTAGGATGGAAAAGAGTCATGGCCTCTTTGAAGGGGAATCACAAACTCAAATGCTAAAAAGAAAGCTTAACCAAAAGCTAGGAGCAAAAAATATATATAGAGAGAGAAGGCCAAAATATGAACTCACCAGTTTTAGCAAAGTCAAGTACTCCATTTCTACTCTTACCGGCTTGATGTTTTGGGGTCCAACATTATAAGATAGACAAATAAACTAGAGAAGGAAGAATTTAAGGGATGAGATTTCAAAAAATCATGTACATAAATGAAGTGTGCAAAATCATTAACATCAGTTTGTGAATTTATTTGACAAGACTCCTCAGTCATTTACTATTAATTACTTTAGCCACATCAGCATACGATCTCATTTTAATGATGCTAAATGATCATTACTTTTAATTTCCTAGAAATAATTAGTACTTTGACACATGCCACTTAGCTAACACATTTATTGCCTTTCACATCTTTGACACATGGCAAGAAAGTGGGGCCTCCTTTTAGTAAAATGTGCATGTTTCCCTTAACTAAATCCTTGCGAGAAGAAAACAAGCAAAATCATTAAAACAAAAAGAAATGAAGTTGAAGTTGAAGTTTCACTTTCTGGCTTCAACTTTGAATTCTTCCTACTAAAATACATGTTAGACTGATGAGAAGATATAAGAAAATATTATGGCTTTTGCAAATGATAATGACTTGACCTAGAAGTTTAATTATAAAGGAAATAAGGTACAACTTCAACTTTGACTTGGTAAATCTTTGAGTATTAGCATTAGTAATAGACAAGAAAAAAATGGGGGCTAACAATGGGCATGGGTGACTCCCTGAGCGAGTGAATACAAAGGTTTTTTTTTGGCATCTAAGACAAGGTGTTTAGTTTGGGCATTTCATTTAGCAAGTGAATGATAAACTTCCTCAAAAGGTCTCCTAGCCTCGAGAACTGGGGTTTGATACACCACATAGGTATTGGAGGAGAGTTTCCATGCAACAATATTGCTAACACAAAATTAACTATATTGATTTTGTTAAAGTGATCGAAATGTTGACCTAGCTTTTTCCTGTTACCACTTCAAGGTTAACCCTTGGGGCTCACTAAGTGGTGAGTCTTGGGTCCAAGGAAGGCCTCTCTAAAGAAGTTACATAGATTTCTCTTGCACCCAAGATCTAAAAATGGTGAGGGGAGAGGATATGCCCATGTAACTCCTAGGGTTCTAAATAATGCATGGACACCAGACACAAAAGGAAAATTCTTTTTAGTACACCAAATAAAGCGTTATCTAATCTAAGAAATCCACTCACAATGTTTAGACAAGCACACAGGTCTTCAACAACATCCTACAAACAAGAATTAGTAGTTTTTAATTGATATGTCTTCTCCCAACGATCACCACATGATGCAACTAGATCATTAGTAACACAAAAATATCTATTCTAGGTCCTAGAATGAAATTAAAACCCTAGATGTAGTTTTTGATCAAAATAGGTGCTTTCTATGAACCAACTATGCTCTAAATAAGTAGATTATGTCCTAGAAGGCTAGAAAGACTCAAGAGGCCCCCAAGTGCACTCAACTAGTGCTAACTACACCCATGGTGCACTTGGGGCTAGTTTGTGTGCTATTGTTTGTTTCTAGGCTAGTTGGAAGAGTGGGTGTAGACTATGGGGAAATGAGTGGAAAATAATACCAAGAACGTGAAATTTTGAAACCTACTCAACCAAGTGTGCTTAGACAATGAAAAGTGTGCCCATGGTGAACTTGGGGCCCAAAAGGGCACAATTGGTGGTTTTGGAAGATAGTTGTTTAGGTTTGAATAATAGATGGGGGTTATGGTCACTCCTAGGCCCCTAAAAAAAATTCTTAAAGGTCCCATGTGTGCCTTGACAGAGCAAAGTGCACCCTAGGACAACAAGCTACCAAAATGCATAAATGAAAGCTATAATCATGCTACTAGGCATCCTAATTAAACTAGGTGTGATAAGAAAGAGGAGATAGATATTATACTCCTCCAAATGAGCTCCTTCCTTGCACCTACAAACACAAAACAAAGAAACCCAAGTTAGTTAAGCATGATCTTCACATTAGGTTCACCAATTATAGGACTAGAACATGTGTTAATATCTAACATACAATGGGAAATCACAAAACTCAATAAACATATGCTAATACTCTTCTAATCTACCACAAAATCCAATTAAAACAAAGAAAGAAACATATGTAAAAGTCCATCTTTTAGTTGTAGCTCCCATGTCCTTCTTTCTTCTCCATTTGATGTAGCTCTAGTTACCTATAGTGCACACAATTGAAAGCAAAAGCCTATTGATGAGATGATGCTACTGAGAATACTAGAAGACTGATTTCAAGCCTAATGGATGCTAAAGATGAAGACTCTAGGAATATGAAGGGATCAAGATGTTGAAGACAAAATGTTAAGGACCAAAAAATGGAACAAGAAGGCTCAATTTATAGCCAACATGCAAGAGGAGAGAATTGTATAAGAGGGTGGAAACTTGTCAACGTAAATGCACAACTTGGCATGATATTCCTTAGGATATCCATGATGCATATGACGCAAGATGCCAAATGTGAGATTCCATGATGCATGCAAGTCAACATGCCTAGAAGTGGAAGAGAATCTATGACATGTATATGACTCCTCAAAGCCACTTGTAGGATTCTATGACACTTGAGAGTCAACAGGGATACAAGTGGAGGATAATCTATGATGTGTATATGACACCTCAAAGCCACTTATAGCCAAGAATCTATGAGGATGGATGCTTATTATAGACATGTGTAAGGAATAAAATATATCCAATATGACATATTTTAGCCAAGTGCAAGGATAGAATCTATGATGTGTCATGTCCATGTGGCAAGCTTATGTGGAATATTTTGAATTAAAAATTCATATATCCACACAAATGAAAATTAGTAAAAATGGAAATTAGAGGTGGAAAATAGAACTTAGGAAATTGAGAATTCCCATAGTTTGAGAATGATGAATCAATTAATTAATTAAAATCAATTAATTGAGAATATTTGGTTAGTAAGAAAAATCAATGATGCATGATGAAGAGGATTGAACCAACATAGGATTGGGTTATGGGTTATCTAATCCTAGAGGATAAATTAGTAAATGATTGGCCAATTTGATGAAATAAATGATGATAACACCCTTTTTGATGAAATGCGATGATTATGCAGATCAACTAGGATGATGATGGGTAGATCAAAGCCATGATCAAATTCACTGTTTGATTATAACTGATAACATGCCAATGACATGGATTAAGGGCATGTAACATTTAATAGAAATTATCAACTCTGCAAGATCAAAATTGATTCGATAGGGTTAATTATAATAACATCGAGGGACAGTATCAAATGTTATTAAATTGGTTTGGTGATGCCACAATCTGACATTGAGGGACTTAAAAATGTCAAAGATCAGATCATAAGAATTATATTTTGAACTAGCATTGAGGGAAATGACAATACTAAGGTCAGATTTGATAGGTTTGATAATATTTGATAGGTTTCCAAGGCACTGAGAGACATGCCAATGCATAGGGTTTGACATATGATGATTGATTTGAGATATTTGACATATTTTATGTTGATTATTGTATATTTGGGGTGATTCTAGGTTGATTAGAGATCATTTGGGTTGATTTAGGGTGATTCCAAGTTGATTGAGATGATTCAAGATTGATTTGGGGTGATTTTGGGTTGATCCTAGAAAGTTTGGAAAAAATGAGAATCAGTTTTGAAGCGATCTACAATTGATTTGAAAGGGGGAACGAATGATGAAGGATATTGTTGATATATGTTCTAATGATGATCAAGTTGGCCAAAAGATCAGAATTAGTGACATGAGAAAATGGGATGAGTTAGTGTAAAAAAGTGATGAAATTGTAGATGTGAACCATTTTTGAGTGTCTACACATGCGACAGAGGGTCCCATCTCTAGTGCTTAGATTAACTCAATATGCACATGAGCAAATCGATGGCAAATATTTGATGAAATATTAAAAGATCATCATCCATTTTATTAAATGACAAAACATATGATGTTGCTATTCTGATATTTCCTCACACTACATTGTTCCTTCAATGCTTTGAGGCTCATAATTGTGGCATGTTGCTACATACTGACTTTCCAATTTCTCCTCACTTTGTAGTAGTTTTATAAGGCTCTGAGACCCAAAATTGCACCACATGGCGGGGGTCCCTACCTTTCATGCTATTTGCTTCCTTCACTAGAAGGAGCCTCCTTGTGACATCACAACCATCTACTGGAAATAAAGCTCATCTATGTCAATGACTATATTTTAATCCTTCATTGGAAGATTCTCGATGCATTTGGGTGGTCTATTTTGAGAGGAAGGTCTTCATCAATGACTAGCATTTGTCAAATAACAAAATATATGATATTACTATGCATTGCCATTGCATCATTTCCTCATGTTGCATTGTTCCTTTAATGCTTTGAAGCCAAAAATTATGTCCTACTTCCATGCATCACTTTTTTGACATTTCCTCACTTCATAGTGCTTTTACAAGGCTTTGAGACTTGAAAGTGTGCTATGTGGCAGGGGTCCCCACCTTTCATGCTATCTACTTCCTTCACTGGGAGGAGTCTCCTCGTGACACTGCAATTGTCTGCTACAAAAAAAGCTGATCTACATCGACGATTGTGTTGTAATCCTCCATTGGGAGATTCTTGGTACATCTGGGCCATCTATTTTGAGGCAAGGATCTTCATTGATGATTAATAGAGTTATGCCTAAACTCTATAAAGATATCTACAATCAAAATTGAGGAAAGAAAAAATTTTGGTAACAAAGTTAGGATTTTGCCATCATGGTAGATTAATGATGATCCAAAATACACTTTAAAGAAATATATTAATCTAGCTTTCTTCCTTTATTAGGACACTTGTTAGTATGATCATAATCAATCAATAGGTAAATAGAGTAGGAGGAAAAAGAGTAAAATTAAAATAATTAAGAACTTGAAAATATAATGATAACAAATCATAATATAAACTTTAAAAATCAATAAATTCGACCTAAAAATTTAGTCATTTATTTTAAAGTGGAAATTTAAGAATACTTTCTTCTCAAATTTAGTAGAAGGTCTTTAGATTATAAGTGGTGAGGAATAATATCTAAGACCATATAATATAATTTAGTAAGAATTATAGAACTAATATAAGGATAAAATAATTAATTCAAGTCTATTAGACCCTTTGATTTTAAAAATGTAGAAGATAGGTCAAAGCTTAGTATACAAATATCAATCTTTTAGTAATGGAATCTTAAATTAACTTAATATGGGCTTGGCTCTTCAACATCAAGTTTAAAAGAATTTTTGCATTAGATCTAGAATTCAATTTTTTAAAATTAGAAATAGATTATTTATTGACAAAAGGTACTAACATGTAAAAAACAAGTGTTGAGTGGTTTGTGCTTGCAAAGAATCAGTAAGAAATATTTTGTCAATAGAGCATAAAGTATAATATAGATTTAAAAGGATGATCATGACCTTGATCATATACACTCGCAAATTTATAAAAAACAATTCCACAAAAGATGAATAGGAAGAATGCTCTTCCAAAGTAAAATTGTATAAGAAAATTAGTTATTGAATCATAGATAAAGGAGTAATTTAGCATAGAAAGGTTGTAATATGATAATCAAACTCTAAAATTGGGGAGTGCCCCTTTTATTTATGTGCTTTGTAAAGGACTAAGGTCCAAGGAAAGATTGGAGATTTTCTTCTCCATTCTTTCCTACCAATGCCCGTTTGAATAGAGATATTTGTAGTTTTATCTTTATTAATAATATAAGGCTTCGGTTTCTTATTGATAAAATAAATAAATAGTAATTTAAATTAGTTTTGAACACTAAAATTTATTATGATGAAATTATATTGCATTTTAAATTAAAACATATTAGAAATATAATTAAAAGCATTAAAATTCAATTTAAAGAATGTGGGTTTATAATTAAAGACGGATGTAGAGATGGACATTATTTAATGATGTTATAATATTATTTAATTAGATAATGAACATGTGTTTAATATATTTGGTGATAATCTTTTATTAAATTTATGTAACTATATTTAATAAGATAACAAATATATTTCACATACCATCTTTATGTCTTTCTTATTTTTTAATCCTAAGTAATTGTTTGTATAGGTAGATTCATACCCTAGGTGGGATTTTTTCTTAAGACTTGGTATATTTTATGGATTTATATTTCTTATAAATTGGGGATTGTATTGTAGAAAATTCATAACCATTTTGATAATGTGATTAGTTCATGTATGGTTTGGGTGCATCTATGAGTAATGTCATGTGTTCTCTGAGTTCTCAGTCATTATTTTTATATAACCCCAAAATGTGACAACTATTACTATGTTGAATTTTGATTTGATCTCTTGGCCACCTTGATTCTTATTTTGTATTTTTTGTTTGTTTGGTTGATTATCTTTGGATTATGTCTTGCTTCATGTTTGGAGAGACTCTCTTAAATGATGCTATTGATGATAATTGATTTTGATGATATGATATTATGATGATTTGGTATTGATCATTAAGATGTCCATTATGGGAGGGATAGTTTGGATCCTTGTATAGGATGATGTGTTCTTTATTATGGTCTAACACTTACTTTGGTGCTTTTCACAACTTGATGATAAATGAGAAATATTTTACGGTTTTAATTTTTCCATCTTTTAAGTTATTTTGGTTAGAGCATTAGGGTAGGTTATCTAGGAGCATAGAGGGGAAGTAGCTTGCAATGAGGGCCTAGGCCCTAAGTGGCTACCAGGGTAGCTCATTGTAACTTGACTTAACAAGTGATAACTTAACACACATTTTGTTGGGATAAAATATTAATAAGATAATATTGTTCCTTGTCCATGCCTTGAGTGTTAGTACAAGCTAGGATGGGAGTGGGAGAAGATGTTTCATTGAGGTCTTCTATAGTTGTTTTTCCTTGTTTGTATGAGAGGATTATTGATATTGCATAGCATCACTAGGAGGTTAGGGTCTAGAGAGACTATCATGGTAATTTTAGAGTTGACTTTTTTGATAACAGTTCCCCATATGTGTTCTAGGTTCCAACATTGCATTTGGTACACCTAATTTATATCTCAATCATTTATACTTCTTAACCTTTTAAACATTTATTATCATTTTATACGATGTACCATTTGCATTACTCTTACTTGTTTGGTTGTTTCTTTGTGTGAGGCTTGGTGTTATCTCCTTAACATAGTGGGAGTGGACCTATGGTTTCCACATAGTCAGGTAGTAGTGATACTTTTTCCATTGAGATTTGATGTTCATGCTATTGTCATTAGATGATCCTTGGTACTTCTATCTTCTTGTTCATTTCTTGAAGACTTTCATATTGTTCATCATGAGATGTTATCATGTATTCTATGACATATTTTTATGTGACATTCATTTAAGAGATGTGTATTTGTACTATACCATGACTTGATTCATTATTGTTACCCCTGCAATAAGTGTAGTGGAAGATGGATTATTGTAGCTTTGATGATGTATCATTATATCTTATAGATTATACATTGCTTATGTGGATATGCTAAATGTATCTTGGTTTCTTCTATGTCATGTATATGTTATATTCTACTTCTTGATATTTTTTCATTTCATTCTAACTAATTAAAGGAGTGAAAATATATCATTTATGTTCTAAAATGAACTTTAAATTTATCACATGAATATGTATGGTTGATCTTATAGTATAGTTAGTGTAGTTAAAATTAATTATGTCTTGGAACCTTTGGGATAGTCGACTAGTCTTAGAGAACATTGATATAATGTCTTATCATATGTTAATGATGTCTTTGTAACTTATAGTAGTACTTGATTTGTAATGTGTAATGTATGTTAAACATTTAAGAAAAAAAATATTGCATCAACATAGTAGAAAGTTAGGTTAATTTCTCATGGTTTCCAAGGTAGGGTGTTACAAGATGGGCTAGTTAATTCCCTTATACTCTAAAATTACTCAAAGTCATGAAAGTGAAGTGTGCTTCCACCACCCAAGGTGGATCAACAAGAGGTGGATGGTTTCAAACTCAGTTTTAACTAAACCTTTAGACCTATAAATCTAGGGCTCCAAACCCTTATTTCTCATGTGCAATTGAAGAATAAAGATATCATGCTTAATTTTCTCTAGAGATATTGTGCATCACTTTTGGAAGATAATTTCTTTATTGAGTCCATTTATATTATTCATATAGATTATTATCATATTATTGCATCAAAATACAAAAAAGAAGAAGATTAAATTGTATTCATACTAAATCCTTCATTTCAATAATGTCTATTGTCACTAAAAAGATTTTAAAATCCCAGAGAAATCCATATTCATATTGAATACAGTCGTAGGTTGATTTATCATGGTTTTTCTTATTTTGTGTGATTATTTGATTTTGCTAATCATGAACCTAATAACTTATTAAGGTGTTGTGTTGCAACTACATTAACCAATATCCACACACACATTTTTGGCACTGACTATGAGGCCCAAAAAAAAAGCTCCGTTTTGCATCAAAATTCATCTTTAAAAAAAAAATTCAATTTATAATTTTTTTTAAAAATAATCATCTGGTCCCTAGAGGGGAGTCGTACAAGTATCTAATGGTAGATATTTTTTCTCTACTGTTGATCCCTTATTGTATGAGTAATTGAGTTTTCTAATGTTTTGTATAGTTTCTAATTCTAATTTGTACGAGTGTGCCATGAGATTACTTTGTCCCTTGTGGAATTTATTGACTACTATTTTTACATAATTTGATGAGAAGCCTTTATTCTAAACATCTCAAAATCCAATTTACAATGTTATATTGCTAAATTTTTTCTAGAAATTTGTGAAAAACTATCAAAATCTGAAAAATATTCTCTTTTTTGTCATGTCAATTGACAAATCTTGTAGAGTCTAGATCTTGGGCCTTGTTGTCCCTCTTTTGTAACCTAGTGACCCTTATATTGTTATATGATGACTAGGTATTTATTGTATGAGTAAATGTGGAAAACTACAAAAAAAATCAAAATTTGCAAACTTTTGTCTAAGATTAGCATTCTATGATTTGGCATAGCATTTCATCATACAAGACTTGCATTTTGTCATTTGGAAGAGAAATATGTCATATGATTGTGTAGGAAATTTTAAAATAGAGAGTAAAAATTTACCAGTCTAGTCCTCTATCTGATTTGATCACTTTTTGGGTAATATATGTGCTATCTTGCATCTTGAACAATTATATCTACATCTGACACTATCAATTGAAACCTAATTTTAATCCTAATTTGCATGAAAACAAGTCTTGTATCTTATCCATCTATTGCTATCTACTATGTCGTAACACTTATTGCTGTGAGAATCACCATCTAGGCTATTTAGCCATTACTTTGATGGCTTGTACCTTATTGTGCTTCACCCCACTATCATCTTTATGCAAAAATGAAAAAACTTGAACATGATCTTGATCAAAACTTATCATACTATTTTCATAAATCTTGATGCCTATTGAGACAAAAAGCAACATAAAACTATCTATTGAGAGATCTAGAAAGGGTAATATTCCTACTTAGATTTTAGCTTTCTCATCATCTAGTGATGATTTGTCACAATCTTGATCACCTAAAAAATATCCTTACATGATACAAATATTTTCCTAGAACTTTAAGAGAGGTTTAAACCCGTTGTTCCAAGAAAAATCTATAGATAAAGTCTTTGAAAACTCATTTCTTGAACTTGACTTTAGTGCTAGGAGAAAAACACCTAAGGACAATTAGAAACAACACTAATATACCAGTACAAAAACCAAATAAAAATATGTCTGAATACAACAAAGAACATGAAGATCATTGTCAATGGAACTCTAGGGATCAAAATGACAATACTATCCTTGGAGGTTCATTGAGAAACTTTGAGATTGACCCTGTTGAAATTGAAAAGTGTTAGAATAGAAAAGATTTACAAAAAGGGATGGACTTATTAATCAAATAAGAGAAGGAAAAGTACTTCCTTGAACTTTCTCTTGAATGATCTAAACTACCACCCCTTTTTCACATGGAACAATTCTTACTAAGGAGGAAGAAACTTTTATATCTCTTCTTACAAAATAGATGCAAGATATGCAAACACAAATGCAACAAACAATAAAAGAGAAAGACAAATCATTTGTGAAGCATTCATTTGGAACCATTTGTCTATTCCCTTTTGACAACATCTACATGCCTCCTTTGTGTAAAGGAATGGAAGTGTCAAAATATGACAAGTAATTAGGTACCTTTGATCCCCAATACCACATTAGATAGTTTTGTGTTTTATCCATGGATTTCATGCATGATCAATCATACCTTATGTGTTTGTTTCTATAGAGTTTGGGTAGACAAGCTATGGAATGGTTTTACAAGTTACATACTGAAATAAAAACATTTGCCAACCTTTCTAATATATTCTTGTAATTTTTCTATAAAATACAACATCCATAAAGTATGATGTATTTTTTCACTATTAAATAGAAAATGGGAGGACCTTTCTTGACCTTCCTTTAGAGATGGAGAAGGGTATATTCTAAATGCTCCTGATAGATCCCTAAAATTGACAGATTGGATATCTTCGTAAACAAACTTAGTCCTATGTTGAATTATAATCTCTAACTACAAGGACCATCTTCATTCCATGAAATGGTTAAAAGTGCTATTAGGATAGAGGATGACATAAAAAATAAAGGAGAGATGTACTTGTACCAAGAGACTAAACATGGATCTAATTTGAGAAAAGATAAGAATAACTATTAGAATAAGGGTCGTGATATTGTAAATGATGGAGTGGTAGAAAATTTGACTCCTAAGACTTCCAAAACCATTTTCAATCTAATGGGTAACATATAAGAAAGGCAAGTTACTAAGACGAACACATCGACATCCAAAACAAATGGAAAAATATTCAAAGATGAGCCTTGGGTATCAAGACCTAAACGTAAACTTACACCCTTTAGAGAGCCTCTTGAAATAGGTTTTAAAAATTTATTGCAAAATAACATCATCACCTTACTGGATATGAACCAGTAGTAAAAATGAAGTGATGGAAAGATAATGATTACTATGATATCTATTAGAATAAAGGTCATAAAGCAAGAAATTACATGAAAATTAAACAGAAAATCCAAGATCTCATAGATTCTAGATTCAAAAAACAATTTCCCAATTATGAAAATGGGGAAATATCTAAATCTAAGAAAAAAAATAAAGTGAACTACATGTACTCCAATGATGATAATGTGATTAATATGATAGAACTAGGTGAGATAGAATATTGTAACATAATCATTGTGAAGATGAAAGACGAGGACTTTGATCAACAAATGCTATAACCGAATCACAAGCTAAGATTATTCTTAAATGAATCAAACCTTCATCAATTGATCAACAATAACCCATGCTAAATAGACCATAGTGGTTATAACTAAGAAGTAAACATCTTTATCTACTTCAACCCAGTATAATATTCTTGGACAACTACAATGTACCAATGCTCAAAATACGACCTTTGAACTACTCAAAATATCACTAAATATAGAGAAATATTAAACAAAGCTCTTACTAAAGAAAACACACATATATACTTAGACTTTGACCAATTTCAATCTATAATAGGCCACTTCACCTCACTACACTACATATCCTTTTTTAAAGAAGATGATAACTCCCTGAGTCACCTACATAATCAAGCATTGCATATTAAGGTCATGATCCATAAGTCACATGTTAAATGTATATTGATAGATAGAGGAGATGGTCTTAATATTTGTACCTACAATCTTATAACACAACTTGGTTTTTATAAACATTCTATTGACCCTCAAAATAAAATCACTATCAAAGATCATGATGAAGAAAAGAGCTCTTCAAAAGGACTAGTTGTGCTCCCTATCAAAGTTGGACCTATAGAGAGAGATGTAATTTTACAAGTGATAGATCTACCACTATAATAAAATATCCTATGGAGTAGGCCTTGGATGTATGAGATGAAAGATGTACCTTTTATGCACTATCAATGCATAAAATTTCCCTATAATAGAGTAGATGTGTTTGTACCTACAAACTCAAGTTATGCTTATAATGCATTGAAACAATTTGCTAACATGTTTGTGACACACAATAGGTAAGCTATTGAGAATCATACTACTAAAATTAAGGACATTGAAAAGTCTCTAAAGATAAAAGATATAGATAGGAATGGGGTAGTACAAACTAGAACCAGTGTTGCCATTGACATCACTTCCTCCATCTTCTTGTTATTACGGTAGAGCTTCCAAGGATCTAAAACATCTAAACTTCAAGGAAACATTATTCATGATGGTACCTTTATAAAATCAACTATCTCTCTTGAGGATGAAGAGGAAGAAAAATATATTTTTGCCTTCCTAGAATCAATATCAAATATGCTTCATACTCATGAGGAGAAAGCTCTACAAGTAAACACAACTAAAAGGGATTGTGATTCTAATTAATCAACTCTAATAAATCAAATGACCTATGAACAACTAAGGACTATATAGATGATTAATCGAGAGTATCATTGAGAATTTTATATGCCTCCATAATTTTAAAAAGGTAAATCTAGTCAATCTCAAACAATGAAAGGAATTAAACAAGATCAAGAAGATATTGAAAGTAGAGAATGGGTACCTATGATTGTAGGAGAGTATTTTAACATACACCCCATAAGAATGGGTACATATGGCATATAAAACTACTATAGAAAAGGATATAGACATGGTTCATAGCTATGAAAACCAAATAAAAGTAGGAGAAGGGTCTGGTGTTAGGGAAAATGAGTTTTATTCAACTTAGGTTAACATGTCCATCTCTAATGATGTTAGTTCTTATAGTGATTTTAACACACCTTTGGATGATATCACTTTTTAGTCTGTTCTTTTTTATGATCTTATTGTGAACACATTTAAACTAGTTGATTCACTTCCCATCATGCATCCTGAGCTAATTGATTGAACTCAAATGAAACATCCATTGAAGTCCCTATGTTCCAAGATGATCATGCTCTATCCTATTACCTTAATATTGTCAAACCTATAATGTCTTCCACTAGTGAATCAAGTGTGAATATCATAGAGGTGAACATCAAATATATCTATCTCAAAATATAAAAGAAAAATAGTAAGCATTTTGATGAGAAAAACTACATGGTGGCAATGTCAAAATTGAAAATAGTAAAAACAAAGGACACAACTAAGGGTGCAAATCTTATTGAGTCACATGAAGATGGGATATTTGATGTTATCCTAAGTCACTTCCAAGAGCTCTCATGAGTTTTGATAGAATAAACACAACTAGTAAATCTTGGGACTAAAGAGAATCCACAAATCATACACTTAGCTCAATCCCTTTTAGAGGAAGAAAAGAAAGAATTCATAGTTTTCTTTAAAGAAAAGAATATTAATTTTTCATGGACATATTCTAATATGTCAATTCTTGACCATGATCTAATCATGCATAATTTATCTATTGAATCTCAAGTAAAACTTGTGACACAAAAGATAAGGAAGATATACCCTCATGTAGCATTATTGATCAAAGATAAATTAGAAAAGTTATTGTTAGAGTAAAGGGTTAATTTAGTTTTATTTATTAAATTACCTTTACTCCCTTCTTAATATTACACTTTATTCACATGTATTTCCATTTAATTATTAAATATTAATAATTAAATGTCATTTACCTCTTAGGGTTTCCCTTTTAGGTTTTATGATCTCCTTCTATAAGCATTGATCAATTGTAAATTTCATTTATTATTTTCAGTTTGATAATATATTTTTCCATATTTTCAGAGCCAAACCCTTACCTCTTCTTTGTCTTTTCTTCTCTGTGATAGGTTCTTGCATGCAGGTGTTCTTTGAGTTTTATGGATTTTTATTGCTCAAATCCTTCATGGTATCAGAGCACACATCATCGGTTTGAGTCCCTAAAGCCCTTTGACCCTTTTTCCTGCATAGACTTGGATTATCAACATGGTATGTAGTGGGTGCAAATCCCACATGATAAATGGTTGTATCTGACTCCATCAAGTGGGGGTTGTTGGCATAGCAACTATATCCCCGATGAGATGCCTTTCCACCATTAGTACATACTTTTGGTGTGATGGAAAAATCTACAATTACTAAATGTATTTTTCATTAAAGCAATTAACTATGGTGAGTGGATATCTAATTAGTGTTTATATCTAAACCCAAAAATCAATATGGGTCTACATAGATTTATGAGATGTGAATAAGATGTTGAGAAGAACCTCCTTATAGCAATGTCGTGAGAATGCTCGAAATAACAGAATACAAAGTGATAGCAGAACTCAGAATAAATCTACTGATCGCAGGCCACTTCGAGGGGGTAACCTCCTTTGAGCAAGCTCAATACAATAAATTCGTCCGTGCCCATCAAGGGCCTCAACCTATTCTTATATACTGGGTACGATCTAGAAAAGTAATACTACCTATGCATGTGGGATAATAAAATAAACTCACGGGACGACTTACAAAGCATATGCGTCCAACAACTCTACTCTAACAAAATAAACAGAAGGAACACACAGGTTCCTAACATCCCCTCTCCCTTAGAAAAAAAGCTTTGTCCTCAAAGCTTAAGGTGTGGAAATTGTTGTTGAATCTGAAGAAGGGGTTCCCAGGTAGCATCCTCTGGTTGCATGCCATGCCACTGAATCAAGACCTCAGAGATGGAGCGAGAGTGAAGCTGGCGAGTGCGCTGGTCAATGATTGCCACCGGCTCCAGGAGAATGGATCCTTCCATATCCATTTCAGGGAGAGTAGTTTGTGCTCTGACAGTGGTACCCAGAACTTTCTTTAGACAAGAAACATGAAAGACTGGATGAATGCGGGAAGAAGGAGGAAGTTCCAGTTTATAAGCAACTGAACCAATCTTCTGCAGAACCTGATAAGGCCCATAAAATTTTGGGGCCAGCTTATGACGCCCTTTCAGCTTTAGGGAGGATTGTTTGTATGGCTGTAGACGAAGAAAAACCATATCCCCAACTTGAAATGAGCACTCAGAACGGTGTTGATCTGCTTGTTGTTTCATCCGATTACGGGCCATGTGAAGATTATCCTGTAAGGTACGAAGAATCTGATCCCTGCTGCGGAGAACTATGTCAACTGCCTGGACTGGTGAGCTGTTGGGAGTGTAGGGAAGGAGCACTGGAGGTGCCTGACCATAGACTGCTTCATATGGAGTCATTTTAGAGGCAGTGTGGTAAGAGGTATTGTACCACCATTCAGCTAAAGGGAGCCACTTGGCCCACTGATGTTGCTGTTCAGAAGTGAAGCAACGAAGATAAGTTTCCAAGCATTTATTGACAATTTCCGTTTGACCATCAGTTTGTGGGTGATAGCCCGAACTCATCTTCAGTTTGGTGCCAGTTTTCTGAAACAGTTCAGTCCAAAAATGACTGGTAAAAGTTGCATCACGATCAGAGACAATGGAAGAAGGGAGTCCATGAAGACGAAATATCTGGTCCATGAAGATTTGTGCAACAGAGGAGGCAGTATAGGGGTGGCTGAGGGCACAAAAATGACTATATTTCGAGAGACGATCAACCACAACCAAGATCACTGTCTTGCCACCGGATTTAGGAAGCCCTTCAATGAAATCCATAGAAATATCAGTCCAAATCCGTGTAGGGATGGGCAATGGTTCGAGCAAGCCAGGAAGGAGGGTCGTTTCACCCTTGTGGCGTTGGCAAGTATCACATTCAGCCACCATCTGTTGAATCGTCTGTTTCATTCCTTTCCAAAAGAAGTTTCTCCTTGCTCGCTCATAAGTTTTGAGGAAGCCTGAGTGCCCTGCTGAAGGAGAAGCATGGAGTTCATAAAAAATAGCCTGATGTAGAGCTGGGTTCTGAGGAAGCACTAGCCGACCCTTGTATCGAAGAGAAGCACCATCCCAAGAGTAATGTGGTATAGCAGAAGGATTATTGGCTAGCTGGTGAATGATTTGAGATAAAGAAGAGTCACTATCATAGCCCTGCTGAACAGACGCTAACCAATTGGGAATGGGCTTAGAAATAGCGGAAAGGGAAGCTTGATTATCAAATGTGCGAGAAAGAGCATCTGCCACAATATTCTCCTTACCCTTCTTGTAGGTGATCTCATAATCATACCCCATGAGTTTGCTGACCCATTTCTGTTGTGTAGGAGAGGATACCCGTTGTTCCAGGAAGTATTTCAGACTTTGGTGATCGGTTCTGATGCAAAAATGACTCCCTAAGAGGTATGGCCGCCACTTCTGTACAGCATGCAAAATAGCCATCATTTCTTTTTCATAAGTAGAGAGGGCTAGATTCTTACCAGAGAGGGCTTTGCTAGTGAACGCAATAGGATGGTCATCTTGCAGGAGAACAGCACCCAATCCATTGCCGCAAGCATCACTCTCAATAGTGAAGGGTTTGGAAAAATCTGGCATCGCGAGAACCGGTGTACTGCACATAGCCTGTTTCAGTTGTTCAAATGCAGTCTCAGCAACAGGGGTCCAGGAGAAGGCATCCTTTTTTAACAGAGCTGTCAATGGTGCTGCAATTTTCCCGTAATCTTTGACAAACTTGCGGTAGTAGCCAGTCAACCCCAAAAAACCCCGAAGGCTCTTGAGAGTTTTAGGATGCGGCCAAGTTTTCATGGCATCTATTTTTGTAGGATCCACCCGCACTCCATGGTGTGCAACAATATGCCCGAGATACTCCACTTCCTCTTGGCCAAACACACATTTAGATAGTTTTGCACAGAGTTGATGATCAGAGAGAAGTTGCAAGACAAGCTCCAGATGATGGAGATGCTCAGCCCAAGTTTTGCTATATATGAGGATATCATCAAAGAAGACTAGAATGAATTTCCGGAGGTATGGTCGAAATATGTTATTCATCACTGCCTGAAATGTTGAAGGAGCATTCGTGAGGCCAAAGGGCATAACTAAAAATTCATAGTGACCATCATGTGTGCGGAAGGCAGTTTTAGGTATATCCTCCTCATTAACCCGAATTTGATGATACCCAGAACGAAGATCTAACTTGGAGAAAAAATGAGCCCCATGAAGTTCATCAAGAAGTTCATCAACAACTGGAATGGGAAACTTGTCCTTTATAGTGAGATGATTAAGTGCTCGGAAATCAATGCAGAGTCGCCATGACCCATCTTTTTTGCGAACAAGCAGAACTGGAGAAGAAAAGGAACTGGTACTAGGGCGAATAATACCTTGCTTCAGTAAGTCACGGACAAGTATCTCGATTTCGGTCTTCTGATGAAATGGGTAGCGGTAGGGCCTGATGTTGGGCGGAACACTGCCAGGAAGGAGCTAAATACGGTGGTCCTCTGGACGAGAAGGAGGTAATCCCACAGGTTCAGCAAATATACCAGAATACTTGTCCAAAATGTGTTGGAGATCGGCAGGAGTGCTAGAGACTGCTGATGGCTGCATCTGAATGGAATGGAGCTGAGCGATGACACCATGTGAATTCTTCTTAAGAAGTTTTTCCATACGGTGTGAACTGATGATGCTGAGAGACCCTGGTTGTAAGCCTTTCAAAGTGTGTTGGTGCCCCTCGGCTGAAAACTGCATCCAAAGTTCAGCAAAATCCCAGAGAATGGGGCCAAGAGTGCGTAACCATTGGGCACCCAAAACCACATCATAGCCACCTAAGGGTAAGGCAAACATGTCAGAGCGCATGTTATAATATCCAATAGAGAGACGCACATTGCGACATTTCCCTTTACAAGGTAAAGTGCCCCCATTGGCAATCATGACTTCAAAGCTAGAGTAGGGATGGATAAAGCAATCAGCCTGTTTGGCTATTCGTGGATCAATGAAGTTATGAGTGCTACCAGAATCAATGAGTATAGTAAGAGGGATCTTCTTGAAGAAACCCTGGACCCGCATGGTTTGTGGAGTAGTGACTCCTGCCAAAGCATGGACAGATATCTCTGGTGGAGCTTCTGGGGAAGGAGGTTCAGGCTGGTGAGGCTCAACCTCAGCATCCACTGTTTCCTGAGCATCTACATATTCTTCCAGTTCCGGTGGAGAATCCACATCCAAGAGATAGAGCTTTTGCTGAACACATCTATGGCCCCGAGACCATTTCTCATCACAATTATAACAAAGCCCTTTGTCTCGCCTAACTCGCATCTCTGTTTCAGACAAGTGCTTGATCGGAGTAGTTCTGGGAGCTGGTATGACTGGAGGGTTGTGAGAACCTGTATTTCTGAATGGAACAAAATTAGATCTGGAGCGTTGTAGAGCACTAATCTTGTCTTCCGCTAACTTAGCCAACCCAAGGGCTTCCATCATTGTAGTAGGTCGAAACATTTTGACTTCTGAGCGAAGTGCATCCTTCAGACCACTGACAAAACAACTACGGAAGAATTCATCAGACAAGCCCTCTGTGTGATTAGCTAATTTTTCAAACTCTGTCTGGTATTCTCTTACAGTGCCTGTTTGACGCAGTTTAGTGAGTGCTCCTGTGAAATCATCAAAGGAACTAGGGCCAAAGCGCTCCAAAATGAGGGTGCACAATTCGCTCCACGTTGGGCCTACATTAGCCTTGATGTACCAACGGAACCATTGAAGAGCTTCATGTTCCAAATGAAAAGATGCAAGGGAGACTTTGTGGTTATCCAAAGTATTATGCAAGCTGAAATACTGCTCTGCCCTATAGATCCATCCAGTCGGATCAGAACCATCGAAGCGTGGAAAATCAAGCTTTGGTCCACGGAAATTGCCAGAAGAGGACCCAGTATCTCCTGAATGGTTTCGGCTCATGGCTGACTGCTGAAAGTTAAGACCCAGAATTTTGTCATCCAGATCTTGAAGTCTGGTTTTGAGGGATGCAATTTCCTCTTCCATGATTTTTGCTCCTGTACGCGTAACAACCATAAAACAAGGTTTTTTTTTTTTTTTTTTTTTTTTTTTTTTTTTTTTTTTGGAATGGGTAGAAGATGAGAAACAAAAACTTTTTTAGTTACGGCAAACTTGGATTTGGTTAAAACTCATATAGGAAATGGGTGTTCGACGGGTGGTGGGAGACTATCTAGGGACAAGGGAAAAAGAAAAATGAGGGTTTCAAGGGTAGGGAGGCGAAATGAGGCGAACAGTCCAAGAGGGATAAGGGAGCAAAATGAGGAATTGAATCTTGTGGCTCAGTTTGGTGGCGATTGGATGAGAGGTGAAAAAGATAGGGCAAACCCTAAAATTAGATAAATGAGGGATTTAGGGCTTTGATATGTAAAATTTGGGGTTGGGTCGCCAAGGAAGGAAGTATGCGAAATGATATTGCAGACGTTCTGCGGAAGTATGAGCAGAAACAGAAAGCAAACAAGGAAGCTACGACTAAAAAATAGAAAAATTTTTACTTTTTTTTTTTTTTTTTTTTTTTTTTTTTTTTTCTGAACAGTCGACTTAGAAAAATTCACTCACAGACAGAACAACTGAAAAGAGTTATTGCAATAACAAGAGATATTAGAAGTGAGAGGAACCTGAAGGCCACAACAGAAAAATTTTTTTGATGTAATTTCCACCCAGCGAGCCCAAGAGAGTGCTCTGATACCAGATGAGAAGAACCTCCTTATAGCAATGTCGTGAGAATGCTCGAAATAACAGAATACAAAGTGATAGCAGAACTCAGAATAAATCTACTGATCGCAGGCCACTTCGAGGGGGTAACCTCCTTTGAGCAAGCTCAATACAATAAATTCGTCCGTGCCCATCAAGGGCCTCAACCTATTCTTATATACTGGGTACGATCTAGAAAAGTAATACTACCTATGCATGTGGGATAATAAAATAAACTCACGGGACGACTTACAAAGCATATGCGTCCAACAACTCTACTCTAACAAAATAAACAGAAGGAACACACAGGTTCCTAACAGATGTGTCCTGAAGATGATTTTCCAATTCCTTACATAGACATGATAATTGATATGATCATTAGATATGTGACATACTCACTAATGGATGGGATCTTTAGATATAATTAGATAAAGATAACACTAGATGGTCAAGAGAAAATAATGTTTACCTATTCTTGGGGGATATTATGTTGGAATGTTATGCCCTTTGGTAAAAATAACACAAAAGCAATGTATTAGTGAGCTATGATGACTATCTTTCATGATATGATGCATAAGGCCATGAAGGACTATGTGGATGATTGTGAGGCCTCACTGCAACCCATCATAGCATAAATATTTTACTTGCATTTTGATAATTTGGATTTGGATATTTTGACATATATTCATGATTTATATAGACAATGGCTTATATTATCTATTTTATTTTGGTATTCATAGTAGCGATTTTCACCTATGATATGTATTAAGAACCAATTTTTCATATGGGATAATCTAACAAGTACGAATGCAACATTTCACCATGTTAGGATAGAAAATGGATTATGATGTGATTAAGAATGTTAATTTGATCATGTTGATTTAAGATTAAATGTGAAGTTCAAATTTTTGATATTTTAATGTTTTGAATGCTTCATATGAAATGATCAAGAAAGGAAAGTTAATTGAATGTGTTAATGTGGTTTAAGCAACATTGTAATTTATATGCACTTATAATATGTATTTTATATGACTTTTCATTGGACTACTAATGTTCAAGTTTAGCATGTAGGAAGTGGAACCATGGAAATTTATTGGGGAAATAAAGTCCAAACTCATGTGAACGCGCTTTAGCCAAGGTGAATCTTTGGAAGATTCAAAAGCCTCATTGTGATGTGTTTTATTTCGTAAATGTAAGGTTGCATGTGTGTGGCAAATTTAATCTCAAAAATGAATTAGGGACATGTCATGGTGATGTGTAATGTGTTTTAATGTGTCACCTGATAATTGTAGTAGTTGTGTAGTAATGACATGTCACCTAAGGTTTTGGTTATAGTACAATTTAACCTTTAAACTAATCACCTTTCTAAAGATAAAGCAGAACCCACTTGATAGAGGATAGGATGAGTCATCATCAAAGGTAAATTCGAATTTAGTCTTGATAATGATTTTAAAGGGACATTATGTGATCCCAAAGTGCCTTTTATGTGAAAAAGAGCCACTCATATGTTAGCATAACATCTTAGGTGCCTAAATTTGACCATAGAGCCCTTAACCAATGCATCCTTACACCAATTCAAAAATTGAGTTGTCCCACGAGTTCTCCCCCATATTTCCACAAATTCAAAAATAGCCAACTTGGAAGGGACAAGGTTGTAAGAAATCATGGCTTGATGTTTTTGCCAAAATAGATAGTGAGAGAGCCTTTTTAAGGAGACTTGGACAAACTAGTGGAGTATCCACCCACTCTCTAAGTTTAGAGACAATTAGTGTTTTGGAAAGGAGGCCTAGGAAAAGGGAGCTCTTCATCAACTATCATTTCCTTTATCTTGGACCAAGGTTGGTGCTTAACCCATGACCATCTTTTGCATTTGTATAATGGTGTTGCAAGCATGTATTATTATTTTGAATTCATGTTTTGTGTAGTGATGGTGTGATTATAATTTTTGTTGCATGCATTTTCTTTCATATCCTTCCTTGATTATTTTTTTCTTTTGGGAATTTTAAATTATTCATGGGTGTGAAGGATTCACTCACCCTTGGGAGGGAAGAGAAGCCTTGGGTGAAGGGGTTAGTTGGGTTGAACATTGTAGTTGAGAAAATTTAGCTCATGATGAGGAGTTGTTCTTTCTTTCATGGAGTATGGGCTCCATTGAAGCCATATGCCTTTTGTTTTTTGGGATGTATAAGGGATTGTGTAAGGAGAAGGAGAAATTATGATAGCCTTGAAGAGACAAAAATGCAATTGTAATTTGATATTTGTATTATGGATATGTCATTCTCCTCTTTGAAGAGTCCACCTTCACTTGATATATTCATGATTTCAATGGTGAATCAATGTGCAAGCCATGGGAGGGATTGTAATGTGTTGTGTTGTGTGGTTGTATGTATTAATAGATGTTTTTGTGTATCCCATTTGGGCCTTGTTTACCCATCTCGATGGGTGTTCTTTTTGGAGACCTAGGATGGGAGATGAGCCTCCATGGTTACTAGTTTTATGTTATTTTTCAAGTTTTGTGAGCATGCACCCTATGAAGAAGTTAGGTTTTTTCCCTTGACATTGTTGAAGAATCAAGTGTTGTGAAGATATCATCCCGTTTCATGTCATTTTGTAATGTGTTATGATAGCCAAATCCCCACTTTTATGTTCTCTAAAATGTGAGTGTATACCATTATGAATATGTAAAATGAGATTGATTCTATGCATGTAGTTGGCATTATAAGAGAAATATTGTATCATTCTTTGTTTCTTAGGAAGGAAAGGAATAGTTCATGTAAAGAAATATCCATTATTGTGGAAAGTCATGTTGAAGTTAGGTGATCAAGGTTTTGTACATATGAAGATTTATGCATTTAGTTTAAAGCTAAACCCTATGAAGTTCTCATATAAGACAGTCATTGTAATAACTATTCATTGTAAACTTGAATGATTTCATTGTAAGGTTCTCTATTATGTATTTGATGTAATGGAAATAAAAGTTCTTGCATTGCAATAGTTCATATGTATGAATGGGAAATTATTTATTTTGTTTTCAATAATAAATATTTCTATATGTAATTCAAGTCATCTATAGAAAACATTTATAATTGATCTTGTACATCAGTGTGTTAAAATTTGAATTAGCTAATACCAATAAATCACTAGACTAACATCAACTTATCACAAACCCAATCCTCTAAATTTCATAGTAGTAATAGAAGAAATTAACTTCAATGTAATACATAGTCTAAAATCCATATGAGAAAGTATGATTTAGGTGCATATTTTACATCTCTAGAAATTGTATGAGAATGAGAAATTAATCCCTGTCTATTACAGACTAATATAATATTCAGAAGGAATATGCCTAGGATATTCTTTATAGGGTACTAATAAAATAATCACTCCTACCTAAGAGACAAGAAACAAATTAACACAAATAACTACGCAAGAAACTAAAGCATGTCTACCTCACATTAAAATGCTATAAAATAATATACCTTAAGAGAAGACTTGTGAGTAGGAAGTACTTTCTTCATATAAACAAAAACAAAAATTAATTTTTAAAAAAATGAGGGGGGACTTTAATTAAGTTCTCTATTTGATGTGGCGTCAACTCCAAGTGCAAGCATACATTGGAGGGAGGGAGATGGTCCCAACCAGTCCCCAACATGCTATGTTCCACTACAAAGATGAGTGCCTCATGCATGGGGGATGGGGGGGGGGGGGGGGGGGGGGCTAGGGGGGAGGGGGGGTGGTGTTCTAAGAGGTCCCCACTTGCACTTGCATAGTGATAGGCTTGGGGAAAGTGCCCTCTTTGTGGGAAAGTGAAACCCTTGGTCTAAGAAAAAGTTGCATGAGAGGAGGTGTGTTAGCGGTCACATGATTTTAAGGTGGTAGTGGAAAGTTGGGTTAGATTAATTTGTTGTGATTTAAGTTAGGAAAGGATGAGGGTAGTTGGTGGTTAGTGAGTAGAGATTAGTGGTAGTTAGTTATTTTTGCATTTGGTAGATATAAGTTGAAATCACATATGGTTATGAAGTTATTATTAGGATCATGTAAGTAATAGTTAGTAGTAATATAATTAATTATTGGCTTAGGGAATGTGTTATACATTATCTCTTTATTATATTATTTCTTTATATGAATAGTATACTTAAATTTAAGAAGAATTGTAAATTATTATATATATTAAATAATATATTTATTTATGTTATGTCATTATAATATATATATATGTATATGTATATGTATATGTATGTATGTATATATATGTAGATATATATGTATATATAATATATGTGTGTGTGTGTGTGTGTGTGTGTGTGTGTGTGTGTGTGTGTGTGTGTTATTGAGGATCGATGCTTTTATAATATCAACTCATCTTAAACCTAATGTGTTCAAGTAATAGAATACTGATCTTACTAGTATGAAACCATTCCTGATGATATTTACCACTAGATATGGGACTTTGATTTAGACTGTGCTACTAAGCATGCTAGTGTTAGCATTACTACAATAATCTAGGTAGTGTTTAGATTGATCACTTGAAATGATGTTATTCATTAGAATCTAACCATTAAGGTATCACTTTCAGTTTGGATAATGATTCAAGGTGTTGTGAGTTAGACCTAAAATGATAAATTGACATGACCATGAATAGGTGTATCTTGTTAGCCTTCTAACCCATTGACCCTAACTGCAACTTGGATTATGTGAATTAACCTATTTACCTTTTTTTTAAAAGTTTATGTTTAATGGTAAAGTAATGAATCCTCCCACACTAGAATCTACTAGAATTATTTATCCCTAAACTTTATCTGGGAATAATATGATGCTAACCATGATACCTAAGGCTTTGTTGAAGTATTAATGTTACTAAATATTTTTAAGCATTACCATCATCTCAATGATTGAATAAGTAATATCCTAATGTACTTAATAAACATGAGTTGTTATATTTCAAACAATCTATGGTTTGATAGAGTATTCATAACATACATAAATACATATGTGTGATTTTCTATAGTCCACCTTTCCAAAAAAAAAAAAATTTATTGGTTGTGTTTTACCTTGTAAAATTTGGGCATGACATTCTGGTATTAGAGCTAGGTTTCAATACTAGAGCCTAACCCATTACACTTAATTCACTAAAACTATAAATTGTGTGTAGGATGTTTGTCGTCAGTTTTAATGGTCGTTAGAGGGCTAGAGTCCCTAGGGATGAATGAGTGGCACCAAGAGGGGCAAAACATGGAATTGGTGGACCCCCACCCAAGAAACCTCAAAACTTTAATAATCTTTTCATAGTCATTTGGAACCTTATTATAGTAGTTCAAAAGAGTATATCGTCTATAATTCCATAGCTTAGACAACAAGGAAAGAAGTAGGATCCCCCCCACCTAGAGATGCAAAGGGACAAGATGATCACAAGGAGGCCTCAGTTCATCAGGTTGAACCACCACCAGTTATAAAGTTACCAATAGTAGTGAGAGAACCCAAAGACATAGGGACTGAGATTATGGAATTAATTTGAATCAAACCACTTCTTTTCACTAGAACCACAAATGGTACACATGCAAAGACATGGTTATAGAGCTTAGAGAGTTGCTTTGGTTTGTGATCTTATGGGAGCAATTTGAAGGCATGACTTACTATACACATTTTACGAGATAACACTTCCAATTGGTTGAAATAGGAAGAGACCATAGGTGGAGTGAGGTTAGAAACTCTTATCTATGAGGCATTTGTGGCCAAATTCAGGGATAGGTATCTTTTGGAGCATTTTAGACAAAGCTAGATTGAGGAGTTTCATGACCTCCAGTAGAGGGGCCTTACTATGGCACATTATGAGAGAAAATTTCTAGAGCTCCTTCCTTATGTCATGTACATGAAGGATGAGAAGCTATGAATCTATCGACTCATCAAGGGTGTTAATTTGTCTCTTTAAAATTTAGTACACCTAGCTTTTCCTAGCTCCTTCAAAATGGTAGTTGAGACAACATTGGTTGTAGAAGATCTCTATTATAAGTAGTAATCCTGAGATCAGTCTCACAACCAAAATTTATCCCAGCATTTAGGACAATAGAAACCATCATGGAAGGGTAATCAAATTCACTTATTGAGGTTCTCTAAAGCCCTGCAAGTACAACAAAATTCTCAACAAGATAACAAGTAGAAGTCATCACAGGGGTATCAAGGCTTTAAACCCAAGTAGTGGTAGTCACAGGGTTCCCGACAAGATCATAGGTCACATGATCCATATACATAGCTAGCTAGGACTCAAGAGTCCTCCAAAGGTAGTTATAGTAGATCCAAAAGGACAAGGGGTCAGCAGTACTCTAGGCCACAGGGGGTTTAGGTTTAGACTTGTGGATCATGTTATACACGTAGTGGTATGGGCTATATAGCAATGGAGCACCCAAAGGGGCCAATAGATGGTAGTTAGCAAGGAGCCACTTCAAAGCCTATAGTAGGATACATGGGTAGGTCCCACAAAGTATTTGCAGTGGTTGATAACTGCCAAGCTAAGCATCAAGCCATAGTTATTGAGGCCACATGTATAATTAGAGGTATTAATGTTTCTATATTGTTTGATTTTGGATCTACTAATTCTTTTGTATCCCTTTTTGCTAGACAAGATGATAATTAGGAAGTTGAATTTGCCTCTAGAGTTGGGGTGATAGTTAGTTCCTCTATTCATGAGTGTCAAATTCAAATTGGAGACATGATCAAAACCTCAGATCTATGTATTACTACCCTAGGATCTTATGATGTAGTCCTTGGCATGGATTGTGTATGTTCTCGTAATGCTAAGATGGACTATAGATAGAAGAAAGTTGAGTGTTTAGATGATCATGATACTCCTACAATAATTTCAGGGATGCAAAGGCTAGTGTCTCTTTGTATGATTTTTGCCATGCAAATTAAGTGATGTCTACAAAGGGGATGTTAGTTGTTTGCAATATTAATCAATAATAGGGAGGAAGAATACAAGAGGGAACCTCCTCTAGATGACTATCCAATGTTACAAAAATTTGAGGATGTTTTTCCCTCAAAGCTTTTGGGTATGTTGCCACCTGGGGTAGTTGATTTCCACATAGACCTTGTGTTGAGAGCTGAAGATCTCCATATAGAATGGCTACACATGAACTTAATGAGCTTTTTGAGAAAGGACATATCTATCCTAGTGTATCACCTTGGGGTGCACTAGTGATCTTTGTAAAGAAGAAGGATAGATCACTCAGATTGTGTATTGATTACTGACAATTGAATTAGGTAACTATTAAGAATTGATACCCACTCCCTAGAATTGATGACCTATTTGATCAGCTACAGGGTGGCCAAGTATTCTCTAACATAGACTTGAAGTCTAGGTATCATTAGTTGTGGATTGTGGAGAGTGACATTCATAAGATTGCATTCCATATGAGGTATGGCCACTATGAGTTCATGGTGGCCATTTGGCCTCACAAACACCCCAAAGGTATTTATGATGCTCATGAATGGGGTGTTTTGTACATTTTTGGATAAATTTGTAGTAGTATTCATTGATTAGAGGGAATACAAAGAGCACTTGTGATAGGTGCTACAATGCTTAAGGGAGAATCAACTATATGGTACCTTGTTGAAGTGTGCCTTCTTCGGAAAGGAAGTGCATTATTTGGGTAATGTGATATTAGGAAATGGAATCTTAGTGGACCCATCCAAGATCCAAACCATCATAGATTGACTAGTATCAACTAATGTTATAGAAGTTAGAAGTATCATCAGATTGGTAGGGTATAATAGGCAGTTTGTGGCAGGATTTTCCAAGTTAGCTCATCCCATCACATCCCTTCAAAGGAAAGGGAAGAAGTTTAAATGGATAGAGAAATGTGAGAAGGCTTTCCCAGAACTCAAGAGAGCACTCACTAGTGCACCAATCCTAGTAGTACCCAACCCTTCATCAAATTTTGTAGTATGCACAGATGCCTCATTGGATAGGATTGGAGCCATTCTCATGTAGAATCGTCGAGTTATAGCATATGAGTCTAGAAAACTTATGACTCACGAGCTCAATTATCTTACCCATAATTTAGAGCTTGCAGTAGTGGTTCATGCCTTTACAAGATGGTGCTACTTTCTCTTAGGTCATCACTTTGAGCTTCATTCAGATCACCAAAGTCTGTAGTATATTTTCACACAGTCAAATATTAATTCCTGATAGAGGAGATGGGTGGAGCTATTATGTGAATATGACTTTTATGTACATTACATTAAGTGAAAGAGAGTGTAGTTGCAAATTCCTTAAGTACGAGGTGTCATGAGATATCTTCTATGATTACTGGGACAGATTTGAGAGAGTGCATACTATACCACCTACCCAAAGATGTATTTTATGTTGAAGTCTACAAGTTAATCTATTCCCAAAGACCCCTAGAGGGGAATTTTTTTGATTCCTCATTAGATCCAAATGGATTATTGTGCCATAAAGGCTACATTTATGTACCCTCCATGGGTGGCTTATGTGAGTTTGTTACTTTGGAAGCTCACAGAGCACCCTATGCAACACATTCGAGTGTTAAGAAGCTTTATGCCTATTTGATATAGTTATATCATTGGCAAGGAATGAGAATGTAGATTGTCAACATTATAGCCAAATTCCTAGAGTGTTAGAGTTAAGATAGAACATAGACATCTAGGTGGACTCGTGTAGCCACATGAGGTACCTGAGTGGAAGTGGGACACTATCTCCATGGATTTCATTATTGGTCGTTCGATGTCTTCTCATCATCATGATGCCATCATGGTGATAGTTGACACCTTGACCAAAGTTGTTCACTTTTTACTTATTTGCACTACCTTCTCAGCACCCACAATTGCATAGGTGTTCTTGGAAGATATTGTTAGACTCCATGGCATTCCTTGTACGATAATCTTAGATAGAGATTCTTTATTTACATCATCCTTTTAGATGAAATTACATACATTATTAGGCACTAAGGTCAAATTTAGCATGACCTATGATCTATAGACAAATTGATGAACAAAGAGAGAGTTAACCAGGTCCTAGAGGATATGTTACGAATGTATGTGATAGACCACCAGTCTAAGTGGGAAAAATACCTACATATTGTAGATTTTTCCTATAACAATGAGCATCATACTTCCATAGGCATGCCACCCTATCAATCCTTGTATGGTAGGTCTTGCATAACACCCTTGAGTTAGGATAGGATTGAGGATAGGGTACCTATAGGGCTATAGTTTGTCAAGGATATGGAGCAACAAGTGATTCTAATTATACAATGTCTTAGAGAGGCCCAAGATAGACAAAAGAAATATACAGATGCAAAGAGGGTTGATAGAGAATACATGGTTGGTGATAGTCCTCTTGAGAGTGTGACCACATAAGGGCTCAATCCATTTTGGAAAAGGCTCTAAGTTAGCACCTCACTTGGTGGCTTTTTTTGAGATTTTGGAGCAAATAGGACTAGTTGCTTCTCATCTAGCCCTGCTAGCTAGCCTATCATGCATCCATGATGTATTTCATGTATCTATAATAAGAAAGTATATTTATGATGAGTCTCACATTATAGATTGTGATGACTTACAAGTGGAGTCATATGGACAAATAGCATTGAAGCCCATTTTTATTTTGGTTCAATGGACCCTCACACTTTGAGGTAGAGAGCTAGAGTAGGTTAGAGTCCAATGGGGTTGTTATTATGAGGTCTTGACTTCATGGGAGGATGTATCACAAATGAAATCTTAGTACCCATATCTTTTTAATGAACACCATGAGGAGGTTCATGCCTACGGGGGGAGGATGTGAGGCCTTATCCCGACCCATCATAGCATAGATATCTTACTTGCATTTTGACACTTGGGATTTGGATATTTTGACATATATTCAAGATTTAGATGGATAGTGGCTTATATTATATATTTGATTTTGCTATTTACAAAAGTGATTTTCACCTATGATATGTATTAAGAACCAAATTTTCATATGGGATGATCTAACAAGTATGGATGCAACATTTCACCATGTTTGGATAGAAAATGGATTATAATGTGATTCAAAATGTTAATTTGTTGATTTAAGATTAAGTGTGATGTGCAAATTTTGATATTTTAATGTTTTGAATGATTCATATGAAATGGTCAAGAAAGGAAAGTTAATTGAATGTGTTAATGTGGTCTATACAACATTGTAATTTATATGCACTTATAATATGTATTTTATATGAATTTTCGTTGGATTACTAATGTTCAAGTTTAGTGTGTAGGAAGTGCAACCATGAAAATTTATTGGGGAAATAAAGTCCAAACTCATGTGAACACAATTTAGCCAAGGCAAATATTTGGAAGATTCAAAAGCCTCATTGTGATGTGTTTTATTTTGTAAATGTAGGCTTGTGTGTGTGTGGCAAATTTAATCTCAAGAATGCATTAGGGACATGTCATGATGATTTGTAATGTGTTTTAATGTGTCATTTGACACTTGTAGTTGTTGTGTGGTAATGACATGTCACCTAGGGCTTTGGTTATAGTACCATTTAACATTTAAAATAATTATCTTTTTGGTTATAGTACCATTTAACATTTAAAATAATTATCTTTCTAAAGATGAAGCAAAACCCACTTAATAAGGGATAGGATGAGTCACCATTGGGACCCAACCCCTATGCCTATAAATTTTAGGTTAAGGGAAATGGATAATTGTGACTAAAATTTTATAGGCTCATGTTGAAATCCTCCCTATCCAAGACTTTAGAGGTAGGGGGCTATGGAGGTTGTATCATGTATATAGTCATGATGTCACCAGAGTAACATTGGTTGGGTCATAGGGCTTGTCCCTCTAATGAAATGGTGGGGCTTCTTGCTTGTAGGGCCTATAACCAAGGTTCAAGTCCCCACAGGACCATTCTCTATTGTGGTCTTAATTGAGAATGTTTTTTCATTGACCCTTGGTGAAATAATGGGGCTTCTTACCTGTAGTGCTTACAACCAAGGGTTAATTTTCAAAAGGCATTTATGAGAATTGTAGGGGTGGAGAGTACATAAATGGTGGGGGAATGAAGTAGGAAGGATCCTATGGGTGAAACAAAAAATGGAAATAAAGATAAAAAGTATGGGAGAAATTGGAGAAGGGAGGTATAAAAAATTACATTGCTAAACTCCATGGCTTTGACCTAGATGTTACTAACAATATGATTAACTCTTGGAAGAATGGGAGGGTTAAAGTGAATGGAGTTAGTTCCATTTTAGATTACAGAGGAAATCATTGCTCTTATGTTTGAAATTCTAGTGGAGGGTTTCACATTTTATAGAGACAAGAAGTCGTTGGCGAATGCGGTTAAGGATTTTGCAAAGAGCTCGAAGGAGAGGAATGATCTAGTAAAATCTGAAACATACTATGAAATGGATTTTATCAAAAACTTTGCAAGTATGTTTTATGAGCTATTATAGAGTACATTTTGTTAGATTCTAGATTTGACCATGTGACAACTCATCACTTTGTTCTTCTCAACCATTTTTTCCACAGAATTAAGATTTATTTCTCCTTTTATTTATTTACTTCTATAAGTAAGGCTATTTTAGGATTCAAGAAAAAACCCTTAGTGAATTTGGCCCTACATGAGGGATTATTGCTGTTAATTTATGAGCATTTTAAGGCTCATACTTTAAGAAAAACTCCTCTGCATGGTGTGGATGCCTCTAAGGACTCAGGCAACTCTAGTTTTTCCTTGGATACAAAGGATATCCAAAGTATCAGCTTAGAGAGGGAGGAAAACATTTCCTCTAGAAAGAAGGCCAAAGAGTTAGAAAAGAAATCGCCCTCATCTATTACCCCAAGTAGAAAGAGCCCTAGAGGACATGGGCCCAAAACTAAAGGCCAGGGTGATGAAGATTACAATGAGGAAGGGGTGGAAATGAAATTTGATGATGATGAGGAGGACTAGATAAAACTTAAAAGGGAAGAGCCAGTTGCTAAAAAATGGAAGAGGGTTAAAGAGATGGAAGCTAAGGGGGTTTTGGGTTTAGGGCTAGAAATCTCAACAATACCTCTTTCCCCTATTCATCCCTAGGAGTAGGAGAAGGAGAAAATTGGTGGAGAGGGTGGAGAAGTGGTTATGAAGGATAGGAAAAAGGCATGGAGAAATTTCAATGTAAGAATAGCCAAGATGGGAACTGTCAGAGAGTCAATGAATCCCCAAATCTTGGAAGAAAAATAGGGCTAACTCTAGTTCAAAGACCTCATCGATCCAGCTATGATGGCAATAATAGATAATGCTAGGGGAACATGCATAAATTTGCTAAATAATGCTCAAAATAGCATGATTGATATTTTAGGTCAATCAAATGGCTTTACCACAAATTAGAAGAGTTTAGGGAAAAATTGACCAACTAGGAAACAATAGGAAGCAGCCAAGTCCAGGAAATCAAAAGGATCAAGAGGATGGACTCAGTTTGGCTGAGAAGAGAATCCTAAATTTGGAAAACTATAATCATAATTTGGAAAATTAGATGATTTCCATCCTCAATTCTATTAATGATAACATTTTGTCCCTTATTGGAATGTTAAAAATAAGAGGTCTGCTAGATGAGAGTGAGGACAAGGATAGAGAAAGGGCCAAGAAGGAAGAGGACACAATGACAGAAATAACTTTTAGTATCCTAGATTAGGAAGCTTAAAAGACTCAGGAGTAGATCGCTGAGGAGACTCACAAAGTCTATAAAGCAGCTTAGATGATGCAGGAGCTTGAGCGAAAGATAGAAGAGTAATTATGGCTTATTTTTTTCTGTCTTTTAATGTGTTAGTTTACTACTATTTTTTTGTCAAGTTGGCTTTTTCTTGTTCTAGCTTTTTGGTTGTAAGTTGAACTGGCCTTTTTTTTGGCCTTTGTTTTCGGTTGGGCTTTCATGCTTATTTTCAGCCTTGTAACTTGTCTATTTTTGGTTGGGCTTTAACTGGTTATTATCAACCTTGGTTTTGTTTTAACTATTGGGTTTTAGGGTCCCTATAAAACCTATTTTTCTTATCAAAAACATTGGTTGGGTCACGACTATTCATTCTGAGAGCCCTACAATCCATAGTGCGAGATCTAGGATGAACCTATCTCCAACTAAACTATAGGTCAAAAAGGAAGCTAACCCTAAACTAGAGTTCCTAGCACTATCTAGAACGTATCCAAAATTGGATGGGTGGGGGGCCCTATTCACATAAGATCATACAAGAATCAAAAAAAGGGAAATTCAAATTCAGTCTTGATAAGGATTTTAAAGGGGCTTTATGTGGTCCTAGAGTATCTTTTATGTGAAAAAGAGCCACCCATACGTTAGCATAACATGTTAGGGGCCTAAATTTGACCATTTTAGTACTTAGCTAGCCTAGGGGGGCCTTAACCAATGTATCCTTCCACCAATTTGAAAATTGAGTTGTCTGATGAGTTCTCCTCCATGTTTCCACTATGTCAAAAATAGAAAACTTAGAAGGGACCAGGTTATAAGAAATAGTGGGTTGATGTTTTTGCCAAAATAGATAGTGAGAGAGCCTTTCTAGGGAGACTTGGACAAACTAGTGAGGTGTTCACCCACTCTCTAAGTTTAGAGACAATTAGTATTTTGGAAAGGAGGCCTAGGAGAAAGGATATCTTCATTAACTATCATTTCCTTTAGCTTGGACCAAGGTTGGTGCTTAAGCCATGACCATCTTTTGCATTTGTATAATGGTGCTACAAGCATGTATTGTTATTTTGAATTCATGTTTTGTGTAGTGATGGTGTGATGGTAATTTGTGTTGCATATATTTTCTTTCATCTCCTTACTTTATTATTTATTTCTTTTAGGAATGTTAAATTGTTCATGGGTGTGAAGGCTTCACTCACCCTTGGGAGGGAAGAGAAGCCTTGGGTGAAGGGGTTAGTTGGGCTCAACATTGTAGCTGAGAAAATTTAGCTCATGATGAGGAGTTGTTCTTTCTCTCATAGAGTATGGGCTCCATTAAAGCCATATTCCTTTTGTATTTTGGGAGGTATAAGGGATTGTGTAAAGAGGAGGAGAAATTATGATAGCCTTGAAGAGGCAAAAATGCAATTGTAGTTTCATATTTGTATTATAGATATGGCATTCTCATCCTTGAAGAGTCCTTTCACCCAATGTATTCATGATTCCAATGGTGAATCAATGTTAACACCATGGGAGGGATTGTAATGTATTATGTTGTGTGGTTGTATGTATTAGCAGATGTTTTTTTGTATCGTGTTTGGGCCTTGTTTCCCTAACTTTGTGGGTCTCTTTCGAGGCCTAGGATGGGAGGTGAGCTTGCATGGTTCCTAGTTTTATGTTGTTTTGTAGGTTTTGCAAGCATGGATCCTATGAAGAAGTTAGGGTTTTTCCCTTGACATTGTTGAAGAATCAAGTGTTGTAAAAATATCATCCCTTTTCATGTCATTTTGTAATGTGCTATGATAGCCAAATCCCAACTTTTATGTTCTTTGAAATGTGAGTGGAAACATGTCAGTAAATAACATCCATCACGATGATCCACGAACAGAATGAAGGTAAATGCCAACAAAGAAAGCATTGGAGGAGATAGTCTCAAGTCTCACACAAGATATCAAATCACATAACACAAATACTTTTTAAGTCCAAGAATCCTAAAAGTACACTAACTCAAAGGTTTCAACACACAGATCGACATCTAGACTCAGAGGTACAACAAATACATGTAGGAATCTACTATGTAAGCAGGAAAGTGTCATCACATGAATCATGTTAGAGTTACCCTAGTAGTCTTTCAATAGACCCCAGCCCCCTAGTGATCCCTATGCAGCCACTAGTATCCTCTCATACTGATAAGGCATACTACAGAATGCAAGGTTGCAACCAAGCATTTTCTCTACTCCCATCCTAGTCTGTACTAGTACTTGAGGCATGGGTGAGAACATACAATTATCTTATTAGGTTCATTTTAATCCCCATTTAGTGTAATATTTTCACTTATTAATAAAACTTACAATGAGTTACCCTAGCAGCCACTTAGGGCCCCGGCCCCCATTGCAAGCCACTTCCCAACACTACATATAGATAACCTACCCTAGGCTCATGAAATCACAAATCACAAAATCACCTCAGTCCTATACAAGTGACTTGAAAGCATCAAAAGATAATCCATATAATCACATCAATTCTCCACTAGTAATTGAAGGCATCAATAATAAATCACAAATATCCAATGGTTCTCAATGAGCAACTGCAATAAATCACAATACCCATCAGTTCTCAACAAGCAACCAAAAAATATCTCAAAGTAATACTGATCAAAGACTCCTAAATGTTCAAGCCAAACATGTCACAACATGACATCATCAAGAATAATCAAGCACTTCAGTCCCATCAAGGCGACTAGAAAGTAATCCAAGTATAACTAATTGATGACTCAAAAATGGTTAAGTCAAGTATCTCATATACACACACCTCAGCTTCACACAAGAAGACTGGAAAGCAATAATAATCAATAAACCACACACATCATAGAGCATGCCATCGCATTACCATGGTTGGGTTTTAGAAAGATCGAGATCAAATAACATCAACATGAAATCACATCTCATAACCCCTGAGCCTCTAGTAGATGTCCTATGACTGGTCAACAATCTAGTCAACCCCAAAACCCCAAGACAGATAGCATAGAGAAAACAAGATACAAACACATGTTTTGGTTTTCTTTTAAATCACATGGTTAAGCCAAATATGAGGTTTTAGTTTCAAGTATATTTCAAGTATATAGAATCTTTGTTTAATCTCCAAGTCAACCCACTTATCTCCTCAAATAAAACATGGAATTGTCCCTCCATTATTTTTAAGCAATTTTCTCAAATAATTAGAAGAATAATTATTTACTTGTTTAACTCATTGAACTAGGTCCCATTGACTTTTAATAAAATTATTAGTATTATTAAACTAAAATCAATGTTACTAATAATTAAATAAAACTCCCTTAATTCTAAAAAGCATCTCCCATTATTCAAATTATTAGAATAATACTTATCAACTTTCAAAAAAATTTCCTTAAAATCGGTATTATCGATATTTATATCAATTACAACTCCATTGCATAACTTAATTATCAATTAAATTTAATTAATTCTATAATTAATTAAATTAATTAATAATTACATAACTATATTAATAACTCATTGATTATCAGTTTCACTAAAGTTATCAATTTCAAACAAAGACCAGTATGTGTCTATATAGAGTATAATAATTATTAGGGTTTGCTATCAAGTGATAAGACTCTCTTTGCCCTATAGTTATCCCATACATATAACTGAATAAATTAAGGTTTAACCCCTAAAATATTTTGAAGTCAACCTTCCTAAAATCAACTAAGATTATATGTTTGAATAAATTAAATCTTTAATAATCTCTCAATGTTTTAATTTTGATTTTGTTACAGATCATCATCATGATAAAAAGAGTTCATTTCCATTAAACACTTCCCATTTAATTCGAACTCCATTAAATTAAACTATTAAATGATTTCCAATAAATCAATTTGCAATTCTAATGAACCCAATATTATCGATAACAATAATTGAATAATTTAAAACTTCAATTTATAACATACTCTAATAATTAACCTTAATTAAACTAAATTGAATTAAGTCAATTATTAATTTTAAATATGAAACTATATTAATATCTCAGTAATATCTGTCATTAATAATTAATAAAATTACCAATAATTTCATTAATTAAAAATTGACTAAATTTAATTACATTAATTAATAAACAATAATAAAATAACGCTAAAATCTTACTATAATAATATCATCAATAATAATCCATAATATTATTAAAACTAGTTTATATATATATATATATATATATATATATATATATGTTATTAATTTTAATAATATTAATAAAATAAACAAAATCCATTAATAAATTGTTATTGATTTAAAATAACAATAATACTATTTTTTTAAAACTTATAACACTGCACATAAAGTATAGTCCACATGATAATGGGTTGGTGGCCTGACAAGCTGTGTGATCCCTCATAAATGCCCCCCCCCCCCCCCCCAAGTACATTGTTGTTGCAGTGCCGACATAGGTGGAAGCCGCGCCAAATGGGGTAGAAGAGGTAAGTGGGGTGCAGTGGGTATAAACCCCGCCCAACCCATAATTATATATATATATATATATATATATATATATATATATATATATTTTTAAAGACTTTGTTACATCAACAAAATGTTCCTTAATTAAAATATACTTTTATTATTATTATTATTTTTATAAGAATTCATCCCTTCAACCAATTTGCTAGAAATTATACATATCTATCAATATATATATATATACATTTTATTTTTATATAAATATAATTGACAAATATAATCTGATAGAAGAATCTCTATCAACTATTTGGATTTTCAATCTAGGATTTCCATTATTTTAATTTCAAATCTTTCCTGAACACATCTGATAAAAAGGTTCAATTAACATTCGAATTTCTAAATTAAATTTTCTTTTAAATCTCAACCCCCCACCCCCCCATTTTAAAACTAATTTCTTTCATAAAAAAAATGAAGGTTTTTTAATTGGGTTTTTCCTTGATTTCTTCGCATAAAGAAGGAATCAACCTGCATACCTAGATTTCCACAAAATAAAACATTCATCACAAGAATTATCCAAGCAGTCATCTAGCAGACATGATGAAGACACGAAGAGAGAGAGAGAGAGAGAGTGTAATAGAGTATGCAAAATAATAACGAGTGCCTACCTATGATGTTAATTTTCTATGCCTCAGAAAATCACAGAGAAGCTCCTCCTTTCAGATCCCTCTCCTATCCAAAAATTCCTTTCTTCTCCAACATTCACAATTCCTCCAAGAACTGAATCCCCCAAGTGACTAGGAGTGCCTGTAGAAGCCTATGAGCCTATAGAAGCCTATGAGCTTGCATATAAAGGCCTCTAAGATGCATCTAGAATGTGTCTAGAAAGAACTAGGAGATAAGCATGACAACTAAGCACATATCTTCCATGATAAGAAGATAAACATGATGAGGTGTCTAGAATGTTGTAGACACCATGTGCTCAAATAATGTGCTAACTCATAAGTGTAGACAACATGTGCATAATTAGAGTGCAAACTCCTATGTTGTCAACATGACAACTCACAAGAGTTCACATACTCTTATGTGAATAAGCATTAAAATAATGCACATTACTTTATAAATTACTTAATTTAATATTCACTTGATTTCTTTTTAAATTAATTTATATATTTTAAATCTCATGCACTTATCATGTGGTCATGAAATTTTAATAAATTAATTTCTTTTCCACTTTTAAATTTATTTTCAAAATTTAATTGATAAAATATTTATTAACTTAAATAATAATATTATTTAGCATTTATTTTAAAATGAACTCTAAACATATTATTATTAAATTTAATAAATATTATCACATTCCAACTTTTTATCTTCAAATTTAATTCTTTTTATTTAATTAATTTCTCAATTAATTAAATTAAATTAAATATTAAAATATCATAATAATTTTCCATTAAATTAAATCATTAATTAAGTCTTTTTAATTAAACTTAATAAATAGAAAATACACCAAAGACTCATAAAGTAAAATATGAAAACCCATCATAGCAAAATGCAAACTAGGGTAGGCACTATAGAATATGTAATATGAGATTAATTATATGCATGTAGTTGGCATTGTAAGAGAAAGATTGTATCATTCTTTGTTGCTTAGGAAGGAAAGAAATAGTTCATGTAAAGAAATATTCATTGTTGTGGAAAGTCATGTTGAAGTTAGGTGATCAAGATTTTGTACATATGAAGATTTATGCATTCAATTTAAAGCTAAACCCTGTGAAGTTCACATGTAAGATAGTCATTATAATAACTATTCATTGTACACTTGAGCGATTTCATTGTAGTTTCTCTGTTATGTATTTCTTGTAATAGAAATAAAAGTTCTTTCATTGCAATAGTTCATATGTATGCATGGGAAATTATTCATTTTGTTTTCAATAATAAGCAATTCCATATGTAATTCAAGTCATCTGTAGAATTTTTTTATAACTGATCTTGTGCATTAGTGTGTTAAAATTTGAGTTAGCTAATACCAATAAATCTCTAGACTAGATAACATCAACTTATCACAAACCCAATCCTCTAAATTTCATTTTAGTAATAGATGAAATTAACTTCAATGTAATACATAGTCTAAAATCCATATGAGAAAGTATGTTATAGGTGCACATTTTACTTCTCTGGAAATTGTATGAGAATGGGAAATTAGTCCCTGGCAATAATAGACTAATATAATATTAAGAAGGACTATGTCAAGGATCTTCTTTATAGAGTACTAATAAAATAATCAGTCCTATCTAAGAGACAAGAAAAAAATTAACACAAATAAATACCTAAGGGACTAAAGCATGTCTAACTCACATTGAAATGCTATAAAATAACCAAAAATAATAATTTTTTTTAAAAAAAAGTGGGGGTAACTTTAATTAAGTTCTCCATTGTATGTGGCGCCATCTCCAAGTGCAAGTGTACATTGGAGGGAGGGAGGTGGTCCCAACCACTTCCCAACATGCCACATCCCACTCCTAAGATGAGAACCTCATGCATTGGGTGGTGTGCTCTAACTTAAGTCAGAGGTCCCCACTTGCACATGCATAGTGCTAGGCTTGGGGAGAGCATCCTCTTTGTGGGAAAGTGAACCCTTAGTCTAAGAAGAAGTTTGCATGAGAGGAGGCATGTCAAGGGTCACATGAATTTAAGGTGGTAATGGAAAGTTGGGCTAGATTAATTTGTTGTGATTTAAGGTTAGGAAAGGCTGAGGGTAGTTGGTGGTTAGTAAGTAGAGATTAGTGGTAGTTAGTTATTTTGCATTAGGTAGATGTAATTTGAAATTACATATGATTATGCAGTTATTATTGGGATCATGTAAGTAATAGTTAGTAGTAATATTATTAATTATTGGCTTAGGGAATGAGCTATACATTACCTCTTTATTATTATTTCTTTTTGTAAATAGTATACTTAAATTTAAGAAGCATTGTAAATATATATTAAATAATATATATTTATGTTACGTCACTTTAATTAATCCACCCCACAAACTATAACCAATGAACTTAGTATATAATAAGTTGTGTGTGTGTGTGTGTGTGTGTGTGTGTGTGTTATTGAGGATTGATGCTTTTATAATATCAACTCATCTTAAACTTGATGTGTTTAGGTAGTAGAATACCAATCTTACTAGTGTAAAACCCTGTGTGATGACATTTACCACTAGACATGGGACTCTAATTTAGACTGTGCTACTAAGCATGCTAGTGTTAGCATTACTACAATAATCTAGGTATGGTTTAGATTGATCACTTGAAATAATGTTATTCATTAGAATCTAACCACTAAAGTATCACTTTCAATTTGGATAATGATTCAAGGTGTTCTGAGTTAGACCTAAAATGATAAACTGACATGACCATGAGTAGGTATATCTTGTTAGCCTTCTAACCCATTGACCTTAATTGCAAATTGGCTTTTGTGAATTAACCTATTTACCTTACAAAAAAAAAGGTTGTGTTTTAGGGTAAATTAATGAATCCTCCTACATTGACATCTACTAGAATTATTTATCCCTAAACTTTATCAGGGAATAATATCATGCTAACCATGATACCTAAGACCTGGTTGAAGTATTAATGTTTCTGAATGTTGTTAAGCATTACAGTTATCTCAATGATAGAATACGTAATATTCTAATGTACTTAAGAACCATGATTATAAATTGAACACTGTATGGTTCGATAGAGTATTTGTAACATACATAGATACATATATGTGATTTTCTACAGTTCATCTTTCCAAAAAAAAAAAAAAATTTGTTGGTTGTGTTTTAGCTTGTAAAATTTTGGCATGACAATGATACTATAGATAATTTTATAGAAATAAAACACATATGTCAATCTTGATTCCAATCTTAGATTGAATGGAACAATTCCAACTTAGACACAATCTAAAGACGTGTGCATTTAGAGTCACATCCAAAAGATAATTGGGCTACATTATATCAACTAAAGGTATTAAAGTAGATCCTAAAAAGATAAAACTAATAATGGGCATGCAAAAACTTCAAAATATTAATCAAATTAGAGGGCTACAAGGAATTCTAGAATCTATCTAAAGGTTCATATCATAGTTGGTTGACAAGGCACAACCATTCACAAAAACTTTGCATAAATGAGTAACCTGTAAATGGAGTGTAGATTGTGAAAAGAGATTAAATTAGATTAAATAATATCTAAAAATCAATTGATTCTTATGCCTCCCATTTAGGGGAAGCCACTAATCTTGTACATATCAATAATTTCCACATCATAGGGACACTTTTAGTGTAGAAAGATGAAAATAATAAAGAAAATGCAATTTACCATATCAATAGAACTTTGGTCTCTTAAGAAATGAAATACACTCATCGAGAGATTCTTCTTAGAAGTGATCTTTTCTTCTCAAAAGTTTAGACAATGCAAGTTTTCTCATTTTGTCAAGATAATTGTAAAGATTGATTCATTGAAATATGTATTGAATAAATAAATGCTAATAAGAAGGTTGGTTAAGTGGGTCATGATCCTCGGTGAATTTGACATTGAATATATTGATCAAAAGGCTATTAAAGGGCAAGTAATTATTGATCAACTAGTAGAAGAACCATTTCAAGATGATCATCACCTAAGCAATGAGTTCCCAAATGAGTATCATTCTTTTCACACAACATACATGGAAGATGTTCTTTGATAGATTATTCACACATCAAGGATTTGGTGTTGGAACTCTTTTTATCACACCTGAACGGTATTCCCTAGCCAAGGCATACAAAATATTGTTTTATTGTACTTAAAACATTATGGAATATGAAGCCTTGATCAATGACATGATAATGGTCATTAAATGAAAAGTAGATGATTTGCATAGCTATGGGGATTCATAATTGGTAATAAATCAAGTGAACAACGTCTATCAAAAAAAAGAAGATGAAAAGTTATTACTTTACAAGAGTATGGTAGATTATTTAAATAAGTACTTCCCCTAAATTACTTTTTAACATATTCCAAGGGTGGATAACAAAGAAAATAACACCATAGAGACTCTTTCCTCGATGCTACCTATGCTAGAGAATGATTTTCATTATGAATTCTTTACAGAGATGTTATTCTACCCTACCTATGATTCCCCTAACTCCCAGGTGGTATGTTCTATTATGGGACATGACTCATCTTGCTACTATCATATCTACTACCATCTATGTGACCAAAAAATTCCTTAAAACCTTACTTGAAATAAGAAATTAAATCTTATCCAAAATTCTTCTCAGTACGTAGTCATAGAAAATGACTTATATAGACAAGGTTGGGATGATATCCTACTCAGGTGTCTAGAACATGACGAGTTCAAACATGCATTAGTTTATGTACACAAAGGAAATTTTTGATCCCACTCAAATGGATTTACATTAGCTCAGAAACTAATTAAAGTGATTTACTATTGGCCTGATATGGAAAAGGAAGAAATTAAATTCACTAAATCTTGTGAGAAATGCCAATTTTATGGTAGTCTGACCCATGCCCCGAACAAGGAGATAATACCATTTATCACATATTGACCATTTGAATAACATGCCATTGATATATGATAGGAAAAATTTATCCATCTCCATCAAATGGACACTAGTTCATCATCACAACAACTGAGCACTTTACAAGTGGGTAGAGGTAGTACCTACCACTAAAGCTACAAGAAAACAAGTATCGATTTTCATTGTGAACTATATGTAAGGCCCCTTTCCTATTACCTTTTTATAAATCTTAATAACATGAATATGGTTAGATCTAGGAGGATAAATGAGAAGATGTTATGCTCTATCTCTTGTGAATATTAGACTATTACTGCACACCTTATGATAGAACAAGGGTAAGAAGGTCTCAAAATATAAGTATGTCTTGAATTATAATGAACCTAAAATCTTATTGATACTGATGTATATTGTAGTCATTTTTTTGCTAAGTATCATGTTTGAATTACATTAGGTTGATAAGCTAAGACCCTATGGAATAAAGACTCGAGGTACCACAACTTGGAAAACTATGTCGATGGGTTCTTGTTATTTGATGGCCTATGAAGATAATTAAATTAGATGGCTAAAAAGGAAATATTTTATGAACCAATAAAATATAATCGATCTATTATATGATTTGATCTTGAAACCATGTGACATGACTATGCAAACATTCTGTCTACCTGACATAATTGATACACTTTATAATTATCTCATAATGATAATAGGATATTGATAGAAACCAAATGATATTTAGCTAAATCAAAGGATATTAATAGAGAAATTTTCATTTTGATGGTTTGACCTAAAATATGCATTTGGAATTAATTTCCATGTTGATCAATCTAATAGTGTAGATTCAACATTCTGTCACTATGATAGGAAATGAATTTTGATTAGATATTAATGTTGATATGTAGATTTAGGATATTTTAACATTTTGAATGAGTTATTTGAAATGATTAGGAAAGAAAATTTAATCAAATTATGTTAATATGGATTTACATAACTTTTGAAATTATATGCATTTTATTTGACCTCCTTGGACTATTGATGCTCGAGTTTAATGTGCAAGAAGAGGAACCATGGAAATTTTGGGTAGAAACAAGTTCCAAACCTATGTGAACATAGTTTAACCAAGGTGAATCTTTGGAAGATTCAAAAGCCTCATTGTAACATATTTTATTTTGTAAATGTAATTTTGCTTGTATATGGAAATGTTTAATTATAAAGATGCATTATGGACATGTTATGGTGATGTGAAATGTGTTTTTATGTGTCACTTAACACTTGTGGAATTTGTGTGTAATGATATGTCATCTATGGTTTTGGTCATGGTGGCATTTTACCCTAAAACTAATTACCTTGATAATGAGTAAGTAAACCCACTTGGTGAGATGGGTCACCATCAAAGGGAATTCGAATTTAGACTTGACTTGGGTTTTGAGGGGTCATTAGGTGGTCCCAAAGTGTCTTTTATGTGAAAATGAGTGACCCGTGTGATAGTATAACATGTTAGGGACCTGATTTTAACCATGATAGTGACTAGATAGCCTAGGGGAACCCTTTACCCGTGCATTCATCCACCAATTCGAAATTTGAGTTGTCACATGTGTTCTCTTCCATGTTTCTACTAAGTCAAATATAGAAAATTTAGAGGGATACAAGTTTGTAAGAGGGAGTGGCTTAGTGTCTTTACTAAAATAGATAGTGGGAAGACCTTATTAGAGAGTCTTGGACAAACTAGTGGGGAGTTCACCCACTCTCTAAGTTTAGAGACAGTTAGGGTTCTTGGAGGGAGATTAAGGGAGCTCTACTACAACTATCATTTCCTTTAGCTTGGACCAAGGTTGGTGATTCAAACCATGTTCTTTTCCTTTTCTTTTAGTATTGCATAAAGAATCTGCAAGTATTGAGGAATTATTGTGGGTTCATGCAATGTTGTTGTGAATCTTATATTAAAGGATTTGGCATTGTGTTGCATTTTTTTTAATGTGTATTGTGTTCTTGTAAATCTCTTGGTTTTCTTTCTTTAATTTTTCTCTTGTTTTCTTTGGATGTTAAATGTGATCATGGGTGTGAAGGCTTCACTCACCCTTGGGATGAAAGAGAAGCCTTGGGTGAAGGGAATAGTTGGGCTCAACATTGTAGTTGAGAAGATTTACCTCATGATGAGGAGTTGTTTTATTTCATGGAGTATGGGCTCCATTGAAGCTATATGCCTTTGTTGTTTTGGGAGATACAAGGTGTTTTTTGTGTAAGAAGGAGAAGATTTTTATGATGGCCTTGAGAGGAAAATGCAATTGCAATATGATGTTTATGTTTGTTTATGGCATCTCCTCTTTGTAGAGCCCACCTTCATCCAATGTGAAATGATTCCAATGGTGAATCAATGTGCAAGCCATGGGAGGGATTTTTTTGTGTTATGTGTGTGTATCCCATTTGGACCTTGTTTCCCCTACTTGGTGGGTGGCTTTATACAAGCCTAGGATGAGAGGTGACCTCCATGGTTCTTGCGTAAATGTTTTGTAGGTATTGGTGTTTCGGATCCATGTAGAGTTTAGGGGTTCAACCTTGTATTGATGAAGCAAAGTGCATGCCAATCTGTGAAGTATTTGAGAGGAATAGTCTTTCTTTATGGCAATGTATATTGTTTGTTATGGAAAGAGCTCCAATGCTACTTGGTGTTATGTGCTCTATAGAAGGATCTTTTTCTTTTGTGTTAATGTTGTGATTATGGTTGAGAGATGAATGAAGGAGCATGGTTATTAACATGTATTCAAATTGCAATATCATGCCATGCATTTAGTGAAAAATAACAATAATAATATAGTTTTATTTCATTCTATGCACTTCATTGAGAAATTGATCCATGAAGAAAATGGTGAAATATGGATATTATCACTTGTGTTTTAACATGCATTTAGATGTAATGAAACAAAACAAATTTGTAGTATGATAACCACTGTTGAATGTGATGGTTTGGTACTAAAAAGGAACTTGCAAATATGGAACCACACTCATCGAGTAATGAATCAATTTAAGAAAATGTATCAAAAAATAATGCAAATAAAGAAACTTCAGTTTGCAAAGAGAAACTTAATTATTGGTCCATTATTAAAGCAAAAAGGTTATGTTATAAGTTCCATAATTGATCTTGCTCCAATGCATTTCGTTGTTAAGTTATTGTTCAAATAATCATGACAAGATCTATTAATCTTGATAGATCATATTGAAATGTTAACATAACATAATAGTTGGGAATAAATCAAATAGGTTACACAGTATAATTTCCAAGAGAAATGAGCTTGTACATGCCCTTTTCACTCTCTGGAAAATTTATGGGGAGTGAAAGAAAAAGAAATCCACTCCCCAATTATAGAACAATATAATAATCCTCAATCTATTTCGCATAATTCTCCTATAAAATTTATAACAATTATACCCTATAGCCTAGGACTTAACTGAAAAGTATAAGTAAAAGAGGACAACATCATGTCCCATAAAAAAAAAAACCCATGAAGATCTATCCAAATTAAATCAAAGAAAAAGAATAAAATTAATAAATCTTGAACACTCGTGACTATATTTGTAAAGTAAGTCACCTACATATCACATATTATAATATACTTATTTTATTTTATACTTTAAAACCATGCATTGGTAATTCCATTTATCATAGAGTGACATGGTCACTTCCATGGGTGTAGACCTTGATGGATGCAAAAAGAAAAGACCATGGGTTGACATTGAAAAGAGGGAAGAAATGGTTAATTGGTGATAAGACAATAAAATTAGTTTTTCTTAAAGGAGGACACACCACCAAAATCTTCTCCCTTCTCCCTTCTCCCTAGATGCCAGCAAGGGCCTCCCAAGGTGGGTTGACCCTCTTCTCCCTCTCACATGTTCCTTGAGGAGACCATCTTGAATAAAATGCAAGGTGATGGGAGATAGTATTAGGGGAATAATATAGTAGGTTAGTGGGTAGTAGTTAGTAATAAGATTAGTAATGGGGGTGGTATATTAAATTAGAGATATTATTTAGTTAGTAAATAGAAAATATAATCTAGTAGTGATTATTATGTGTGTTAGAAATTAATAGCCAAAAACTGTTTTGGTGGTAGATAGCATGGGATGTATGTTAGTGAACATCTAGCATAAAGTGAGTTTTAAGCTATAGTCTATGGTTGGAGGGGTGCCATAAAAATTTTATTATTATATAAACTTTTTTTTTGGGTTGGCAAATATAAATTGAAAATATAATTTAAATGTTTTGTGAATAGATTGACAATAAACTATGATAGCATATAAATGTCAATTCGTTAACTAATTAGTATCTAGTGGTTAGTGTTAGTTTAGTTTGAGATTAGCTGGGTAATTGTTTACTTATCTAATTGTTTTGTATTTCTCTTGTCATCAACATTTTTGTTAAGTTCAACTTGTTTTACTATATACAGTTATATTTAGATATAACATTTAGGGATTGAAGTAGGAAAGTGATTTACATATACACATTTTATATAATACAATGATATGATGGTGATGTGCAAACCGTCTATTCAGGGTTGTTTGTTATAGTAGTGTCATGAGTCATGACCTAAATTTATAAGAGAATGATACAAACTTGGTATAAAGTCATTGGTTATTTAATGTCAATTGGTGGTTAAGACAAAATGCTAACACATTGCATGTCTTCTTTAACTAAAAGTATAGGGTAAACCATTATTTGTTGAAAATAAAATTTAAATAAAAGAAAATTAATTCTAATGAGATAACTATTAGGGATAGAAGGTAGGATTAACTAGCATGCTGAAGAGCTTGTAATTGTAATAATGCATATTACATAAGTTAGCTAGCCATTGATCATTATGTAAAGATGAGTAGAAACAAGTTGTCTTATAGTAGATATGACTATGGAAATGTAAACATAGCAAGGCATAGTAAAAAGTCCTTAGTGAATGTGACTTTTTTTTTTTGGTGATGGAAAAGTTAATAACCATATCAATTGAATAATGAATCATGGAGGGATAAGGTTCTTAGTAAAACCCCTGAGGTTGTAACAACAACACAACTCCCCTAATTCTTGATATCAATAAGGAATGAATCTCCAACCAGCCTAGTAAGAATCTTTTAGTTAGGGAATTTTAAGGAGTTTAAAACCCTATAATCATAGTTGTTAATTGTTTCATACACTGGGTAAGTCAATAACCTAGTCATTAATGCACAGTCCTTGTGAGAGATTATTAAGTGTTATCTTTAAATAATATTAATTAATTAATTAATATTAAAAGTAGATGTATTTTTTCCTTGTAAGTTTTGGGCATGACATTCTGGTATCACAGCCATGTTTTGCAATACTTGTCATCAATGGCTCCATGAAGGAATGTGCAATCTGAATTTTACTTTAAGAAAAGTGAACCCCATATGAACTCGTCTTTCAAGATGTTGGACTATATCAGCAAGTCTAGTGAAAACCTAACAACTTAGGACTAAGTAACCTTAAATGATTAATGATCTTACATTATGAACATAGATAACACAATTATTTAACATGGTTCACCCAAAACCTGGGCTATGTCCATCTACACAGTCATCCAATCTTTCTTATTATCCAATAATTACACTACAAACCCTTATAGCTCAATACTGTCACAAGAACAACCTACATCACATTACAACAATTACTAACCCTAAGCTATCTTTAGGGTTACAATATGCCTATCTAAACAAGGCATGATAAAATAGGAGCATATGAAGTATGTATAGTACTAGCTACCACAAACTAACAAGTACTATATATATATGTTATTGCAAAAGATAGTATGTCCCCCTAAGAATTTTTTTCCATAAATGTATATTTTCTTATAGAGAAAAAGTAAGTTGTATACCTTAATGAGGAATGTTATCTAATCATAATGCTAATATTCTGAAAACCTCAAGGGTTAAAAATGCAAGTAGAACTAGTGTTGAGTATGTGAAACTACAATTCATAAATAACATGATAATGAGGAAACTCGTATAATACCCCAATAGTTATAAGAAAACTTACCTCTTCTTCCATCAAGATACCTTGGTATGGCTGCACCACCCTTAAAAATTCCAATTAGTGTGAATGATTTCATTGATTCTTATTATGGTCTCATTGCCTTAGGGACATCGTTGTTTCATTTTGAAAATTTACCATTGTGGCCACACTTATGTTTGTTTTCCTTTAATTGGTTATTTTTATCTTTGGTTTAAGTTAATAATGTGGCATTTTCTTGACAATATTGTTTATAAGTGTGTGGTACTATGATATGTGAAGCGGCCATACCAAGAGGTATTCTTGATAATTTGTGATGAACATTGGGACACCATAAGATCATCTTGTTATAAGATATGAAGCTTTTAGATAGGACCCCTAGAACACCATTTCTTTGTATGTCATAAATATGAACTCTTTCAAACCTTAGATAACATAGGAGTAGATTTTCCTTTAACTTGATATGGTATGAATAGACACCACATTAAGGACCTTAAGTAAGGGTGTTAAAAGTGATAAAAATATGCACAAGAACAGTTAGACCTAGGCAAGGCTATGTAATCATTACAATACTAGAGAAGATGAAATGATCAAAGATAAGACTAAGGAACTTAGGGTAGAAACTACGCGATGTCAATATTAACAAAGCATAGGTGAAACACATTTTCATCATTCTGAACTTGGAATAATGCAAGAAAGTGCATTCCAAGATTGAGTGTTCATATAAGGGGATTTCATTATGTGTCAGAATCAATAAGAAGATTCATCTAAAAGATTCATTCTACCTAAGAAAGGATTGATCTATTTGTTTTATCCTATACAAAGATAATGCAAAACTCCAATTATTGTCTTGCAAGAGGTAATAAATTTAATTTCTCAAGTTTTAAGTCTCAAATGGATTCTAATAGTTTTAATAGCTTATTCAATTGGAGGCATCAATTAGAATACTAATATTAACACTCAACACTATAATTGATTTCCATGTCACAAAACCTTCAATGAGAAACAAATAAATAAATAAAATACCAACCAAGTGTTTACATTTTGTAGGTCATAAGGAAATCTTGATACCAAGAATATAAAATTGAATTCTCATACTTTTGATGGGAGATAAACAATTAAATCAAGGAAAGTTATCAATTATTGGTAAGTTAAATATTAGACTACAATCATAAAATTTAGTTAGTGCCAAGTAGAGAAAACAACTCAGGCTGGAAAGGAATAAAATTAGCCTATGATAACTAATAGAGAATATATTAACTTTAGAAATGGATAATTATCCAACTCAAGGAAGCGTATATAGAAAACAAAATTACCAAGGAAATGGACTTCAAACATAAGTGTAATTGAGCAAGAGGAAGAATTTTGAATAAATGGCACCATCTAAGAAATAAGTAGGTTGACAATACTACCCATTGGTAAATGAAAATGACCTCAATTAAACAAGAATGACAAAATTGGTAATGAGAATTCACCAACGTGAATGACTTGACCTGACAAAATGTGACTACATTATGTTAGATTGCACTTCAAATACATTATTAGCATAATCACATTCTTAAACCCTAGGAGATCATGCAAACATCTGCAAACCTTAATAACTTTTAAGGAAACTATTGTCCCAAGTAAACGATTATGTAAGGGATACTTAAGTCAAATAGTTGGGGATTATGTTAGGTACATCAATGGTTGGATGATAATTAATCAATGAAATTGTGAAATAATCCATCATATGAGGATTTATCCATACCATGAATTGTGGTCCAAAGTTTATAATTTCTTAAATTAAATTATGAATACACATGACCCTATCATGAATATTATGGAAAGGACCTCTAAAAAATTTGACCATTTATTATATGGCTAGGTAATCCCTATATATGAAGACTATGTTCCTAATTTTGGGTGACTTCCAAGAGGAAGTCAAAAGTAGGGAGAAGATGTAAGGCCCCTTCCCTAGTACCTTTTTATAAATATTAATAACATGAATATGGTTAGATCTAGGAGGATAAAGGAGATAAGATGTTATGCTCCATCTCTTATGAATGTTAGACTATTACCATACACCTTATGATAGAACGAGGATAAGAAGGTCTCAAAATCTAAGTATGCCTTGAATTATAATGAACTTGAAATCTTATTGATATGATGTATATTGTAGTCATTTTTGTGCTAATTATCATGTCTAAATTACATTAGGTTGATAAGCTAAGGCCCAATGGAATAAAGACTTGAGGTTCCACAACTTGAAAGACTATGTTGATGGGTTCTTGTTATTTGATGGCCTATGAAGATAATTAAATTAGATGGCTAGTAGGGAAAGATTTTATGAACCAATAAAATATAATCAATCTATTCTATGATTGGATCCTGAAACCATGTGACATGACTATGCAAACATCTTGTCTACCTAACTTAATTGATACACTTTATAATTATCTCATAATAATAAAGGATATTGACAGCAACCAAATAATATTTAACTAAATCAAAGGATATTAATAGATAATTTTGTATTTTGATGGTTTGAGCTAAAATATGTATTTGGAACTAATTTACATGTTGACTGATCTAATAGTGTAGATTCAACATTCCATCACTATGATAAGAAATGAATTTTGATTAGATATTAATGTTGATATGTAGATTTAGGATATTTTAACATTTTGAATGAGTTATGGGTGGAAGAACAAACATGTGTGATATATTTGTAGGGGTTCCCGCCAAACCATTTCAGCCAGAATAGTTCTGGCCGAAACCTTTTCAGTCGTATAGACGTGGCACTTTCTCGCATTGAAGTGGTAGACCAGTTTTTGGCTGAAACCCTTTTGGCCATAAGGGTTTCGGTCGTAATCTGTGTGATTTTATAAATAGCCAAAAATTTCTCTCAGCAGTCATTTTCACTATTGATTTCACTATAGCGGTCACCAGGCAGTCAGAGTGTTTCTGCCGTAATAGGTAGGTGAATTTTTTATTTTTATTTTTTTAAATGTTTTTTAGTTATTACATGATAATATTAATTAAATGAATTGTTTTAAAGTTTTTTATTAATTATATTTTTAAAAAAAAATTAGTAGTTGATAATAAAGCATTAGTTATGTTTTACAAAACATTAGCATAGAGTTTAGTAGTTGATAATAAAACATTAGTTACATTTTACAAAACATTAACATAGTAAACATTAATGTTCAACAAACCTATTAGTTACATTTTAGAAAACATTAACATAGTAAACATTAATTTTTAACAAACCTATTAGTTGCATTTAAATACAAAACATTAACATAGTATAGATTAACAGCAAACCTATTGGTTACATTTTACAAAACATTAACATAGTAAACATTAGTTCAACAAACCTATTAGTTACATTTTACAAAATATTAACATAGTAAACCTATATGTCTAGAAATAAAATTACATTTTACAAACCTATTAGTTACATTTTAGAAAATATTAACATAGTAAACCTAGATGTACTAAATAACATACATGCATATTTTTTATTCACATACATGAGCTGCTAGATGTGCATATTTGAGCTAGATGTTCAAAACATGAGCTAGATGTACTAAATAACATGTGCATATTTTTAGTTACATTCAACTTTGTACATATTTATATACATACATGTTTTAAATTAAATTTAACTTTTAGTTTTATATGTACTTATGTATGTATATCTTAACTTTGCATTTATAGATATCTAGATCTTTGCATATATAGATATCTAGATATCTAGATCATTATGGCATCCGGTACTGGTGGAGCACCTACGTCCTCAGGGGAGACTAGTGTTCATGGAGGGGGTCCTAGTGCACAACATGTAGATGGACATCATCTACTAAGGAGAGACAACATTTATTTATAGATACTATTGCTAGATTATCTCATGCTCTCAAGTATCTTGATTCTACATTGTTAGTTTCTACCACTCTCCCTAATAGGGAGAAGGTTGTTTCTATTAGAGATGAATTGTGCTAGATGATCGAGATGATCTCTAGGTACAACCCATTTGATGATATTAGTATTGAGACATTTTACTCTTCCCTTTCTCACAGTGTCACTAAAACTATGAAGTGTTCATAGATTGATGGTTGGGTCTCCACCACTATGGTGAAGACAATGATTCCCTTTTATACAAATAGGGCTAGGGTTAGAGGTTATTTAGCAACAATGTTTATAGATCAGCTTGTCACTCCATTTATATATCCTTGGTGGTTAGTCACGCATCACAGGTGGTCACAAAAGGATGAGTTTCCCCTTTATTTCTATAAACAATTATTTGCAGAATTTCATTTACATCAGGATGTCGACTATACAAATTTTCCAGGTCATGTTGGATAGGACCAAGGCTGATTGTGAGAGAGATTTAGACCTATAAACACCCTTGCACCCATTAATAAATGGGCAATGGTGGGTCCAAACTTTTTGGTCATGCCGAGAGGTCCATAGATGACTGCTGTGGGTTTGAGTGTTCCTGATGATACAATCAAGACTCAAATATATTCTAGCATTGCCACAATTGTCACATAGTTACAAGAGATATCTTTAGATAGATGTGGTAGATACATGTTACGATCTCATGGTCCCATTTTGACAGGTGCATCCTCTAGCATAATATGAGATGGTAGATCTACCATTGCCACTAGAGGTTTTAGCCACATCAGATATGAATGCATTGTGTTGTATGACATCTTATTTAGTATTTGATCTTCTTGGAGCATATCAAGCATTGTTGATGATCACTGGGATTCCTCTTCGTGACATTGGTGGACACATCAGCCATATTTTTTCATGCATAGCAGGACCATAGCACTCATAGGGACAAGAGGATATCCCTACACATTCTAAAACACCTACTCCTATAGAGGGCCATATAGCTCCTGTCCCCATAGCACCTATCCCCACACCTACTTGGGATCCTATAGCACCTTGTCCTGCTCCTGCTCCTACTCTTGCACAACTTGGCCTTAGAGAACCTAGATTCTGTTATTCAGAGATCACTCTATCACTACATGACTCACATATCAGTCAAATTGGTAGAGCATTACATGATGCGACGGTAAATATTATAAATTTATATATGTTTATATTTATTTTTTACTATAATTTACACATACATATTCCTAAGTGATTCAATTTAACTTGTGTACATGTACATGTGTGTTCTATAGGGTCTTAGTGATAGTTTGTTGCATTTTGGAGATCTTTAGACCCCAACAAATCCTCTACAACATGAGTCACAGGTATGTTATGTATTTTTTATTATATATTTGATGGATATATATATATATATATATATATATATATATATATATATATATATATATATATATATATATATATATATATATATATATATATATATATATATATATATATATATATATATATATATATATATATATATTACATACACATATGATATTTAATACATGCATGTATACAAATGAATATGTATAATTTTATAATTTTACAAATTTCTTTCATTTGACACAGGGCACAAATCCACATCATAGAGCCTTTTGGGGTCAAGGATCAGGAGGGGGATGTGATTGATGTTAGTTTACACATGTGTCTATTTCATTGATGTTGCCAGGATATTTTATCTATATCTACATGTTATTTTAGATACTTTTATATCCAAAGATGTATGTTATCTCAGATACGTGTTATTTTACAAATACTTTTATATGGATATATGTATGTTATTTCAGATACATGTCTTATTTTAGATGTTTTTATATGGGTGTACATGTTATTTCAGATACATTTGATGCATGTGGTATTTTAGAGATATTTGATGTTGTATTTTGGAGACATTTTATATGGTATTTTGGATACATTGTACATGGGTATGTATACATTATTTCATAGATGTACATACTATGTTCATGTTGAATGTATGCATGTTTTCAATATTTAATCAATAAATATAATACATATTTAAGAATATAACTTGAGTATTAGAACTTAATGTCTTATGTACACACATGTTAAATTGATCTTTTAATGTCTTAATGTTTTATGTTTATGTATGTGTTATTCATGTTTATGCATATGTTATTCATCTCAATACCTTATTCATGTTTTCAATATTTAATCAATAAATTTAATACATATTTAAGAACATAACTTGAGTACTAGAACTTAAATTCAATATATATATTTCAATAAATTTAATACATAAATTCAATATATTCATGTATATTTTATTCCATAGATGTATGTAACTATGTTCATGTGTTAAATGTAGACATGTATGTTTTCAATATTTATGTAAATATGTATATGTTATTATTTTTAATGCCTTAATTTAAGTATAATTAACTATATTCAATGACATGTCTTAAGGGAAAAATATACATGTACATGTAACATATAAAGAATATAATATAGAATATAACACAAATACATAACAATATTAACAATCATATGTAAGAAAACATAAACAATGTATATAAATACATACAAATACTAAAGGGGTTGTCTTAAGGAGAGGTCCTAAAAGGTGGTACTAAGGCGATGTCCTAATAGGTGGTCTTAAGGGGAGGTCCTAACACGTTGTCTTAAGGGGAGGTCCTAATCTAGGTTGTCTTAAATGGGATATCCATGTCTAATTTAAATTAAAAAAACAAAACATGTCTAATTTTGCATATCCAAGATAAATGATCCAATGTATACAAATTTATAAAACAAATATCTTGTCAATGTTAAATATGAAAGTATAAGAGCTATATAGACCTAGCTGAACTAAAGCTCCACAATAAGTACATAGGTAAACTAGAGCTCCACAAACAATGTATTGTTAGGATCCTCTCTAGTTTTTAATATCTCTAGAAGTTTTTCATGCTCTTCAATAGACAGTTTCCACTTTTGATTTCCACGACATCCTCTTCTTTGTATTGCTTCAAATTGTAACTTGGTTGCTATAACATGGTTACTATAATGTAAAACCTTTCCTCCAGGCTTGTATTCAATAAATTCAATACCACTATCAGTTACCCTTGTTTGTTGATAATATGTTCCTTTAATAACAACTGATCCAATTGGATATGACTATTGATTGGCATCTATAGTTCCTTCTAGCAACTTGTGTTTTTCTTTTGTGCATCTTAAAAGATAATAGTCCACATTTTCCGCATTATTTGGTAAGGCTTGAACTGCAAAAATATCTCCTGCATGTATATAAAAATATAGATAAATATAAATTAATTTTAAAATGAATATACATGTATATTAATTTATATATATGTATATATGCACACAAACCTACCATAACTAAAAAAAAATGCGCTCATAATCAGCTGAATATATAGGATCATGAATGTCAATGTCAATGTTAGCATCTTCAAAAGGATGCTTTCTAACTGTCTCCTTCAAATCCCAATGTGAAACATATCCATTCACAATATTTTCACATGCACTCACTGGATTTTCCTTAATGCAATCATCACAAAAACATGTTTTCTCTCTTACTTTAATTATTGGAGGTTTATGGTTTCTTGTAGTCATCACTTGATGCAAACTTTTAATACCAGGGATTGTTTGACAATTGTAAGGATTAGATCAATCTATATATATTACAAATACATTAAAAATAATTGTCATATTTCAAAATATTTATATTTAATATAAAACTAAACAATTTGAAAAATACATTAAAAATAAATATAACTTAGTTCACCTTTCACTTCCCAAAAGTAATGCTTATTGTATTTAGTATCTCGAGTAGCAAAATGAACTTTGCAGCATTCAACAATTTGATTTGCACTCTCTATCCTATTCCCTATATGTACATACAATATGCATATATATAAAATTTAAATGTATATATGCTACTAGTATTAAACATGCACATTAAATGCATATATTTACCTACAAGTTCATGTTGTCAAAGCACACACTTTATACATGCTCCTACTCCATCATGCTCCTCTTTTTCATATCCACTTTCAAAGAAGTTCCATAAAAACCTAACATTGGTTCTAGCATGTTGCATTGCTAACCAATTAAATGCTTTTGTAGATTTGAATTGCCTTGTGAACATGAAACATGATAAGTATCTACAATTATCTGTGTAGATGTATCAAATCAAAATAAGCATGTAAAAATAAATATAAGTTAAAATAAAGTTTTTGATAAGATAAATAGGTTTTAAGGGATCCTGAAACCCATAAGTTTTACAAAAAAACAAGGCTGATAATAAGCAAAAGAAGCCCAGCCAAAATAGAGGTCCAACAGCTGAAAAAAGATCGAAGGCCCAGCCCAAAACAAAGGCCCACAGAAAGGCCAGAAAATAAACAAACTAAAACAGACTATAGAAAGCTTGTCCAAAAGCCAAAAGCCAGAAAGATGAAAATACAAAAGACAAGAAAACTAGTCTTCAGTAATCTTCTCCATTTCCTACATAGTCTGAGCTACCTCGACTATCTTTTGTTGCTCCTTTACCATTTGATCTTAGACCTTTTCCATGCCCTGATCCATACTGGTGAACGTACTAATTGTCGCCTTGTCATCATCTGGCCTAGCCTTATCCCTATTCTGTCCTCCCTCCTCCACCAGGAAGCCCCTGTCCTTAAGTTTACCAGCAAGGGATTGGATGTTGTCATTCATCAAACTCGAGAGAGAAATCATCTAACTTGCCAGGTTGTGGTTGTAGTTTTCAAGATTTCTAAATCTCCTTTCATTTAAGCTTTCTCTATTATCCTGGTCCTCTTGGCCGTCAATACCTGTCTTATTCTTAGTACTTTCCATCTGGGATACCCTTTCTCTAACTTCCTCCAGCTCATGGAAGAGCTATTTGATTGATCTAAAGTTGTCAATCATACTACTACGGGCATTATTCAGAAGGTTCATTCCAGTCTCCCTTGCGTTGTCTGAAATGGCCAGGATAGTTGGGTCGATGAGCTCATTGAGTCTAGGCTCCTCCAAGTTGTCCACCAGGATCTGAGGGTTCATAACTTCCCTAAAAATCCTCATAGTAGCAGTCCTCACATTGAAATTTTTCTAGGCCTTTCTTCTATTATTGACCTGCACTTCCCCCTCGTTCTCACCAGTGATGACATTCACTTTTTCCTCTAAAGGAGGCTGAGAGTGGACAGGGGAGAGGGGAAGAGGAATAGCATCCGTCCTCTGATTTCTAGTCTCCTCAACTCTCACTACCTCCCTCTTCCATTTTTTCCTAGGTTTCTCCTCTTCCAACTCCTCCTCTGACACTTTGTCAGAATCTTCCATATCCATTTCCTCCTCCTCCTCAGCATAACTCTCTTTTGCTTGAGCTTTGTCGTGATCCCTAGGGCTTTTCCTACTGGGATTTGTAGCTGTGGATTGTTTCCTATCTTGACCTTTTTTCTTCTTTCCTGAGGTAACATTCTCCTCCTTTGAGCTAATGCTCTCAATGTCATCAGAGTTTGAAGAAAAGCTGGAGTTTCTTTTGTCAACATCCTCAACTTGAGGGGGGTTATTGCATATAGACTGAGCTTTGAAATGCTCGTGGATGAGGAGCAATAATCCCTCATGCAAAGTAGGGTTAACAGTGGCTTTCTTCTTGAAACTAGAGATTTCCTTGTTCATAGAAGTGAGAAGGTAAAAGGGAATGGAAATTCTACTCTTATGGTGAAAATGATTTAAAATCACAAAATGGTGAGTTCTGACCCGATCAAACTTAGGGTCCAGGGTAACATAATCAATGAGGGCATATAAAACATACCTCCAGAACTTCTTTATAGTCTCCGTCACATAGAAAGACTCTTTCTTTTCCAGCTTGTTCATCTCTGCAAAAATTTTCACGAAATCCTTAACTGCATTGGACGAAAGTTTCTTGTCCCTGTAGAATTTGAAACCCTCCATAGGGATACCAGTGACCTCCGCAACCACCTCCTCTATGATTTGGAAAGAAACCTCGTTCACCTTGACCTTGCCATTGTTCCACGAGTTCACCATGTTGTTGGTGACCTCAGGGTCAAAACCATGGAGTTTCTTGAAAAAATTTGCAACCCCGCCCTTTTCCAATTTTTTCCAGACTTTTCCCATATTCTTCCACTTCTCCACTTCACCCACCGGCTCCTTTCTGCTCCATTCTCCAGTCATGACATCCATTTTTTCTTAAACTATTCTCATGAGCCCCAATCTCTACAAAAAATTTCCAGCCAAGATTTTGGCTCTGTTTCTATTATTGGGTTCATGATCATTTGCCTCTCTGATACAATAGCAATTGAAAATGATAACGATCCTTCAAACGTGTTGAAATGATGGAAAAAATCCCTTGAGATTACGAAAACCAAGAAACTTATTATGGCTTGTGCCAACATCCAATCTTTCTTTATTAAACATGATAACAATTAGATTGACCCATACTTCTGTGGATTTTCTCTAGCTCTATTAGTGATTTAGCCTTAATCAAAAAATCTTTTTCGGAATGCCAGGTCATCTCTTTGTCTACTCCCACCCCTTTGTTAGCGAACCAGTCAGCAACTGGGTTTGCCTCTCTAAACGCATGAGTGACGTGGACCTTCTCAAATTTTGTGAGGGCGGCATGTGCCTCATCAATTATATTTGCAATCGACCATGTGGGGGGGGGGGAGATTCCATTAATATTGTTAATTATGTTTTTGGAGTCCCCTTCAAGCCAAAGCTTGGAAACGCCAACTTCAAAAGCCAGCTTTACCACACTACACGCGGCTCTGGCTTCGGCCAAATGGTTGGTCTGGGTTCCAAGCGAGAAAGAAAAGGCCTCAATCCCCTCCCCAAAACTATTTCTTATAATTCCACCGCTTCCAGAGGGGCTAGGGTTGCCCTTAGAAGCGCCATCAAAGTTGGCTTTTGACCATACTTCCGGGGGTAGAATCCATCTGGCATCCTGTCTTTTGGGATTCCTGTCTTTTTCTTTAACCATCTTCCTGTCCCTTATATCAACTTCCCCCTCCTTCATCACTTGAAGGTTTTCTTTTATGTTTTTCAAAATCTTCCTTCCCAGAATTATTGTCAACTCCTCTCTATTCCTAAAAATTTTGTTGTTCCTTTCCTTCCAGATGCTCCAGCAGAAGTGAGGCAAAAACCAAGCATAATTATCCTGTCGGCCTGCAATTTTAAAAAGGCTTTTCCAATGACTAAAAAAGTTGATAAGGTTATCTAGCCAGCACCAGAGAATCTCCATTTCCTGATTAAGAGAACTCCACACCTCCCTGGAAAAGTCACATTGAATGAAGATATGATTTCTGGACTAAGACTGGTTTTTACAGAGCGGGCATCTGCTGGGCATAGTATGGCCTCTCTTCATGAGATTATCTTTCCTTAAGATTTTGTTCTAAAGGGCTAGCCAATAAAATATGTTGATCTTTGGAGTGAGGCCCGTGAGCCAGGCATCCGCCCAAGGGGGTTTCTCCTTTAAACCCCAGAGAGAGTTGTAGCCAGAAGCAACAGAATAACTTCCATTGGGATTATCCATCCAGACCAGCTCATCCTTATTATTACTAGGGATTGAAGAGTTAAGCATAGTCATTATTGGTTTCAAATCCTCAAAAATGAGGGAAAGGTCTCTCCATTCTTGACCAACCCTATAATTGCTTACTTTAAACCCATATAGCTCTGTGCATTCTTGCACCCATCTCTCAAATACTGGGTTGTTAGAAACTGGGCCTTGACATAACCACCTATCAGACCAAAACTGGATATCCTCCCCATTGCCTAGTTTTCAAGAGACCCTCGCCTTAGCCAGGTCCCTAGCCTTTAGGATACCATTCCAAATAGTCGACCCTTTAGGGATGTCCTCATTGAATAAAGTAAACTGAAGAGAGGGTCTGCTGAGGTATTTATTTTTCGGAATGTCTCTCCATTCACCAATGTTATTGAAGATTCGCCAGATTTGTTTTGCAAGAAGCGCCTTATTGAGATGGGTAAGCTTTCTGATGCCCAGACCACCATACCTCTTGGGGAGGTAGACCTTCTCCCAGGCAACAAGAGGGTACCTTTTCTTTCCTTCAAGTCTGGTCCATAGAAAGTCTCTTTGGATTTTCTCCATTTTCTCTGCAAATTTCACAGGAATTCCAAAAAGGCTCAGAGCATAAATGGGAAGGTTTTGAAGAGTGGATTTGACCAGTAAACATTTCCCAGCCTGGCTGAGAGAGGCACCTTTCCATCCAACCATCTTCTTGTTGAATCTGTCCAGAATGCCATACCAGAAAGAGTTAGGGGGAGAGGAGCCCAAGGGGAGTCCTAGATAGGATGAAGGGAGAGAGCCCACCCCACAACCAAGGATTTTGGCAATTTTCCTTTGTCTGACTTCAGGGGTGTTAACAAAAAAGGTCAAGCTTTTGTTCCAGTTAATCAGCTGTCCAGTCCCTTTGGAGTAAGTATCAAGAACCTCTTTCAAAGTCTTAGCTTCTTTCACAGAAGCTTCCCCCCCCATTATAGTGTCATCCACAAATTGCTGATGAGTGAAGGGGACATTTCTTGAAGAAGGCTTAAATCCTTTAAGACTTCCTTTAGACTTTTTATGTTCAATAAGCCTCCCAATGCATTCAGCTAAAATAATGAAGAGGATAGGAGAGAGGGGGTCTCCCCGCCTGAGACCTCTAGAAGGTTTAAAGAAATCAGAGAGGGCTCCATTAATCAGAACAGCAAGAGAGGAAGTAGACACCAATTGAGAAATGAGTTTACACACTTTATTGTCAAAACCAAAGGCTTGAAGGACCTTCCCAAGAAAGGACCAGTCCACCCAATCATAGGCTTTTGAAAGATCCAATTTGAGCAACATACCTTCCCGCTTGGAACCTTCTAAAAAATGAATAACCTCATGAACAATCAGCACCGAGTCCAAGATTTGTCTCCAAGGAACAAAACTAGATTGATGTTGTGATATGATCAGATGCAGGATTTTAAGCATTCTGGAAGTGAGAACTTTAGAGATGATCTTGTAGAAAGAGTTGCATAAACTGATAGGCCTAAACTTGTCGAAAGAGTTAGCCCTTGGGGATTTAGGGATGAGAACCAAGAAGGTAGAATTTATCTCCTTAAGAATACTTCTAGCTCCGAAGAACTCTTGAACTGCCTTAACAACATCCGCCATGACCACTAGCTAGTACATTTGGAAGAAAAAGGTGGGAAACCCGTCCGGACTAGGAGATTTGTCACCAAGTAGGGAGAAAAGGGCCTCTCTAACTTCCAAAGCATTAGGAATAGCATAGAGAAGTTTATTATGGTGGGGTTGAATAATCTGAGGAATACAAGAGATGCTATCCTCTTGGTCCTCCTTGGAAAGTAGGGGGCCCTTAGAGAGAAGAGAAGAGAAGAAGGAGATCGCTTCAGCCGAGATATCTGGATCTTCAAACAAAAAAACCTGCCCCTTCGTGATTCCAGAGATCCTATTGTTAGCCCTATGTTTTAGGGTGGAGAGATGAAAGAACTTTGTGTTCCGATCTCCATCCTTAAGCCATGAGATTCGAGATTTTTGCCTCTAGAACTTTTCCTCCCTGTTGATGATGTTATGAAGATCTGACAAGATCAATAGCTTAGCCTCCCTATTACTCTCATTATATCCTTCCTTTTGTATACTATCTTGGATAATAGATAGATTGTCTGACAACTCCTCCTTGTCATGGAAAATATGGCCAAAATCAAACTTGTTCCAAATTTTTACCATCCTCTTCACATTGCTGAGCTTTCTGGTGACTCTGAACATGGTTGAGCCATCAACACCAATCCCCCACCATCTTTTGACATTATCCAATAGGTCAGGGTGAGTAGTCCACATTTTCTCAAACCTAAAAGGGCAATTTCTCCTGGGCTCAAGAGGGGACACCGCAAGAGAAATGGGGGAGTGGTCAGAACCAACTCTAGGAAGCAGAGATAATCTATAGCTAAAAGAGTGCAACCAATCTAGGGAGATTAAAGCTTTGTCCAATCTGACTTGAATGCAGTCCTGACTAGCTCTCTTGTTAGACTAGGTAAAGGTACCCCCCGAGAGCTCCAAACCCATTAGGGCCAAGTCATTGATGAAATTGGAAAGATCCTGCTTACTTTCCCAATCCGGGGGCAATCCTCCCATCTTCTCCTTGTCCTCCAGCAGAGAGTTGAAGTCTCCCAGGATTATGCCTTTCTTAATGTCACTGGCTTGCACCAACTTTCCAGCTTTGACCTAGTAATTTTTTCTATCTCTCTTGTTGTTGGGAGCATAAATGTTCACTAAAAACCAGCAATCATTAGTTTGCAAATGTTGAACTCTATAGAAGAGGATGTTATCCTCAGCATACTCAGGCACAATATTGAAATGTCTGTTATTGAATAATAGCAGCAGCCCTCCAGATGCTCGTTCTGAGTTTGAGGCAATTCCATTTATGTTGCTGTTGAATCTAATTTTTTCCAGATTTTCTTTCTTCATTTTCGTTTCCTAAATAAGAAATATATCAGGCCTTTAATCCCTTATCATATTCCTTACAACTTCTTGCTTTTGGATTCCATTGAGTTCATGAATATTCCATGAGAGGATCTTCATGCTTTAATTGATGAGCAGGCTTCCTAGATGGTGCGTTGTGTTCCATCCATGATGTTTCTTCTTGCTTCCTCCTTCCTCATTTCATTTTTGGTTTTCCTTCCCACCAGGTTGGTTTTAAGACCAAGATTTTCCTTGGCCTTGCTTCTAGTTGAAGTAGGAGAGGCAAGAGAGGGGTCCCGGCTATTCTTCTTCTTTCTTCTTCTGAGTTTTGTCCAGGGTGGCTCTTCTTCTTCTTTACATAAATCAAACAAAGCATCTAGCCTGGCCAGTTGTTCCGATGTTGAAGCAGACAACCGTTCTAAGATTCTATTCACTATCACAGGGGGTTCCCTACTAACTGGGTTTTCGAAGTTTTGGGACATTGGTTCCCCTTCCTTTTGTTCCTCCATAGAGTCTGGGACAGAGGAAAGGTTCGGATTAACCTCCTCAGAACTGTCAGGGATTTGGGACTCCATAATACTTGCATCTTCAAGATTATCCTTGGTTTCCTTCATATGGGAAGGGTTGGTTTTGTCCTCAGTTGCCACTTTCCCTTCTCCTTCAAGTGCATCCACTACAACCTGGAGGTCCCAGGGTTCAGCTTGGAGATCAAGAATAGTATCATTAGCTTTTTTCTTCAGCCTCTCCATTTTTCTTGACTTGCATTTCTTTCTTCTTCCAAATCTTTTTGGGAACATGAGCAACTTTCTTCCCACCTTGAGGGTGGGCTTTTCCCCCCATTCCCTTTCCTTTGAATAGTGGGCAGAATCCAGCCTTGTGGTCTACCTTCTTACAATGGAAGCACACAAAAGGCACACTTTCATAGTCAATCTTTTGGATTCTGCTTCCCAATCGAGATTGAAATTCTATAACTTGAGGCATATCCTGTCCTTCGGTCACTCCTGCACATATCCTTGCATAGGTAAGTCTCTTCTTAGCTATTGTTACAGGATCAATGGAAAGAAGCTCCCCAAAAGACCTGGCAATGCCATCAAAGATGTCCTCATGCCAGTATTCCATGGGCGATTTTGAGAGTCTAATCCAAACTGGAACCTGGGATAGGAAATCATTATTCAAGTCCAGATTGGAAGACCATTTCTGCAAGATTAAAGTAGATCTCCCCAGAGACCAGTTCCCTGCGCACAAGATTCTGGAAAAGTCTTTTGAGCAAGAAAACTCAAAAGTCATGAATCCTTTAGCCATTGCTGTCACCTCTACATGCCCCTTTAAATCCCATTTGTTTCTGGTAAAAACCCTCACAACATCAATGTTGGGCCTTGGCCCTATAAATTTTTCCACCAGAGTATTCGCCATACTGAGGATATTGTGGCCTATGATTTCTCGAGGAACTTCCAGAGCAAAGATACCCTTCTCCTTGTCTAATTTATCAATGACTTTTGAGAATGTCGACTTACCTGATGGTTTCACTCCAAATAGGTTTGACCAATGCCCCCAGGCCCTAGGCGGCCCACCACTCGAGTGAAGGGGAGGAATCTTCTCACCTGGGTGAGGCAACAACTTTCGTGGGTCCCCATCCTTTGAGGCGTCTGCATCATTCACCTCTGATTCCTGCCCTACAGCTGCAGATTGCCCCCCAATGCTCGTGTTCTCCCGATTCCTACCTAGTTGCTAATTCAAAATCCCATTCTCGCCTAACTGCTGATTCAAAAACCCATTCCCGCTCGCTCTGCACACTCCACTCCCCATTATGCTAGTATAAAATTAAAATAAAGTTAAATAAATGTGTAAGTTTGTGTATACTAACTTGCACATCCATCAGACCAAATCCAATGCTCTGAAACATTTATTCCATGATTTTTAAGATCTTTAGAGAACATTACAAAACAATGAGCCACATAACTCCTATCATGAACTCTATCATCACTAATATAAAAATGGACCTCTTTGATGATGATGCATTCATTTTCATCCAACCTTTCTATCTGATCCACCTCAAATTGTGCATGTCTATGGGTCACTTGCACAAACATTGCAACTTGTTCAGAATGATAATATTGCCCTTGAATCTCTATTTGAGGTGCAAATGTATAATTCTCAAAAGAATCTACAACTAAAAGTATACAACCAAGTGAAAAACAATTTTTGGAATCACGAAATTGTTTAGCTTGCCATCATGCACCATGACAATGTTGGATATGTGGATATATCAATGGACAAAACTTGGTCATAAACTCATCATAATGCAATTCACTGTACTTCAATACAATTTTTCTAGATTAATCTCCTGTCTTATTTTGGTATGTCTCATATTCATATCTCATCCATGAAACTGGTGTGGATTCATTAATATTCTCAATTTGCATTTCAGAAAATTTGCATAAATCTCCACAATATTCACACTAATTTTTGATGCATTGCACTTTAAATTCATCTGAATCTTCTAATTTATCACATAATATGGACTTCACAAATTGTGTTGTACTACTAGGGATGACCAAATTAGGATCAAGTACTGCCATAACTTTTTTATATGATTTCAAGTGTAGACCAAATTCAACATGATCCGACAACAAGTTTTATGCATCTTATTTATGTGTACAAAGTAAGGATGCAAACTCTCAAACATTCTCTGAAATATTTTGACATTTTAAAACTCTTGCTTGAATGTTTGAAATAATTCACTTTGAGTTATATCTATGAAATGTTTTAGATGTTCAATTTTGGCCCTGCCTCTTGATCTTTAATTTGTATAGTATCACGCCTATTGAAACAAACATGAGAATGTGTGGTCCAAAATTCAACAATTTGTCTTTTCACATCTTCAAAAATTCTATCTTTTTGAGGAACTCTACAAATATTCACCCAGTTATTCACAATGTTATCATCTAGCATATTTCTCCTGTTGATGTATCTTTGAACAATTTATCAACACCCAACAACTCTAAAATAGGTCTCATATCTTTTCTCTTAAATAACTTGACAAATAATTGTGCCTATCCAAATATACTTTTATCTTTGAAATATTCATCCCACCTGTTCTAAAAATACTTTCTAATAGTGTTATCATTTATCATATCTTTAGATGAAATTTGGTTTAAAAGTAGTTCCTCATCCAAATCCATCAATTTGTTATGCCTTCTAATCTGTTTCTATTAGTAGAACTGCCAATTTCTTCCTCTTCATTACTTTCATTCTCTTCATGAATCTCATCCTATTTAGGAATTTTAGTAGGTTGGTTTTGGTTATGTTTAGTATGACCTTCATTTTGTCATCTCTTTTCCTATCATATTTCCTTGATCTTTTTCCTTTTACTACCCATTGAATACTTTTATCTATAGAAAAAAAAATTATATTTTGAACACTAAATACCAACTAATGCTTCAATTTAGAATACATAAAAATAAAAATAAGTAAATGGGAAAAAAAACCTTACAAATATTCGATCTTTTGCAATTCTGAGGATTTTTGCAAAATAGTTACTGAAAATGGCTTCAAAAATTCTTGTCTTCCAAAAATGCTCTTCTACTTTTCGTTGTTTTCTATATTTATTAAAATAAAGAAAACACAAATCTTATTTGTTTCATGAAACAACTTGGAAACTAACTTATTTTATACATGAAACTGCCAAACTAACTGCTTACGATTAGTTGGGGCGACAAGGTTTCTGGCCGAAACACTTTCAACCCAAACAGTTTCGATCAAAACTACCTATGTGGCATCCCAAGTGGCAGCCACACAAGCAATAATAAGAACTTCTGCAAACTTCTCACTTTTAAGGCCAATTTGACCTACTAAATTGAAATTTTTTAAAAACTAAAAATATAGTTTTGTAGGTCTCAGAGTCAAGATTATGATCATATAATTTTATTATTATTTTGATTATGGATAACATGTTATAATTTGAAAATATTACAAGTAGGTATTTTAAGTTTGAGAAAGATGTCTATTCAAAAATAAGAAAAAAATAGTAAATCATGTTCAAAAATTATTATTTTTTAATGCTACACTAGAGGAGAGAGTCTTCTTCAAGAATATGTAATTTGTTTTAAAATATATATAGATTTGATAGAAAAAGTTTGATGGGAGAAAAAAAAATTGTCAATTTCTAATAACTTTGACTTTAACCAGTTATAACTTGAAAAATATTAGCCAAATTTCAATTTTTCTTTTCTGGTGCACTAGTATACATGTTGACTCTAACATATTTAAAAATTAGACCAAAATATGAAAATTTTTATATATTTGTTTGATGGGAAAAAAACTCTATATTTTCAACATTTAAAAAAAATAAAAAATAGACTTAAAAAATTTAAAAATAGATAAAATTTTCTATCAATTTTTTTAAAAATATTACAGACATAAACTTCATCTAATTTTACACATTTAATTAGATTACATCACCTTCAAATTCTAAGCACAAATGCCACTTTTATGTTGTTAAAGTTGAAGATTTTAAATTCTGATATCACTTTTCCTTTATAAAAGGTGACACAGTTTTGTGCTTTTACCCTTATTTGAAATGATTAGGAAAGGAAATTTAATCAAATTATGTTAATATGGATTTGCGCAACATTTGAAATTATATGCATTTTATTTGACCTCCTTGGACTACTGATGCTCGAGTTTAATGTGCAGGAAGAGGAACCATGGAAATTTTGGAGGGAAACAAGTTCCAAACCTATGTAAACACAGTTTAACCAAGGTGAATCTTTGGAAGATTCAAAAGCCTCATTGTGATGTTTTGTTTTTTTGTAAATGTAAGTTTTCTTGTATGTGGAAATGTTTAATTACAAAGTTGCACTAAGGACACATCATGGTGATGTGGACTGTGTTGTTAAGTGTCACTCGACACTTGTGGATTTTGTGTGCAATGACATGTCATCCAAGGTTTTGGTCATGGTGGCATTTTACCCTAAAACTAATTTCCTTGCTAATGAGTAAATAAACCCACTTGACAAGGGGTGAGATGGGTCACCATCAAGGGGAATTCGAATTTAGACTTGACTTGGGTTTTGAGGGGTCATTAGGTGGTCCCAAAGTGTCTTTTATGTGAAAATGAGCTACCCATGTGATAGTATAACATGTTAGGGATCTAATTATAACCATGATAGTGACTAGATAGCCTAGGGGCGCCCTATACCCATGCATTCCTCCACCAATTCGAAATTTGAGTTGTCACATGTGTTCTCTTCCATGTTCCCACTAAGTCAAATATAGAAAATTTAGAGGGAGACAGGTTTATAAGAGGGAGTGGCTTAGTATTTGACTAAAATAGATAGTGGGAAGGCCTTATTAGAGAGTCTTGGACAAACTAGTGGGGTGTTCACCCACTCTCTAAGTTTAGAGACAGTTAGGGTTTTTGGAGGGAGATTAAGGGAGCCCTACTACAACTATCATTGCCTCTAGCTTTGATCAAGGTTGGTGATTCAAACCATGTTCTTTTCCTTTTCTTTTAGTGTTGAGTAAAGAATCTGCAAGTATGGAGGAATTTTTGTGGGTTCATGCAATGTTGTTGTGAATCTTGTATTGAAGGATTTCACATTGTGTTGTGTTGTTGTAAATATGTATTGTGTTCTTGTAAATCTCTTGGTTTTCTTTCATCAATTATTTTCTTGTTTTCTTTGGATGTTAAATGTGATCATGGGTGTGAAGGATTCACTCACCCTTGGGAGGGAAGAGAAGCCTTGGGTGAAGGGATTATTTGGGCTCAACATTGTAGTTGAGAAGATTTACCTCATGATGAGGAGTTGTTTTATTTCATCGAGTATGGGCTCCATTGAAGCCATATACCTTTGTTGTTTTGGGAGATACAAGGCATTTTCTATGTAAGAAGGAGGAGATTTTTATGATGGCCTTGAGAGGCAAATGGAATTACAATATGATGTTTATGTTTGATTATGGCATCTCCTCTTTGTAGAGCCCACCTTCACCCAATGTGAAATGATCCAATGGTGAATCAATGTGCAAGCCATGGGAGGAATTTTTTTTGTGTTGTGTGTTGTGTTCATGCAATGGCAAGTGATGTGTGTGGGTATCCTATTTGGACCTTGTTTCCCCTACTTGGTGGGTGGCTTTATACAAGCCTAGGATGGGAGGTGAGCATCCATGATTCTTGTGTAAACTTTTTGTAGGTATTGGTGTTTTGGATCCATGGAGATTTTAGGGGTTCAACCTTGTATTAATGAAGCAAAGTGCATGCCAATCTATGAAGTATTTGGGAGGAGCAATCTTTCTTCATGACAATGTATATAATTTGTTATGGCAGGAGCTCCAATGTTGCTTGGTGTTATGTGCTATATAGGAGGATCTTTTTCCTTTGTGCTAATGTTGTGATTATGGTTGAGAAATGAATGAAGGAGCTTGCTTATTACCATGTATTCAAATAGCAAGATCATGCCATGTATTTAGTCAAAATAATAATAATAATATAGTTTTATTTCATTCTATGTACTTCATTGAGAAATTGATCCATGAAGAAAATTGTGAAATATGGACATTATTACTTGTGCTTTAACATGCATTTAGATGTAATGAAAAAACTAAAAAATTCTAGTATGATAATCACTATTGAATGTGAAGGGAGTTTTTTCTCAAAAGTAATCTAATGGTTTGGTACTAAAAAAGAACTTGCAAATATGGAACCACACTCATGGAGTAACGAATCAATATAAGAAAATGTATCAAAAAATTATGCAAGAAAAGAAACTTTAGTATGCAAAGAGAAACTTCATTATTAGTCCATTATTGAAACAAAAAGGTTATGTTATAAGTTCCATAATTGATCTTGCTCTAGATGCATTTCATTGTTAAGTTATTGTTCAAATAATCATGACAAGACCTATTAATCTAGATAGATCATATTGAAATGTTAACATAACATAATAGTTGAGAATAAATCAAATAGGTTACATAGTATAATTTCCAAGAGAAATGATCCCGTACATGCTCTTTTCACTCTCTAGAAAATGTATGGGGAGTGAAAGAAAAAGAAATCCACTTCTTAATTATAGAATAATATAATAATCCTCAATCTATTCCCCATGATTCTCCTATAAAATTTATAACAATTATACCCTATAGCCTAGGACTTCAATAAAAAGTATAAGTAAAAAGAGGACAACATCATGTCCTGACAAAAAAAAAAACCTTATGAAGATCTATCCAAATTCAATCAAAGGAAAAGAATTAAATTAATAAATTAATAAATCTTGAACACCCGTGACTATACTTGTAAAATAAGTCACCTAAATATCACATATTACAATATACCCATTTTATTGTATACTTTAAACCCATGTGTTGGTAATCCCATTTGTCATAGAGTAGTTATGTGGTCCCTTCCATGGGTGTAGACCTTGATGGATGCAAAAAGAAAAGACCATGAGTTGACATTGAAAAGGGGGAAGAAATGGTTAAGTGGTGACAAGACAATAAAATTAGTTTTTCTTAAAGGAGGACATGTCACCAACATCTTCTCCCCTCTCCCTAGGCACCTCCAAGGGCCGCCCAAGGACATGGGTCAACCTTCTCCTCCCTCTCACATGTGCCTTGAGGAGACCATCTTGAATAAAATGCAAGATGATGGGAGATAGTATTAGGGGAATAATAGAGTAGGTTAGTGGGTAGTAGTTAGTAATAAGGTTAGTAATAGGGGTGGTATATTAAATTAGAGATATTATTTAGTTAGTGATTATTATGTGTGTTAGAAATTAATAGCAAAAAACTGATTTGATGGTAGATAACATAGGATGTATGTTAGTGAACATCTACATAAAGTGAGTTTTAAGTTAAAGTGTATGGTTGGAGGGGTGCAATAGTAATTTTATTAGTATATAATCTTTTTTTTTTTTGGGTTGGAAAATTTAATTTAAATGTTTTGTGAGTAGATTGACAATAAACTATGATAGCATATAAATGTCAATTCATGAACTAATTAGTATCTGGTAATGAGTGTTAGTTCAATTTGAGATTAGTTTGGTAATTGTTTACTTATCTAATTTTTTTATATTTCTCTTGTCATCAACATTTTTGTTAAGTTCAACTTGTTTTACTATATATAGATATAATATTTAGGGAGCGAATTAGGAAAGTGATTTACATATATACACATATGTTATATAATACAATGATATGATGGTGATGTGCAAACCATCTATTCAGGGTTGTTTGTTATAGTAGTGTCATGAGTTGTGACCTAAATTTATAAGAGAATGATACGAACTTGGCTTAAAGTCATTGGTTATTTAGTGGTAATTGGTGGTTAAGACAAAATGTTGACACATCACATGTCTTCTTTAAATAAAAGTATAGGGTAAACCATTATTTGTTGAAAATAAAATTTAAACAAAAGAAAATATTCTCTCATGAGATAACTATTAGGGATATAAGGTAGGATTGACTAGCATGTTGAAGAGCTTTTAATTGTAATAATGCATATTACCTAAGTTAGCTAGCCATTGATCATTATGTAAAGATGAGTAGGAACAAGTTGCCTTATAATAGATATGACTATGGAAATGTAAACATAGCAAGGAATAGTAAAAAGTCCTTAGTAAAAAACTAGATCAATTGAATAATGAATCATGGAGGGATTAGGTCCTTAGTAAAACCCCTGAGGTTGTAACAACAACACAACTCCCCTAATTCTTGATATCAATAAAGAATGAATCTTCAACCAACCTAGTTTAAGAATCTTTTAGTTAGGGCATTGTAAGGAGGTTGCGACCCTATAATCATAGTTGTTAGTTATTTCGTACACTTGGTAAGTCAATAATCTAGTCATTAATGCACAGTCCTTGTGAGAGATTATTAAGTGTTATCTTTAAATAATAATAAAATAATTAATAAAAAAAAGTAGTTGTGTTTTTGCATTGTTGGTTTTGGGCATAACACTATATTATTTGTATTTATGGCATTCCCTCTTCCATTTGTAATACCCCTAAATTGGCACATTGGTGTGCTGAACCAATTTCGGTCTGTTGATCTTACCTAACGTTCTATTATACTAGGCAATTCTGATTCTAATAATTGCTACTTGACCTAAGTGTTAAATGTAGAAAATCCCTAATCTTAATTAATCATATACTTTATTTAATTCCTAAATACCAATTGAATTGGCTAAAATAAACCTATTAATCGAGTTTAATTTAATTATAAGTCTTAGAACTTTGGTTAAATTAAAGTCCCCTTTTAGTTAATATACACAAGAATTAAATATATTTGATTTAATAAATATCCTCATTTTAATTATTAAATTTAATTATTAAATTAATTATATTATTCATTTTTGAGGTGATATTTAACCTTCTAAATCAAACATCTCTTATTATTCTCTCTCTTCAATTCAAAATTGGAAATTCTGAGTGGACTAGAATTAGAAAAGGAATTAATTCAGTTAATTCCTTATTACACTCAAAAATTATCAGTTAACTCCCTATTCATAAAAGAATCTCCTATTCTAACTAAATCTCATCTTCAATCTCAATTGTTCATTCTATTTGATCTTGACCACTGATCAAATTCTTGGATTCTATTTAAGAAACCCTCAATCTCTCATTTTTAGGAGGATGCACATGAATAGTATCAAACTAATGCCAAATTGTTGACTCAATTATTTGCATTCATAGCTTATTGCTCTAACATTTGTAATTTCATATAGATTAAAGATGCATACATCTAGATTAATTTACTTATTCCATTCTTAGATTAATATGCTCATCTAGTTTAATCTTTCATCTCATATAGATTAAAATCCTTCATACTAGTGGTCTAGTTGTCGATCTCTCAAATTTGAGAGTGGACAACAATATCCAATTAGTTAGAAGGCAATAGATCTGTTTGTTAGATCATTCTAGATGAATAATTCCATGATTATTTCAGGATGTTTCTAGCATATAAGGATCATGTTGAAGTGTGTGGTTAATTCTAAGGCCCACAATTAGCACATACATTTCTAGCATCCACCCTGGGCCCCAAAAAATCAATTTTCTAGCCTCCACTTTTGATAAATTTTCAATTTTTTGATTTTTCTAACATCTTGTCTGTCTGATTTAGTAGTTTCTCATGAGATAATATCAATTCTTGCACTAAGAAACAAAATCCTTGATTGTAGTTCTACATTCTCTCGCACAAAAAAGTATACCCTTGCATGTGAGAGAGTGATTTCTCATGTAGTTCACATCATATTTTTTGTACGGGTTTGTGTAGAATCTCACACTAAACTTGACACCAATAAAAATAAAATTCTATTTTCAAATTCTATTTTTTATAATGTTGTTTTATTTGACACTTGTTTTTGAAGCATTTGATTCTGATTTCTAATTGTTGTTAGCCTAACAATGGTGTACATATCATTTGTTGATGATACCTTATCATGAACTCACAAATAATATTGATAATTTGATTACAGGACACTTGGTCAAAGATTCGCATGTGAAAGAATGAATTCAAACCTACTCAAACATTGTAATTTTTTAATGCTTTCTTACACACATAGTTTAATAGGGCTTGTGAACTTTGTAGGGCTTTAGATAGAGGAATAGGGGAGTATGCTCTTTGCTACTTGGAAGTGATGCCTAAGAGTAAATAAAAAACATAGACATCTTTGGAAGACAGTACCCAAGGGATGCAAGAAAGTTAAGTGATTCTCTTATAAAAATATTTTTTATGAAGAGATGATGACTTCCTTTAAGTAAAATCAAAATCTTGAGAAAAGACAAGTTGGGATTGATAAACTAACTCGATGATGAACATGTTTTATGTGTTTGGGTAAGGTGATGATGTAGAGTAGTATGCTCTTTTTCCTTTGGGAGAATTAGAAACTTTGACCCTTGAATTTGAGCCACCAGTCTGAGTCAACCTTTAAAGGGCCTGCTAGAGTGATCCAACCTCCAGGAATGACCCAAGTGAGTAAACACCTTTTGCTGGTGATTACAACTCACTATAATAAAGAATATATATAGAGTGAAAGACTCCAAAGCCATGTTAATTTCTTCTTCTTGATTTTGGTATCACATATCAAGAAGAGGCTATGTTTGTTGCACTAGGTGGCATCGCCCCCAGTCTTGCTAGTTAAGTGTGTGCACTTACAGATGTTGGTGTGGGTAGCTAGCCTCAACTTCATTTATGAAGCCACCATGGATTAATGTGAATGGAAGCCAAGTAAAAACTTTTAGATAGTTGCTACCCAGTTCACCTCCAAAAGGGGGCATAATCTTTTTGCAAGGAAGGGGAAGAATATCTCTTATAGATACTCATTATAAGCATTTACCTAGATGCTAGAAGGTGGCATACACCCTTGACTCTTGCCACAAGGTTTCTCATTAAGTGTATATGTTATTGAGACCTTGGAATACACCAAAAACACAGGTGCCCTCTAGTGGGGTGACACGGTTGTGTGAGGTGAATACATACACATAAGTTGTGAGACAAAGGTTTTGCTTCCTCTACCATTATTGGTTATAGGGACAAATAGTGCCATTTTCAAGTTTATGAACTGTTCAAGTCATTCAAACAACAAAAGGTCAAGACTCTGTGATCCTTCTGAGTTACTTTGTCCTTGGTTGGATTGTTTGAGACTACTACTTGCATCCCTTGTCTAGAAAACAACTGTCTACTTTCAAAATAACATGATGTCCAAAATCTTAAAACAATATATATATCTACCTGAAATTTGCAAACATTGTCAGTCCTTTGTTCAGAAACTGCCAAAATCATTGAAAATTTATTCAAGTTAGTCAAAAACTATTAGTTTTGTCATTTTATTTGCTTTCAATTCTACAAAAAATCACACAAGAAAATTGTTAGTATGCATCTCCTCATGTGGTTCTCTGCATTTCCTTGGATCTCATGGTATGAATCTTCACACAAAAGTTTGCCAAAAAACTCTATATTTTTAGTCAAAAACCTATCTTTTCGGTCAAATTTTCCTTTCCTCATGGGGTTTTGTCCAAATATTCATGCGAGAAAACAAGTCCAAAATTTTTGTTTTGAATTCTGACTTGGTTCATTATACTTCCTCGTGTGGTTTTGTGAATCTTAATGAGAGATTTTGTCCTACAACTATCAAAATTGCTCTACCAGAGTTGTTTCTCACCTATTTTTCTGTATTTCCTCATAAAAGTCTATCCAAATTGCTCCAAAATAGTGAGCTATTCTAAGCTCCCTTGTCAAAACTCAATCTTGGTCTGATTTGTGTCTGAAATAAATAGTTATTTCTCTATCTATAACAGTGTCAAACTCTGATTTCTTTCACAGTTGAACACTTATGATTTGCACACAAACTAGTCTCCTTACTTAATTGTTCTTTCCATTCTTTTGTGTTTATTATAACTTGCATCATGTTAGTCATAACTCTTGGTTGTTCTAGCCATTTCTTAAACTATTATACCTAGATATACAACACGCTTACTCACTTTGAGATACCATTCTAGTGTAATCCTTTGTTTAAACTTCATTTTAAATCATTGTCTATGACTATAACCACAAGGAGTGAAAACTTGTTTTCTTCCTATAGACCACGGTGTGGTAAAGCTAGAGGTCAAAATCGTGGAAGAGGTCACTCCCAATTTTACACATAGTCTGAATCCAGTGAAAAATCCTCACGATCTCTTTCACCTATTAGTCTACCTAATACTCAAAGAATGATTTCCATAACCTTTTAGTGGAATAGAAATCCCTTGTATCAAGAGAATCTTAAAATTGACAAAACTCTTGTGTCTTTAATCAAAACAACCGAATTCTCATTTAGAACACCTTTTCAACTGATATATATTGAAACCTTCTACACTCCTAAAATGGTTAATCAAGATCGAGAAATAGGAGACAATAGTAGAAGACAAGACTACCAAAGAATCAAAATACTAAAAGAACCTTACAACTACACGAATGAGTATGAGGAAACTAAAGAGATGCCCCCTAAAGACATATAGAAATGTTGTAAGGATAAAAACTTTCAAAAAGTGATGGAAATTATACTCAATGAAGAGAAAGAGGAATATTTTCTCAAGATCATTCAAGAAGGAGCAAACCTACCTCAACATTTTAATGTTAAAATAATTATCACACAAGAAGAAGAAACTAAAAGATCCAAACTACAAAAACAACTAAAGGCCATGCAAGAACAATTGGCCCAAATGATGCATGATAAGGATAAACCAATGAGAACATACACTATAAACATTCTTTGTCCATTTTCTTTCGACAAAAGTTTGAATATGCCTCCTTTTCCAAGAGGAGTTGAATTACCCAAGTACAAAAAATATTTTGGAACATCTAATCACAAAGATCATTTAAGGGAATTTGATGCTTTGTCTATGGAATTTATGCACAATAAAATGTATCTTATGCATTTATTCCCATAGAGTCTAGGTGGTCAGGCCATGGAATGGTTTTCAAGGTTGCCTACTAGTATTCAAACATTTGATGAGATTGCTAATGTGTTTGTTCAGCAATACTCACACAACATATAAGATCAAGAAATAGGAGACAATAGTAGAAGACAAGACTACCAAAGAAACAAAATACTGAAAGAACCTTACAACTACATGAACAAGTATGAGGAAACTAAAGAGATATTCCTCGAAGACATAGAGAAATGTTGTAAGGATAAAAAATTTCAGAAAGTGATGGAAATTAGACTCAATGAAGAGAAAGATAAATACTTTCTCAAGCTCATTCAAGAAGGAGCAAACCTACCTCAAGATTTTAATGTTGAAATAATTATCACACAAGAAGAAGAAATTGAAAGATCCAAATTAAAAAAATAACTAAAGGCCATGCAAGAACAATTGGCCCAAATGATGCATGACAAGGATAAACCAATGAGAATACACTATAGACACTCTTTTTCCATTTTCTTTCGGCAAAAGTTTGGACATGCCTCCTTTTCCAAGAGTAGTTGAGCTACCCAAGTACAACAAATATTTTGAAACATCTAATCCCAAAGATCATTTAAGGGAATTCAATGCTTTGTCTATGGAATTTATGCACAATAAAATTTATCTTATGCATTTATTCCCACAGAGTCTAGGTGGTCAGGCCATGGAATGGTTTTTAAGGTTGCTTACTAGTATTCAAACATTTGATGAGATTGCTAATATGTTTGTTCAGCAATACTAACACAACATATAACATTTGGTTAACATACACAATCTGTATAACCTCAAACAAAAGGTTGGAGAACCTATCCTCATGTTTCTTCAAAAGTAGAAATAATTGTATACCAAGTATTCACAAAAAAATCATTAAACAAAAAAACTTGATATCTTCACAGATAATCATTTTCTTGACTTTGGGTATAAAGTAAACTTCAAGAGCCACACACCTTTGAAGATATGATTATACAAGCTATCTGAATAGAGGAGTTCATGATCAAAAAGGGAGAAATAACCCTTCAAAAGGACATTAAGCAAGGGTCTACCTCTAATAAAGACAATTTGAAGTATGTAAACAAGAATTGAGAGGTAGTACATGATGAAGTGGTTGATAACATTACTCCCAAACCTGCTAAAGTGTCTTTCAATCTCACAGACAAAATCAAAGCATCTAAGACTACTGACATATCTCCTCCAAATAACAAGACATTTGGGAACAAAATGAAGAACTCATCTTGGGTTGCATGACCAAACTGAGAGTGCACACCTCTAGATGTAGTCTATAAGACCTTGCTTCAATACAAGATCCTTACTCCATTAAGTAATTATTGTCCTTATGATCTACAACCCTGACCCCCATGATGGAATGAGAGTACATTTTGTGAATACCATTAGAACAAGGGTCACAAAACAAGCAATTACATCAACCTATGTCACAAAGTTCAATACTTAATTAACAATGGTGAAATCATTATGGATGGACATAATAAGAATTTTGATCACAAGGCTTTTAAGGAACCATTTCCACCCTATGAGAAAGGAGAAACCTCTAAATAGAAAACCAATAACAAGGTCAACTATACATACACTTATGATGATGATGTAATCAACATGGTTAAACTTGTGGACTTTGAATATTGTGATATTATCATGATTGAAGGAAAATAAGACAATACAAAATTGAAAACACAATTAGTCTTAAGAGATGCTACATCTCCTACAACTGATCAAGAATTGTCACAATCTTGTGCAAATCTTTTTACATGCTCTCATGCTAAGATAGTACTTAAAGGCCCTATGCCTTTTGCTCCTAAGATAGATCAACACAAAGGCAAACCTATTGCTGGTCCATCTAGCAAATGTATGACAATTGCAACATCTTCTGTGGTTACCAACTATAGTATCCTTGAACAATTGCAATGGGTGAGTGCTCAAATACCAATCTTTGAATTACTTAAAATCTTGCCTGCTCATAGGCAAGTTCTCTATAAAATCCTCAATGAGGAAAACATACCTCAAGATCTTGATCTTGATAGGTTCCAATCTATGGTGGGTCATCTTAACTCAACTCACTACTTGTCTTTTTCTAAAGAAGATGATAATTCACTAACCCATCCTCATAACCAACCATTGTACATTGAAGTTACAATACATCAAAAATTTGTTCATTGCATGCTCATCAACAAGGGAGCTGGTGTAAATATCTGTTCTACTAATTTGCTCAAGCAATTGGGTTATTCTAAAGAGTCTATTGATCCTTGTTGTAAAATAACCATCAAGGCATATCATGAAGTTGAGCATAAATCCCTAGGTCTTGTTGTGTTGCCACTTCGAGTTGATCTAGTAGAAAGAGATGTTACTTGTCAAGTCCTTGACATTCCATTAGCATACCATATCCTATTAGGGAGACCATGGATACATGAATGCAACTTGTGCCTTCGACATACCATCAATGCACCAAGTTTCCATTCCAAGGCCCTGAAGTTACTATACCTTCTAATACTAGTTAGACTTGAAACATGCTAAAATCTATTGAAAGCTTTGTACCTACTAATAAGGAATCTACGAATCACCATGCTGATAAGCTTGTTGCCCCACTTTTGTTTTCCAACTTATCAATAGAAGTGAGTTTTTTGTAGTAGATGAAGTGAGTCTAGTCATCATTTTTTTGTTGAGTCTAGGTCTAGATCCCTAAAGGCTAGGTAATCTCTATCAAATTTTCCCACTTTTCCTTCTCTTTCTCTATGGTTGGGTGGGTGTTGGTTTTTATGTTGTGATTGGTTGGGTAAGTTATTTCCTAATTTGATAGAGATCAAGTTTTCTCATCGTAGATCAAACACATTCTCTATGTGCTCTCGATATACCATCTCTTAATAAACAAGATTTAATAGAGATTTGGAAATTGCCTTCTCCTTAATGGGTTTCCAACCCATGAAGGTAATTTCTTGCAAATGACCACTGAGAGACATATATAGCTCAAAAGCATACAAAGCATGTAGAATTCTACAAAAAATTGATGCTTAATCCAAGATGAATCTCCTAAACATGATTTGGATTTGTCATCACTCAAACATTAAGCCTTGGCAAAAAAACCCAAAAATGTCTTCTCCACGATGGGTTTCCAACCCATCAAGATGGTTTTTTGCAAAGCGGCTAAAGGCAAGAAAAAAGATGTTAAATGCTACCCAAACATATCTATATGCTTTAATCAGGCATCCTTAATATAAAAAAATACAATTGTTAAATATTCAACCCATGAGGAAGTGTTAGTAGAAAAATGGAAATTGCCTTCTCCTTGGTGGGTTCCCAACCCATGCAGGTGATTTTCTACTTATACAAGAGAGATCAAGCTGACAAGTGAATTTGTTCCCCACACTAGATTTAGAGCATGTCAGAATGATATTAGAATGGATCGAGCCATTATGGAAAGAAGATATAGTCAGAATCTCATGTGGTAGATTTTCATCAACGGAGTTCCCCAATGGCAACTTTTTGAAATTTAAAGGAAAATGGAAAAGTAAGCAATAAGCTTATAGAAATTTATTTTTGAGCTCAACTAAATAGTTAAAAGACCCCTAAATATCTGTTGAGCTTTTGCATTTACTATCCAATAGGTATTTCCTTAAATTCTATCCATGTGACACAAATTTTGAAGAATAATAGATGAATCAAGACTCTCCTATAAAAACACACAAGCAATTGAAAGAGTTACCTCATTTCTTTGATTCCTCATTCTATCAACAATACACATATCTTTTTTGAAAGCCTATGACTATTGCATTTTCCATTTTATTTACCTTTTTGATTCAATATCTTATTCAATAAGCTTATAGCAACCAAGTTTATGGGTTTTGATGGTTTGACTAGGATCAAGTCCCAACTATAGAATTTCACAAACACCTCTCTCTGCTTCTATGAAATCTTGTAGCATTTGATAATTTCCCCTTGAAGCTACCAAGGTATCCAAGCAACATTATCATGTTGATCGAGATTATATGACAAGCTCTACAAGTGAACATCCTAAGTGGAAGTCTGAAGAAGAAAGGATAGAAATTCCCTACGAAGGTTGGGGCCTTCAGTTATGACACCCAGTCCAATGCCAAGAACATGATGAAAATGTTAGAGAAGAAATATAAGCTAGACATGTATGAAGTCCTAAGGCCTATGTTCAACCTAAATGGGTATGCAAGAGTTGTTCTCCAAATTGGGAGCATGATAAAACATATCACCATGATCAAAGATTATTGGGATGATTGTAAGGATGAGTTTGAGAGCCATGATTGAGCCTTCTCTAGATTGACAGTCGATCAAGTGAAAATGTATAAGGTGAATATAGTTGTAAATAGAATTGAAGATGATAGTCAAAATATGTATAAAAATACTTATTTGACCAAGATGAGGAACACTCCCATAAGTTTGGAACATTTTGAAGATGTTATGAAGGATCTAGATATGATGATGGCTAGAATCTACAAGAGAACTAGGAAGTGGTTTGAGTGGACCACGACATGACAAAGCAAGAGAAAATGTACACCTACCTAGTCCTTCACAAATATAGCAACAACTTCACTTCTCAAAGTGGTGCTTCAGGCACAATCCTAGCTCTCACTTAAGGAGCTGCTTAGCTAGTTAGAGGAGGTGATCAACCTCCTGATAAGAGCATACCACTTAATAAAAATTGTCAGGATGGTTCAGCGCTAGTGTCAAAATGGAGATAGAGTCTAAGAAGAAGAAGGTGAAAGAATTAAATGACAATGCAGTCATGATGGCTCTCTTACCCCATAGCAGTCCAATTCCATCCATAAATGAAACATTACTCCTACCAAGTAGCCCCCAAATATAGGTTCTTGATCTTGGAGATGGAGGAAGTAGTAAAAGTGAATCTATAGAGTTAGATGAAGTAGCAAAAGAAACATCTAGAGTGGAGAAAGCATCTGAATTGAAGAAAGTGTCTGAAGCTTCAAAACACATTTCCCCAGCTCCAAAGAATCATTTATCTTCAGTTTCAAAGACATTAACTCTTGTTAAGAGGAAAATTTTTAGTGTAGATACATTAAGGACATCATCTAAGGTGATTGGCACTGAGTCATGGCTCAAGGATACTTTAGATAGAAAGAGGAAAATGAAGGAGGAGGGAGCCCTAAATAAAGAGACTTTATCTCTAGCTATTCGTTCTGGGTTAGCATTGAGTAAAGTTAAGAAGTAGAAGGCTCTATCAATTCTTGGCCAGTATCCTGATATAGGACACTTAAATATGTAGATTGCTAAGCCCACCAAGGAGGGGAGAATTGAAGACCTAACCATAGAAGACTTTGCATTGTAGTCTCTAGACCTTAGAGAAGTTAGGCATGACACCAAAGTGGGTCTATAGAAATCAACAAATGAAGTGATAGAGGGACAACTTGAAGGTCTCAAATAGGCCAAAGTCAGAATGAAGGCAGAGATCCACAAACTTAATTACTTCATCATTCAACTAATTACCTTGCTAGCAAGTATTTTGGTAGTGTCATCTACAAGTGACCCTATGGCCAAAGACATTCAGGATATCATCTCCCAGCTATAAGAAAATAAGCACTTTGGACAAATTGGTAGGGAGTTGAGTAAAAAACTCAAGTTTGAAGGACTTGCAACTATAGAGAAACTCAGTAATGCAGTGCTAAAGGCTTGAAATGGAAAAGGATAATATCTTGGCTAATTGAGCTACTCTATCAATAGAAAAGATAAAGAGTGAAGATTGCATCTCCCTCTTGAAAATGGCCATCCAAATGAAGACTAAAGAAGTAGTGGAAGCAAATATTCTACCAAATAGAGATGAGCCCCTCTTTGAATGACAACAGAGTCTACAATTCAAAGCTGAACTGATTTTAGTGGTAGAAGAAGGATTAAAAGAAATAGAGAGAAAAGTTAAAGAGGAATAGGAAAAGAACTATGAATTACTAAAAGGCCTACACACTGACTCTCAAACCAGTAGACAAGGAAAAGGAGTGGTGGGAGTTGTTATCATGCAAAAGAATTTATCTAGTTATCTAGATAATATAATAGAGAAATCTAATAATCATAACAACAGAGTGTCAAATCTCCAATGGCTCAGCGGGTGTATACACATGGCAATGGAGGAAAAAAAAGAATGATTGAATGCTATTAAAGACCTAGCTTGAGAACACTTCAAGTGGCTCTTGAGATATACCAACATTCATGTTCATTGACACAAAGATCTTATTCTGATCATTATTACTACCAAAAGCCTATAAGGAAAAGTCAAAAAAGGGAAAGAAGGCAAAGTGACAACTTTCCTGCCCTTCTATAGTTTGATGATCAATTTTAACTAATAATTGGATCCTTGCCATTTTTCATTTTTGAGGAGATCAACCCATTTAGTTCCTTTTTGTAATAGTAATCTCAGAATCCTATATGTACCCAATTGAAAATTTTGTGAAAGATTAGCTAATTTTTGGTGTGAAATACTTCATGTTGTAGAGACAAGTTGAATGTGTTTAATATCAATTACTTATTCTTCCATTGTTTATGATAGTTTAAGATATCTATTTCCGTTGAGTTATGAAATAAATAGAGTTTTATTCCCTTGTTCAATATAGCAAGCTAAAGATAATATTAGAGTTATTGAAGGTTAAAAGAGATTTTGTCCCAACTTATTCCTTAAGTTAGTCTCTTGCATGTTATAGTTAGAAACATTCTATTAAGTAGCTAATTCATAGATAGATTTCATTACTATATCATCAAATTGTGTGGGTTCATAAGATGTAATAAGTTCACATTTCTTATTAGTTTTAAGACCTGAATCCTTGCCTGAGTTAGTTCCTATATAGGCCTAACTTGGTTTACCTCTCCTATTCTCTAGTCAAGAACAAACCCCATTAGGATTAGGAAAAAACATATTCATTGCAAATAATAACCAAAAGGGACCTATACCTATAAATTCAGAGGAAAATTAGTCATTTAACTACAATTTCCCAATTGTTGTAATTAGTTGTTGTTCAAAAATATTGGGAATTCAAAGAGTTAACTAAAGAAGAAGAATTCGTTTACAAAACCACTCAAGTTGACAAAAACTGGGATGGGCAAATATCACACTGAACCTGTTCTATCTTTGACATCTCTTCTTGAGTCTCCCTATCATTATGGGAGACCATCTGAAGTGAAGAGACTTTTTGTGCTATTACCTCAAAATAAGTTCAATGGTACCTTTGTCAAAGCTACTACACCTCTAGAAGAGGAGGATGAAGACAAAGCCATTGCTCCGTGGATATATAGAGAGGAAAATCTAGGGGATCTCAAAGACAAAGCCATTGCTCCATGGATACATAGAGAGGAAAATCTAGTGGATCTCATAGAACACTCTCATGAGATTACTTCCGAAAAGTATGGTTTAGGTCTTAAGCTCATGAAATTCTTTGGTTACAAAGGAAATGGTCCAATTGGATGTAACAACAATGGCTTGATTGATCATATTAAAGAAATAGCTTGAAGGTCTTGAGATACAACTAGGTTTCAAGAAGATTCCCTTTCATCTAGGGATTAAAAAATTTATACCAGAATCTGAAAGCTCGTCTAAGCATGAGTGACAAACTAAGTTAGATAATCATGAGGATAGCTCTAGTCTAATGATGAGGATACTTATCCTTATCCAATTCCTTTTGATATTGCTAAATTCTTTGCAGAACTAGATGACTTTGTACCAAATGTTAGCACTCTAGATGTTGATAGTGATTCTTTTGAGAATGCTACTGATCCTCCCCATATTCAATAGGAACAAGGAAAGTCCACTCATATTCTAGTTGTTGAAAAACTTTGTAAAAATCAAGATGATAATGAAAGTGGAGAATGGGTTCCCATCAGTGCTAGGGAATTCTATAGTCTGACTCCATCTAGCACAGATTCTCGAAAGTAAGAATTTGATTCTTTCTCTAAGGCAAATATAGTTAAGGATGTGGACCAAGTTCACATATATGAAAATAAACTTGAAATAGGTGAACAATCTAGGGTTAAGTCAAATGAGTCTCATCCAACTAGTGTCAATGAGTCTTCGATTAATATTGTTAGGACTCAAAAACATTCGAATGCACCTTTGGACAAAATTGCTCTAGGTCTCAAATTACTTGTCCACACATTTGATGATTATACCATGAATGCCATTGAACCCATCACATCTCTCTCATTACCTATCCCAAGCTCATAGATTGGAATTCAAATACATCTAGTGAAGTCCCTATGTTCCAGAATGCCTATGCTCTTACATGTTACTTAAATGTTGTCGAACCAGTAATGTCCTCTACTAGTGAATAGAGTGTCAATATAACTGAAGTTGACATCAAATATCTCAGTCACACAATTAAAAGAAAAAGAAATAGCAATTTTGATGGTGAAAACCACATTGTCATAGTACCAAAACTCAAAATAGTAAAAAGAAAAGATGTATCCAAAGGTGAAAACCTCTCTAAGGTGAAAATTGATGAGATATTTGAAGCACTTCCTAGTCATTTTTAGGAAAGATCATTAGTGTTGATAAAGCCAACACAGCCAATCAATTTGGGAACATATGAACAACCTCATATGATACACATTGCACAATCTTTATTTGTAGAGGAAAAAGAGGAATTTATTGCCTTCTTTTAGGAGAAAAAGATTAATTTTGCACGAACCTACTCAAACATGCTAGGCTTGGATCTTTATCTCATAATGCATCATTTTTCTATTGTACTAGGAGTAAAACTGGTCAAATAAAAGCTCAAGAAAATACATCCTCATGTGGCATTACTTGTTAAAGCTAAGCTGGAAAAGCTTCTAAAAGTTGGTTTCATCTGTGCTATTGATTGCACTGAATGGATCTCAAACATTGTTCCAATCTCCAAGAATGATAAGACATCTAAGTTTGTATAGATTTTTGAGATCTAAATGTAGCATGTCCAAAGGATGATTTTCCAATTCCCAACATTGATATGATAGTAGGATATGAAATATACTCACTCATGGATGGTTTTTCTGGTCATAATAAGATTAAAATTGCACTAGAAGACTAGGAGAAGATTGCTTTCACTTGTGCATGGGGCACCTTCTATTGGAATGTGATGTCATTCGGTTTGAAAAATGTTAGTGCCACCTATCAAAGGGAAGTTACAACAATCTTCCATGATATGATGCATAAGATGATGGAGGACTATGTCAATGACACCTTGGTCAATAATACACAATGCAACACTCATCTTCAAGATTTGGGACCAATGCTAGATTGAATGAAGAAGTTCAGTCTCAGACTAAACCCTAATAAATGCACATTTAGTGTAACTTATGGGAAAGTAATTAGCCACATTGTCTCTATAAAAGGAATCAAGGTGGACCCAAAAAAAGTTCAAGCAATCATGGAAATGCCTCCACTCCATAATATTAGTCAAATGAGGGGCAAGGAAGACTTTGATCCATTCGTAGATTCATCTCATAGTTGACAGATAGTTCACAACCTTTCATGAAGACTCTGCATAAAGGTGTAATATATGACTGGAATAAAGATTGTGATTAGATTTTAACACAAATAAAATAATATCTTTCTAATCCATCGATCCTGATGCCTCCTATTTATGGGAAGCTTCACATTTTGTATATCTTCGCAATAGAGTCATCTCTTGGTATCTTTCTAGCTCATGAAGACAATGATAACAAAGAATGAGGTATCGATCCACTGAAGTACTTACTTGCTAAGGCAACTCTAATAGGGAGGTTAACCAAATGGGTCATTATACTAAAAGAGTTTGATATTACATATGTTGAAAGGAATGCTATCAAAGGACAAGCAATTGTTAAACAATTACCAAGAGTACCAATGCAAAGTCTTCTTCCACTAAATATTGACTTTCCTGATGAATCTATCTTAACACTAACACATCAAACCTGGGTGATGTTCTTTCATGGTTCCTTCACACAATAAGGATTCAATGTTGGGATCTTATTCATAACACCACATAAGTATCCATTGCCTAAGGCATACAAGATTCTATTTCCTTGTACAAACAATATTATAGAATATGAAGCCTTAATCAACGACATGAAGATTGCAGTTGAATGGAGAGTAGATGAACTAAATATCTTTGGTGACTTATAGCGCATAATCAACTAGGTCAATGATGTGTATCAAATGAAGGATGAGAAGTTGATACCTTATAAATGAATGGTGAATGATCTAAAGAAATACTTTGCTCATGTCACTTTTTAGAAAATTTCTTGGGTAGACAAGAAGGCAACTGATGATTGGCTACTCTCACTTCCATGCTATAGATGCCTAAGAATGATTTCTAACATGAATTCCTAGTGGAGACATTACTCTACTCTGCTTATAATTCACCAAAATCCTAGATGATCTATTATATTGTACGACACATTAATCCCACTACCATCATATCTACTCTTACCTACATGACCAAACAATTTTGGACAATCTAACCTGGAACAAAAAATGTCACCTTATCTGTAGTACTTCATAGTATGTTATTATTGTTACTGATTTATTTAGGAGAGATCTTAAAAAAACACCACTTAGGTTTCTAAAACCTGATGAGTCCAAACATGCATTAATCAATGTACATGAGGGCATTTGTGGATCTCACTCTAACAACTTGACACTAGCTTGTAAACTTATCAGAGCTAGTTACTATTGGTTGAATATAGAGCAAGAGGCAATTAAATACTCAAAGTCTTGCAAATAGTGCCAACTCCATGGAAATATGATCCATGCTCCATACATGGAGCTAATTCCATCTATCATTCATTGGCCATTTCAATAATGGCCTTGGATCTAGCTAGTCAGATTCATCCATCTTCTTCAAATAGACACAAGTTATGACATTACGGCTACAAACTACTTCACTAAATGGGTAGAGGCAGTCCCTCTCTCTACAGCAAATGGAAAAATTGTAGCTCTATTCATTTTGAATTACATCATATGCAGGTATGGTGTACCATCCTCCATCATTACTAACAATGAAGGATAGTTTAAAAACAAGGATCTTAAAGAGTTGTGCTCAAAATTCAAAATCAAGCAACATTGGTCTTCTATTTATTACCCCCAAGGTAATGGCCAAGTAGAAGCATCCAATAAGGCTATCCTAAGATCCTACAATGCACAGTCAACAAATTTGGAAGGGACTAGCACCTTTAGATTAATCTGACTTTATGGGCTTACCAAACTAGTATCATAACTCCAATGGGAACAATGCCCTTTGCTTTGGTATATGGAGCCAATGCTATGCTTCCAATTGAGGTTGAGATTCCTACTTTAAGAATCTCCATGGAAGGCCTCATTACTGATGATGATTATAGAACATCTCGACTTCAAGAGCTAGAATTGTTAGATGAATGTCGACAAGCGGCATGTGATCATTTCTAAGCTTACCAAAAGTGCATTTCTAAGAGCTACAACAAGAAAGTCAATCCACATCACTTCCAAGTGGGTGACATCATCTTGAGGGGGAACCCTAAAAATTGAAAACAACAAGTACAAAATGGGAAGTTTGAATCCAATTGGCTTGGTCCATACATAGTTACTACAATGTTTGGATCTAGTGCTTACCAACTTTCAATAGCTAAGGGAGACTCACTCAAGGAGTCAATCAACACTCTTCATCTAAAGAGGTTCTATAGTTGACATGCTTTCAAAAGCTCTTTTGTACATACTTAAAAGTCCTAAAAAAATATTATCTTAGTAAAAACCTAGCAATAGGTACCTTGGCAATACCAAAAAAAGTGAAAAGTTTAAAAAATACAAAAAATATAATTAAAAAATAGAAAAAGAACAAAAACACTTGAAAAACAAGAAAAGGTGCTATTGATGAAAACCTGGCAAACAAGTATCATGGTAGAAAAAAAAGAATCTCTTCCAAGAAGGTGAAAACTTGGTAAATAGGTGCCTCTTGTTTCAAATGCTACATCTTGCAATGCATATTTTGGCTCTTGTATAGTTGCTTTCCTTCTTTTGCTTATGCATCCATGGATTGAATCTTTTCATAGTCTCAGGGGCAACACCCTATAGTGTCATAGGAATCTCTTTCACATCAATCACTAGTTGTTCTAACTGCATCTATCTACTATCACTTGTGTCACTACAAAGATTCCTCTCATGGAAGATCTCTTTCATTTAAATCACCAATTGTTCTAACTGCATCTATCTACTATCACTTGTGTCACTCTAGAGATTCCTCTCGAAGAATTTCTCTTAAGCTTTAGTCACCAATTGTTCTAATTGCATTTGTCTACTATCTCTTAGTTTCCCACTAAGGTTCTTCTCAACAAAGCTTCCTCTCTGATGTCTATCACTAGTTATCCTAACTAAGTCTGTCAATTTTCGTCCTCCTGCTGAAGAGATCTCTTTCACATATCTTCTGAACATTGACACTTGACATCAATCCTATAACATTGAAATTGAAATGAAAACATTGAACTTGTTTGAGATATGCTAAGATTTTTTATTTATTTGTTGCTTTCTCTTTATCATTCCCCTTTGAACAACTCAAGGATTTCACTTTTGACTAGAGAAGTGAGGACTGGGGACATGATCTTTCATTTTATTTTTTGTTTGATGGTTTAGTTCCAATGATCTAAAATATTTATATGAAAGGGGTGTCCACTATAAAAGCATCTATCTCGTGTTGGATGGTTGTGTGTACCTCAACTCATTTTATATACATACTTCAATGAGATTGGATATTTTCCTTGTTTGAGTGAATTCTCTATGCTATAGTAGATATTGATACTCATCCTACTAAGTGAACATACGGGTCACTACGAGCATACTTAACACAATTTTGTCTTAGGTTATGAACAAAAGGGTCATTTTGGACAAAATCTTTACTAAATACTTAGCATACAAAGGATCTCTTGTGTATCTAGTTTGTTTTCACACAAGAAACATTCTGGTCACCCTAGCATTTATGCTTTGATGCTTATGTTCGCTTGCTAAATTAAAAGGGACAAATATTCTGGCCATTCTAGCTTCTTGTGCCTTAATGCTTACATTTAATCCCGAAAAAACTAAGACATGGGTCATATTCATATTCTCACGATTTCAATGTTAGTGTGAATTGTATGACATTTGTGGGTCTAACTAAACACTCAGTGATGATAAGATTATGAGTTTAGTAACCAGACCTAGGGTTACATCTAACATATGGTTGCATTGCATTCTCCGCTTACATAAGAACATGGTTCGATCACTGCTTTACTTGCATCTTTCACCATGAGAGGTTGTTGGTTTCTTCAAAGTATCATGTTTCTTCACAACTACACAAGCATTCAGCTCCTTGGTTCATCCTCTTGACTTTCATGGGATACTTATCACTGATAACAAAACTTGAAACTTGCATGAGATGTTAGTTCATTCACCTGTTGCTTTTCATATACATATTTTCATATTCATCTCAACTACACTACACTCATACATCATAGCAATTTGCATTCATCTCAACTACACTACACTCATGCATCATAGCAATTTGCATTCATCACAATCATTGTATTAACATCTTATGTATGAAAAATTGTAAGAGAAAAGATGACACATACATGGATACTTGAATTGAAGATCTCATATGTAGGGAGTCAAGTGTACATCAATACAAAAATGAGTGCTACTTGAGCACTGTTGATCTCAAAATGATACAAAATGGTGCTAGCACACCAATTGATACATAGCCATAACCAAATTTAGAAGAAGAAAACAAATTGTTTCCTTCTCCCTCATCCCCAAGTGGAGGAGGAGGAGGAACGTCTACTCTCATAGGCCATCGTATGCCATCTGATGTTGTAGCATACTTTGAGAATCTAGGCATCTGCTTTGAAGCATCAGACACTACTGCAATATAACTTGCATAGTAGTAAGCCACTCTGGCACTCTGCAATCACACCTCCTCTTGTTGCTACTCTAATTGCTCACACGGCTCCTAGATCTCCCATTCTCTATCACCTAATCATAGGTCACAAATGGTTAGCTAGATTTGCATCTCACTCAAATGCTACTATGTTACTCTTAGTCTCTCCTTGGTCCTCCTCAACACATCCAAGTGTGGCTCAGGAGTAGGCTGATCCTACATCTCCTCATCACCCACTCCGTGCTTTGCTTGCTCTGCAAGTTGGTCCTTTACTTGTTGCCTCAAGCATCACCACTGATGGTACCCAAGGTACTTGTCCCACTCTTGCCAGCATTGAAATCCTTTTGCATCTAACAAGGAGGGATATGCACCTATGTTGTGGATTGTCTAGGTTACTACTACTATTGTGGTGGTTATTGTCACTGCTACTCTAGTACCTGCACTGGTTGTATAGGCACTACAATCCCCACTAGGTTTGGAAAGGGATGACTCACAAAATGCTCTATATATGTAGGAGTCATTCCCCCATCTACAACTACAACCATGTAATCCCAATGTGTTAGGGTGAGGGAGCGCACATCAATCATAGACCTCTTAGGGTCTAATCAAATGGACCAACCCTTTTCCATCTCCAAGATGAAGTGGGCATAAGTGTAGTACTCTTGTGAGATATCCTATGGCTGGCCATACTGCTACCACACGTGTGTCAATGGGAATCTTTTGATCACCTAGATCAATCAACCAATCAATGGCTAAGAGGTAAACATATGGCTGAGCTCCACTTGTGTGTCATCCCATGCCTCTACCTCTCTCCATGGTTGCCATGCTACTGCTAATAGATCATCAAGCTAACCTCTCCTCTACTCGGTCTTACCCAAAGTTGTCTTGGTCATCTACCCTCTATATCTATGTATGTATGGCTCATGGTCCTACCTCATATCAGCACAAATAGGTCTCATAATGGGAAAGTTCTCCCATGCCCATACCTGAAGAACATAAACTCCACCTCCAAGCAAATTAGCAAATGTAATAAAATACATATGGATTTTTTGAAAAGCTTTCAAAGTTTTCAATCAAACAAAAGCAACAAATGTAAAGCTAAATTTCAACAGCAACAAATGTAAAGCTAAATTTCAACATTCGGAAAACTCCAAAATTTGAGCTCTAGGACAGAAAACTCCAAAAGTTGAGCTCTAGGACAGTTATCAAGGCACCAGCATACTCTTTACCTATTTTAAAGTGAGATCTCCAATATAGTTCATCTACATCCTCTATGGCAGTTCATCTACATCTACTTCAAAGTTTTCCAATCCATTTCAAAAAACCTCTTATGAGCATATCCCGCAATCATAGATTTCCACGAGGACACATTTCTTTTAGGCGTCATGCTAAAACAGTTCGCTTGTCTCTACTTCCACTTTTTTCAGGCCACGCTGAACTAACATAGAAACCTCAAGCGATAAATGGTGAATTCCAGTCAGCCACTTGCTTCACATTTTCCATTACAGGGTGTGTTCGTTCAACTTGCTAATTTTGGGCGCATGTTGACTGGATGTATGACGCAACATCTTATGCCCACGCTGGATTTGTTGTTTCAAGCCTCCATAAAACATGCCGTACTTTCCCAGTGACCTTTACCCGGTGTAAGACTGCCAGATTGTCCGAACAACCCAGCCAAAGTCTCTCTAGGAGAAAAGCCTATCGGCTTAATTACAAGACAGATTTAAAAATGTGTGTTTGTGGAAACAGAGAAAGTATAGCATAATGATATCAAAGTATTCTGCATGTAGGAGAAGATATATTTATTTTCAGGCGTCAATCAATATGCATATCAAACTTTAGTAGGACCCTCGAGAGCTTGGCTAGAGAAATTCTCGGAAGTTGAAAGCCACACAATCTAGAAGACTGAGGCCTCCAAATATTGAAGAGCCAAAGGGTCTTGCCACCACATAACTAACAAACATGTTCTGAAAGATAAAGATGAATGCCAGCTAGATGAGAAAAAACTAAACTTAAACAAGGGCATCAAATTTGTGGGAATATCCAATGCATACAACAGATATGTTGCAAATAAGTTGGCGACATGGCTTCTATAACATATTGATCAATTACTTACGTGACTTATACAAAAAAAGTTAAAAGCAAATATACAATTAGTTCATTTGGCTGTGATCCAGCTGTAAGATGGGTTAACACAAAGTTATCCAAGGGTGATAAGCCACAAAACCTGCCCTTCATTCAAGGTAACATATATGTGAATGGTCGATATACCAAAAGAGTTCGGCTTCATCAAATCCAAGATTCAATCAACAGATTAAAAATGTGAAATATTATGTTATAAAACATCATGGCAAAAGATACTACATGAAAGACATGATCTTCCCAGAAGAAAGAAGCACATGCGGATTTTGTGAAACCCGAGAAAGAATAAAAGGAATACAACCTAGATAACAGGAAACTCCGAGTTTACAAATGGAGACTATTTTCTTGGCCCGTGGCTAAACAGCAGAGGATTTGCACCGGAAGTGACAGTTTTTAGAATTAATTAATTAATTTATAAATCACATAACAGTTGTTATGCGATTTATAAATTAATTAATTAATTCGAAAAACTGTCACGTCCGGTGCAAATCCTCTGCTGTATAGACATCGCCATTTTCTTGTCCCCATACCTACAATGTTTGGTGTCTAATGTATTATAACTGTTCAGTGTTCCCTTATTCATTTCCTCATGTATTCTGACTGTACAGCATCTCCATCGTCATACTCAATAGAATTGGCTTTTAAAATTTTAGAAATTTGGTTCCAAGATACCAACAATTGAGGAAACAATCTAACAAGAGGCCGACTTAAAAAATGTTGTTTGTAGAGAAAGGTAGCACCTGCTCTCACACGTAATATCTTTATTTGGCCGGCATTTGATTTGAAGATTCCCAGATTACAGGAAGAGGATTTTCATATGCTTTATTTTCAGCAATAAAAATTAGAAAGCACAAGGAATGGTCGTGTATTGGTTGTCAATTGATCTGACAAGATTAATGAAAATCAGCAATTGATGGACATCTTTATCTAATTTGATGGGGGAGTAGGAATTCATGTTATTCTGAAGCCAGTCAATTAATTCTTTCAAGATGATAGTGTGAGCAGGGATAGCTCTGCAGCTCCAGCAAAGTTTTCATATGCAGGGATGGCATCAGGCTACAGCAAGGCTTGCAGATAAAAATAGGTTTTGATGATTCATGGATTTATATCAGTTTAAAGTTTCATGACGGTGAAGCTGTAGTCTCCTACATCACAACATGGTTTTATAAATGGCTGTATCAACAAACCTTTCAGTTTTGCGATATTTCAAGATTACTCCTGGTTGGTAAAGATTTTAAAATGCTCCTGTAATGATGTAGTTCATGTTATAAAAGGACCATTAAGATATGATATTTGACTTGCAAAAAAAAATGTCCAGAACATGGTAGGCCCTGTTTGACACACGAAGAACTCCCACTGTAATACTTATCTTAGACTTAAATGAAAAACTCAATGAATATGAGAATGATACATGGGTTCCCCGGTGTAAATGAGATTAGTAGGCCGCAACCCAATTTGTAATGTCACATGAGGATATTGTATTAAGACCTGTAGACATTTTTATAAATATAATGCAATACTTGTATTTGTGTGAATTCAGAGTGGAAGCCCCTTGTGTCAGGCAACATGTCTAATGTAAGTTTATAAACCTTTAAGAAACTTCCAAACCTAATTCCCCCAAAAAAAACCCTGAAAGAAAATGCAGACTGTAATGTCACATGAGCAGATTCCATTTAGACCTGTCTATGTTTTTAAAAATATCTTGCAATACTTGTATTTGTGTAAATTCAAAGGTGAAAGTCCCTTCAGCCAGGCAACATTCTTATCTTCCTCACTCTAAGAGGTCTACCATGACAGGGCCATATAAGATAAACTTGATCTGAAATATCTGTTAATCAAAACTTTAAAACATCCTCCTTTCATATGAGAACTAAGTAAAAGCAGCGTCTGTTTCTTTGAGTCCTACAAATTATAATGAATTTTTATGCAAGGTACCGACCAAAACTAAAATTGGGGTTCCATAATTTTACTTTAATCATGGATTTTGCCAAGCCATTGTAGACTTTCCCAGCCAATTTCTTGCAGGTATCCTGTAACTGAAGCACGAAAGAACCCGAAACACTAAGATACATGCACAAGACACAAAACAAGTTATTTGAACCCTCCACAGAATAAACAGAAAGAGGTGAATCAAAGCAACAATCAAATTAACTTGAACTCCAAAACCGACAAAAACTCCTAAAATAATCTTACCTGCATTATCCTGTGATGCCTTACAAATATCCTGGGTGATTTGTACGCGATTCTCATTTAAGTCCTTTAGTCTTCGATATCATATCATTCCTATGAAATCTATATAAATTCTTTATAGGCGAAAAAGCTCACACTCTAAGAAAGCCCCGACATTTAAAGCATCAAAAGAAAAAAATCCCAAAAACAGCCATAACAAAAAGGAAATGGAGTTTCGGATCACGGTTCTACTTAAGTCCATGAAATCCATAATAATGTGCAATATTTGAGTAACAACACGAAGCCGAAAGGGCCATGATATTCGATTCCACTTAAGTATTTAGTCATTCTCAATCTCTGATGACTTGTTCAGTCTTTGATAATATCAATGTTCTTGTTATGGAATAGATTATTTTGATTCTCAATTTATATTCCCATCTAAAGCGATTTTTTAGCAGAATGTCAAAGGAATTTTTAGAGACAGCCGCAATTTTTGAACCATCAGATAAAGAAAAATCCAGAGAAAATACTAGATAACATTAACAAAAGAAGACATTGCCGAACGCCATAACATCTGAAAAAAAACTTCAAATTGAGCTACCATAGATATCAAAGCCAGGGAGAGAATCTCAAGGGTAAAACATAACACAGGAATCTTCAAATTACTCCACCCAAAACAAAAATATGGACCACCAAATCTAAAACCCTACACATTCGTGTCCGCGGTCGGCCTACCATAATAGCTTTCAAATCGCAGAAAAGCAGGCAGGTGGCGAGGCTAACAGTTTCCCTACCAGAAAACAGACTTTCTGGGGTAAAGCCCGCTCAAATAGCCTATCAAATCATCTCTGTAAAGCTTGAAAACAAAGGCAACATCTTACTGACTGCACTATATAAACTAATTTCCGATTTTATAAATATCACTTTTAAGATATTTTCTTGTAGCTCCTTTTCAATTTCAGACAGACTCCAGCTTGAATGGGGTAATTGAAAAGTCCATCAATGCATACCGGGTGAACCAAAAAAATTCATTGTAGTCGAAGTATGTCTAGAATAAATCAAGCAATTGAACGAAATAAAATGCTATTCAGAAACAAAAAGGCAAGAAGGGCAAAAAAATAATTGCATTAATATTTACAAATTTATGAGGGTAACTATAGTTTCAACGACACTAGAATCTGGCATCTCTATTCATTGGACTTAAATGATGGACCATGGATCACAGAGCGTATTCGTGAACATTGATGTGAAAATTTCCACACAATTATATGCAAAAGCTTTCAGATAAAACAGTAGTTTGGAGTTGTTAGGAGGCATATTGATATGCAAAGTCTGAAAGACCTATCATGGCACTTAACACAAGGTAAAGGAGATAGAAGGAGGCAGAGATAATAATAATAACCAGCACTGCAGAAACGGGACTCTTCAAGAGTTCATAAATGGGCTTGAGTATTGTGTAGAGTGCGCCTGAGCCGACTGTGAAGAAGTAGAGGCCGTATCTCCTCATATTTTCCCAGAATTCTTCAACAAGGGGACCTTCTGGTCCGAATGCCCACGCTGGCTCTACTGAGCCCACCATAATCCAGACTCCTAGCCCTAACCCTAGCAACACCATGTGCCCCCCGCCCGCAAGCCCCAGCGCCTGCTTCTCTTTCTCCAAAGAAACGTCTCTGCCATTGCGAATCGCATGAGGTACCGAGCGAAACCTGGTAAATGCCGACAAGTGTGTGTCTACTTGTACTGAGGAAACACGGCTCCCGCTTTTCCTTGCAGGGGTTTCAAAGCTCCACCTGCTGCTTCTTATCGTGGGCCTCAACAGACCTGAGAATGGCGCCAAAGCAAAACTCATGTCTGTCAAATAACAATGGCCTGGTCTCACCTCCTCTTCCTCTTCCTCTTCCTCTTCCACTAATCAACCTTCCCAATGGTTTCGTCCACTGATTTTATTATATCCCCTGTCCTCCACCACATTAGTGGGAGGGGTTGGTTACATGAGATATTGTAATAGTAAAATTACAAATATTTTGCCTTCAAAAAATTTACATATATTCATTATTAATTGATATAAAAATTCTTTATTTGTTTTTTTTGTTGGTCTTGCATTTGAGTTAATTGTTTCAAGCTAAAGTTTTAGAAATCTTTAGAAGTGGTTATATAGGCATAAGTCTAGAAATGACCAAAAAAATTGTCACCCAATGCTAGACACTAGAAATCCCAATACTAGTTAATTTAAAAACAAATAATAAACTAAAAAATCCATAAAATAAATTGACCAACTCTACATTTGAAATCATCATAAAACTAAAGGTAATAGGGAGCCACAAAATTAAACGTGGTCCCATTAAAGTTACCCACGCGCCATGTAACTCTTTTCCTACCACTCCAATATATAACTTAGCTCTCCAACATAGCTTTGCAACCTCCACCTAACATTGTGCCCACCAACAATTCTATTTGGTTAGAAATGTTTATTAATTTGCAAATGTCAATTAGGGTTTTCAATTTTCTCTAGAATGATTATTTGTCTATATAAAGGGTTAGAATGAAATAATGATTTTCCTTCCCCATTCATGCATTTATTTTTTCCACAATTGTTTTGTTGAATGCATTTCATTTACTTAAAAATATTCATTTTTTGTGAATGTCAATAGGGGTTTTCAAATTTCTCTAAAATGATTATCTACTTATATGAAGGGTTATAATAAAATTATAACACCTCTCTTACTCTATAACAACAAAAAGGTATTATGGCTCAAGACCCACCCTTGAATGCTAATAAAATATATTTTGGTGATCATATTGCTATTAATGTATTTAACAATTAAAAGTGTCTATAGTTTCATATACCAAATTGTTAACACAACTACCCATTGTCTTCCTTCTTTTATCCTTTGTGTCATTCTCTTGTTGTGGTATAGTAGCTATTAATAAGAAAATTTTGGATATTTTTTGATGCAAGGAGGGATTGAAGAGCTAGGGCCAGAGGCACACCTAACTATCCAATCAACTTGTTGAGTAACACAACAAAAGCAAACAACATAGAGAACAACACCAAGGAGAGAAAGTACAACAACACTTGATTGATCCATCCAATTATTTGCATACATGCCTAGCTGAAGGCCTTCAAGATTACAACCAAATACAAAATACAACTTCAAATCCACGTTCTACCTTCAAATTCGCTAATCTAGGAACATCTACTCTTAACTCTCTAAGTTCTTTAATTTACTTTGCATTCCCATCCTAAGTGTCTAAATGATTGCCTAACCTAAACCTAAACACCCATATTTATACTTGCCAAAATGGCTTACAAAAGATTCTAGATCATTACATAAAAGAAAAGTTGACCTTAAAATAGTCTGCACACATCCCAAGACAAGAGTCAAACATTAAATTTGTGGTCCAAATTAATTACATAAGTCAGCTCAAACCAGAAATCGATAACAAATAAACTTGGTCAAAGAAGGAACCATGCATTAGTAAATAACATGTTCACTTGGCACTTGAAGAAACACTCAACCAATACTAGTAATCAGTAATGGTTGTAACTCCATCAATACTGGCAGAATGAATGGGATAACATGACAACCAATAGGCTAACATGACTTCAACAATGATTGCAACTCGATCGATAGTGAATAGATCAGCAATTGCTCACACTTGACAATGACTACAACTCAATAGTAATTGGCAAAATGAACACAGATGAGCAGGAAAACACATCAACCCAAGATGCTCCTGTATTAGACAATTGAGGTTGAAAGAAATGTTTCTCTAGAATCATGCAAGTGTCACAACCTATGCTGAATCCAACTCAAATTGAGAAATCCATGTAGCATCTTCGACTGGTTTGTTTTTCCACTTCATCAAATATTCATAGTAATCTTTTCCTCTTGTGCTTTTACCAACTCTTTGATCCAATATCTGTTCAACTTCTTTAATCTACTTTTTCGGATAATCAATTGGTACAACAACTTCATTATCTGACTCATGATACTCATACAAATCAGTAACATTGAATATAGGAGATATATCCATGTCATCAAGTAACTCAACTTCATAAGCATTGCCATTGTCAAACTTCCTCAAGATCTTACAAGGTCCAAACTTCTTCATTTTCAACTTACTGTATGTTCCAATAAGAAACCTGTCTTTCTTCAAATGAACCATCACCTCATCACCAACTTCAAAACATGATGTCTCCTAGACTTATCAACATTCTCCTTATACTTTTGATTAGTTTGTTCCAACTTCAACTTCAATTCCTCATGCAAAGGTTTCATAAAACCAACAAATTCTTCCCCTTCAACATTTCTCTTCTCTTCCCCAGGAGCATCCCTCAAATCTAATACTCCTCTAGGTTGCATTCTAGTAACTATCTTAAAATATTTTTTTCATGTAATCCTATTCACAGAATTATTATATGCAAACTCATCTTGTGCCAATACCATATCCCAATTACTTATCTTATCTTCAGCTAAACATCTCAACAAATTACACAAGCTTCTATTCACAACCTTTATCTGTGGATGGAATGTAGAACTATATCTCAACTCAGTACCAATCTTCTTCCACAAAGTCCTCCAAAAGTAACTAATAGACTTATTATCTCTATTAGAAATAATATTTTTTGGTAATTCATGCAATCTAATAATCTCTTTGAAGAAAATCTAAGCAACATGCAACTTCTTACAAACTTATGAACATCCTTATACATTTGTGGCTAATAATATTATGCTTAAGAAAACTCAATGTCTTTCTTATAAATTCCAAAATGTCCAACCAAACCACCACGATGTTTTTCCTTAATCAAATTAACTCTCATAAAACTTCTTGATATACACAATTGAATTCATTTGAAAAACATACCTCCTTGAATGAAATACTCATCAAACTCACTCATTTGATCTGATAGATTTGGTGCTTTGCACTTTCTCCATGTCTCAAAAAAATCAAAGTCAGTATCATACAACTCTTTCATCTCATCAAAACCAAGAACTTCAACCTTCATCTCAGTCAACAAAGAATGTCTTTTTCTCAATGCATCAAAAAATCAGTTAGTGACTCCACTCTTATGTTTTATCACAAAGTCATGAAACTCTACAAATATTCAACCCACTTCATATGTCTCTGATTCAACTTATGTTGACTTCTCAAATACTGTAAAGCTTTATGATTAATGTACAACACAAACTCCTTAGGAATCAAATAATGTTGCCACTTCTTCAAGGCTTGAACAATAGCATAAAATGCTTGATCATACACAAAATACTTCCTTTTAGCATCATTCAAATTCTCACTAAAGAAAGCAACAAGTTTACCTTATTGACTCAACACATCTCCTATTGTACTACCACTTGCATCACATTCAACTTGAAATACCTTATTTAAATCAGGTAAAGCCAATACAGGTAACTCAACAACCTTTTGTTTCAAAGTCTCAAAACTCTTTCCATCTCCATGTGTCCACTTAAAATCCTTTTTGTCTCCTCTCATTGTCTCAGTTGTAGCATTACAAACAAATTGAAATTCTTTATAAACTTTTTGTAGAAACTAGCCAAAGCATGAAATGATCTTACATCACCCACATTCTCAGGTGTAGGTCATTCCAAAATTGCTTTAACCTTCTTAGGATCCATTCTCAGGCCATCAGCTGAAATCACAAATCCAAAATACACAATTTCGTCTTGCATAAGGAACACTTCTTCAAATTAATCAACAACTTTCTCCTCTTTTGATCTCTACAATACTTGTCTAACATGCTCAAGATGTTCTTCCTTAGTCCTACTGAATATCAAAATATCATCCAAATAAATAATCACAAACTTACCCAAAAATCTCTTTAGAACTTCATCATAAAAGTACTAGGTGCATTAGTCAAATCGAAAGGAATAACCAACCATTCATACAAACCATCTTTTTTCTGAAAGTAGTCTTCCATTCATCACCTTCTCTAATTTTGATTTGATGATAACCACTCTTCAAATCAATCTTGGTAAAATACATTATTCCACTCAGAAAATCTATTATATCATCCATCCTCAGCATAGGAAACCTATATTTCACTATGATATTGTTAATAAATCTAGAATCAGTACACATCCTTCATTCTTCATTCTTCTTAGGTGCTAATATAGTAGGTACAACACACAGGCTCAAACTTTCTCTGATCAAAATTTTTTGCAACAACTCTTACACTTGTCTATTAAGTTCTTCATTTTCTATAGGAGTCAATCTATATGGTGCTTTGTTCAACAAAATAGTTCTAGGAATTAGATTCATACAATGACTTATACTCCTTACTGGTGGTAAACCATTAGGTATATCTTTAGCAACAATCTCCTTGTACTCATTCAATAACCTTTCAATTTTGCCTAGCACTTAGCTTGCACTCTCTTTTTTTGCTGTCACTCGGCCTCTACTATCTTCTAGTGCTCAACCTCTATGTGTTGCTCAATCATTACTACCACAACTCAGTCCCTTAGGGATTACAACAAAACACACTTGGTTCTTCTTCGGTCCCTTTTCAAATTGTTTCCCATTGACCACACAAACTCAAATAGTAGTACAATTAACCTCATCTAGACTTTTAATCAAAGAAAACAATACTTGCTTTCTTCCATTCACTCAAAGAGTATATTGACACAATCTTCCATCATGCATAACATATCTATCATATTGCCAAGGTCTACCCAAAAAAATATGACAACAATCCATAGGTATAACATCACACAGAACTTCATCAAAGTAATTTCCAATCTTGAACTTCACTTACCAGTAGCTTATGTTCATCCTTGATCCATGAAACATGATAGGGTTTAGAGTGTCTCAACCTTTGCAATTGCAACTTTACAACCAACTCCTCTGATGCTAAATTTGTTGAACTTCCACTATCAATAATCACTTTTCAACATTTTCTAGCCATCTCTGAACTTTCACTATATGGTCTTGAAAAGACTTCTCCTCAGGATAAGTTCCTCATCAATTCCCTTATTGCACAAAGTTCTCCTTAGCATCATATTTTCTACACCTCTAGCCCACCCAGTGAACCCTCAAGATCTTCTTAAATCTTGACATTTTTATTACCTTGATCATTATCACTAGGGTATCTACACTCAAAGGATCTATGCCCTTCTTTGCCACATCTAAAATAATTACCATGAAAAATAACTCTAGAATAAGAACCACCTCTTCTTTGATAAGAACTAGTACATCCTCGGTAAGAATTACCACCTTTCTATTCAGTCATGCCTTTATCACCATTTTCCCACTCCCACTCATATTTTCCCTTATCTTGCATAGAATTGTCAAATCTACCACCTTCTCCATAAGATTTACCTCTACCTCTCTGGAATCTACCACCTCTACCTATATGTCTTTGTTTATGCCTTTGTCAAGATCTCCTCAGCTTTCAAGGCATATTGATATGCTTCTTCTACACTTTCCAATTTCACAAAACTTATCTCATCTTGAATTCTAGATCTCAATCCATTTAGATACCTTGTAACTTTCTCAACCTCATTATCTACATGTCCATATCTGATGTCCAATCTATATAATTCTTCATTATACTCTTTCACAGTCATGTCTTTTTGTCTCAAATTTTGCATCTTTCTCAACAAGCTAACTTGGTAATTAGTAGGAAGGAACTTCCTAGTCACCTTGTTCACCATTTTCAACCAAGTCCTAATCTTTTCTTTTCCTCTTCTTTGTCTACCAGTTTGCAAATGTTCCCACCACAATGAGACATGACCTTTCAATCTAGTGACTGCAATCTTCACCTTCTTATTATCAACAATGCCTTCAAACTCAAAGAACTTCTCTCTATCAGAGATCCAATCCAACATAATGTTGGCGTCCAATCTTCTATCATAAAGAACAAATTCCACATCGGGCTTTGAATGTGCCCCAGAAAATACTCTCGACAATCTTTCCTCATCTTGATCTTCCTTAGGTTTTGGATTAGGGTTTGGTGTTATTACTTCATCATCAAGATGTGCTCCTCTCCTCTAGGTTGTCTCCATACTATCTAATTTGGCTACAGTTTGTCTCAATGTATACATAATAGTAGTGTCAACATTTCCTCTGCCTTGAACCATCTTTATAAATAGTTCCTACAAAATTGCAACCCTCTACAAATTATAGGTCAAATCTGTAGATCTGCCACCCTACAACCAAATCCAACTTAGGGTTCTACATAATCCAATCTCCTCAAGGATGAACCTCAAGCTATGATACCACCTGATGTAATGAGGGATTAAAGAGCTTGGGCCAAAGGCACATCTAACTATCTAATCACCTTGCTAAGTAACACAATAGAAGAAATCAACATAGAGAACAACACCAAGGAGAGAAGGAACAACAACACTTTATTGATTTATCTAATTATTTGCATACATGCCCAACTAAAGGCCTTCTAGGATACAAAAAAATACAAAATACAGCTTCAAATCAACGATCTAGCTTCAAATTCTCTATTTTAGGAACATCTTTTCTTAACACTCTGAGCTCTTTTACTTCGCATTCCCACCCCAATTCTCTAAGTGATTTCCTAATGTAAAACTAAACACCTCTATTTATACTTGCCAAAATGGCTTACAAAAGATTCTAGATCATTACATAAAAGAAAGGTCGACCTTAAAATGCTCTGCACACATCCCAAAACAAGATCTAAACATTAAATTCGTGATCCAAATTAATTACATAAGTCAACTCAAACTAGAAACCAATCATAGACAAAATCAATCAAAGAAGAAACTGAGCATCAATAAATAATAGGTTCACTCAACACTTGAAGAAACACTCAACCAATACTGGTAATTGACAATGGCTATAACTGATTCAATACTAACTAATTGAATGAGATAACATGACAACCAACAAGTTAACATGACTTTGGAAATGGCATTTGCTAGCACTTGGAAACGACTACAACTCGATAGTAACTGGTAGAATGAACATGGATGAGAAGGATAACACGTCAACCCATAATGCTCTTGCATCATTTTCTTGGTGGAGTACTACAAGTTATGTATTTACTATTGGGGGCAGTAATGAGCTCGGTTTCCCAATCATAGAAGGTGAATGATTTATCCACTACAGATGTAGAGTATAATGTTGCTATTGAGGAAACCAAGGAGATGATACATGTCTCAATTGTAGGAAATCAGATGCACATCTTAAGAAAACCCAATTTTGGTATAGAAAAGAGATTTTGAGTAATTACAAGAACACAAGAGAGGACCTAAGTGGATAGATCCTACCTCAATATTTGTGCTAGGAGATAGGATATCTTGGAATTAAGCATTGGAACGCAATCAAATGGATTCTCAGATATTTGAGAGGAACATCAAGTAAGTGTTTACATTTTGAGGGCTCTACTATTGATTTATAGGGCTATGTAGACTCAGATTTGGTAGGGGATATTAATACTAGGAAAAGTACTACAAGTTATGTATTACTATTGGTGGGGCAAAAATGAGATGGGTTTCTTGGTTATGGAAGGTGAATGCTTTATCCACTTTAGAGGTAGACTATGTTGTTGCTATAGAGGCAACCAAGGAGATGATATGGATTCAGTTCTTCATGGAAGAATTTGGACACCCATAGAGGGATAATTATTTGTTCATAGATATCTAGAGTGTCATTCATCTTAGGAAGAATTTTTCCCTACATTAAAAGACAAAACACATAATTGCAGTACCATGTCATTCGATCAATTTTGGATGATGGATACTAAAAGGAGAAAATAATCTAGTAGACATGTTTACCAAGGCGATAACAAGGGAGAAGTTGAACTCCTTTTTAGCTTTGATTGTTCTTCTAGACTAAACAAAATAAAAGAACAATAGAGTCTAGGGTGGTTTGATATTCCAATGGGAGCTATAGGTTTAGAAATGCTATGATTAGTCTCCAAGTGGGAGGTTATTTTTGTGGAGTCTTGGGAGATTATTGTGATGTGGGGTCTAATTAGACTCAGAGGTTTATTCAGTGTGGTTTTTGTCTAGATTATTTCTATGTGGGTTTGGAAGCAGTGCCCCCAAGATGAGGTCAAGGGGTAACACCCCTTGCAAGTTCTTGGGGTAGTGTTGGGCAATCGTTTTGCACGAGGTCAATGGTAGGAATCCATTGTGCAATTCCTCTTTTGAAAAGCTAATCTTTTTGGGATCAACTTCAAGGTTCAGTATTTGTCTTGCGATGTACCAAAATCCACTCAGTTGAAGATAAATGTGATTGTTCACGAGGAGGCCTTTGCTGGTTCTAATATGATCTCAGAATGAAGTAAATCTATTCGCTATCTCAAAATAATACACAAAAGAACAATATTTTTGTATGTTTTGGTTTTTCAATGAATGCAATTCTAACAGTGCAACTAAAATGAGTTCCTATTCTAACAAGGGGGTTAGCAAAGCAAATAACAAAACTGAAAGCAAATAACATGAAATTGAAATAACTTGGAATTGAAATCCTAAATGGACATAAGCTACAGAAAACAACACACTGTCAATTAAATTTTTAGAGAAATTGGTAGGAAACTAATGAAAATAGGAGCAACGCTTCCTAGAATCCACTGATGCAATCATTAGTGAGAAACTTTAACAATCGTATGATATTTCACTCTTCATCAAATTGCAAGGCCATAGAAAGTGCATGCTCATGCAAGACAAAAAGCTATGTAGATACAATTTTGATGATCTCTTCTCAAGCTCGTTACGTCAATAAAATTTGTAAATCTATAGCAAACACCAAAACTAAAAGATCGCACAACCAAAAACAACACAATAAACGTTTGGCTCAATCACAATTCCATGAACAAAATTCACAAAACAATGACACATGCAGGAAAGAATCACTACACTCCAAATGCGAGCACCAAAAGCATAATTTTATTGCATAATAACGATGGCCCTTGTTACATTTTACAATGGGGTATTTATAAGAAATCATCTCCTCAATTTGTGTTGAGAGTGAGAGATATCTTCATGCAACAAAATGCTTTTAAAACATTAAAACAACTAAATATATACAAACTAACAATTAATCTAGTGCTTAGAGGGACTCCATCCATATTTTATTTATTAATTGGATGCATGAGCCCTTTACATGTCAAAAATAGAAAAAATATGAGAGAGAAAGTAGGAGGAAGCCTTCAGTCAAAGTAGGAGTGTCTTGAGGTGCCAAAATTAGAAGTTAATCCTTCACTAGGCATGTGTTGAAGTTAAACTATCGTCAGAATGCATTTTTGATGCATGGAGAGTGCTATTTTTAGAACAAGCAGTTAACTGTTGGCGCACCTCTAAATTGTGGAGCTGCAGACCTACGTACCTACATACCTGTGCACCTGCAGAGCTAGGGACCTGTGCAACTCAAAAGCTCAATTCACCAAAAAATCAAAGTTCTCAATTTTGAAAATGGTTTCTGGGTTTTGCTCAAATGGGGTTTTAGATCACTTTTTGTGTACATTCTTTGCCCTTTTTTGATGATTTATAGCCTCTTTATAGCCAATCACTTTCATAAACTTGAACTCCTGCTTCTTCAATCTAGAATCCCAAGGCACCTGTGTTGAATCTTGTCATTAATAGCTGCATAAGATGAGGAACTTCTTCCGCTTCGTGTGTCCAACCTCTGTATCTTCAACCTTTGTCTTCTCTCCAATTGCCCTATCCTTCCCAGCAAGAAACCAAGTGATCCAAATTATCCAAAATGATCAAATGTTTGAAAATTTTTCATATTTTTTCACAAGTTTTTGTAGGTGTTTTTAAATGGCTTTTTTAAAGGTCTTCTGCTCAAAATTTCAAGTCGAAACCTTCATCGGTCCCTAAAATTGTGCAGCTAAAGGCTCACTATTTTAGGGACTGAAATTAGATCTTTAGTTCTTCTTTCCAATGGTTAAATAGTTTTGAATTTTGAGCTCTAAGTCAAAAGTTATGACCCCGACAAGTTGAGGATGCCTTTTTTACCTCCACAAAGAAGCAAATATTAGTCTGTAGAGTTGAAAAATACTTAATTAAGACACACCCTAATGACACCAAAATAAAAACCCTAAAAACTAGTTGTGTGACACGTTGGAGGTGAATGGGACACACGGTGCATGCACAGAGTGATGGCACATGGTGCAGAGCAGACAAGTGCATAGAGGAGCGAGGTTTTGGGAAGTGCACGTGACACGAAAGCACGTGCGAGATGCGCAGTGCGTGCAAGTGGGCGTCCAGCATAGTGCACAATGTGGCACACACGACGTAACACTTTGGTGCTTGTAGTGCTCTATGGCGCATGCACGGGCGCTCTATGGCATGCGCAACACTCTGGCGTGCACGCATGGTGATGAAGGTGCGCATGTGCGGTGTTTTTTTTAATTATAATTTTTTTGTGTTTCTTATCTTTTTGACTCTTAACATATTTTTCCCTTAACTCTCAAAGTGTGAGTTCAGGAGTCAGAAAAAAATAGGGGGTCCCCATTCCTAGTGAGGAATGGGGTGTGTGTTGTGAGACCACAACAAATAGCCCTAAAAAAAAGGAAGAAATGACTAAGGCATTTCTTCATCAGCGAACATTCTTCCAACGTGTGTCAAACAACAACCAAACTCTGAACATCTCGAGCATCTTTTGGATGACTTTACAATAAAAAATCTTAGGATTCGAAACCTTCAAGCTTAGTGTGTGATTTGTGTATTTGTTTCCTTTGAAATCTTAGGATGCAATCTATCAAAGTTTTTTGACAACTCGAAAACAATCTTCCACTCCTCCTGGCTCATTCATTCAGAATCTCCATGAAGGCTATTCATTGATCATTAGCTTGACTAGATAAGAGAATCAGTCGAGGGCTCTTGGCGGGCTATCACATTCTTTTTTAATTTTTTGGCAATTTTTGAATAATTGCTCCACGTAGTTTTGATGAAGCAATGTTTTGGATACAAGATACTTTTCTTTGAAAATATATCCTTTTGCTATTTCAGATCTTTAGAATCCTTCAGTCTTAACACCATATTTTTCTTTTATTTTCTTTCTCTTTTTTTTTTCTTTTGTATCATGATTACGCCTACACTATGTAGTCAAGACATCGGTGTTGTTTCTTGGATTTGATCTCTTGTGAACATCCCTTGTGTTCCTCTTTTAGAATTTTTTAGAAACTCTCATGCCAAACATTAATCTTAGCAACCTTTCGAGGAGACCCCTCATGTTTGAACCAATTGAAGTTTTGATCGTCCCTCATCATCTTTGACTCCAATTTAACAACACCTAAAACCATCAAATTTTTAAATTTGCAAAGTGTTGAGAACTTGTTGGTCTAGGCTTCTGATTTCCAGACTAAAAGTCCCCTATTTCCACAAGAAATATCAGTTACTTGGTTGGTATAAGACACACAATCATCCAAATGTTTTGACAAAGAAATACCTCTTCTTGAAATCGAAACCAAAAAGTGGTTAGTAAAATCTTGAAAAAAATCCCAAGTAACACCTCACCCCTAGATTGACATGACTAAAAAAAGAAGAATAAAAATAGAAATAAAACCCAAACAAAGAGACTAGACTCAAAGCAAACTAATGCCTAACTTATTTTTAAAAAAAAAAAAAAAAACTAAACTTAAAAAAAGACTAAGAAAAACAAAAACAAAAACTTATATATAGAAAACCTTGAATAAAAAGAATATGGGGTAGTTGTCAGTAGATTTCTCATTATATGTAATAGTAATGAACCACCCCATATAGTTCTCAAAAATGTTGACTTGTCTTTGTACTCAGAAAAATAAAGTTTGGACCATCTTGGTTCAAATTTCGGGCACAAATCACACAAAATCAGAAGTTGTGGTAACTCTTCATGACCATGATTAATCCACAAGCAAGTTCTCTTACCTTTAGCATCATATTCAAATTAAAAATCATCAAATTGAGAGGGATAATGGAAATATATCACCTAATCTGGCGAGTCCCCTTGCATAGGGGTACACTCACACATTGTAATTTCTCTTTCTGGCGGTCTTGTCTCATGGTACACCACTTCACATGCACATGGAAACACTTTAGGTTCTTTTGGACTAGAAAAATTAATCACCAGCCTTCCTTTCAAATTATAAGATTCATTACTATCATCAATCAAAATGATTTCTCCCTCATGTCCCAAAGAAGCTTGTTCAAAATCATACTTTCCCTCCATTGCGATCTCCCAGGCTAACAAGAAATCAGGGCAACTTTCTTCTAAATGGAACCCAAATGGATGGATTCTACATGACTCATTTATTGCATGGTTTTATATATGTGTGGAATACTTGCAAATAGACATTTCCTCAGTCAAGCTTGAGACCAAATTGAACACTCTATCCATCTCTTCTAATGACATATCTTGCTTTGAAGGAGGCATCTTATCATTATCCAATGGGGAATCAATATCATAGCAGGAAGAATTGGTGTCTTCTTCTTGATGACTTTGTGATTCAAAAATCTCACCAACCTCAGGATCTTCTACATTTCCATCACCTTTTGCAACTTCATGGAGTTTTGGAACTTCAAAATTTGGCGTGTCCTCAAAATTTCTTGGCATATCCACACTTATTGAAACATCAAAACTTGTGAGAATTTCTTCATTGAATGGGAACACAAAATCCTCTTGATCATCTTCATCATTTTTTTCTCCTACGGATTTATCATGTGATTCAAACACCATTGCACTAAATTGCAAGGGTTGTTCCTCCATGATTTGGTGAGGCCAATCTGAAACATCATTATGCCCATACCCATTTCACTTGGACTCATTCCTCTAACACAATTATTCTCATTATTGATGCTCCTATAAAGGCTAAAATTTTCACTCTGATTCTGAGAATAATTGTTTTGGGTAGCAAGTTGTCTTGGATGATTGCCTTGGTCTCTTGAAGAATTCAACTTTATTTTGATGAGTTCATTGGATAAAAGAGACATCATCCCCTTCATGGCCTTAAACTCTCTAGCCATATTGTTTTCTGCTTCAGTGGATGCAACTGCCTTCTGCTCAAAAAAAGTGGTCTTTTGAGACTCATACCCTATATATGTAGTTATTGGCATTGGAGCAGTAATAACCTACTTTGTGAATGCAATAGCCTCTTTGAAGACCTTTTCAATGGTATCAATATCTCTAGGTGGGAGCCTTCTTAGAAAAATAGAAGTTAATGAATCCATTATTCCAAAATAGATCTGGATGACAACATTTTGTGGTATAATGTAAGGAAACTCCATTTTTTGATACACCCTGTAGAAGTGATGATTAAACTGTGAAATAGTCTCATGGGGATCCCTCTTAATTGAGATGAACTAAAGATATAGGAGAGCTAGATCAACATAGATCTTAAATTGTTCCAGAAACTTGCTCTCAAAAGAGTTCCAATCCCTTATTGATGCTGGTGGCAAATTGAGGTACCAATTGAATGCCATTTCCCCCAAAGTGTAAAGAAAAAGGTAACATACCACGTCCATATGTTGAATCTGGTTTCGATTACAAATCTCCTTGAAAATTTTAATATGATCTTCTGCTATTCGTGATTCTCCATAGATGAACTGTGGGCAAAACATTTTAGGATTTTTGGGCAAGTCATGCAATGGACTAGTTAGATTCAAAGGTGAACTTTGGGCATTGAAGAAAGACATCATGCATAATGATGGGAATGTATGAAGTAGAATGTAGAGAAAATGATGATTATGGAATACATAATGCAAATGGGTGGAGTTCTTGGCATCCTTTTACCATTGTGATGCTTGTGAAAGTGACTCAGTTCTAAGAACTTGTGTTTATTCTGGAAAAGTGCACCTCTGAAGAAGCACACTTTCTCAAAACTGTGCACCACAAAGTTTTGTGTAGTTGTGCACCTGCGTAGCTACGGACCTGCTTAGCTATGGACCTGCGCACCTAAATTTTTGAAAAACTCAAAAAAAAAATTGAACTTGTGCAAAGCGTAGATTATTGCAAAAGTGTAGAATTTTGAAACTTTGGCAAATTTTTTCTTCTTTTCCGAAATTTGAAAAGTGTGGCTAGCGCCACTTCTATTGGGTGGTCTTTTTGCACAAGGTCAATGGTAGGAATCCATTGCGCAATTCCTCTCTTGAAAAGCTAATCTTTTTGGGATCAACTCCAAGGTTCAGTATTTTTCTTGTGACATACCAAAATCCACTCAATTGAAGATAAATGTGATTGTTCACGAGGAGGCCTTTATTGGTTCTATTATGATCTCAGAATGAAATAAATCTATTTGTTGTCTCAAAATAATACACAAAAGAACAATATTTTTGTATTTTCTAGTTTTTCAATGAATGCAGTTCTAACGGTGCAACTAAAATGAGTTCCTATTCTAACAAGGGGGTTAGCAAAGAAAATAATGAAACTAAAAGCAAATAACATGAAATTGAAATCCTAAATGGACATAAGCTACAGAAAACAACACGCTATGAGTTAAACTTTCAAATAAATCAGTAGGAAACTAATGAAAATAGCAGTAGTGCTTCCTAGAATCCATTGATGCAATCGTCAATGAGAAACTTTAACAATCATATGATATTTCACTCTTCATCAAATCGCAAGGCCACAAAAAGTGCACTCATGTGAGACAAAAAGCTATGCAGATACAATTTTGATGATCTCTTCTCAAGCTCATTACGTTAGTAGAATTCATAAATCTGTAGCAAACACCAAAACTAAAAGATCGTACAACCAAAAATAACGCAATAAACCTTTGGCTCAATCACAATTCCATGAACAAAATTCACAAGACAATGACACATTCAGGAAAGAATCACTACACTCCAAATGCGAACACCAAAAAAATAATTTTATTGCATAATAATGGCGGCCCTTGTTACATTTTACAATGGGGTATTTATAAGAAATTGTCTCCTCAATTTGTGTTGAGAATGAGAGATATCTTCATGCAACAAAATACTTTTAAAACATTAAAAAAAACTTAATATATATACACTAACAATTAATCTGGTGCTTAGAGGGACTCCATCTATATTTTATTCATTAATTGGATGCATGAGCCCTTTACATGTCAAAAACAGAGAAAATATGAGAGAGAAAGTAGGAGTGTCTGGAGGTGCCAAAATTAGAAGTTGATCCTTCACTAGGCATGTGTTGAAGTTAAACTATTGTCAGAATGCGTTTTCAGTGCATAGAAAGTGTTATTTTTGGAACAAGCAGTTAATTGTCAGTGCACCTTTGAATTGCGGAGCTGCGAACCTGTGCACCTATGAAGCTACAGACTTGCACACCTCGAAAGCTCAATTCACCAAAAAATTAAAATTCTCAATTTTGAAAACGGTTTTTGGTTTTGCTCAAATGGGGTTTTAGATCACTTTTTGTGTACATTCTTTGCCCCTTTTTGATGATTTATACCCTCTTTATAGCCAATCACTTTCATAAACTTAAACTCTTGCTTCTTCAATCTAGAATCCTAAGGCACCTGCGTTGAATATTGTCATTAATAACTGCATAAGATGAGGAACCTGTTCTACTTCGTGTGTCCAACCTCTATATCTTCGACCTTTGTCTTCTCTCCAATTGCCCTATCCTTCCCGGTGAGAAACCAAGTAATCCAGATTATCCAAAATGATCAAATGTTTGACACTTTTTCATATTTTTTCACAAGTTTTTTCTAGGCATTTTTTAATGGCTTTTTTGGAGGTCTTCTACTCAAAATTTCAAGTTGAAACCTTCATCAATCCCTAAAACTGGGCAGCTGAAGGCTCATTGTTTTAAGGACTAAAATTAGATCTTCAGTTCTTCTTTCCATTGGTTAAACGGTTTTGAATTTTGAGCTCTAGGTCAAAAGTTATGACCCCGACAAGTTGAGGGTGCCTTTTTTACCTACACAAAGAAGCAAATATTAGTCCATAGAGTTGAAAAATACTTAATTAAGACACACCCTAATGACATTGGAACAAAAATCCTAAAAAATGGTTGTGCAACATGTGAGAGGTGAATGGGAGGTGCGGTGCACGTGCAGAGTGATGGCACGTGGCGCGGAGCAAACAAGTGCATAGAGGAGTGAGGTTTTTGGAAGTGCACATAGCATGAAAGCACGTGTGGGATGTGTAGTGCATGCAGGTGGGCATCTGACGTAGTGTGCGATGTGGCATGCACAACACAACGCTTTGGTGCATGCAGTGCTCTATGGCGTGCGCACGAGTGCTCTATGGCGTGTGTGCGGTGATGAAGATGCACGCACACGACATTTTTTTTTTTTTTTTAAATAATTTTTTTGTGTTTCTTATCTTTTTGACTCTTAACATCTTTTCCCTCAACTCTCAAAGTGTGAGTTCGGGAGTCGAAAAAAGTAAGGGGTCCCCATTCCTAGTGTGGAATGGGGCGTGTGTTTTGAGACCACAACAGGTAGCACCTTAGGTGAGCTCCCTATTGTAGTATAGGGTGGGGTCGAGGGGAAACACCCCTGAAGAAAAAATATGACTCTACTGTTGTAAAAGGTGTTGACTCTTATTTTTCAATTAGATGACATATTCTAGCCTTTTTTATAAGTGAAAGAAAGCTTGTATAAATTGGCTTAGGGTTAGGGATTTCATTATGTATGATGTAGTCCCCACCCATAGCTTATTTTTCTATTATATTTATTAAACTCTTTTATGCCTATTTCATGGATGTGTTAGTTTCAAGGATATTATTTCATAACTTGGACTAGAGATATATCAATGATGATTACTTAGTTGACTATATTTTATGTGTTGTTTAATGATTATGGTTTCTGGTGTATTAATGATGATTTAATGATGATTACTTCATATTCGTAACAATGCATTATTTTATTTGAGCATTTGATAGTTGACTTATAATTATTATGATACTTACCCCATACTTGCATGTGTATGGTGCATGTATTTGTTTTATCTTTCTGTTTGTCGTGTTTGATTTGGTTAAGAGAGGGAGTTGTAGTCACCTGCTAGTCAAGATCTACACGATGTACCACTCCATGCCATTTCTTATTTAGTTTAGGTATATTTATATACATGTTCATGCTCATCTTTTATGCAGAATGTAGGTACTAGGCATCAAATTCCCTGAATTGCTAGGATGAGCATGCACTGTCACAATAATTTAATGGTAAGAATGGGGAGATAATGTTCAGGTCCAATCCCAGCCATAGCCTAAATACTTGTCTTACAAAGAGGACTCGTAACTAACTTTCCACCCTTTTTAAAACCCATGAGTTTATCTTTGCATGTGTTGTTTGATTATGAGTTTTGGTATGTTTCGTAATGTTGCTTTTATGTGGATTTCGCTATGTGATTTATTTGGTAAATGATTTAATTATAATATTTAAGTTAATCATATAATATTAAGAATTATTAAATATTATTTGATTAAAAAAAAGAAAATATCAAAGCATAAGAATAATTAATTAATTTTAAAAAAATTAATTAAATATGTGCTCTAATTTAAAAGTCTTGATTCAGAAGTCCAAATTTAGAAAATTGGTTAAAGAGAAATTATAATATGATGATATTTAATTAATTATTAATTAATTAAATATGTACTTCAATTTAAAAGATCTAATTTAAGAAGTTGGACAAAAAGAGATAATTCAAATATTAAAATATTAAAGATTTAATATTGATTTATTATAACTATTTATTTAATAATAATTAAATTAGAGTTGCATTTAAACAATAAGCTTTGATTATTATTAATTTAAATAATAAACCATGCTTTAATTAGTGCTTGCACTAATTAATAAGTGGAGGAAAAGAAAATATAAAAGAATATTTTAATTAAAAAGTTCTTTAAATGTGCATAAAAGTATTAAATTTAAAAGATTTGATTAAACTTATAATTTAGGTTTTTTTTTTTTTTTTGCTCAGTAAACGGCCTCAGCCTTGATTGATTTTATTAATAAATAGAGATACAAATAATTCCCTTGTTCTGGCGGGCACAGGTAGGAAAGAACGGGGAAAGAAAACCTCTTGTCTGCCTGGGACCTCAGTCCTATATTATACATTAGTAAAAGGGGCATACCCTAGTGATTACATCAAAATAATATTCAGAGCAATACAAATGTCTTCCAAAGAGGAATCAAATTGAAGGGAAGATAATCACCATCTATCTAAAATCACCAACATCACCAAATGTTATGGGTTAAATGAAACTTAAAAACAACACCAAATATAATAAGGAGCCACAAGGACCTCTACCTAGGATGAATTTCATGATGAAATTGAATAAGGTTATTAATAAACTGAATCTGTTATAATTTTTAATAGATCTTTACAATAATTGAAAAGTCTGTCTTGAGTATTTTTTCTTGATATGCAGTTAATATTATAATGTTAGAGATTTTGACGTGAAGATAAAAGTACAGGTGTGAAACAAATTCTTTAATCTTTTAAAGATTAATTTCCCTACATAATTAAAAGAAGGTTATGTCACCAGTTAAGATGATAAACTAAAATCCAGGGGAAAGCAAACCAAAAATCCATTGACAGTATCAAAAGAGTTTCTTCAAGATCTCGAAAAACACTATTGTGTGAGTTACAATCTGAATAAACATCTCATAAGCTTAGTACCCTGAATAGAAGGAAGATTCATATAAAATTTATTCTGAATTTAAACTAGAGACATGCAAAGTGAATGCCATAACCACATACAAGAGGCTGAATAGTAGCTAAATACGATTTCTATTAATATATGATAATATGTACAATAACCACCATATCCCGTCTAATATTGAAAAGATACATAAGAGAAAGGTTTATAAGAAATAGAGTTGCTTGATAATATAGCAGGAATGACTTATCTACAGAGGCACCCTATTTTAAAATTTGGTGTTACAAGCCAAAATTTGAGTTATGATAGTATTCAGAATGACCCAAGAAGATTATTTAGTCATACTTTTTGAAAACCATTATAACTTCTGACGCTTCATGCAGAGAGCTAGCCTTTGATCCTGGGGGAAATTCATATGTAGACCTACTCCTACTAGTTTTGTCATAGTTTGGAAGATAGAATTCCACTTCCTCCATGTTGTTGAAATCTACATTTAGATGGATATATAAGTCGTATGCCCTCAGGTAGCCAGTTAGCCAGTCCTTTCCTTGGTCTTCGATGATGCCCCTCCATCTCAACAAAAAATTGATGCTCATCTCCATACGTGGCCATTTGTTGAAAAACTTGATATTATCCCTAATAACCATGCAAGGGCATCTTGGGCTCCTTTCCAATTCCTGACTGTTGACCTCAAATTCCATGTATGCCTCTGGGAGAGGAATGCAGATTCGAGCATCAATGTTTGCAATAGCAATTTCCAGACCCACTAACTAGCAAGGATCAAAGATATTGTGGGCAATCTTGATAATATCCCATTTTTCAATCCTTGCCCGAGCAAAACAACCTATCCAAAACCCAACTATGTCATTGTTAGTCCTCCAAGAGTAGTCATAATTGAACACTCCTTCCGCTAAAGCTCAACTGACTACTATATGACTCATGTCATCTATGGGCCTCAAAATCCTGTTCCATCGCTCTTGCGTAATTGGCCCACAGAAAGTCATTGTGCAGTTTTCATAAGCATGAAATAGACTAATGTTGGAATCCATCTTACCCAGCGTATTCTGCTGACTAGTTTAAAGTTGAACTCAAATTCTGAGAGAATGTATTGTGAAAACCCCTAAAGTAGCTGATAAATAGGATGAGTCAAAATTTCTAGATGCCTAGTAATGGGAAGGCATGCGAATGATTAATAAAACTCCTCTCAAAATCATCATATCGAAAGGATTACCGAGTGGAATTGAGGGATTTCCCATAAAATGGTACTCTATCCAATACGTGTGAGATCATACTACAATATTGAAGTTGTGAAGAGAATGATTAGTCCAACTTTGTTGTGCGGATTTTATTAATGATTGAAAGTTAAGGAATTAACACCATCGGTTCCAAGATTGGCTAATATATTGGCCTCTTTGTTGCCTTCTCTAAAGATGTGAGCGAATATTATATCTTCAAATGTCGAAAGAGAATTTATAATTACTTCTAGTTTAGAGTTTAACACCTAGTTTGGTGTGACTCCTTTTCGAAGAGCATTAATAATGATTTGGGAATCCCCTTCAATTATAAGTTTTTTAATATTTGATTTGATACTTTGATTAATTCCTTCTTCTACCGCTTCTAGTTCAGCCATATTATTGGAAACTATTTCTAATGATTTTGATCTTTTAATAATCCACTTACCTGATTTATCTCTAATGATACATCCTATTCCTCCTTTTCTAGGATTTTCTCTTGATGCCCCATCAAAATTCAATTTCTTCCGCCCAAGAGGGGGAGGCTCCCATTTGCAGGAAAGTCTAGGAAGGTCATTCTTCTTTTTATAAGTTAAGGGGGGATTTATTAATAATGGCCATAGCTTTTTAATTTTTGCATCCCAATCAGAGAAGGATCCCTCTTCTCTAGGTCTCTTTTTGAGATCACTATTCATTACTTCTGAAATTGCTACTTCTATTTTCAAAAATAGGGTTGTTTTTGAGAGATATTGATCTGAGAAGATTTGGCGGTTGGGTTCTTTCCAAATTTCCCACATGACTATTGTTGGAGATATGTTCCAAAGTTTTCCATATATTTTCTTAGGATCCTCTTTTGGCCATCCCATCAAATGACCTTCCCAATGTCCTACTAATGGGGAAGACCAATTGAGTTTCCTTTGAATCCATCTCCAGTATTCCTGAGAGAATTTACATGAGAATAAGAGGTGATCTTCATTTTCTTCTTCCTCTTTACAAAGGGGACATTTAGATGGCCCTTCAAAATCCATTTTCCTAATTCTATCCACTATTAATATTTTCTTTTGCATAGCTGCTCAGAGAAACATTCCTACTTTCAAAAGATTTGCTGGATCCCAACATAGGTTCATAGGAAGGGTATTGATATCCCATTGTTGTGAGTTGGTTTTCATCCTATAACCATCTCTAACTTTATGGCTCCATCCTTTGATACTGCCTAGATAAGTTTATCCTCCTTATCTTTACATGCAACGATCCAAGTTTTTAATAACAGTTCCAATTTATTCTTATCTTCTGGATTAATGTCAAATTTTGAAACTGATTTCCATTTCCATGCCTTTCCCAAGTCTGATTCAAATTCCTCTAGGTAGTCTTTGACTTTTGTGCCCCATAGGGTTTTTAGATGTGATATAGTTTCAGGGGAGAAGTTTGAATTAATCAAAGGAGGATTTCCATTCCAAGAATCTTCCCTAAACAAAGCTTCCCCTCCATTCCCTACATCCCATGTAAGATATTTAGAAATCAAACTACGATTATTCAACAAAAAGTTCCAACTGGCAGATCCTTTGGGAGGAGTATTAATTCTAAAGAGTGAGGTTTTATCTGAAGGATTAAGATATTTATTGTATAAAATTTTTGCCCATTTCTTGTTGCTTTCTTGATAGAGTCTCCAAACTTGTTTTGCTCCTAATGCTTTGTTCTGCCATTCAAGGTTTTTGATACCTAATCCTCCATATGCTTTAGGTCTATAGATCTTATTCCAACTGATTAATGCTATTTTTTTCTTGTCTTCCAGTCCTTTCCAGAAGAAATTTTGTAGTTTACTTTCCAATTTAGCATTGGTTTGTTTTGGAAGATAAGAACATGACATTTGATAAGAAGGGATGACTGTCAATACTGCCTTGATTTTAGCTGCTCTTCCTGCCTTAGTTAACCATCTACCTTTCCAGGATTCAGTTTGGTGGTCAATTTTGCTAATAATATGCTCCCAACCCGGATTACTTTGCTTGTTTTTATCCAAGTAAATCCTCAAGTATCTGAATGGGAATTTGCCTTTTTTAAATCCTAGTTGTTGACAGATTAGATTTTCAACTTCAATATCAGTATTTTGAATGAAATTTTTTTATTTTTCGGCATTTATCATTTGCCCAGATGCATTTGAGTAAGTGTTTAGGATGTGTTGCATATGATTTGCCTCTTCCAGGGTGCTCATTCTAGCGAGGATTGTGTCATCCGCAAATTGTTGATGGGTAGTATTTTCAACTCCATTAGTGACTTTTACCTCGATAATTTTCCTTTCTCCTTGTGCTACTTTAATAGCCCTTCCAAATGCTTCTGCCATGATGATAAATAGGAAAGGAGATATAGGATCTCCTTGTTTAATGCCTCTTGAAATATTAAAGAAACCTTATGGCGTGCCATTGATAAGGATAGAGATTTTGGGGGTTGATATAAATTGATAAATAATGTTAATCCATTGTTTGGAGAAGCCAAAGGCTTTTAACATTTTACAAAGAAATCTCCAATCTACCTTGTCATATGCTTTCTGAATATCAAGTTTGAGTAGCATACAAACTTCTTTATTTTTTAATGTTGAGTGGATAGTTTCCAGAATAATTGAGATGCCGACTAGTATAGATCTACGAGGAACAAATCCAGTTTGTTCTTCCTAGATAAGTTTGGGCAAGAAGTTTTTGAGACGATTAGCTAGATTTTCGAAAACACTTTGTAGATAGTGTTGCATAATGCAATAGGCCTAAAATCTCCTAGTGCAACACTTACATGCTTTTTAGGTATAAGGGTTAAAAATGTGTGTTTGATTTCAGTTAAGATGGAGCCATCTTTATGAGTCGCTTCTAATGCTTTCCATAAGTCCTCTCCTAAGATATCCCAACATTTTTGGAAGAAGAAGGCTTGGAAGCCATCAAGGCCTAGGGATTTGTCTAGGTTCATACTAAAGAGTGCAGTCTTGACCTCCATAAGGGAAATAGGTTCATTAAGGAATTTATTATCTACCTCTGAGATCAGCTTAGGAATGTGTTTTAGCAAAAATCTTGAGCACATTTGTTGGAAGATTCAAAGTCATTGAGCGTATTATGAAAGTATTCAATAAATATTCCTGCTATTTCTACTGGATTTTTAGTTTCCCCCCCCTTTAGATTCCTAATTTTGGTTATATTGATATAATTCCTATTGTTAATGGTGCTGTTGTGGAAAACTTTCATATTATGATCTCCTTCTAGGAGCCATTTTTCTCTAGATTTCTACCTCCACAACATTTCTTCTTTTGCTAGAATTTCTTCATTTCTTAAGAGGTATTCTTTTTCTAATTGATATGATTCATTATCCATTCCTTTCAAAATAATTTCTTTATTCAATTTGCTCATTTTATCTTCAATGTCTAATTTTTTTTTAAATATATTTTTAAAATGTTGTTTGTTTCAATTTAGAATCTTGTGTTTTAAGTTTTTAAGCTTGGAGACTAGGCAAAACATTCTAGATCCTTCAAACTGATCCTCCTTCCACCAATATCTGATCTGATCCATAAAGCTTTTGTCCAAAAATCACATTTTCTCACATTTGAAAGGACTTCTACTAGGTTTACTTTGTTCCTTGATTTCCATTTTTACTGGAAAATGATCTGATCCTACCATAGGTAATATTTTTGATGTTCCTTTCCTATGGTTATTCCAAGTATAAATTCCATTCTTGGTTTTGATGTCCAAGAGAGAGTCCCTCTGAATTCAACTTTTAAATCCTTCCATGGCTTGATTAGTTTGGCTCATCCCTCCTTATTTTTCTTCCTTACTTGAGATTGCATTGAAATCTCCACCTATAATGGCTATTTCCTTTGGCATTGAATTGAGGAAAGAGTTGATCTCATTCCAAACTATCTATTTATCATCTATAGAAGTCGGTCCATATACATTGATAATTACTATTTGCAAGTTTGATTTTGTGCTAATAGCTCTCATTCCCATCCAATTTGCTTGAAGAGAGAGTAATTCCATATTAGCTTGTCGGGGGTTCCAAATTATTCCTATTCCTCGTGAAGCTCCTTGAGACTATTGAAATACTGATGTCCATTTTCCCAATTTTTGACTTATTTTTAATCCTTCATCTTTGCTGAGTTTAGTTTCTTGTAATAGTAAGATGTCTGAGTCAAAAAGGGGTGAGATTATGCTTTAATAAGCATTTTTTGCTAGGGGCATTAAGACCCCTATAATTCCAAGTTGTTATCTTCATTGCTCCTTGGGAAGGCACTTCCCCTTCCCATTGTTAAGTATGTCAGATATCTTTGTTTGGTCCTTAACCTGCCCTGCTACCTCTCTAAGTTCTTTAAGTGATTTCCTTCCACGTTTCTGCTTAGATTTTCCACAAATTGGTGTTTTCAGTCCTTCTTGATTCATAGCAATACCTGATTTGTCAAAGTTTTGTTCATCCAATACCTTCTCTGCTATTAAAGAGACCTCCCCCTCTTGTAAATCCTCTGAGATTATTTCTGTGATTAACAGCTTACTAATTTGTTGATTCTCTCCTATTTCTGTTTGGGTACACTTTAATTCCTCATTCTCTTTATGGTCATCTGTATTGATGAGACTCTATCATTCTTCATTTCCCCACAAGGATTCTATATCTTCTAAACTTGGATTTACTTTTGTGACTGATCCATTGTCCTCTCTATCTGAAGCAAACATGTCTTTCCCATTACTAGGGGTTTTCCAAAATTTGTAACTTTTTCCCTTTCCTTTCTTTCTAATGGTTATATTGCTCCATTGCGCTAAATTTGCTGGCGGAATGTTCACTTCTTGCATACTATCATTATTTGGATTAACCATTTCTTGTCGTGTTTCTAAAGATTGTTCCATTCTGCTTCTTGTCCTTTGATCTTTTAGTTTAGGTTCAATCAATCCAATGTAAATCGATTTTGCCTTCATCTTAGTTCCTTGCATCCGATTTGCACTTGTTTCTAATATGCCTTCTGATCTAGAAGCTTGAATCTCTTTTTCTTTATGTTTCTTATGTGACTCTTCTGCTAATAGACTCTGACCAATTAGGTTGTTCTGTATCAGCAGAATTTCATGGCAAAGTTGATTTAATTTAACTATATTTGATTCCATTTCTTCAATATTCTCTTTTTCTTTTTGACAGTCCATGCAATTCTTGAATTCGTTGAGTGAGTGTTGGTAGCTGATTTGCTCTTCTACTTCTATCTCCCTCGGTTTATCCCCGTTTTCTTCAATTATTACTATTGCAAGTTTGCTATCTAGGGGTCTTAGATCTGGAGATTTTCCTCTTTCTTGTGAGACTGGATTCATTGTAGTATCTATTTCCTTGCTCCTTGCCTTCTTGCTTGTATTTCTTTTGGTTTTTAAATGTTCTTTAATGTTATTGATAGTTCGAGATTTGGAAAAGTTACTTTCTATTTATAGGTGGACTTTGATCATATTTAATGAAAACCCTAATCCTATTTGCTTTATTAGGGTTATCTTCAAATCTAATTAAATTTCCTAATGAGTTGCCAATTTTTTTAATGGTGGTTTCTTCCATTAATTCTGATGGGATTTCTTTACACTCCATCCATTTAATTGCTTCCAAACTTTCAATGTGATTTTTATTGAAGTTAGGTTGCCATTTTAGAAATTTAATATGATGGTCTTTGTAAAATAGTGTATCGAATTTTAGAATTTCTTCCTTGTCCTGTTTAGTTCTACATAAAATAAACCAAATTTTATCTGCAAAAGAGTTAAGGGTACTTACCTTGTCACCCCATATCATGGAAACGATGCGTGCTAGCCTGGATCTCTTCCTTGGCGGACCATTCCAATGTACGTAGATGCCTTTATCCTCGCAATCCTTCCATCTTTTTTCATTATAAGGATTTCTTATAATAATTTCTTCATCAAAGGTATGCCACTCGGTGGGTAGTTGTTTAGGGCCAGCTTGAATCCTTCCTTTATGCATTGATTGATCTATTTTTCAGTGCGGGGGTATGTATACCGATTTCCTCCTGTCCATATATATAATTTGCTTATCTTTCTCATTGGGTTGCTTTGGTGGAGCATTCCAATTTATGTGACAATTTTTCGATCATTTTCCAATAGGGATTGCATTAACTTCTGATATCCTATGGGGCTATTTTGGGAGCTCCATCTGGTGAGATTCTCCTTTGATTTAGAGCAAGGATTTGACTCAAATTTTGCCGCAGAATTGATTTGATAGTGGTATAATTTTTGTTTTAAAAATTTTCCTTTCTTGATATCTGGTTCTTGCTGAATACGGGTATGATTTTTTTGACTCTGCATTGTTTGCCAACCATCTTTTTTCCTGTGAGATGATTTTCACAGATTTTCAAGATTCGGTTAGAATGGAGTTTCACAAATAATTCAAAGCTATTGTTAATTGCTTTGTCGATTTCTTTTTTCCCTGGTTTTGATTGTGAAAGGACTTCAAATTGATTATTGGTTGCCAAAGGGGGTTGAAGAGAAGTCTTTTGCTGGTGCATGACCAATTTCTGAAGGGGCGACTGAGTTTGGAGTATGAATTCACTTTTTTCGTCATAATGTTAGAGCAGAGCGTTCAATAACATTATTTAGATTTTATTATTAAAAATATAATTTAGACATATTTGTATTTATTTAATTTAATAATAATTTATTTAGGAGTTTTATTTTTAATAAACTCTAAATAATATTATTAGTTAAATTAATAAATATTATATTAAAAACATCGCATGATTTAATAAGGGAGAGAAAGCTTTAATTTAATAAAGTTTATTTTAATTAAATTGCATAAAGTGTGTGCATGGAAATTAAAATATACTGATTAAAGACAAAGGGTTTTCGCATGATTGCATGATCAAAGCCTTGATTTGGGGGAAAATTTCTTTATTAAGAAAATTAGAGCTCATTTCTAGATACACAGGTTTTGGGGAGTAATATTCAGAATTAGATCAAAAGAATTGTTGAAAATTTCAGAGGGTTTGGATTTGTGTGCATTTAGAGATTGTTTAAGATTTTAGATGTGGTTTTGAGGTAGGGCTTGAAAACCCATTGTAGAATTTTATTGAAAGATCTGTCTACTTCGTGTCTTTCAGGGTGTTTGCATATTGCTTATTAATTTATTGTATTGATTGTTGAAAAAGAATTATGTTGTAGATTTTGAAAAAGGAAAACTTATTAATCAATAAAACTTGACTGCAAAAAATTATAGAAAAAAATTGTAGAAAATTATTGTGACTATATTCTTTTAAAAACCCTTTAGATAATATAGGGAATATTTGATTATAAAAATTTAGAAGAAAATAATAAATTGAATAGTTAGGGTTTCAACTTTAAATTTATCATTAGAACCATGAGATTATCACAAACTTTCTTATTCCAAATAAATATTATTCTTATATCTAAAATAATTTAATTAAAAAATTATTTGAAAAAAAGAAGAAAAAAGAATAATTGAGAGGAAAACATGTTGTAACTAAACTTATGCATATATGTGAAAACAAATATACTAAAAATAGAAGCTAAGTATAGTATGGTTACATGTATATGAAAACAAATATGCTAAAAATAAAAGATAAGTATATAAGGTTACATGCATGTGAAAACAAATATGCTAAAAATAGAAAACTAAGTATAGTATGGTTGCATGATTTGAGATATCAAAGACATGTGAAAATACTAATTGCATGTGTATTTTTATTTAATATAATATAATATTTAGATTTATTTATTTTTAAAAATTGATTAATTAAAAATAAATTAGTTCATTAAAAATAAAAATTTAAAATTATTTATTAATTTCTAAAAATTTAAATAAATATTATTCTTTTAGTATTATTAGTGATTCTTTAAGTCTAAATAAAACTCTTAGTTGCATATAAATAATTTAATATTTATTAATGCAAGAGGGAAGTTAATAAATAAATATTTATAATTTTATTATATTTTAAGAGAAGTTGTGGTAGAGTTCACTTTGTAATCATTTAGTTAATAACTATTTGACTTTACGAGAGAAATTATATAATTAAATTAAATATATAATTTTATCTCTAGTTGCATTATGAATTAAAGGAAAAATAAATATTAATATTAGACTTAAATAAAAGTCATATTAATATTTTAGAAATTGAAAGTAATATCAACATTTAAATATAATAATATATATTTATGTTTTTAAAATATAAAGTGACCAAAACAAGGGGGTCGACCCTTACAAAAAAATTTGGTAACCGACACACTACCAGCAAACACCTACAAAAGTAACAAGGGGCAACCTAGCCACATAGACTATATCAACCAAAAAGCACCAGCAAGAAGGAAGCAAAACTAGCAAAAGTCTAAAACAATCTAACCAACTAATGTTTAGGATTGTATAACCAATAACAATAGCCAAAAACTACAGTACTAAACAAATTATAAAGATCCGAACAAAAAACTATTGGCTCAAATAGGCCAACCTAAGTCTTAGTAATAGTTGTGAACCAACAACTATGTCATAGCAGAAAACAAACAAAAAAACTAGGATCCTTAAATCCCTTATAAACAGTCAAATTATTTCTCATCTTTTTCTTTTCCTTTCTCAACCAGAAGGACCCAGGCCCAGTCATCAGCAAGAAACTTGTAGAGGAGCTTATTATCTTCCATGTCCATCCCTGAATCACCCTTCTCTTGTGCCAACAACTAGAGGGTGGTAATCGCTGCATGAGTGACCTTTAGTGCAAATTTAGAGAAAGTATGAAATCCCTCCTCCAAGGTTCTAACTCTTTTTTCCAACAATACAGTCTTTTCATTTTGTCCCTCCTCTTTTTTGTTTCCATCTTTATCAACCTTTCTAGGTTCCTCATTAGTCTTTGTCAATTGATTTTCATCCTACAAAACTTGAGGATTAGTAAAAATATTACATTTTTCTTTAACCGAGGAGGAAATTGTGATGGGGGAAGTGTCCACTTTGTTACTATCTTCACAAAAAGTAATGGGCTGAAGAGTGAAGCTAGCCGATACATGAGTCTCGATCGTAATGTCTTTACCAGCCGATGCTAGGGTATTACTAGCAGACGCCTGGGTATTATCTACTGAGTTTTCACTTTTTTCTTTTTTCCCTTCCTCATTATCTCTCTTGGAGTCAGACAAATTTTTCTCCTCTAACTCCCTTTCCTTGCTCTCAGAACTCTCCTCTTCCTCCTCTTCCAACCTATATTTTTTAGACTTTTGCTTGTACCTAGCCTAGGATTTAGCAAGCCTTCCTGACCTTCTCCTACCCTTACCCCCTCCCTCCTCTTCTGACTCCTCAATTTCCACCTCCATAGGTTTTTCAACCTTAATTTTTTTACAGCCCTTTTTTTCCATAGCCAACTTTGATTTTTTCTTTTTCTTATCATCTCCGCAAGGGGAGGGGCACAGGGTGTAGATTTTGTTACCTGTGTTAGTACTTGGGGGGAATTTTGGTTTTGGTACTGGTTATCAATGACTATAACCCTAGGGGAAAAAGGGTAAGGTGGAACTGATAGAGCTAAAAATTAGGCCTTGGTGAGTAATGGTAAAATTTAGACCCTTACTCCTTTTTTCCTAACATCATTAACCATATCCTCTAGAGAATGCAAGAGAAAAAATGGAATAGAAATGAAATCCCTTTTTCTAAAATGATTGAGTAGTGGAAAGTGATAGTAGTAGTAAACTCCAAACCTACCTTCAAGCGTAAGGTATTTCATAATCATCAGGCAGACGTCATCCCATAGAGCCGAAAGTTTGTCCCTTTTGAATCCCCCCCTATACTGCACTAGTTCTTCATTCTCCTTAAAAAAATTGATCATACTAGCCTCATCTGCAATTTTTGTGACCTTCCACCATTTTTTTCCCCTCATGGACAACCCAATAGCCATTGCAATCACTTCCTCATTAACTTGGAATGTAATGCCATTTATTGTGACCTTGTGCTCATTCCACCCATTCACAAATTGAAGTGCACAATTTTTGTCATATCCCACCAGTGCCTGCATATAGGGAAGAAATCCCCCCTCTTTAACATAAACTAGGTTGCCATTCTATCTTTAAAAATTTCAATCTTCGATGGTTACAGTCTATTCAAATCTCCACCCATTGCCTCCTCACTAATTTTCGACCCTCCAACCTTAACAATTCGCATTTAAATTTCCATACTGTCGAGGTTCTTGAAAATATTGATCACCAATATCACAACAATTCTATAATTAACACCAATAGGGGTTTTAATCATCTCCCAAATCGATTTTTAGGTTGCTTCAAAATCCCAATCAAAATTATGATGGGATTCAAATGTACTGACAGCCTTGGTACCGAAAGCTTTCGTACTTTCAAAAATGAAGTAATTCAAATTTTTCCTTGTGTTACCATAATGGTGAAATAACTGCCACCTCAAATCACCTCCATTTATTATCCAACCAGTATGGTATTGTCTTATCAACTTCCCCTTAAAATTTCTATTAAATTTAGTACATTTTGTCTTCCTAGGTATAATGTTGCCAAAATTGGCACTGACCTTTATTTGCCAAATCATGCTTAACTTTTGCTCCCCTTCTTTGCCTTGTTGATCAAGGCCTTCATTTCCTCCTTTAGATTTTCTAAGTTTCTCCAACATGTCAATTTCCTTAATTCAAATCTCATGGCAACAACAACATCTACCACCATATTTCCTTCTCTGTAAATATGTTGTAATTGGACTTTCTCCATCCCATCAACGATATGTTTCATATCCATGATAACATTTGGGATATTCCAACCAAGTTTAGAAACTCCCTTAACCAAATCAATGATTAATTTGGAATCCCCTTCTATGGTTATTTCCTTTATCTACATTTCCCTTATCAATTGCAAGCCCCGGAGCAAAGCCATTACTTCAGCCAGATTATTACTTCCTCCTCTAACATTCCCAGAATATACTAGTAGCGCATCTCCATTTCTATCTCTCAGCACACCATCCACTACTCCTATACCCCCTTTTGTAGCACCATTGAAATTTAGTTTAAGCTATGTTAAGGTTGGTTGCTCCCATTTTGTTTTCTATCTCTTTAAGACCTTGGAGTTATCAAAATTATTGAAACCCTCCTGGATACCACATCTCTCTATTATTTGTGTTTCTTTTCCACTTGGTTCTTCCTTTGGTAGCTTGCATTTAACAATCATTATATTTTCCTTCAACAATTTTTGCATAATTCCCACGACAACCTCTTCTGGTTTTTCCTCCTCCCGAAAGATCCTATTGTTTCTTTCTTTCCAGATGTGCCAACAAATATAAGGTGGAACACTTTTCCATAGAAGTATTAGTTTAGGGTAATAGAAGGGATGATCCCAATTTTTCACAAATTGACTTAAGTTATCCTTCAACACCCAACATAATCCCAATTTCTCCCAAACAAATTCCCATATCTTTAAAGTATATGGACATTTTAGAAATAGGTGGGAGATATTCTCCTCTTCTCCTTTGCAAAGATAACATCTGTTTGGTACAATAAAACCCCTTTTTCTCAAATTGTCCAATGTTAGAATTTTTCCATGCTGAATAGTCCACTAAAAGAAATTAATTTTTGGGAGGAGATTACTTATCCAAACTTTATGCTATATTAGGGGGTACAAATCTTTACTCCATAGATGTTTTTAAGTCGAATTGACTCTAAAGTTGCCACTAGGAGTTAAGTCCCATACCACTTTATCCTCTTGAATTAGAATTGGGATTCTTTGTGCTTCCATCAATTCTTCCAATTCTTTAAGGAGTTGAATATCCTCTTGAGAGTACATATCATTTTGCAATTTCTTCCACCTTCTTCCCTAGTCAATATAATCCACCACTCACTCTCCTATCACCTCCTTCAATTTCTCCATTAGTCTTCAAAATTTGCTATAAACCAGCGGTTTCCCTCCCATCCAGCTATCTTCCTAGAACCTTATTTTTTTCCCATTACCCAAGATCTATCTTACCCCTTCCCTAAGCAACCCCCTACTCCTAATAATATTCATCCAGATTTTGGAACCTCCTGGAAGATTATTATTAAATAGATTATGGGAGAATAGGGAGTTCGAGAGATATTTAGCTTTCATGATATTGCCCCAATCAGTATTTCCTTCTCCCAATCTCCATCCAACTTTTTGCAAGGAGAGCCTTATTTAGGTCTCAAAGTCTTCTAACTCCTAATCCCTCCTTTTCCTTTGGTTTACAAACCTCTTCCCAGTTAATCAGGTTTAATTTGTTCTTATCTTTCATTCCTGACCATAGAAAGTTCCTTTGTATTTTCTCTATTTTGTCAGCCATGTTCTGATTAATCTAAAAAAGGGACAAAAAATAGATTGGAATGCCCTAGAGGGCTGCAAAGAGTAACTGTATTTTACCAGTATTACTTAAAATCTTCCCTTTCCATCTTGCCAGCTTCCTTTGGGTTTTTTTAATAATAATGTTCCAAAATTCATTGGTCACCTCCCTAGTGGTTAATGTTAGCCCAAGATATGTGTCTGGGAGGTTGGCCGACTGATAATCTAATATGTTCCTTATCCTCCTCTACATAATAGCCTCAGTATTAAAAAAATAAAGCTTACTCTTAGAGTAATTTATTTGTTGCCTTGAGCTTTCTTCATAATTTCTAAGTATACTTTTCCAAGCCTCAACTTCCATATTAGAGGATTCACCAAAAATAAATGTGTCATCCACAAATTATTGTAACACCTCAGTATCAACAATAGTTGTGGGTTTTATTCCTTTCACACATCCTGTATTAAACAATTTAGAAAATGATCTCCCCAACACATCTGCCACCATAATAAAAAGATAAGGAGATAGTGGATCACCTTGTCTTAGTCCTCTTTTTGTAATAAAATTACCCCAAGGAGATCCATTTAGAAAGATAGCATACTGAACCGTCCCTACCATTATCTTAATAAGGTTTATAACTCTATCATTAAACACCACTCTTCTAAGCACATCATAAAGGAAATCCCACTTTACCTTATCATATGCCTTAGATATATCTAGCTTGAAATCCATACTAGGTTTTATATTCTTTTCCATAGAATGTATGATTTCATGTGTAGAAATCATTGTGTCTAGGATTTGTCTACCTAGCACAAACCCCTTCTGTGGTGTTCCTATAATACTTTCTAGGAAAGGCTTAATTATATTCACTAACACTTTTGTAAATATCTTATACACTTTGTTACAGAGGGTTGTAGGTCTAAAATCTAGTAGACTCATAGGTATCGGGGTCTTGGGAACTAAGGCAATAGAGGTTTTATTTATCCTTTTTAGCACCTTCCTTGTTTTGAAGAAATCTCTGGTAGCACATATCAGTTCACTTTTAATGACCTCCCAAAAATGTTGGAAAAATGCAAAGGGGGAAACCATCAAGACTGGGGGGCCTTATAGGCTTTCATGGAGAACACAACCCTTTTCACTTCCTCTTCCATGATGTTACCTAAAATGCAATTATTTTCCACATCTCGGAGCACCTGTGAGATTGTATTTATCAAACTTCTTCTGATAACCTAATTTCATGTATTGTTATCCTTTTTATAGGCCTTGTAGAAATATTCTACCGCATCTCTCCCCATCTCCTCTTGATCCTTATATTCTCTTCTCCCTTCTCCTTCCAACCCATTAATCGTGTTTCTTCTTTTATGATTGGAAGTAGACCTATGGAAGAAAGTAGTGTTCCTGTCTCCCTCAATTAACCATTGAACCCTCAATCTTTGCTTCCAATAAATTTCCTCTCTTAAAATGATGTCCTTCCATTTTTTTCTATATTCTTCCTCCTCTTGAGTAGTAGCATCCAAATTATTACCCTCTACAATATCTTTTTGTAGCTTTTTAAGTTTTTCCTCCACTTCCCCTTTAATCTTGAAAAAATCACCAAAGGAACTCTTAGCCCAACCCATAACATTCCTCCTAATATTGTCTAACTTTTGTGGTAGTCTGTATATAGTAGTACCATCTATTTTCATATTCCACCATTCTTGGATATGATCTTTGAATTCTAGGTGGGACTACCACATAATTTCATATCTAAAGGGTTTTGATCCTCCTCTTAAACCATCCTCCCAATGAAACATTAGAGGGGAGTGATTAGAGGTAGTTCTTGTGAGATTCTCCAAAGGGGAATTACCCAATTGGTCCCAATTCCAGTATTACTTGGATTAGGCCTCTTCCTTTTCTATTATTAGTCCATGTGAATGGGTTCCCTCTTAAATCAACATCAATAGAATCCATTTTACCCATAAAATCATGAAGATCTTGTAAACTTTCAGGGTTGTCTCTATTTCCCCCTAATTTTTTGAGTGATAGAGGGGGGTATTAAAATATCCCATACACATTAACTATTCATCCTTCATGGTATTTATAATCCTTTCTAGATTTCCATAGGTTTCCTTCCTCCCTACCTTGTTATTAGAAGCATAAATGTTAATAAGCCCCCATTTTTTATTACTAGTTTGGAACTCAGTTATTATAAAAAATTTGTCCTTCCATATCTCAACCCCAATCATAGAGCACAGGTTCCACATGGTTGCAATACCCCCTAAGGCTCCTTCAACATCCATATGTACAAAGGCAGCTCTTGACCAGACATGAATAACTAGTCTAACAAAATTAGCACTAGACATTTTTGTTTCTTGAATTAACACACAATCAAACTTTTCCTGAAATATATACTACTTTAGAGCATATTGCTTCTGGGGGTTATTTAACCCCCTTAGGTTCCAAGAGAAATTTCATTTCTTACCTCTTTTTATGGTCTCTAGTGTAAGCTAATTACCATTGGCCACGTCCCTTGCTGCTCGTTTTGTCTTAGTTGCTCTACTAGACAGTCTTCCCACTGTCCCACAAGTTCTTACATCTAGTTTCTTCCCCAACCCCCCCTTTTTCTTTCTTTTCTGCACTTCCCATTCCCCATTCTCACCCTCTTGTAGTGAGATGAGACTTAATTCCTTTTCTACTTTCTCCAGACTTGCCATTATCTTAGTAGCAATCTCCATTGGGGAGGCCTTTATCACTCTTAGAGGAGTGCACACCTGTTCCTGGGTACCACAGTCTACCTCAATATGTTCCTGCAAGCACATATCACCCAAAATTTTTGGAAAACTAGGAAGGGAGTGGTGTGCCACTATTTCTCCCTCCTCCATTATTTCTCCTTCCTTAAGGCCCCCTAGTGGTGAACTTATTAATTCCTCTATCTCATGTCTGAATGGGTATTCTTCCATTTTCCTATTCTCCTCCAGAGCTTCCCTTACTTTAGGTACACTCTACCCCTCAACTCCCTTAGCTAGGGTATCTCAAGTCATGTTATCCTCCATTTTTTGACATCAGCACCTCCCCTCCTCTAGTCTTGGGACATCCGAAGGTTCCTCAACCTTTTGTTTCTCTTTTTGCATTTGGGTTTTACAGTCAACAATAAGATGTCCAAATTGCCCACATTTCTAACAAAAAATCCTAGTGTTATCATACTCTATGGGTTGATATCATTTCTCTTCCCACTTAGTTTTTAGGGTAAGTACAGTCAAGAGAGCCTGATTTAATGCCACATTTACATAGAATTTAGCATACACTAGTCTAGATTTTTGCATTGTCACCTTGTCTGCAGTCACAAAGTGACCAAAGTAGTTTCCTATCCACCTTAGTATCTTCTCATCCCAAAATTTAAGTGGTAATCCAGGTAGCCTTACCTAGACATGAGCTAGCTTATTGAGTTCTACACTAGCATCAAATCCTAGGTGCCACCTTGTTAATGCAAGGCAATGCTTCCCATAGTACCAGGTTCCCAAGAGTATAAAATTGAAATCCTCCTTTGTAGAGAATTTAAAATAGAATAGGGCACTCGACATAGTAGAGATATCAACACTACCCATTATCTTTTATTTTTGGCTAACCCACTTACGCACCATCTCTATTGTGGGTCTGAACGCCACAAATCTCAAAACCACATAGAATTTTAAACTAGAGGTAACATGCTCCACCCATTCATCTGGGAGGGAGATCACTAGCCCATTGGCATTGTGAACTATCCTAGGTTCCTCCTTAGAAACATTAACCACCTAGGATCCCACAAGAGCATTCTTCTAATCTCCCATGGTCCCATTTGTCATCTTCTAACCATATACCATTGGGCAGCCCGTCAAGACCCCATTTTCTAAAAGATTAGGGTTAGAAAGATTCCTTCCCACCTCCTCTATGGACCCACACCTATCTCTCATGACCTCAAAATTTTTGTGCAAGGTCAACACCATCTATAGATCAGGGCAAGGTGGAGGGTTCAGAGGCTTAGGGCCCCCATGGACAAACTCAAATTAAAACTTCAAAAGAGCGGCAACTTACTGCAAATTTCTCTCTAACTAATAATACACATTTATGTTATTAACTAAATTATTTATGATTTAAGATTATTTAAATTAATAACATGGTAATATTTTATGATATTTTATATGCACAAAAATATTGGATATTTAAATACTTATTATTTTAAATAAGTATATCAGCATAACAATTTATATTAACATATATATTCTTACTTTATTTCTAAACACATCCTTATGACCCAAAATAAATAAGAGAAATTGGTAGAATTAAATCATGTGGCTAAAAATTATGTATTTTCTAATGTTCTCTTTCTTATGATGTTTATTTTCTTGATAGTTTTTCTTTGTGGGTTGTTTAGTTGGCCAAGTTAAGATGTGAATTAGAGGTGATTTTTGAGATTTCTTTTATGATTATTTGACTGAATGTTGTGATGAACTTTATTATTTGAATTGAGATTTATGTTTTATGAGTTTTATGTGAAATGTCCCCTTTTCTAATTTGATATGGTATTTCACACCTCTAATCAGATTTTCAAGATCAAACAAATAATATCACAAAGATCCACCAAATTTCTCAAGAAACCCCAAATCGGGTATGCCGAAAATAGTGCCAAAAAGCTTCATAGCTTCACCTGTTATTAATAAATCTGAAAGTGGACATTTTTACAGATTTTTCAGCAGCATAAAAGCCTACAAAATGACATTTCTAGATCCGTATAACCTTTACACAATAGTTCTCAAATGTAGGACAAAAACTATGCTCATCGGGCTCTCGAAATTAACACAAAAATGCCCGGAAACACCACACAACACTAATAAACTATCTCAGAAGTTTAATCACATCCCAATACATATATTCAGCTCTATTTTAACAGCTTAAAGTCTGAAATACAGCAGCAACCAAAACTGATATGGAATGCTCAACTGAAAACACCAAACTCATGCAAAAAACACACCCAAAAACCCACAAATCTACATTGTTTAGCACAAAGGCAAACTCTGTATGAGCATGCACATGGAATGGCTTCAAACTCCCATCCTTAGCCTTCCTAGAAACCTCCAAACTCTCGTTCTTGGGTCTCCTTCTCCACAGGTTTGGCAGCCTCTGAAGAATAACAAAGAATGAGCAAAAATCAAGTTCTCCCCCAAAATGCCTCCAAACCTCTTTAAAAAGGGCATAACTGTAACTCACGTCCAAGAGAGGTTAATGAAACATATTTTAATAATAATTATCATTTATTAGTCCAACGGTTTCCAAAGATTAACTCCCTTTTTCCGAAACTTCACTTTCTTGGGCCTGCCTGTCTTAGCAAAGATTATTATTTTTTAATTATTTGAAAAGGGGACATGACAAGTCCTCCCCTCCCAAACATTGCTTTTCCTCAAGCAATGGCTGAACAATAAACTAATCAATCCTCCTGGATCCCAAATGTAGTCATGAACTATACTACTACCAATTAACACAGACTCCTGCAAGATCCTCTGCAATATGATCAAGAGGAATCCATAATCAAACTAGCAATTATAGCTCAACCAAACTCCAAAATCACCATTACCACAGTCAAAAACCCATGAGACACAAACTCTTAGAATATCAAAACCCAAGTAAAGTGGACTACCAACATAGTAAATACCATCAATGCATTCCACTGGCCTATATGGAATGTACAATCCAACTCTGCAACAATGGTGAATGCTCTCAAATGAAACTATACCAAGTATGGAGAATCCACACACTGTACAACTCCTGCAGTCAACACAACTCTATAGATCATTGGCCACTATCTCATAACCATAACTCCCATGCACCCCTGATGGTGAAAAGCCATCACAAGATAAACAACAAGAAATGGAACCCAAACCAAATTTTCCTGCCATCAACTCCTCAGCATAAGGATCAATTGTTAACTGATGTACATACCCTGCAATATAATGTTGATTAAAAAAACCAACCTTAGTCAATAGCTCACCATGAACAAGTGATACAACCCACTGTGACTGATCACTAGCTAAGTCAGGAGATGTCATAGCCAAAGGAGTAGAATCAATAACAACACTTGCTGAAGCATCACTCCAAAACTCCTGCTCTAAGTCATGTATTATCAAGCTATCAACTACAGAACCTGTCGCAATGTCGTACCCATCACAACTCTCATCTCAAGGCATCAAACTATTCCATAACTGATGATAAGCACTAGGAACCAAAGTACATCTCTGTATCATAATCTCATCAACATGGTCATCAAAGGTAAATTGATGAGCGTACCTCATAGTGTAATGCCGATAGAATGCGCCAATCTCAGTCAGTGGCTCAGACTGTAATCCAGATAAAACTAACTGCAATTGATCATCAACCATGTTGGAACTGACTACTACCTCCAAAGATATCACCAAGGGAGTAGTATTACTAGCAGGAACCATGCCAACTGTCGACTCACCAACATGACACATGACCTTTGATACATCTCTAGTCTCTGTGCCTTCAGTACTAGAAGCCACCACCCTGTCAGGCATACAATAATCTGCTACAATACCCAACTCAACTAAACCTGACTCTAGTGGGAATGAACCTGATATGCCAATGTTAGTATCAAGGATGGATGCATCCCCATCTCCACTGTCTCTGACAATCTCAGCCATGGACATCCTCGAATCACCAAACACCATAGCTTGTGACTGTATAGAATCAGATAAAGACTGTAGTCACTCTAACTCCATGGTCACCTTAGCCAAATGAAACTGTGACTCCTTGAAAGCCAACTGTGTACTCTCAAGAATCTCAGAAGTCACCTCAAGCTGCTCAGTAAGCTCACTCACCTCATCTTCCTTGGCCAACAATGCATCATATGCTGTACTACCCCACTCCATAAGATAATCTCTATTAGCTACCAACTACATATAATTCTATCTCAAAATCCGAATAGCCTCCCATAAAGAGTGGATCTCTATCAAGGAAAGATAACTTCCTTCCTGCTCATCACTAGTAGGAGAACCCCATCCATAAACTGCTAATAACTGACAAGCAGCATCAAAATGTTGGCAAGTGATAGCAATGTCTCGGTCACTAACTCTCAACTGATTAGAAACATGATGGCATTGGCTTGACTGTCTCCTACAAAACTCCTTTGATGCACTGTCTAAAGGAGTATCCTCAAAGTTACTAGTCTCTAGAGTATTACCATCCATGTCCTGTGAATCAACTCTAAAGCTCATATCAACATACAGAGTATCAAAAACTATAGCACTGCTGTCCAACTCCTCTGTACCCAAAGAAACTAAGTCTTCAAAATTTCCCACTACATCCTCCTGGATGTCATCAATGCCAATATGATCCTGGGACTCATCTGTACACACTGCCAAATATGAAAGATCATCAACACATTCCACCAAGTATGGTCGACTGGATATATGAACAAAGCCCAACACCAGTGTATAAAAACTAATACCAACATCAGACAAGATACTGGCACAAGAAAAGACAACACCATGTAATCTGCTAATCAAATCCATGATAGCACCCAAACAAACACTGCTACCAAAAAGTGTTAAAGATCTCCAGTCAACTGAATCCCAAACACCAATATAACAATCTCGAGTCCATATCCGTAAACTAGAATCAACTGGTAACTCAAGCAAACTCCTCACTTGAGTAATATGACCAATACCAACTAACTCCACATACCTGTCATGATGAGGTAATGAAGTCACAATACTATCTTCACTCACCTTCAGCTGGCGGGATAAATCATGTGAAGTACTACCTGCCTCAACCTCATGTGATGAAGCATCTAACTGCGCCTGGTACTCTTTCTCAGCAAAGTCATGAATGCTCAATGTCTGCTCATCTCTACCAGGTATCTCACCATCCTACACAACAACATCCTCATAATCATCATCTGAACCCACTACACTGTAGTCACTGCCTGTTGTAACTATACCATCCTGAATACCTGTGGCATCACCCTTTGACAACCTGTAAACAATTGTCTCAATTTGAGTATCAAGTTGACTGTTACTATCAATCTGTGTAATATCCTTTCCCACCACCTCCTGTGGAAAAGTAGAATCTGAGACCTCTACCTGGCTATCAGCTAGTTTCCCAAACTCCTCATGCAAGTTCTTGGGAATTGTATCATCTGTCCTGTGAGAAAATCTGCCAAATAGAAATCCAGTCAACTTATCCACCTTAGCTGGGTCAGATAACATGTCATTCATTATACGGTGGTGCTCAACCAACTGTTTAGACATGTCATGGCTTATTTTCATAAGTTTATCTCGAATGTCTAAATAACCATCCTTTCTACTATTTTGACTTTGGCTATCAATTGTCCAAGATCGTTCCCTCTGAGACTCTGTACTATACCTGTCCATTCTGGATAAAGTAGAGTGTAACCCCAATAGGATATAACTTCTTCAAACACCAAGAACTAACATGCAAATGATTAGAAGTAGCATGCAACCATAGATTTGGACATGCAACTGATTAGAAGCAACATGAAACCACCAAATTATGACATGCAAGATCTGGGTAGTTGTCAAAACTGACATGCAAAATCTGGGTAGTTGTCAAAACTGACATGCAAACTTCTACAACCACCAAATTCACCAAGAACTAACATGAAAATGATTAGAAGTACATGAAACCATAGATTTGGACATGCAACTGATTAGAAGCAACATGCAACCACCAAATTATGACATGCAAGATCTGGGTAGTTGTCAAAACTGACATGCAAGATCTGGGTACTTGTCAAAACTGAAATGCAAACTTCTACAACCACCAAATTCACCAAGAACTAACATGAAAATGATTAGAAGTAGAATTTAACCATAAATTTTAACATGCATCTGATTAGAAGAAACATGCAACCATAAATTATGACATGCAAAATCTGGGTAGTTGTCAAAACTGACATGCAAGATCTGGGTAGTTGTCAAAACTGACCTGCAACTTCTACAAACCCTTAGGCTGGCAAGATCATGGGTCTGATACCACTGAAATGTCCCATTTTCTGATTTGATATGGTATTTCACACCTCTAATCAGATTTTTAAGATCAAACAAATAATATCACAAAGATCCACCAAATTTCTCAAGAAACCCCAAATCGGGTATGCCGAAAATAGTGCCAAAAAGCTTCATAGCTTCACCTGTTATTAATAAATCTGAAAGTGGACATTTTTACAGATTTTTCAGCAGCATAACAGCCTACAAAATGACATTTCCAGATCCGTATAACCTTTACACAATAGTTCTCAAATGTAGGACAAAAACTATGCTCATCGGGCTCCCGAAATTAACACAAAAATGTCCGGAAACACCACACAACACTAATAAACTATCTCAGAAGTTTAATCACATCCCAATACATATATTTAGCTCTATTTTAACAGCTTAAAGTCTGAAATACAGAAGCAACCAAAACTGATATGAAATGCTCAACTGAAAACACCAAACTCATGCAAAAAATACACCCAAAAATCCACAAATCTACACTGTTCAGCACAAAGGCAAACTCTGTATGAGCATGCACATGGAATGGATTCAAACTCCCATCCTTAGCCTTCCTGAAAACCTGCAAACTCCCATTCTTGGGTCTCCCTGGAAACCTGCAAACTCTCGTTCTTGGGTCTCCTTCTCCACAGGTTTGGCAGCCTCTGAAGAATAACAAAGAATGAGCAAAAATCAAGTTCTCCCCCAAAATGCCTCCAAACCTCTTTAAAAAGGGCATAAATGTAACTCACATCCAAGAGAGGTTAATGAAACATATTTTAATAATAATTATCATTTATTAGTCCAACGGTTTCCAAAGATTAACTCCCTTTTTTTGAAACTTCACTTTCTTGGGCCTGCCTGTCTTAGCAAAGATTATTATTTTTTAATTATTTGAAAAGGGGACATGACATTATGCTATTGAGCAATTTTGAGAACTTGAGTTTTGAGAAACAATGTTATTTTTTGGGTTGCTTGTTAAGGAATTCTTTTTCTGATACTAATATGTGCAACATTTGTAGAACCCCAAAAATGCAAAGACATATTTTCTTTGAATGCTCTTTTGCTAAAGAGGTTTGGTTGATGTTTGGTATTTCTATCCCTGGTTCTTTCTATATTCTTTAGGTTATTACTAGATCTATTTCTAATGCTAAGAAAGATGTTAATATGTTTTGGGATATTCTCTTAGCTAACATTTTGTGGCAAATTTGGAAGTGCAGAAACGAAGAAAAATTTCAAAATGTCCCCAGATTGCTTACTGAGTCTTTTCAAAGTCTCACTTATTTCAATTTTTTTTCATAGATTCAAATAACTATGAAGGTCAACAAGGCTAAATTCAAAAGACTGCTTAAGGATGGGCATGTTATGTTCTTTGGTAATGAAATTAAGAATGGTTACTTCTGGAGGCTACACCTGGATAATATTCATGCTTTCAACCAAACTGTCCACCACATCAGCAAGGAAATTAAAAGAAACCCACAGAACACTACTGGCGAGATGTTTTACATGCTAAAGCAGATTCAAGATCAGAAGAATTTGGTCTGGATGGAAGGTGATATGGGTTGGATAGCGTGGGTGGACACCTTTGATGATGTGCTGCAGTAGCTATTATTTTATGATTTAGTCCTTTTTTTCTTTTTGATCTGGTTGTTTATGCTATTCGAGTTTTTTGTTGTCTGAGACTGGTCCTTTGATACTTTGACACTTGGTGGTCTTTAGTTGCTTTTGTGAACTCCTTATTCTTAATATAAAAATATTAATATTTAAATATTTAAATATACATTTATGTTATTAATTAAATTATTTATGATTTAAGATTATTTAAATTAATAACATGGTAATATTGTATGATATTTTATATGCACAAAAAGATTGGATATTTAAACACTTATTATTTTAAAGAAGTATATGAGCATAACAATTTATATTAACATATATATTATTACTTTATTTCTAAACACATCCTTATGACCCAAACTAAATAAGAGAAAATGGTAGAATTAAATCTTGTGGCTGAAAACTATGTATTTTCTAATGTTCTATTTATAGTCTTGTGATGTTTATTTTTTTGATAGTTTTTCTTCGTGGGTTGTTTAGTTGGTCAAGTTAGGATGTGAACTAGAGGCAGTTTTTGAGATTTCTTTTATGATTATTTGACTAAATTTTATGATGAACTTTATTATTTGAATTGAGATTTATGTTTTATGAGTTTTATGCTATTAAGAAACTTTGAGAACTTGGGTTTTGAAAACTAATGTTATTTTTTGGGTTGCTATTAAGGAACCAAATTCGATCAATATTACTTATTTGTGGTATGGGACACTATTGTGGTTTGTGAATTTTGAGAAGGTAGTCTAGGTGCATCTCTATGGGAGTGGCTTGCAATGGGGGCTGGGGCCCAAAGTGGCTACTAGGGTAACTCATTGTATGTTGTATAACAAGTGATAATATAGTAATTAAAATATCTTGCCTAGCCTTTTTCCTTGAGATACATTAAAAAGATAAGTTAGAGATTTTTCCTTGTCCATGCCTTGAGTGCTTGTATAGACTAAGGATGAGATGGAGATGATACCTTGAGAGGTATGAATAGTTTTCTTGTCATCATGAGAGGGTATTCTGGTTTTACATAGAGTCACTAGGGGGAAGGGGTCCTGAGAGACTGTCAGGGTAACTCTAGAGTTGGCTCATGTGATGACACTCCATAGTATGTAGCCTAAGTTTCCTTCATGTTTTTTTTAAATTTAAATTTAAATTTTATATATATATATATATATATATATATTTGCCTCTAGTGGTGTACTTATTGGATATTACTTTTGATGGTGTGTTTATTGCAAGTTGTTACTCATTGATTAGATCTCTTTTATTGTTGACAATTGACTTTTATTAATGAATGATCAGTTATTCATTATTGATGTTTTTTTATTGTTGGAGTTAGTGATTGGTCATTTACTTTTATTGATGACAATTGTTATATGTTGGTAATTGTGCCTATGACACTTGACATTGATTATGAGGTGGTTGTATATTTTTGGTCTTGGTATTTGTATGTTGACTTGGTATGAGATGTTAGTATTGGAATGCGTGTCCTTTTGATTTTGATTATCTTCTTTTTGAGTAGTTTGTGTTATCCTTGAGGTATTTTTGGCTATCAGGATTCCTTACCTAGGATTATTTTATGATTTTATTATCTGTGTATGGATTGTATATTATCTCTCCTGCATGGTGGGAGTGGAAGCCTGATTAAATGACCATGTGGTCAAAAGGTAGTGTATTCTTACCATTTGGGTCCCCCTCAGATTCATAGATGTTGGATGCTCCTTGATACAATGATACCATTATCATTATTCCTCTTATCTTGAAGACTTCTATTCATTTGATGTATCTATGTATCATGTGTTTTGAGATCTTATGGGATAATAGTATTGTATATTGATATACTTCTATCTGTTTTCACATACCCTATGACATGTGGAATGAATGTTATTCATTAGATGTGCTTTCATATTATTAGTTGTACTTATGCATTTGCTTATATGACTATGTATGTGTTTATTTATTTTATGATTATGGACATTGTAATTGAGACTTAAACTTATTAATAAAACTTTATTAAATGTGACTCAACATGAAGGGACCCTTAAGGAATTAAAACTGTATTTGTAATTAATTATGTGTTTTTGATGTGTATGTAAATATTGCTTCTATATTATTATTACTTTGATGTTGTTTAAACTTTAAGAAAAAATAGTTCAGTAAACTTTGTAACATATTAGGTTTATTTTTTTCAAGTTCCCGAGCGAGGCGTTACATATGATGATATTGTAGCTTCTTGAGGTAGTATTGAGCTATAAGGAATTACAGATTGTAATCATTGGATAATAATAATATTGGACTTGTTGTTGGTGGACATAGCCAATGGATTGGGTGAACCACATTAAATCCTTGTGTCTTGTGTTCTCTTCTATGTGATTTATTATTTTTTGATATTGGTTATATTTACATGTAATTGCTATTTTTGTCTGTGGTTAATCCTAACACTACCCATTTTCGTCCTTCTCTTATCCTTTATGTCATTCTTTTGTTGTGGTATAGTAGCTATTAATAAGAAAAAATATGACATTTTCTTTCTAATGTGTGACGACTATTAATTAGGGAATTGTTTTTATCTTTCTCTTACTATGTAGCAACAATTATTAGAAAATTTTATGACATTTTCTTGTTGGTGCATAACAATTATTAATTAGGAAATTTTATGTCATTCTCTTTTTGCATAGTAACTACTAATTAGAAAGTTTATCACATTTCCTTCTTGGTGTGTAATAGCTATTAGTAAGGAATTTTATTTCATTCTCTTATTGTTGTGTAGAAACTACTAATTTTTTTTTTTAATAAAAGAAGTAGCAAGAGGGTGTTGGCCCTTGGTATAATCAACCCAAAGGGTAGTCACTAGATCTAGAAACATTTAGACCCCCCATTCGGGCCAACGCTCTCAAAGATCTTCAAGCCCACTACAGTCTACTTTCCACCTCAACAGTGAAAGTGTCCACCTCCATAGAAACAAGGGGAAGAAAGATCATAATACCAAGGCTGAGGTAATGATGCCTCCAACCATCAACATCACCACAAGAAGTACCCCAACAAAAATCCCCCTCAATAGGCAATAGCTCCACTTCCATAGAAGCCATGAAAGAAGAAGTGAACATATAGATCCAAGCCCACCTCTTGTTTATCAATATTTTTCTCATAACCAGTGGATGTTGGAGATTCCTCTTGACAAGATCTAAACCATTCAATAAAGGAGGAAACCAAGCTTGAGCAGACATAGAGGCACATAAATATCTAAGAAACAAAACAATAAACAAACACAATAGAAGGTTGGGCAACTTAACATAACTTAACCTCTTATCAAGGATAGATAGACTAAAGAAAAGCTCCAACAAGATATCCAGTAAGTAAGACCCCAAACAAAGACCTCACCCACCAAACGTGCAAGGGAAACAATCATCCCTCAAAATAGGAGCTAATAGAGCACATGACAACCAAGAAACATCTACCTCCACAACCAAAGTTTGACCCAAAGACACTAGTCTAGTGAAATGTCCAACATAGGGAGAGGGGGAGGAATCACCTTAGCCAAAACATTACTTGCAACAAAACCACAAGAAACCTTAAAAGCAACCAAGCTCCCAACAAGAGTAGAGATGAACACAGGATCCTTCAAAATTGATCAAAAGAATTCCATACAAAGATAAGTTGGGCCAATTAGATGAAGGTTTATGGACCAAGCACAAGCAATAGGCACACAACTCTCCATTTCCCACATTTCTAAAACAAACAACTACAAATCTGGAGAAAAACCTCTCCCAACACAGGTGCACAAGGGTAGAGTCACACGCTAGAGAAATTAGATAGTAACCTAAAGTAGAGATACCCCTCCAACATAGAGAGACAAGTAGGAGAAGTACATCAACAATGTCATCATATGATTCACTAATGAAGGAAACAAGACCCCTTCCACTACACATCTCTCCTCCACTACAGTGACCACAATCAAGATGACACCCACACAAATGGAAAAAAAAATCTAGGCCAAGTTGTGCCCCACTATAATAGGACAAAGTTGTCATACGACCCAAGCATTCATATTAGCAGATAGAGAGCAAGGGAATCGCTCCAAGACTGCCTGAGTCAAATAGAATAAGGGCCCCAAAATCTCCACAAAGAGCTCAAGAACCTTAGCTGGAGAAACCAAGTCAATGTCCAAGTAGAGTGAAGCTAGACATGTCCAAGAGGGATCCCACACACCCAGAAAACTACAAATTGTTGCATTGCCATCCTCATTGTCTTCATTATTCTCCTCATCTCCATCTTGGGTCACCCTTGCACCACCCATGAAGTTGTAAAAAACTCTATGTTTCAAACCTATACCATTGTTCCCTCTCTCAACCATTGCTATCAAATTCATAGCAACTACTAATTATTAAATAAATTATGTATTGCATTTAAATCTTGATTATCTTTTGATATTTCTTCTTTTTATCATGTTTTCTATAGTTTTAATGGTGGAATTTATATAGGTATAAAGCCATGCCATGCTTATAAATTTTTTAATTATAATGATCTATTATTTGAGCATTTTGCCTATTTATTTATTTATTTTTCTTCTTCAATGGACTCTATCTTTTATTTAAAATTTGTTAATTTATAGATTTATTTGAATTAAAAATTCAAAGCTTTTGTTATAGCTAGTTTGAAACCAATGTCATGTGTGATGATGGGTTTGTTATATATAAATGTTAAATTAAATTTATTAAATTAATTTTGTTTCTTTTGATCTTTTAACAAAATATTTACAACTATAATTTGGATAATTTTTTTTGATGAATAGATTGCACTAAGAATCAATATCATCTAATACAACTTTATCCATTTTTATATCAAACAAATGCCACTTAATGAATATTCTGATTAATAGAATGAATATTATATGTAATTGAAAAATATTATTAAATATTATAAAATTTAGAGTAATCTCACTAACCAAATTAATTTATTTTTAAAACTAAACTAAATCTTATTACAAATTTGATATCAATATATTTAATATTCATACCATATAAAGTAAAATTAGTTAAGGGTCAAAGATGTATTATTATTGTACTTGTCATAGGCAAATACTATTGCACTCCAATTACAATTAATATTTTTTCTGTTAATTGAATATTTTAAAAGTTTTTATATACCTTCCTCATATTATTTTATAGTATCTTTTCAATTTGTATTTTTAATGTTTTATTAACTTTTGATTTTACTTTTAATTTATTTTATGTTTTATAAATTAAATTTATGCTCACGCATTATATTATTATATAGAGAGAGTTAATGCTTTTTTTAAAGCCTAGATTAATTATTGTTATTTATTTGAATTAATTATTTTTACATGTTAAGCGAATTCAAACCCAAGACCTCCCACATGAGAGGCTCACATGTTACCAATGTGTTGTAGGCTCTTGCCTATAAAATGATTAATGTTATATTATTATAGTATTATATATTTTAAATAATCCCATCAAGAAAATAAAAATTAAAAATTAAACAATCAAACTTTTTTATTTGATAATTTTATATTCAAAACAATGAATTAAAAGGAAGAGAAATGTAAATTTTAATAAAAATAGTTTAAACTCAATTTATTGCACAAATTTTATATATCATAGTACCAGTATACTAGTAGTGAGGCAATAGCCTACAACACAATGGTAACTTGTAAGAGCCTCTTACGCTGGAGGTCTTGGGTTTGATTTTACTTGAGCTTAACACATAATAATAATAAATTACAATAAAATATAATAAAAATGAATAAAATTGTATTAGAAGAGACACCACTAAGTTTATAAGTGCATAAATAGAAATATATAGTAACATAATTTCTTTTAACTATATAATTAGGAAAATAAAAAGAAGAAATAAATTTATGCTTCACTTCTACTTGTAATAAAATTGATATTTAATATACTTTCAATTTTAACAAGTGCCACATAGTGGCTTAGTACTTGCCTTTAGTTTTTATATAAATCTAGTTAAAAATTAATAAATTTATTATAGTATATTAAATATTTTAATTAATAAAAATGTTATATAGTTATAAAACTATTATGATATTAATTTGAATTTGAATTTTATTTATGAATATAATTATTGATATATATGTTATATTGAATATAATATGATAATATTAGATTATAAATAAATTATAATATGAAAAAAATAATATTTTTATAATACTAATATATAATAATATTTAAAAATGATAATATAATATAAGTAATATCATTTTTTAATATTTTAGTTGAATGAAGAAAAATTTATTATAAAAAGTATAATATTAAATATAAAAATCTAAACCAACTTACTCAAAAAATATTAAATATTAATAATCACATTTTGCTTAGTAAAAAATAAGTCTTAAAATGTATTAGTTTTACAATCCATCAACTATAGCCAATATAGGAACTAAATGAATTCACCCAATCAAATCTTACAAAAATATTTTCTAAAAACTATAAAGTTAAAAATCTTGCGACTATGTTATCCACAAAAAAAATTTTGATATGGAAGTTATAAATGATTAGTTCTAACTTGTAGAAACCAAATTAATTAATCACTAGATAAAACATAAAATTCAAAAAGTATCACAATAGTACTTAGCCTACGATCAAGTATGAATAACTTTAAAATGTTATAATTTTATATTTTTATATTTATATTATAAGCACTTAAGTTTTACTATTAACAAATATTTAAAAAAGATGAGGTAATGTTCATATAATGTTCTTATGATGATTTTATGAATAACATAACTTTTATAATATTTTAAAATGTACCAAAATAGTGCATTATGGAGATGTTCGGAGAAAAGCATCCTATAACACCAATTTGTGTGAACCAATCACATTTAAAATAAATAATAATTTTTTATTTGACAAAATCAAAATATATAAATTATAACTTTCCAAAAACTATGATCATTTTTAAAATGCAAAAAAATAAAATATCTTGATTGGTTCATATTAATTGAATAGTTTGCACAAGTGAATGCAATAGTACTTGCCCACAACAAGTACAATAATATATATTCTACATTTTTATTTTAATCTACCATATTAATAAATTAACAATTTATTAGTTCAAACAATTTTATAACTATTTATGACAAGTATGACCTCTTGTTTATATAATAGTTGAATGGTAGTAATCAAGGCTAAAATTTCTACCACAACCACATTCAAAACATTTAATAATCTCATAGAATTAATCTTGTTTAATTAATAATTTTTAAATTATGTCCAACATTCATTTTCTAATACAAAATATGAATAAAATATCTTTAAATAGTTAATACAAATGATATATTATTAATAATAAAAGTTTGTAAACATAAAATTTAGCAACATTAGATCACTTAAAATAAAATTAATAAATAAATCTAATTACTTTAAAGAAAATTAATCAATTAAGTTAAATTATAAAATTACTTTAAATTTTTTTATAACTTCAAGTTTAGAAATTGAAATAAATTAAAAAAATGTACATATCAATATATTAAATTAAATCTGATATTGATCTCCCACATGATTTGCTCACAAGTTACCATTGTGTTGTAGCTAGATAATGAAATCTATTTTTAAATATTGAAATGAAATTGAATTTTCTTATTGTTTCAAACCAATGATATTATAGATAAATAATATTTCTCATTTCAAAACTTCAAAAATATAAATTTTAACTTTATAAAACTTATACTTATATTGTGAATGAAGAAAATAAATTGATTTAATTGGTTGAAAGTAATTGATATTTTGAGAAAAGTGAATGCAATAGTATTGCCTACAAATAAGTGCAATGACAACACCATATGTAATATTATAAATTTGGCTCTCACCAGATTATTGGAACCAAGTTATATATCTATAGCTCTACTATATAACTGTTGTTAACATAAAATCAATAAGTGCATATATTATTATTCTAGTTATTAGTAACTATTGAAGTAACTTGAAATGTTGGTAGATTAAATTGTATTATTATAGTATTGTTTTGATTAAGAAAAAATAGGTTTTGAAAGGACCTGATACCTTTTACGAAGTACCAAGCAAATATTCAATGAAAGCCCACGAGATACTGCGCCTCAATGCCAAAAAACTAGACAAGCTAGAATAAAAAACCATAAACCATCAAATAGTAATAACACCAGAAAAATGATAGCATAAAGACAACATCAACACAACTATAAGGTCTTTAGTAAGTCAACAATCTAATAAGCTAGCATATTAATGTTCATAGCAAAGGTCCTTAGCTCATCAATCTCTTTGTCATCATAACCTTTGTCTTCTTTGAATTTGTGTGTGTACATTTGTTGGGGCCTTGATCATCTTTCATATTGACGCAGGGAGAAAAAGGGAACTAGGGCCAAAGGCACACCTAGCTATCCAATCCACCCTGCAAGAGTTAACACAGTGGAAATAATACACAAGAACAACACTAAGGAGGGGAAAACAAGATATTTGTTATAGATTTATCAAATGATCAACACACATGCCCAACTGTAAGGCCTTTTGGGTTACGACCAAATGTAAAGAATACAACTTCAAATTCACACTTCTAGACACATCACCTCTTCACAATCCTTTATCTTCTCCCTTTATCTCCCCCCTAAAACTCAATTCTAAACTTCCTTAAATACTTGCCAAAATGGCTTACAGAAGATTAGACCATAGAAAGGCCACAAGTTGACCTAATCAACTAATAAATCCTTACATTAAATACATGTTCAGCCACAAGTCGGCTCACATCAGATGTTAACTACCTAGACAACAATTAAATGCACACATAGTTGGCCCAAATAAGAACTAGACATAGATAACTTGGCAAATGAAAGCTTTTCAAAACTAGCACTCAACATCCATACAAACTTCACACCCAAAGGACTCACTTAGCAACAACTAAAAACTCAGCATCCAAAGAAATCAACAACCAAAGGAATCGCTCAGCACCCAAAAGATCACTCGGCAACCAAAGAAGCTCAGTAACCAAAGGAATCACTTGGCACCCAAAGGATCATTGAGCAACCAAAGATTTTGCATCAACTTAAGAACTCAACATCAACTAATAGAGTGAACAAAAGTGTAGGATTACAAGGAAACCTAGGATGCTCCTACATCAGACAACTAGGGTTGGAAAAATAGTTCTCCTGAATCATGCAGGTGTCACAACCTAAGTTGCATCCAACTTAGATTGAGAAATCCATGTAGCATCTTCAACTAGTCTATTCTTCCACTTCGCTAAATATTCATAGTAATCTCTTCCTCTTGTGCTCTTGCCAACTCTTTGATTCAATATCTATTCAACTTCATCAATCTACTTCTTAGGATAATCATCAGGTACAGTAACTTCATCATCTAACTCATGATACTTATATAGATCAGTAACATTGAATATAGGAGATATATCCATCCATGTCATCAGGTAACTCAACTTCATAAGCATTACCACTATCAAACTTCTTCAAGATCTTATAAGGTCCAAATTTCTTCATCTTCAGCTTACTATATGTTCCAATAGGAAATCTTCCTTTCTTTAAATAAACCATCACCTCATCACCAACTTCAATCATGATGTCTTCTAGACTTATCAACATTCTCCTCATACTTCTGATTACTTTGTTCCAACCTCAACTTTACTTCCTTATGCAAAGACTCCATGAAATCAACAAATGCTTCCCCCTACAACACTTCTCTTGTCTTCACCAGCAACATCCCTCAAATTTGATACTCCTCTAGGATGCATTCCAATAACAACCTCAAAAGGTGTCTTCCTTGTACTCCTATTCACAGAATTATTATATGCAAACTCGGCTTGTGCCAACACTATTTTCCAATTACTTGGCTTATCTCCAAATAAACATCTCAACAAATTACCCAAGCTTCTATTCACAACCTCTGTTTGTCCATCTATCTATGGATGGCATGTAGAACTAAATTTCAACTCAGTACCCATCTTCTTCCACAAACTCTTCCAAAAATAACCAACAAACTGACTATCCCTGTCAGAAATAATGCTTTTTGGTAATCCATGCAATCTCACAATCTCTTTAAAGAAAAGTTCAACAACATGCTCAGCATCTGATGTCTTCTTACATGGTATGAAATGTGTCATCTTAGAAAATCTATCCACCACAACAAATATAAAATCATACCCTTTCACTGTCTTAAGTAATCCAAGAAAAAAATCCATACTGATGTCGCTCCAAGGTTTTTCAAGAATAGTAATAGTTGTATACAAACCAATATTTTGACTTACTCCTTTTGCAACTTGACAAACCTCACAACTCTTCACAAATTTCTAAACATCGTTATACATTTGTGGCCAAACTCCTTTAGTAAAATCAATGTCTTATCAATTCTAAAATGTCCAACCAATCCACCACTATGTTTTTTCTTAATTAGATTCAACCTCATAGAACTTCTAGGAATACACAACTGAATACCTTTGAACAATATACCTTCTTAAATGAAATACTAATTTGGTGCTTTACACTCTCTCCATGCCTCATAAAAATTACGGTTAGTAGCATACAACTCTTTCATTTTATCAAAACCAAGAACTTCAACCTTCATTCTAGTTAGCAAAGAATGTCTTCTACTCAATGCATCAGCAACTCTGTTAGTAACTCCACTCTTGTGCTTTAATTACAAATGTAAAATTTTGCAAATACTCAACCCACTTCATATGTCTTTAACTCAATGTATGTTGACTTCCCAAGTATTGTAAAGCTTTATGATCAGAATACAATACAAACTCCTTAGGAATCAAATAATGTCTCCACTTCTTCAAGGCATGAACAATATCATAAAACTCTTGATCATACATAGAATACTTCATTGTAGCATCATTCAACTTCTCACCAAAGCAAGTAACATGTTTTTCTTGACTCAATACAACTCCTATTGCATTACCAGTTGCATCATATTCAAATTGAAATACTTTGTTGAAATTAGGCAAAGCCAATATAGCTAATTCAACAACCTTTTGTTTTGAAGTCTCAAAACTCTTATCAGCTCCATGTGTCCACTTGAATTCTTTTTTATCTCCTCTCACTGTCTCAGCTAGAGCATTACAAATAGAGCTAAAATTCTTGATCAACTTCTTATAAAAACTAGCAAACCATGAAATGATCTTACCTCAACCATATTCTTAGGTGTAGGCCATTCCAAAATTGCTTTAACCTTCTCAAGATCCATCTTCAATCCATTAGTTGAAATCACAAATCCTAAATACACAATCTCCTCTTGCATAAAAGAATTCTTTTTCAAATTAATCAACAACTTTTCCTCTTTCAATCTCTACAACACTTGTCTAATATGCTCAAGATGTTCTTCCTTAGTCTTACTAAATATCAAAATATCATCCAAATAAATAATCACAAATTTACCCAAAAATCTTTTCAAAACTTCATTCATCAACCTCATGAAATTACTAGGTGCATTAGTCAAACCAAAAGGCATAACCACCCATTCATACAAACCATCTTTTGTCTTGAAAGCAGTCTTCCATTCATCACCTTCTCTGATTCTGATATGATGATAGCCACTCTTCAAATCAATCTTGGTAAAATAATTTGCTCCACTCAAACAATCCATTATGTCATCTATCCTTAGCATAGGAAACCTATATTTTGTTGTGATCTTATTAATAGCTTTGGAATCAATACACATTCTCCTTTCTCCATTCTTTTTAGGTGCTAATACAATAGGCACAACACATGGACTTAAACTTTCTTTCATCAAACCTTTCTGTAACAACTCATGCACTTGTCTATTAAGTTCTTCATTCTTTGTTTGCTAAACTAGCTCCAGGAATCAGATCCATACAGTGACTTATACTTCTCATTATAGGTAAACCATCAGGTATATCCTCTACAACAATCTCTTCATACTACCAGCTGTCATTAATTTGTTTTGGTACTCGGTCAATACTACCAGCTGTCACTTGATCACCACTGACTGGTACTCAGTTAGCACTATTTTCTAGCATATGGCTACTATTTAAACAACTCGGTCTCCTTGGATTATAGAAAAATAGACTTGGTTCTTTTTCATTTCCTTTTCAAGTTGCTTTACATTAATCATACAAACTTTTATTGTAGTACAACTGACCTCATATGGACTTTCAATCAAAGGAGGCAATATTTGTTTCTTCCCATTTACCCAAAGAGTATATTGATTCAATCTTCCATCATGCACAACATATCTATCATATTTCCAAGGTCTACCCAACAAAATATGACAACAATCCATGGGCGTAATATCACACAAAACTTCATCAAAGTAATGTTCAATCTTGAACTTCATAAGGCATTGTGATGACGATCTGCTCTGATACCACTGATGACGCTCTGCTCTGATAAACTTCACCCAACCAAGGTCCTAGTACAAACTGCCTTACACTTTGGCGATCTGCTTGTACACTCAAGAACTCTTGCTCTGATACCACTAATGATGGTCTGCTCTGATACCACTTGATGAAGGTATGCTCTAATACCACTTGATGATGGTATGCTCTGATACCACTGACGAAGGGCCACACCACCCTTACCAACTCACAACCAAGAATGCAACAATATGGAGATAAAGAGACAATAAATGCTTCCCAAGAAATTTTATTAAATTTGAAAATCCTTAGCAATTACAATAACATTTCTACAACATCTCTCAAGATCCAATCCAAACCCAAGCTAGTCCAGATCCACACTCTGGTAGAAACCTTTGAGATCTCAACTTGTGCTCGCAAGCCACCAAGCAACCTCCTTGTTTCTAAACTGCAGCCACTAGCTCTTCTCACAAACCTAATGCAAGATCCAAGTGTAAACTGCCTCACATTCAGCGCTCTGTCTACACTCACATGTCCATCACAATCCTGCTATAAACTACCTCACATTTGGCGCTCTGTCCACAAACTCAGGAAAACTCACTCTTCACTTCCTCCTTCTCTTTCACACCTTGAAGCCTTCCGAGCTTTCCAAGCTTCACCTTCCACAACTTTCACCTTTCCAAGCTTTCCTTCCAAAGCTTTCACATTTCCAAGCTTCTACTTCTCGAGCTTCCACTTCTCAAGCTTCTACTTCTCAAGCTTCTCCTTGAGCTTGATTAGAAATGCTCATATGCCTTGCTTAAATAGGCACTTACCACCCCATGCATGACTTATCCACAACCTTCCAGAATTTCACCTACACAATATCCACAACCTTTTACAACTTCCATAACCTTCTACAATATTCACAACTTTCTACAATATCCATAACTTTCTAGAATTCTACCCACACACCTCGCTAAATGGAATGACAACCATTTTTATTTTATTTTTTCTATTATGCCACCTATGCACCAATAAAAATTTCTCCTTTTCTTCTTTTTTCCATTTTTTAAATAAAAAAATTATTTCTCCTCTAATTTTCGTCACTTTCTCTCTCCTCCACAATTTTTTTTTTTTTTTTTTCAATTTTTTTTTTCTTTTTCAATAATTTTCCATGCAAGATGCTCCTGCATCACATTGCTCACTTACTAATATCTTATGCTCATCTTTGATCTATGAAACATGATAGGGTTTGAGATGTTTCAGCCTCGGCAACTATAACTTTGTAACCAACTCTTCTGATGCCAAATTTGTAGAACTTTCACTGTCAATGATTACTTTGCAACATTTTCTAGCCATCTTGCATCTGGTCTTGAAAAGACTTTTTCTAAGGATAGGTTCCTCATCATTTCCCTTATTACATAAGGTTCTTCTCACCATCAAATTTTCTCTAGTCTTAGTTCCACTTGGTGAACCCTCATCATCTCCTTGAATCACAACATTTCTGTTACCTTGCCTAGTTTCATAAGATCTACATTCAAAAGATCTATGTCCCTCTTTACCACACCTAAAACAATTACCAAGAAATCCACCTCTAGAATAAGAATTACCTCTCCCTCAGTAAGAATTAGTACCTCCTCAGTAAGAAATAGAAATTACCACCTTTCTACTTGATCTTGCCTTTGTAGTCATTCTTCCATTTAGATTTACCTTTCTCTTGTGCAAAATTGTCAGATCTGCTACCTTCTCCATAAGATCTACCTTTGCCTCTCTAGAATCTACCACCTCTAACTCTTTGTCTTTGTTCATGATTCTTTCTCAAGATCTCTTCAGCTTTCAAGGCATACTGGTATGCTTCTTCCGCACTCTCATCTCAATTCATTTATGTACCCTGCAATTTTCTCAACATAATCATTCACATGTCTAGATATGAGGTCCAATCTATAGAATTCCTCAGTATATTCTTTCACACTCATTTCTCTAACTTGGTAATCAATAGAGAGGAATTTTTTTTTTATCTTGTTCACCATCTTCACCCAAGTTCTAATCTTCTCCTTGCCTCTCCTTTGTCTATCAATTTGCAAATGCTCCCACCATAGTGAGGCATGACCTTTCAACCTTATAACTGCAATCTTTACCTTCTTATTATCAGAAGTGTTTTCATACTCAAAGAACTTCTCCATATCAAAGATCCAATCTAATACAGTATTGGCATCCAATTTCCCATCAGAAGGAACAACTTCCATAGTAGGTTTTGAATGTGCCCTAGACAACACTCTCAACAATCTTTTCTCATCTTGATCTTCTTCAAGTTTTGGATTATGGTTTGGTGTTATTGCTTCATCATCACTCACATCATCTAGATGCACTCCTCTCCTCTAGACTGTCTCCATAGCATCTAATATGGCTACAATTTGTCTCAATTGATCCAATATAGCATTATCAACATTTTCTCTAACACGAACCATCTTTGCAAATTAGGTTCCTGCAAGATTGTAACCCTCTACAAGTTATAGGTCAAATCCATAGATCTACCACCCTACAACCTAATTTGAATCAAGGTTCTACATGATCCAATCTCCTTAAGGATGAACCTCATGCTTTTATACCACCTAACACAAGGAGAAAAAGAGAACTAGGGCCAAAGGCACACCTAGCTATCCAATCCACGTACAAGAGTTAACATAGCGAAAACAATACACAAGAACAACACTAAGGAGGGGAAAACAAAATATTTCTTGTAGATTCATCAAATGATCAACATACATGCCCAACTGTAAGGCCTTTTGGGTTATGGCCAAATGTAAAGAATACAACTTCAAATTCTCACTTCTAGACACATATCACCTCTTTGCAATCCTCTCCATCTTCTCCCTTTATCTCCCCCCTAAAACTCAATCCTAGACTTCCTTAAATACTTACCAAAATGGCTTACAAAAGATTCTAGAACATAGAAAGGCCACAAGTTAGCCTGATCAACTAATAAACCCTTACATTAAATACATGTGTAGTCACAAGTCGGTTCACATCAAATATTAACTACCTATATAAAAATTAAATGCATACATAGTTAGCCTAAATAGGAACTAGACACATATAACTCAACAAATGAAAGCTATTCAAAATTGACACTCATCATTCATACAAACTCTACACCCAAAGGAATCACTTGATAGCAACTACAAACTTGGCATCCAAAGAAATCACTCGGCAACCAAATGATCTCGACAACCAAAGGAATCACTCGGCACCCAAAAGATCACTTGACAACCAATGAAGCTCAACAACCAAAGGAATCACTCAACACCCAAAGGATCACTGGGAAACCAAAGACTTGGCATCAACTTAAGAACTCAGTAAAAACTAACAGAGTGAACAAAAGTGCAAGATTACAAGAAAATCCAGGATGCTCTTGCTTCACATATCCTTTGTACCCTAGTTTCTCCCCTACTCTGGCTTATCTAGCAAGTTCTTGATATTCTATGTGCCAACTTTCAATATGGAATAGCTTTGATCTACAAATTTCTTTAACTCATTCTTAGCACTATCAACTTTGTTCTTCATTATATCCATCTTCTTCTACACGTCCTTCACCATTTGCTCCATAGCTCTATTTTTGGCTTCAAGAGGTGGGACTCTCTTCATCAAGTTATTAACTGCTTCAGCATTCACAATCACCTCTGAGAGCCTATCCAAATGTTTTCCCAAAGTCTTCTCACCTCTATTAGTCTTGCTAAGATGTTCTAACTCCCTACCTGCATCTATTCATTCATAATGCTAATGTCCCTTCTCATCTCACTGAGGTTGCCAAAGACACCCTTCATATACCCTTGATCATCCTGGGCACTATTTTGATTAAGGTTTTCCTCACCAATGTCTAGGTTATCTTTCCCAACATTAGCATCCTTAATATTGTTAGTGTTCAAGGCTATCTATAATATAATTTAGCATCACAAAAATATTTCTTGTTGGAATTATTGGTAACTTGAAAGGAGTTGAATTTATCAATAATGTTCATTGTGAGATTGTTTGATAGAAAATGCATAAATTGATGGTCAATTATCCTTTTTGTTATGAATAGGATTATAAAGGTAGAGTTATTGAATACAATATCAAAAGGGTGCAATTTTAATGCTAATATATATAATGTGTTGAAGGAATTTATATGTAAATGAATAACTTTTTCAATCTTTAACTAATGTCATTGTCATCTACGTTACAAATAATTTCTACCCTAATTTAGTTTCAAGTTATCAATTAAGTCTAAAACTTCATTAAAATAATACTCTAGAAAGGGTTGTGTACTTTCTTTATTAAAATTTATGGATCTAGCTTATAGTTTGAAGAGTCAAACTATGAAGTCTCTAAGCACATGAATGTAGGCAAGATCATCTTTGATGAGCTCCCAAGTCTTAGGTCCAGAGTCTTAGGGTTTGTCTTTACATTATCCTACTTCTTAATTAATAATTTACATAGCTAGATATTAATGAATTATTTATTTATGATCATGGATCTAATGTGTTGCACCTATTTGGTTAGAACATGTGTAGTTAGAGACATTGGACATGATGGTCATTATGAAACAACCAATTGGTAATATTAAAATGTATTTGATGATAATCATTGCTAGTTAAGCATGTCATATAATCTCTTAACATTATCAAGTTCTATGATATAAATGAAATGTGATTTTAGCAAGTTGATTAATTTATTAATACATTATTACCGATCAAAAAAATGATTAATACATTTTTTATTTTTTATTTTATAGTGAATGTCATCTAACCTAGTAGCATAGTTAGTGTTGTTTAAAGTAACCACATCTTGCAAAGTTTGAGAAAGTTAGATGCATTAAAGTAATTTTATGTTTGACATGAATCAAGAATGTTATTTACACATAATTTAGTTTTCTTTTGCATTCATGTTGTATTATGTTATATCTAATGTTTTTTTAAATATTGTATCAAATTTATCTCTAGTTAGTTTATTTTCTTAGGGATTTTTGGTCAGCGCATTACATATGGTATCAGAGCTCATATTTGTATACTAGAATCTTTGGGAGTTATGTGTCTATCACAATTACTAGTTAAGTCTTTATTTTGGACTTACCTACTCATCTTATGTTTGGACTATGTTGTGGATAATTTAAAAGATATCTTCTTTGGTACATGATTTGTTATTGACTTCTACTTAGTCTTTCATTGCTCTCAAATAGTCCATGTTAAATAAATAAAGACCTAACTAAATATACATTCTTTCTTACACTAGGTTATTATTTTGATGTTATAACTTTAATACAAAAGATTAATTATGTTCTAGTGCATTCATAGACAAATGAGTTATAATATGTTCTATTTGATATTGTCCATTAGAAATGAAAATAAATATCTATTCTCCCTCTCCTCATTAGTTAATGAATTATTATCATATGATTTATTATGTATAGCCATGATTTAGAATGTATATAATAGATAAACCTTTAGACCTAAGGTACAATTGGAAATTGAGCATGTATGGATCACTTGTATTATTTCAATTAGGAACTTTCTTAAGAAATGAACCAACAATTGTAAGACTGGTAGAATTAATGCACCAGATAGAACCTCTTCTTTATATGTTTCTTTTGGAAATGATTGTTACTTGAATTGGTAAGAGTCAAAATATGTATTTTACTTTTGATGTAATATACTTCTTAGATGGTAATCATGGCTCAATGTTTTTAAAGAACTTTATTTTAAGTCGGTAATGAGGAGGAAGATGATTAAGAGTATCATGTACTAAGCTTCACATATAATCCAAAATAGATATTAGGAGACCACATAGAACCTTTATAATGTTATTAAGAGAACCTTGATTTGGAAACCTATTGTTAGCTAATCCCATGATGCTATATGCAAGTAAGGAATGAAGAAACATGAATGTCATTAACTAAAAACATCATAAACATCATGATCATGATAAAGAGAAATGAGAATAAAAGTAAGATTGCCATAAATGAAAACCATGTCATTTCCAAGAGCTTAATATAGAAAAACACAAGAGAAAAAGGGAGGTCACACAAAAGAGATCTAACCATAGGATGAGAAAGAATATATAATTATCACTACTACATGAAAACAAGTGCAAACTATATCTAGATGCATAAAAAAAAGAGCAATCTAATTTCACAAGATAGAAAAATTTAACTCCAAAAATGCAAGATAGAGGTATAGGATGTTTTATTCACCAAAATGTTTAAGGAAAAAATGGAAGAATCCAATAGATGTGTGTATCAAAAGAGAATTTCACTTCCCAACATTTAAAGACAAGAGAAAGAGGGGCTTCCATACATAACTCTCACTATAAATCAAGTTATATTAGAAAAACCCAATTAAGATAAGTGAGATACTGATACTAAACCTAAATTATATCTAGGAAGTAAACAAGAAAATCCTTTTTCATGCAATATTCATTAATCTTAAGATTTATAATGTGATTAAAGTGAATTGATTAGATTTATGATTATGTGTGAAATTGGTTAACTTTCCTAGGGTTGATTGATCCAGATACAAGTACAACAAGAAATCATATTTGAGAGATAAAAGGAAGAGAGAAAGTGACTCACCTTGAAGAGGAGAAGTGCAAGAAACCTTTCTTCCCTACAAATTGATGACATGACACTACAACAAAGAAACCAACTTCAACTCTGAAATCATAATAGAAAACCAATAAAACCTAAAATTCACAATATTACAGGTACAAATTAACCTAGTCAACCTATGTGTATATGTTCATCTTGATGACTATGTTCCTGAAGGGAGGAAGTATGATCAACCTCATTTCTTCAAATAGCTCCTGATCACTGTAGACTTCTAAATCTTAATTCACAAATTTGATAATTTATTCCTATACATGAGAAAAATTACTTTTTGTTTTTTGGGAGAGGCCTTACATTGGTCAAGCCCTATATTGAAGAATCAACCTTCAAATCGAAATGATAAAGGAAATGCTAGCAAGTAGTAGAATTAAATCTAACAATGAGGAATACAATTACCTATGTCAATACAATTGATTTTAAGATGAAATCAAGTATGTTAATGTAATAGCCTAGACTCAATGAAAACCAAAAGGAAACTATGTAAGTCAAAACCTTATGAATAAGAATGCTTATAATTTTTCTTGATGAAGAATGGAACAACTTGAATAAGTGAATGAAAGATCTCCTCCTTGGAAGCCAAACTCCACCAGTGCCTTGATGGAAGAAGATTGACGCAAGAAGGAAATGCTATATCTTGATGAATGTTTAATTTATGCCTCCTTGATGTCTCATGAATACATGTATGTTTCATGTGTAAAAATGAATTTCCTTAGCTTCATTATAAGCTAGTTTTTGGGATTAAAAAATAAAGAAAATCAATCAAGGCGTATAATAAAATAATTTAAACACCCAAGACAACATGATTCCTAGGACCAAAATCCCTCTAGTTCTAGGTTTGCATGGTCAACCTATATTGGTTTAGGTCATCTAGGTCAACCTATATTGGTATAGGTTGACTAGGTCAACCTATACATGTGGGTATCCTAAGGAAAGGTGATCTTGATGTCTTAGAAAAAATGCATAAATAAATGGGAAATTATGAAACTATTGGAAGATATAGCCAGCAAGTTGATAAAATGACACCTATGAGGGAAATGCATATATAAAATAAGAGATGGCCTAGATATTTGAGAAATACTAGAAGAAGATAAAGGGACCAAAACCCCATTATGGAGGGCTAAATAGTCTCAAAATTAAGTGCTTTGATTTTACAATGGTAAACCTCTATGATTCTTCCCCCCTCTCTCATATTAACCTCATTTTTATGGTCAAATCACTATTTACTAGGTGTATGTCTAATAAAGCCTACTAGAAACTACATAATTAAGATCTCAAGGGGCCCATATCCCAAAATTACTCTAGGATATGAGGTCAGCCCTTACTTGGGGTAAGGGACCCATTCATCCCTTACTCTAGGACCTAATTTGACTCCTCTTGGGATTATTTCAAGATTGTGGTCTTTCCTGCCCAATTTTGTCAACCTTGGTGGGGTTTCATCTCTAAATCACTATGAAAGAACCTCTTTGAATTAATTTAGAAATATAAGCAAGATAAAACACACTTTTATGGACATCTGAATTAGACATAGGAGCAAATATAAGGTGGAGATCAAGGGATTTATGATTCATCCATTGAAGCAAAGAGGAATTCAATACTTCTAATCCAACCATTTTTAAGAGAGAAAGACATCATGGACTTGCAAATAAATTGTGAAGATTGATAAATAGTTTATCCCTTGGGGGATTTCTCTAGTATGTTCTTATATGTACTTTGTTTCTCTATATCTCTACATTTACATGCACTCAAGCACACATTAGTTGTATTTTCATGCTAGGGTTTCATTGTAGGGAGTTATATCTTAATAGAATTACATTACAATACATAACTCTAATCACTCTTGATCCATACTATAGATTCAAGAGAAAAAAACACATTCTATTGCCCTGAACATCTATTCGTCGAGGTAGAAATCACCAAAATGGGGACTTGACTAAGGAAAAACCCTATATAGCCACCCACACACACACACTTTAGATCTAAAAGATTTAGAGTACAAGTTCACGTATAGATCTCAATGATCACATTCTAAGTTATTTATAGATCCATATTTTTTCTAAGATTTAACACTCCAGGGTAAGGTTTGAGGTCATCCCTAACCTGGTGCTTGACAAACATAATACAATTAGAGTTTCACCAATCCAAGAAGTGAATTTGAGATTTTTGGCCCCTAATTTGGCCCAAGTAAAGAATGAATTTATCCCCTACCCAAGGTCAAGGAGGAGGGGGTCATACCTAACCTCCTAGGCCATCCATGACCCTATCAAATCCAAGACTCCTACCCACATCAACCTTTGTAGATTCTGGGGTCTTAGATCATAAATCAGGTCCTTCTAGGCTCCCAAACAACAATATGTCAGCTATTTGGCCCTTTTCACTTCAATAATCTCATAGGTGCACATATTTCCATTTTTATTATTTGTATTTCAATTCCTAGATCAAATATTTGTGTGCTTTATTACTTATCTTCTTATCACAAAAGTCAAAGCCTAGAAAGATCCTAAATCTTTAAGGTTGAGGTCTTTTACTTTTTCCCTCTATTCTTAATGACTCTATCTAAACCAACCTCATTTGTTTGGTTTCTTCCTCTTGACCTCTATTTTTTAATGGTGGACATGCATCCCATTTTCACCATCATAATAAAACATATGGATATCTGATTTAAGATTAAATTGAATCCTAAGATCTTCTACTCTATGCCACAATTTAGCCCTAGAAATTGTGTCAAATTCTCTTTTACCATAATGGATTTATATAGTTGGAAGGATTATTGATGTCATTGCTTTTAAAAAGAGGTATTTCTAGACTAGTTATTGGCTCCTTGATGAATAATGCTATTGAAAATATTCATTATGTGAAGTATGAGAGTTCCCACTTTCCCCCATTAGTTACATTACTTGAAGATCAATAAAATCTTTAGCTTTTTTAGCCCCCAACTTCTTCATACATCTCTTTATAGCTTTCATAGTGAAAATATTTATTATAGTTTTACCAAAGGAGGAGGGACAACCTCCAATTTATTCTCGTATATCAATCTTACACAATAAAACCATTGGGTATCCATGATATTATTTTTAATTTTCTTTTTTCTAGTTTGAAGTTCCTTCCAAAATACCTTGGGATTATTTTTCCAAGATAAATTAGTTCTTCACATCTAATGCTAATAGAATCATATTTTTCCTTTCTCAAAATATTCTTATACACTTGATATTCATTACTTTCCCTTACAACATTATCCTATTGTACTGCATTCATCATCAAACAAATCATTAACCAGAAAGAAAATTGTTACTATTTTTTTTAGCTTTACTATTTTTTGTACACATTTAGTACAACTAGAATTATGTTTGTTAGTTCATGATCTATGAACATTTGAGAATGTTTTTTCTTCTATTTAAATATCCTTTAAAGAGATTTCTTGAAGGTAAAGGTGATTTTTCTGATTCAAAATATTTCAACCTTTTGAAGGTAACTTGGCAACAAGCCATTTTCTCTATATATTATCTCATTTTAGCCCAAAATAGACTTCAAGTAAATGGTTCTATTTGATTTTTTAACCCCATAAATGCTAATCAAAACTTTCTTTACCCTTCCAATCAAGATTTTAAAACACATGATTTAATCAACCACACTTTCCCATTATATGTATTACAAGTAAAATTTTATGACGCTTTATATCCATCCAAACTATTTTAGATGATTAAGTCAAAGGTAACACAAAGATTAATGAATTATTCTCCAAAGAGATCAAACCTCTATTGTTACCATAACACCTTGACTAAAATTGAGTGTTCACTTATATAATACAAATAGGGTTGTACTCCTCTTTAGAATAAATACTATTTTCTTTCCCAAAACCCTTCCTAGAAATGAAGTTGTAATGAACCCTTTTTGGGGGTCATTCATTTAGGTGCGACCCTTTTTGTAATTTGAATCCTTTTGCCATATTTTCTTGATGATTTTGATAATATTTTATCTAATCATTCTTTCCTAGATTTTATTCAATATATATATATATATATATATATCATTGTAAGAGTCACATCCTTTCATAATATATTATATTAATTTAATACTTATTTTATATAATTATATATTTTAAAGCTTAGTTATAACAATTAATATAATAAGATATAATAATTATATTACAATTAATATATCAACTATATTTATATTATATTTTTATTAATATAGTATTACTATACTAAAATATATCTTAATGATAATATCATTATTATTTTTTGTATTAGATTATTATTTAATTTGTATTTTCATATTACCATTATAATATGATATAATATGATATTATTACATGATTATAATATAATATTACTTGTAAAATATTATTATTTTAATATTAATATTAATATATAATACTTATTTATTATTTAAGTTATATGTTAAAGTGGGGACATTACAATCCTCCCCTCTCGAATTTGCTTGCCCTCAAGCAAAATCTTTCATACACAAGCTTTGTCATAGATACAGACATATTTGCATACGAAAGGCCTAGAAGGTTTATAAAACATACATCTTTAATGAATGAAAACACAAAGCAAACATGATATAGACATCTGAAGAAACGAAGCATACACAATCCAGACACATCATACATTATTTATTGATTCCTAAAATCATTTTTCACAATGAAGTAGAGTAAAGGGAATAATTTATAAAATATGCCTCCCTAGTGTGCCTTTTGATCATAGATCCTACAAACACAAATAATTATTAGCATATGATAGCTCCAAAGAAAGATGAGTCTTGTGATGATCCCTTTTTCTCATTTACATAATTATTTGGAAGATTTCTTTATATAGGAATTTTTTCTCTTTCCTTATTACGATCATCTTGAGATGGTAGATTTACAGTGCAAAGGGTGCGTGAAATAGGTTATGAGCAGTTCCCTGGAGGATATCCGTCATGTGCCCAAAATTAATCCACCTCTCCCTCCACCAACTTCCTATCTTAAGAGATCATAATGTGGACAAGAAAATTAATCTAGTGAACATAATTATTTGGCACAAGAATCTTTCTCTCTCCTTATTATGATCATCTTGAGATGGTAGATTTACAGTGCAAAGGGCGCATGAAACAGGCTACAAGCAGTTGCCTGGAGTATATTGGTCATGTGCCCAAAATTACTCTACCTCTCCCTCCACCAACTCCCTATCTTAAGAGACCATAATGTGGATGAGAAATATACCCCTATGTACTATCTAATCACATGGATTTTCCTTCTATCATAATTGGTTAAATTCTTCCTTTTTTGGAATATACACTGCTCTATGAACATGTATTTACTCTTTGTAATGTCAGGTGTAAAACCAATAGTCACTAAACTATGATAGGTCACTGCACCTCATTTCATATATTTCCATGGTGTTTAATATTTCACTTAGTACTTACTAAGATCTGGTCATACATGATCCCATACTTATGATGCATTGCATAATTTGTGTAGCTTATTGCAATGTTTCCTTGGTTCTTACCAAGAAATAAATTGTCTAATATATTTAATGATCAAAGAATTTGGATTATCAATTGATGAAATGATGAACATGCAACCATCAGAAGATGAGGATGTAAATTTCTCAAAGGGGTTTTCCTTCGGTACAATTATTTTGAAAAAAAAAAACTTTACCTAATAGTTCTTATTGCATTATGAAAATAAAATATATTTTTTGTATTTCATCATTTCCATATAAATAAAACAACCTTAAAATGGAAACATACTTACCTCTTTCATCTTTCAATAGCATTTGTCTCACCTCGTTAGGTCAGATTACCACGAGAGTCTTATGGTAATGAACCCTTTTCTCTGGGTTTTGTATCTATGCAAACTTGAGATTTTTACTAACAACATGTTGCTTCTGCAGTGAATATATAGTGAGATTATCTCCTAAACTGGTTACATACTCACTATTAGTTTTGACCGATGATATATTATCAGATGAATTCTATATTCTTAATTTTGGTTGTCTTCTCTATTCTTTATTAATTCTGCTTTCCTTACTCATCCATATGATCAATGGTTTCTAGAAATGCTAGAATGATTCATTTGAGACTATCGTATATTTATCTGTAGGTTATTCGAGTATAAATATGTTCAATGGGAGAGATGTATTATTCAACCCGGTACTAGCCATTGCTTGAGTTGATAAGAATTTGACAAAGACACATTTAAAGTGGCAATTAATGTGCATTTATTGTGTGTGATACAGGCTTCGTATTTGGTGCTTTGGCACCACATTGGAAGCTTCATTTTTTTTTTGTTAACTATTATGTTAACCTTAGCTCTATTGCGCTAGGGCATCATAGTCATGCTTAGTTGTTTCTTGCAAGATACACAGTTTGGTTACTGACAATGGGATGTTAGTTAGAAAGAAGGTGGAATCGGTTTGAACTTGAGGTCTTGATTGCATGCGATCACACTCCAAGTGTATACGTATCTTATTCTTTTCATTTTGATTCATTTTCTTATGTTTAGTTTGTATATTTTGAGTTAAGCTTTGTGATTAGTTTATCCATTAAGGGTTTAGTTTTCAGTTTGTGTAGTCTTCACTAAACCCTTGTCGGGTTTAGCATAATGCATTTTATTTGTGTATATTGTGTTTAACTGTTGTATGGTAGTGAGTATGTCCAAACTTAGGGTTACCATAACTATCATATGGACAGTATATGATTCACAGTTTTCATGTCATGATTCACATATTTGATTGAAATAAAAAATTGGTTAATGTAATGTCCCTGTTCAATTTGATTCAATGCCTATACCTTTGCTTGACTAGTCCTTACAAATGATATATATTTCTTCCATCATTAACACATGGGCAGGTCTGAAGCATAATATTCTTTATTACTATGTGTGTCTCCATCATTTTCCAGTTTGACTGTTAGTCTAAGTATTATAATCACTGACTAGTTTATGTGGTCTAGTCGCCACTATACATGATCACAAGTATGATGACGAAAGTAAGGTAGGGAAGGTTCTTGGTCAAAGATCACCAATACTAGCTATAGAAGCTATGAATTTTGATTTAATTAAGATTGATCGAATATCCAACCAACACAATTGTCATGGTACTTTGCCTTTGATTGAGTCGATATATTTGCAAAATAAGTGTCAATGATTGTAGCGTATGAGGTAATACATCCTTCCCTTTTCCAGAATTCAGATATATTTGTAATGAACCCTTAGAGCTGATTATAGTGCTGCTTATTGTGATATTTCTCTTCTAATAAATGATTCACGAGCTAGCAGGATGGTAGCTCTGATAATAATATTTTACAAGTAATATTATATTATAATCATGTAATAATATCATATTATATCATATTATAATGGTAATATGAAAGTACAAATTAAATAATAATCTAATACAAAAAATAATAATGATATTATCATTAAGATATATTTTAATATAGTAATACTATATCAATAAAATATAATATAAATATAGTTGATATATTAATTATAATATAATTATTATATCTTATTAGATTAATTGTTATAACTAAGCTTAAAAATATATAATTATATAAAATAACTATTAAATTAATATAATATGTTATGAAAGGATGTGACTCTTACAATGAAAAAATCTATATATATATATATATTAATAAACTATAGGAAAGAATGATCAGATAGAAGATTATCAAAATCATCAAGAAAATATGGCAAAAAGATTCAAATTACAAAAAGGGTCGCACCTGAATGAATGACCTCCAAAAAGGGTTCATTACAGAAGTCCACCATTGGGTTGACTTTTTCCTGCTAAGAAAATGCAACAATATATTTTTTGATGGTCATAAATGGTCCTTACTTTACACTTTCATATTTTTTAGGCTTGTAGAGAAAAATAACATGCCACTAAATTATGAAATGTTGAACCGTATATATTGTTTATTTGAAAAAACCCTTTCTAAACTGATAGTGTGTACTTTCTTTTTCACTAAGACCATCATATTATGTGTGTGTGAAATATGGTCCTAAAAGTGCAGCACAACACTCTAATAAGTCATTAGATTTATAGTTAAATTAATCAAGTAATTAGATAAATAAGCATGTAAAAAATATGATAAATCAACCTATTGCCTACTATTCAATATGAGTATGAATTGTTGTCAAATCTTTCAAGATTTTAGTGACTGTAGACACTATTGAAATGAAGGGTTTAAATATATACAATTTAATCTATATTTTTGTATGTTTGATGTAATAATATGATTTAACCTAGATGAGAAAATAATCATCTATGATAAAAATGTAATTGATAATCTAAATGATATGCAAAATTAAGTTAATATGAGCACAATAAGTGATTCTTTAAATGTGATGCACAATATCTAGAGAATAAATCTAGCATAATAAATTTACTCTTTAGTTGCACATGAGTAATAGGGGAGATTTCCATTTGCATAGAAACCTCAAGGAAATGGATGATCAAGATCGATTAAGATAGACAATTGAGATTAATACAAAGATGAGTTAAAGTCGAGTTCTAAATCATTCACCTCTTGTTTAGTAGTTTCTTTAAGAGGTGGAAGCACAATTAGCACTTCTGATTTTGAGTATTTTTAGAAGATAAGGAAGTTAATAGATTGATCTAATCTGTAGAGCTTAGTTAGCAACTTATCACCCTTTCATGATTGTGCATGGTTTGGTTAGCTTGCTTTTATGGTTTATGCACAGTTGAGTTAACTATTTGTTTTAAATGTAAATTCAGCTTTTCACTCAAACTAGGATTTATCCTCAATTTTATCAATTTTAAAGAATAATAGAATATTTATCTCTTTTAATTAGATTTTCTCAAATTTTGAATATTTAAATCTATTATTGATATTTTTAGAGATTCAATTCAATTCAATCAATTCAATTAATTTTTTTATGTGTAAATGGAAAATAGGTTTGATATAAGATGTTTTAATTTGCACATAATGTCAATTTTTAGGAATCTATTGATTTTTGATAATTTATGCAATTTGATACTTAGATTAGATAAATGATAGAAATTAAAGTACTGTTTGGTTAGGGTCTTGATGATTTTAATCAATATTTCATATTAGGGGTATCTAGTTCAGGGTACCAATTTTAGAAAATTGCATTTGCCTCTCTTTGAATTGATTTGAAAGCACCACATTGATTCAAATAACATTTGATTTTAAAGAACAAGACATTTTGATATGGATTGATGAAGCTTTTCCTGGAGAGACTGAGAGATGGTATCAAAATTGAGCTTTTTTGGATGAAGGTTGATTGATGAGAAAGATACCAACTTTAAATTTGATTGAACAAGATTGATTGAAAAGAAAAAAATATAGTTTCATAAGGATTATGATGCAACTAAAATTTTTTCCATAAGATGATGAGAATTAACCAATTTTATATAGATCTAAAGAAATTGATCATTTTTTTATGAGTTTGATTTTGAACAAATAATCAGATTAATATGGGTCTTGATGAACTTGATTACTATTAAGTTATTTATTAGGATAATTGACTTGATATGGGTTATGATGAAGCTAATTACCTTATTAATAAGAAAATTTTAGATTGATATGACTCTTGATGAATTTGATATGCCCTTCAATATTTGATTGAGATGATATAGATTAGACACCTATTAGAGTCACTCATTCAAAAATATCGACAAACTCAACATGATATAGATTTCAATGAAGTTGAGATAGGTCAAAGATATCAAAGAGTCTCATCTTTATAAGGGTTTTGATGAAGCTAAGATGCCCCTAGTGATAAATGTAACGCCTCGCCAAGGGATCCAAAGAATTAACCTAGAGTTTCACTAAGTTTGGTAACACATTTTTTTTTTTACATGAAAGTAAATACCATACATAACTTATTCAGAATAACGGAAGCAATAGCAATGTCCATATGAAAGTAAACATAACATACATAACAGATTACATTCTTTAAAGATCCCTTAACGTTGAATTACATACAAGAATCCATCTAGTACAACATCCACATGAAATAATAATGATAAGTCCAATGTTTAAACATTACATTTCCAAATGCTCAATCATCCACTATACATGTCACAGGGTATGACAAGCTCAAAGAATATACATATGTGAAATAAGGTACATCATCCCATTCTAATCCATGATACATCAAAGACAATCACATGATACACATGATACATCATCATAGAAGACATATACATCCATCATAAAGATCAAACAAAATAAACTAAGTGCATGGTTCCTCCCAACCGTCAATAGCGTCATTAGACCATCGTGGGCCCTAGCCATCCCTCCGTGCATAACATCCCAAATCACCGAAGAGATCATCGGTATTAACATAGTAGGAATGTCACTCCTAACATATACAACATCATATGTAGAAAGTAATCTAACATGCAAATATAAGAATAAGATAACATCATCTAACATATGCTAATAATCAATGAAAGGATACATATCCACCATCACGAAGGACGCATCAGCCATGATGTCTCAATGAGTCTCAAATGATAAGAGTGGAAAATACACTACCAACCGACCATGTGGTACCTAAGTGGTCCACTCCCACTGTGCTAAGGAGATAATCTCAAGTCCCAAACAGGCTATCAAAATCACATAGCACATCTCTCTATAAGTCCAGGAATCCTAAAAGTATACTAACTCAAAGGTTCCAAACACAAAATCTGACATCTACTTCCCAGAGGCACATAATGACATGTAGGAACCTACTATGCAAGCGGGAAAGTGTCATCGCATTTATCACGTACAAGTTACCCTGGCAGTTAGCTAAACTCCACGAGTCCATACTGATCTCATGCGGCCACTAGTATCCTCTCATACTGACAAGGCATACTATGGAATGCAAGGTCACAACCATGCGTCTCACTACTCCCATCCTAGCCTGTACAAGCACTCAAGGCATGGGCGAGAACAAAACACTTATCTTTTTAGGTTCATTCAGTTAGTATTAGGTGTGAATGTTATCATTTATTAATCCAACTTACAATGAGTTACCCTGGCAGCCTCTTAGGGCCCCGACCCCCATTGCAAGCCACTTCCCATCACTACATGCAAATATCCTACCCTAATGCTCATGGACTCATAAATCTCAAAATTACAAAAGATAATCCATAATAAAATCATCAAATATGCATAAAAGCATCAAATCTCCATGAGCAAACATCCATAGAAAATCATGAACACAACAACTCTCTATTGGCAACTGAAGTATCACTGATAATCAAATATCCAATCGTTCTCAATAACCAAAATATATCTCAATCATACTGATCAAAGACTCCAAAAATGGTTGAGTCAAACATGTCACAACATGACATCATCAAGAATAAATCCACATTTCAGTCCCATCATGGCGACTAGAAAATAACCAAGGATAACTGATCGATGACCAAAAATAATGGTTAAGTGTCTCATACACAAGAATCTCAACTATAACAATTAGTAATCACATCCAATACATAGAGCATTCCATCACAAACCATGGTTGGGTTTATAAAGATCGAGGTTAAAACATCATCATGACATCACAATCACAAAACCCCCAAGCCTCTGGTAGACGTCCTATACTGGTCAACACTAGTCAACCCAAAACCCAAAACAATAGCATAAAGAATGCACAATGTAAACACATGTTTTGGTTTTGCTAAGTTTTCAATTTTGAATTCAAATGCAAAAGTCTCAATTTACGTTTCCAAGTTTAGAGAAAGAATTAGAGGAACATTTTGTACGTTTTTCCATGTATTGTTTTTGGATGGATAAAAGTTTTCCTTTATAAGTCTAAAATCCAATTTCCAATTACAATATTCTGTTGAAATCGTTCCCCACCAACTTTTAATTAAATTTCATATTCTTTATATATTTTATAATTTAAAACTATTAATTAAATTTTAATAGTTAAATTATAAAATTACAAAATTATTCATTATTATAAAAAAAGAATTCTTAAATCTTTTATCAAATAATTTTAAATTTATTAATAACATATTTACATATTACATATATACATATATATATATATATATTTATAATTAAATATATATATGCATACATATATAATATATAAATATTTATTATTATCGAATAACATCGATATTTATTATTATCGCGTTTTATAAAATCGAATAACATCGAATTCGATTGAAATGAAATAACATATGAAAATCGATTACGATTTCATTTATATCAAATGTTAAAAGAACTTTTAAACAAGCATATATACGTGACCCGTGGATCGCAGGGTACACTGCAGATCGCAGGTACTCTGCGGTACCGCAGTCCATTTGGCATTGCCGCCGGCAGGGGTGGGAAAAAAATCACGTCCCCTCCGCGCATACACATTTTAAATTATATTTTTATATGTTGCATTTTATTAAAACGCCTTCCTCGATTGCGATGCGTCATTCGCTCGCTGTGAAATATGTGACATTCAAATTTTTAATGAAATATATATATATGTATATATGCATACGTATATGTATATATATATATATTAAAGTATATATGTATATATATGTGTGTATATATATATACAGAATTTAATCAAATATCACAATTTATACATATATATATATATATATATATATATATATATATATATATATATATATATATATATATATATATATATATATATATATATATATATATATATATATATATATGTATGTATGTATATATATATATGTATATATATGTATATGTATATATATGTATATATATATATATATATATGCATATATATATGTATTCAGATTTGGAAATATAAATATATATATAAATTTCAGTTCTTAGAATTTTCCTATAAGTTTTTAAATCACAAAATTATCCAAATATTAATCTAATGGATTTGGCCACAATTTAAACCCTAGTCCCATCTTCCTTTCAGATCTATGCAAATAAAATTCTCAAATAAATTTAATTGCCCATATTGAAAATGCATAAAAATATGAAATTCCTCAGAAGACATACGGAAGACACGAAGAAGACAGGGAAAGCAAGATGCAAAAATAGCATAAGTAAAATCACAAGAATCTACTCGGATTCTAATGCTAAATCGCTCTTCCTCAGAAAACTCGCAGAGCAAGCTCCCTTCTTCAGAACTCTCGAATCCTCCAATGCTCCAATTGCACTCCAAACGCTATGTCTAAGCTTCTAGGAATGCCTAAATATAAAGAGCTCTCAGGAAACCTCTAGAATGCTTCTAGAAACAGCTAGAAGGTGTCACCAACTAAGCATGGGTCTTTTCCAACCTTTTTGATGAGTCATAGGGTTGTAGACACCATGTGCTTAATTGATGCACTAATCCCCGTGTTGTTGACACAAGAGAAATAGAAAATGCATTAATTCCCATGCAAGCTTATAACTCCAATTTACTTTTTAAATAATTTCTATTTAAATTTTATAACTTTCATTTAAATTTTTATAACTTTTATTATTATTACTTTATTATTATTTTATAATTATTATTAATTTTAAGTTACTAATTTTCTTTTATTTAATTCTTTTTTCTCAATTAATTCTCATTTAATTAATTATAATCACAATATCAAAAATCATGATATTTTATTATTTTTTTCAAATAATTAATTTATTAATTAAATCTATTTATTAAGACTTAATTAATAGAAAATTCACCATAGACCTCCAAGATAAAATATGAAAATCCATCATAGAGCAAATCATACAAAATCAGTCTAAAGGGTTAAAAATCACGAAATATGTCATCCGACACATTCGGTGGGTATTCAACTCAGATACTTGTCCTAACTCACTAGGACAAATGGTTTTAGGGTTTGGGATTTGGACTTGAGAATTTATCTCCCTTCTCTTATCATTGAGATAGTATAATAGGGTACGCTCATCCTGGCAATTTAGGGAAGTCGATACCCGATACTTGCAACCTGCAGAAAAACCATGCATGTACATCCAATATATATATATATATATATATATATATATATATATATATATATATATATATATATATATATATAGTGCTAAGCTAAACAGGCAATGGCAGGAAGTGGTGCATCGTGTAGATGTCGACTAAGCAGGTGACTACGACTCCCTTCCTTAACCACATCAGAAATGCCATACAATAAGAAAACACGCACACCATATACATGCAAGTATGGGGTAAGTATCCATAATAAAACACATGAGATAATAAACCATCTAACTAATCATCATTAATAACTGAAAACAATATAATGATCATCATGTATGCATGAAATGTAAAGTCTAAATGATCACATCATATAACCACTGAATCCATAACATAATGTCTGATAGTCTCAAAACAATACCACTAATCCATCAACATAATACTAGTCCATCAAAGTCTGATAATAATAGCAACAATGAGTCTAGAAAAGATGTGAACGAGGGTAGCCACTACAATAAATAACCCCTAGCAATAAGGTCTTTGAATTTTTATAATGTTGGTAGATTGGTCAAATATATGATGCAATCATCCTGCCCCCTCGAGAACTTGAAATATGAGAAAAAAGATGATGTTAAGTAGTTTGATAGATAAAAAGGATTTAATGATGATCATATATGATATAGAATTTATTGGATATGATTTCAGATGATCTATGTTATGCATTAATTTGAGGCCATCTTGACCAAATTTGACCTTGGTTAACCAAAGTTATCTTGTCATGAAAATATTAAAAAGATTGATTCAACATTGAGTTGGTTATGTTACTAGTTTGATTATGCATTAGATAGATTGATTGCACAAGTTTTTGATTGCATCAAACCCCAAAAAATTAAATTTTGATTTTGAGCTATTAACATTACCTGATTCCAATCGTGATCCCAAAAATGGACTCAAGATTATCAAATTAGGTAGGGGGTGATTTTTGCATAAACTAGAGCACTTTTAAAAAATATGTCAAAACCTATATAATAGCCAAAAAGAAAATTTCAATTCATTTTAATCAGTTGACTTTTGAAAACCCCTCTAAGAGATAAATGGCAATCCCTATGGAGAAGTACATACTTTAGTTGTAGAGGTGCTACAATCTATAACTCCCCACTTGGGAACCCAACAAAAATAAGCCTAAAATATCATAATGTTTATTGAACCATTTTTTTAAAGCTAAAACAATACCAAAATAACAATGTGGAAGTAATATATACATACACATCAATTATACATATACAAATACATTACTGATTTCATTGCTCGAGAGTTCCTTCACATTGAATCACATTTAAGAAGTTTATTTAAATTGGTTTAAAATTCATGTACAATGTCCCCATGATCGATAAATAATCTCCTAAGAAAATGCACGAAAACAACTGCTACAATGAAATGCACTTAATGAACGACATCCATTGCACCTAGTCAACATTCAATGCACCTATATAAGGGCAAAAAAGTGATTTTCAATTCATTTTAATCAATTGAATTTTGGAAACCCCTCTAAGAGATAAATAAAAACCCCCATGAAAAAGTACATATTTTAGTTGTAGAGGTACCACAATCTATAACTCCCTACTCGAGAACCCAAGAGAAATAAGCCTAAAATGTCACAGTGTTTAATGAACTATTTAAAAAAAAAAACTAAAACAATAAATATCAAAGAAACAATGTGGAAGTAATATATACATACACATCAATTATAAATATACAAATACATTACAAATTTCATTCCTCAATGGTTCCTTCATGTTGAGTCACATTTAAGAAGTTTATGTTAATGGGTTTAAAAATTTGAGTACAATACACAACATATACCTAATCTCCTAAGCAAATGCATGAATACAACTAATACAATGAAATGCACCTAATGAAAAACATCCACTGCACATGTCAAAGGGTATGTGAGAACAAATACAAGTACATCAAAATACAAGATACATGATAACATATATACATCAACTAAATAAGAGTTTCCAAGATATGAATACAAATGATAATGGTAGAATTGTATCAACTAGCTTCCAACATCTATCAAAATGAGGGGAACCCAAATGGTAGTCACTACCTCCCAATCATGTGGTTACCTAGTCAGGCTCCCACTCCCATTGCATAGGGAAGATAATGAACAATCTACCTATGACTAATCAAACCATTAAAGAATCATAGGCAAAGAATTCTAATAGCCAAAACTATCTCAAGGATACACAACTACTAAATAAGAAAAGATAGTCAAAATTGAAAAGACACCCATTCTAATACAAACATTACTTACTAAAAGTCAACCAAAGGTACCAAGTACAAAATGAGCATCAAGTTTAGGAGATAAAGTCAATAAAAAATATCCACTACAAGTCAAAAGAACAATAACCAACAAAATTAACGACAACCATTAAGCTACAATCATCAACAATAAGTATACCAACAATAAATACAACACTAAAGATAAATAAAAAATCTATGGAGGAGACTTAGGCTAGAAACTAATGAGTGACATCATATGGTCAAACTACTTGAGTTACCCTAGACTGGTGTCTCATTAGGACTGGTAACTCTCAACCTTGGTCCCTCAATGTGACACATGCAAAACTAGAATATCCTCTCATGAAGATGGGGAAAACCATTCATACCTCTTACTAGGTATATCCCATTCTCATCCCTAGCCTATACAAGCACTGAAGCCATGGGTGAGCAAAACAACTCTAACTTATCTTTTTAATGTCTGTCCAAATATATTAAATTAGTATGTTATCACTTATCATATAACTTATAATATGTTACCCTGGTACTGACCACTTTGGGCCCTAGACCCCTATTGCAAGCCACTCCTAAAGACATGTACCTAGACAACCTCCCCTAAGCACATAAAACATAGTTGTGTCCTATACCACAACATCGATAATGATCAATTTCAATTCCTTAATAGGCAACCCAAAAATAAGTTGGTTCTCCCAACCCAAATTATACATAAATGCACCACAAAGAAAATCTCATAAATGCAACTTTCAATTTAAATCACAAAGGTTGTCATAACATCCAGAAGGAATATACATTATAAAAGAAATCACAAAAAGCCTTTGGTGCACATCCTAATTTGGTCAACTATACAAGTCACATAAAGTCACCACGAAATAAATATCATGAGACTTTAAACAAAACATAATAAACATATAGTTTTTTAGCCATATGGTTTAATTTTGTCATTTTTTATGTTTAGTTTGAGCCACAAGGACGTGTTTAATAGTAAAAAGTAAGAATGTACTTATTTACATAAATTATTTAGTTAATATACTTATTTAAATGAATAAATATTTAAATGTCAAATCTCTTTGTGCATATAAAATATCACACAATATTATCATTTATTAATTTAAATAATCTTAAATCATAAATGACTTATGTTGTTTGATTAAAAATTGATATCAATTTTTTAAAAAAATATTAATTTGACTTCAATTTAAGTCCAATATTAATATTTACTTTCTTTTAATTTATAATGCAAATACAAATAACTCAAACATGAAATTACAAATTTTAATTAAATTATTTATAATTTCTCTTATAATAATAAATATTCTTAACTAGATGATTACATAGTGAACTCCAATATAACTTCTTTTAGAATATAATAAAATTATAAATATTCATTTATTAACTTCCCACTTGCATTAATAAATATAAAATTACTTATATGCAACTAATAGTTTAACTAGACTTAAGAAATTATTAATACAAATATTCAATTTACAAATAAATGAGTAATATTTATTTAATTCTTAAAACTAATAAATAATATTTTTTATTAATTTTTTTTTTTTTGAATTAATAATTAATAATTTTTTTTTGGTTTTGTCTTTTTATAAATCTAAAATTTAAATTATATTTTTATAAAATAAAAGTAACCATGCAATTAGTATTTTCACATGTTTTTGATCTTTAAAATCATGCAAGCATAATATAGTTAGTTTTGTATCTTTAGGATACTTGTTTTCACATGCATGTATAAGTTTATATACAACATACTTTCCTCTCGATTAATCTTTTTCTTTTCCAATAAATTTTGTAACTAAATTATTTTAGATATAAGAAGAATATTTATCTTTATTTAGAAAATTCACTATAATCACATGGTTTTAATGGCAAATTTAAAGTTGAAACCCTAGCTGTTCAATTTGTTATTTTCTTCCAATTTTTTATAATTTAATTTTCCCTATATTATAAAGGGTTTCAAGAGAATACCGCCATAATAAATTTCTAGATTTTTCTACAATTTTTTTTCCTCATTCAAATTTATTCATAAACAAGTTTTCCTTTGTAAAATCTACAACATAATTCTTTATCCAAAAATCAATACAATAAATTAATAAGCATTAAGCAAGCACCTAGGAAGACACAAACCATATAAATCTTTTCAAATAAAATATACTATTACGACTCACAAGTTTCAAACCCTACATCACGTTGATGCTAGCACTCTGACAACTTGTTGAAACCCTTACTAAACTGAAACCCTTCAAAGCTTCCAAAATTCCTTTTGTTCAAAATCCCAAAAAATTGGTCCCCAAAATCTGTGTGAAATAATGAATAGAGAAACCTTTAATATAGAGCCCTAGCTCCCTTTAGAGTTTTTGGTTCTAAAGCCCTAAAATGTAATTATTTTATTTAATTAATATTTTCATGCATATTTAACTCACTTTTTCATTAAATAAACTCTTTTATTTTATTTTCTCACTTCATTATTTAATGCAAACACATTAAAAGCAATTATTTATTATTGTAATTAGTAATGATAAAAAATAATTGATCAATAAGAGGTCAAAGCCAAGATTAATTATTATGTGTTTTTGATTAATTCTTATTTATTTAAGTCATGTGGATTCGAACCCAAGACCTGCTAGATAAGAGGCTCACAAAGTACCATTGTGTTGTAGGCTCTTGCATAATCAATAATGATAATTAAAGTGTATTATTTAAATGCCACTTTAATTTAATCAATGTTAATTAAATATTTATAATAAAATAATATTTAATATTTAAACTCTTTTTATTTAGTTTTCTAATTTAGCACTTTAAATTAAATCTTTTAAACTAAGCATTTATCCAAAATTTTCCAAAGAATTAAATATCATCTTATTTTAATATTTTCTCTTTTTAATTAAATAACATCTAATAATTCAACTATTAATGATTAATTCAAAATTTACAATGATCATGGGAACATGGAACAACAAAATGAGGAAGAAAAAAGGAAAGAATTTGTTAGTATAGAAATAGAGGGGAGAAAAAAAGGGGAAAATATTGAAAAAGGAGCAATAGTAGAAATCAGAAAAGAAGAGGACTAGATTCAGGAGAAAATTAATAAAGAGGACCCAAGTGTAAAAGGAGAGGCCCTACTAAAACAAACTATAGGAGGTATCAATAAAAATTAGATAAATGAGAAAAATAGCAAGACATAAATAAGAAATCAAGACAACATAGAAATAAAAGAGATTAGGGATAATTAGGATCAAGGAATCTCAATCCCAATAGCTTCATCAGCTCAATGGAGCAACATAAAAATCCAAAAAAAGAGAAGAAAAAGAGCTACAAATTTTGGCAAACACTGGTGAATGGAAAAGATATCTTTGGAGAAGAAGAAAGAAAAGAACAAAATGGAACTAAAGGATCTTTAATCCCAATTGAAGTAGAAGCATACATAGAAGCATTAGAACTTGAGGAAATAATGACATACAATGAGCAAAGAATAGAAATAGAACATGATGGGAACAATCATATATGGGATGAGTTTGGGGTTCTAGATGACATACATAAAGTAAAGGAGATAGAGGAGGTCAATGAATTAGAGCAACAAGTCAAAGAGAACAAAGGGAAAAGTAGAGTAGAAAAGGAATTAGAAGACCAAATATTTAAAGAGTTAATAAAAGAGGGAGAATACAAGGAAGAGGAAATAAATTTAGGAAACTATCAGTACTCAATGGACAATCTAGGCATATCTATAAACCAAGAGGGATTTAGAATCACAAAATGTGGCAAATAAAAAATGAAAAGAGGAAAAAAATAATTAAAAGAGATAAGAGAGGTAGATGGGAAAACAAAGGAGCAAAAAAAGACATTTGAAGTCCTAAATGCAGGGAAGGGGAAGAGCCTTCCCAATGATCAATGATGATTACAACTTGGAATGCTAGGGGCTTGAATGCTCCTAGCAAGAAACATTTGTTAAAGCACAATCTCATTTTATTTGAATTAGATATAACACTAATACAAGAAACCAAATTGAATAGAGAAGAAGGAGATAAATTTAGAAAGAAATTAGGTAGATGGAAAATAGAAATCAAAGAATCAAATGGGGTTTTAGGAGGACTGGGAGTCATTTGGAACCCATAGAAAGTAGACATTAACACTATAGAATCCAATAACAAATATAACCTTCAGTTAATTCTAATCAATGTATATGGGCCTATATAGGAAATATATAAGAAAAGGTTATGGGATGAAATTAGCACATTTATGGAAAAATACCCTACTGAAAATATTGTCATTGGAGGAGATTTTAATGCAATCTTGAACTTAGATGAAAAATATAGTTACTAGAAGTCCCAACCAGCAATGGTATATTCACTTGGAAAAATAGAAGAAAATACTTCATTTACATAGCAAAAAAACTTGATAGATTTTTCTTTAAAGGAGATTTAACAAAGATTGATCTAACAATTCTAGCAACTATTCAACTAATAGTGGGTTCTGATCACTATCCAGTTAGAATAGAATTTATAGAGCCTAAAAAACCATAGAGGAACTCTTTTAAATGCGAAAAAATGTGGTTCCTAGAAAATAACTTCATGGAATGCATCAAACAATGGTGGCAATAAGGTAAATGTATAGGATAAAAATGCATTGTTTTGTGTCAAAATTGAAAATGATCAAAGAAAAATATTAAAATGGAATAAAACTCATTTCAATAACATATTCAAAGAAAAAATTGAGACAAAAGAAGAACTTAAAAACTTAAATGAAGAGGTTATTAAAAATGGTATGGACAACGGAAAATTCCTTAAAGAAAAAGAATTGTTAGCTTTAAACAGGAAGAAATATTAGAAGATATTTTGGAGATAGAAATCAAGGGAAAATGGCTAGCTATAGGAGATAGAAATACTAAAAAAATTCATAGCAACACTATCCAAAATAGAACAATTAAGACAATTACTAAAATTAAAGATAGGGATGGAAATATGGAAGATAACCCCTCTAAAATAGAAGAAATATTCATAAATTATTATAAAAAAAAATGTTCTTAACAACTTTGATTTCTCCAATCAAAATGCTCAAGAATAAGTTTCTTAGGGTAATTTTTAAAGTGGTCACAATAGCTCATATAACAAAACACATAATAAACCTTTCTCCTCAAAGGAAATTCAATTAGCTCTTTTTAATCTCAACTTAGACAAATCACTTGGTCGAATGGGTTTCATGCCTTTATCTTCCAAAAATATTGGGGTATCTTAGGGGAAGAAATTTGGAAGGCAATTGAGGCATCCAAAAATGGAGGATCAATATTAATTGAAATCAATCACACTGTTCTTTCTTTAATCCCTAGAAAATCAGCCTTAAAGTCTCTAAGCAACTTTAGACCTATCACTCTATGTAATACTTTATACAAAATCTATTCAAAAGCATTAGCAAATTGGACTAAAGCTATTCTCCCTAAAATCATCTCAGAAGAAAAAATTGACTTTGTGTCAAGAAGATCCATTCTGGATGGGATATCAATAATTTAGGAAACCATTCACTCAATGGTCTACAATAAGGAAGCATGTATGTTTATGAAACTATATATTCAAAAAGCATTTGATGTAGTGGACCTAGGAGATTCTTATGTAAGACTTTAGAAGCTCCTAGGTTCTCACACCAATGGATAAATGTAATATTTAATTGCATCTCAATAGCAAGGATTTATCTATTAATCAATGGAACCCCCGAAGAATATTCTAGCATATCAAGGAGATCCATTTTTTCCCTTCTTATTTACAATCATGGTTGAAGCCTTTGCAAGCATGCATGTTAAAAGTAATCATTTATTATTGTAATCAATAATGATAAAAAATAATTGATCGATAAGAGGTCGAAGCCAAGATTAATTATTATGTGTTTTTGATTGATTCTTATTTATTTAAGTCACATGGATTTAAATCCAAGACCTCCTAGATAAGAGGCTTACAAAGTGCTATTGTGTTGTACGCTCTCACATAATCAATTATGATAATTAAAGTGCATTATTTAAATGTCACTTTAATTTAATCAATATTAATTAAATATTTAAACTCTTTTTATTTAGTTTTCCAATTTAGACCTTTAAACTAAATCTTTTAAAGTAAGCATATATCCAACTAATTCCAAAGAATTAAATATCATCTTATTTTATTATTTTTCCTTTTTAATTTAATAACATCTAATAATTCAAATATTAATAATTAATTCAAAATTTATAAATAAGCATTCTACCAAGCAAATCACAGAGTCAAAGCCACATATGCATAAGAAAAACCAACCCAAGTGAAAATCAAATAACATACGCACAAAAAGACTCACATGTTTAAAAAGGGAAGATAATCAATTACAAGTCCTCCTTATAGGACAAGTATTTAGGATATGGATGAGATTGGATCTTATCATTATCTTCCCATTCTTTACCATTGAGTTATTGCGATAGGGCACACTCATTCTAGAAATTTAGGGTGTTCGGTACCTGCAACTTGCATAAAAGACAAGCATCTACATATGTATATATATATCTAAGCTAAATAGGAAATTAGAGGGAGTACTACAACATGTAGATCCTAACTAGGAAGTGACTATGACTCTCTCCCTCAACCACACTAGACACATCAGAAAGAAAGTAAAATATAGACCCACACCATACACATGCAACTATGGGGTAAGTACCATAATAAATTATGAGTCAAATTATTGAATGTTTAGATATAAAAATGCATCACTATGAAAAATCATCATTTAGAGACCTATCATATGACATCATCATGAGAACACTCAAATTTACTAAGGATAATTAAACCATCATTTCTATGCAAGTAATCATATTCATCGAATATAGCTCATGAAAAATAATCAACTAAGTAATCATCACTAATAAATCTGTAATCTAAGTCATGAAATAATGACATATAATCATAAATAAAATATCTATGAAACTAACACATGTATGAAATAGGCCTAAAAGAGTTCAATAATCATAACAGAAAAGAAAACTATGGGTGGGTACTACATATAACCCCCTAAAATTAGGCTTACTCCTAGAAGCCCATTACTACAACTAGGGTAACTAAAATTCGAAGCATACTATCCACATTGTCATACAAAAGGGTCATTTATGAGACTAATACAACTAAGCTAACCAAGTACACTTCTAGTCACTAAGAGAAACAAATTATGGTTTATGAATAAACTGTAAAACCATATTGGTCCCACATTCACCTTTATAAAAATTACTGAAATGGATCCCCTACAACACCATAACAAAAAAAAATCTCACAATCCATTAAAAAACATAAGGGTATATGCATAGACATAAAGCAAAAGTCTAGAAATAAGTTTTATGAGTTCAAGTTTAATTGTTCATTAGTTCTAATGCTTCAAGTTGCATTGTTCAAATTGTTGCTCTATGTTTTATTCTAAACAATTTTTTTTATTTAAATTAGTTTCAAGTTTAACTAGTTGTTTAATTGATGGCACACAATATGCCTAGAGTTCCCAATGTTGAAACTTGGGCTCTAACACCAAAATGTAATGCTCCACTTGGGAACCTAGGAGAAATAAGCTTAACATGTCACATTGTTTATTGAACTATATATTTTTAAAGCCAAAACAATATTAAAGTAAAATGTAGAATTAATAGCTACATATGCATCATTTATACATATTCAAATACATTATAGATTTTATTATACAAAAACAAATATGCACAAATTTCTAGCTTATTTCATTTGGTTGAATTGGAATTGTGCAAAAATTAGTCATATTTTGGGGAACATAACTTTTCAATACACTGTTGGATTCGGCTTAGATTTTGACACGTCTGAGCATATCTAGTTCCTTTACGTTGATTCACATTTAAGAAGTTTATGTTAATTAGTTTAAAACTTAAGTACAATATCCCCACGATCATAAATGCATAATAGATACATAATTTCATAAGAAAATGCATGAATATTACTGATACAATGAACTACACCTAGTTAACAACATCCATTGTACATGGCATAGGGTATGCAAAAATAGATATAAGTACATCAAAATACAAGATACATGATAACATATATACATCAACTGAATCAAAGTCTCCAAGATATGAATAAGAATAACAATGGTATAATTACATCAACAAATATCCAACATTTTTCAAACTGAGGGGGACCCAAATGGTAAGAAATCACTACCTCCTGATTGTGTGGTTACCTAGTTAGTCTCTCACTCCCACCATACAAGGAAGATGATGAAAAATCCACTTATGGCTAATCAAACCATAAAACAGTCCTAGGCAAATAATCCCAATAGCCAAAACTACCTAAAGGGTACACAACTACTAAATTAGAAAAGATAGTCAAAACTAGAAAGACACTCATTCTAATACCAACACCATATAAAAAATTCAACCACAGATACCAAGTACAAAATGATCATAAAGATCAAGAGATAATGTCAATAAAAAATATCCACTCCATGTCAAAAGAATAATAGCCAACAAAATGAACATGTAAACTATAGATAAAGAGGAGATGAGCAGGAAAGAAGGAGTTCAAATTTCAAAAGGGGATGACAATAGTCTAGGTCCAGGTTGTGGTGAGTAGGAAAGAAAGAGTTCAAATTTCAAAAGGTGATGACAATAGTCTAGGTCCATCTGGTGAAGGAGATCAAGGAGAGAAGTTGTTGGACTACAAATGGGAAGGATCCCAGTGGAAGTGGGATAGATGGGGACCCAGACAGGAGGTCTCTACAAATATTCCTACCTGAAAGTGGTCAAGTTTGTTTGGCATTAAGCCAGTAGATAAGTCATCTTTTCCTCAAGTTAAAATTATTTCTCCATCTGAACCAAGTACATTTATTCTAGAGATTTTGGATCAAATTATTGATGGGAATATTTCTAGAATGGATTCGACTCTTGTGGGGAGTTTTTAGCCACTAGACCAAAGATGGAGGCGATCCATGCCTTTATTAGAAGGAAATGGACCTTGAAAGGTTAGGTGGACATTGCAGCCATGTCTAAAGGATGTTTATCTTTTAGCTTTTCATGTGAGGAAGATAAAAGGGAAATCCTATGCAATGGTCTCTGGATTATGGGTAAGCATACCTTGATTCTACAAAAATGGTCTCCAAATTTGAATACTCAAGATGACTCACTTGTTCAAGCTCCTATTTGGATAAGACTTCTAGTTATGCACTTTGAGTTTTGGGTGGAGGATGTTTTTCAAGGTATTGCTAATGCTTTTTGTGATTTTCTATCCATGGACCCAATCACAGTTGCTAGAAGGAGATTAACCTATGCCAAAATCTGCATAGGGGTGTTTCAAGGAGTTGATATGCCTAAGGTTGTTTCACTCAAATCCAAACTAGGAGTATGGTAGAAGAATATTGACTATGAATCCATCCCCTTTGCCTACTTTCATTGTAAAAAATTAGGTCATTGGGCAAAGAGTTGCGCAAATTTAATTTGCTCCCAAAAAAACTCTATGAAAATATGTGTTTGTAAAAGAACTAAGGATATGGTGGGTGTTGAGAAAAGTGGTTTTGTGAAAGGGCCTCTTCAATAGGGAGTGAGCAATGATACAAGGTGACTCTGGAGTCCAAGGTCAGTGATCAAGTGGTCTCTTCAAAGTTGACTTCTAATGAAGTATTGGAGAACCAAGAATAAACACCTCTAGTTCAGGTTGAGGAGGTTGTTGCATCAGTGCTAAAGGATAGCCTTGTGATTGAGGGTAGATCCACTAAGGGGGTAGAAATAGAGGATGGTGAGATTCAGATTGATGAGGTCTTAGAAAATGGTAGTATTTCATCTACTAATAGTAAGGATTTTGAACCTTAGGATTGTATTATTCTGGCAAAGGAAACTCATGTCAAGAAGAAACCCCTTGCAAAAGCTTTATCCATAGATGGAAACCAAAAGTGGGGGGATGTTGAAGATAAATCTAAAGCCCTAATGGGTGAGGAGGAAGACTCTGAAGCAACATGGACTGTAGTGGGGGCTAAGAAACTTTTAAGATTGAAAAAGAAGGAAGAGATCTCCTTTAAAAAGTTCAAAGAGAATGCTTTGGTGATCAAGAAAATGAGGAGCAATTAGATAGGGGATATTACACATATCAACACTCCAAATAGAAAGAGCTCTAGAAAGGGAGATATCAAGAGTAACAAAGCCAGAGATAGTTGTCTACCTTTCACTCTAGTTGGGAAGGGTATCAAATCTAGGGATGTTGGCCTAACCTCTACATCTATAGGAAGACCTTCTAATGTGAAGAAAATAATTGTGTTGACAAAAGAAGTATTGTAGACAATAGTTAGAGGACTATCTTAGATTCAAAATCTTTCCATAAGAAATGATGCTTATATCATGGAATATCAAAGGATTAAATAATCCTCACAAGCAAGATATGGTGAAGAACATGATTAGGGATAATAAGTCGGATATGGTTCTTCTTCAAGAAACTAAAATGTTAAAAGAGAAAGTTGAAGGTCTATTGGTTTTTTAAAGTGGCAAGGTTTTTGGGGGAGACTCTGATGGAGCTTTTGGGGGCATGGCAATTTTTTGTAATAATAGATATATTTTTGGAGAACTTATTTCTCAGAACAGGAATATGATGAATATTAGATTTTCTAATGCAAAGGATGGGACTTCTTGGGTTTTAACTAACATTTACGCCCCCAACTCTAAATGGGGTAGGAAAGAACTTTGGGATACTCTTTCTAATCAAAGAAAGAATTTTGTGGATGAAAATTGGATTATTAAAGAATTTTGTGGATGAAAATTGGATTATTATGGGGGACTACAATACACCTCTGAAAGAGAATGAGAAGATGGGAGGCAACTAGACTAATTTTGACAGTAGAATGGAGTTGATGGAGTTCATTGATAATAATCTTTTGCATGACATGGACTTGCATGGGGTGGATTATACTTGGACTAACAAAAGATTAGGGAAGGACTTGATCCAAGTAAGGTTGGATAGAGCCCTTATTAGTAATGACTGGTTTTTTAAGTACAAATTTTCCCTCTCTATGCAAGTTAGAGTGGGCTCGGATCACTACCCCATTTTTCTCTTGGCTGACCCTATAATGAGTAAGATGAACTACCCCTTCAGATTTGAGAAGATGTGGACTCTCTACCCTAGGTTGGAAGACCTTATTAAAGAATGGTGGGATATTCATGTAGAGGGAATGACTATGTTTAAAGTTTCCATAAAGTTGAGAAATGTTATAAAAAAATTAGAAGATGGAATAAGGAGACTATTGGGAACATCTTTGACCACAAAAGGGGGATTTTGGAGGAGTTAAAAGAAATTCAAGACAACATCTAGGTTGAGGGCTATGAGAATGTATCTAGGAAGGAGGAAGATTTGAAAATTATTGAAATGCATGATATATGTACTAAGGAAGAGATATATTGGAAAGATTGGTCTAGAAAAGTTTTTTTAAGTGAGGGGGATCAGAATACTAAATATTTTTATATAACTACTTTGAAAGATAGAATGATAAACAAGGTTTGTAGGCTTAATGTTCATGGGGTTCTTATTGATGATGATGAAGTAATCAAAAGGGAAGCCATAAAATTTTTAGTAATTTACTAGAGAGTGATCCCAATTTGGATAAGGACAAGCAAAAGATGTTTCTTAATTTTATCCCAAATTACATTTTTGGTGAACAGAATAAAAAACTCATTGCTATCCCCAACAATGAAGAAATTACAAGGGAAGTTTTTTCTTTTGAAGGAGACAAAGCTCTTGGTCTAGATGGATTCCCCTTCCTCTTTTTTCATAGGTACTAGCACATTATTCAAGGGGATATCTTTAATGGTGTGAAAGAGTTCTTTGGGTCCAGGAAACTCCTAAAGGAAATGAATCATACCTTTCTAGCTCTGATTCTTAAAAAACTTGGGCCTGATTGTTTGGACAATTTCAGACTGATTAGTCTTTGTAACTCTCAATTTTTTTCTATTCTTCCTAATTTGATTTCTAGATAGCATAATGGGTTTGTTCCTGGCAAGCAGATTTTGGATTCTATAATCTTAGTACATGAAAATATCCATTCCCTTACCAAATCTAAGAAAGAGGCATTCCTCCTTAAGCTAGATTTATCAAAAGATTATGATAGGGTGGAATGGAAGTTTTTAAAATGTGGTCTGGAAGCTTTTGGATTTAATAAGAGAATTTTGGAGATGTTCCTTTTGTTGGTTTCCTTTTCCACCTTCTCTATGCTGGTTAATGGTTCTCCAACTCCTTTCTTCCAAGTCTCCTTTGGTTTAAGGCAAGGAGATCCTCTCTCTCTTATCATTTTCATTGTTATGGCTAAATGTTTAGGTAGATATGTGGAATAAATGGTTACTTTGGGGAAACTTGTTGGACTTAGACCTTCCTCTAAGAATCTTACTTGCTCTCATCAGCAATTTGTGGATGACTTGATTGTTATGGGAGAAGCGTGTGTGAGAAATGTGAGAAAAATTAAGAAAGCACTTGAGGATTATGGGTAGGCTACTAGTTAGATTATAAATTGGAACAAGAGTGATTTATTTTATCAATGTCAATGAAAATAGAAAAAATTAAATTAAAACAATCATTAGTTGTGAGATTGGTACCCTTCCAGGCTCATATCTTGGGTTACCTCTCTATCTCAACCCTCTTGAGACTTTTTGGAGTTCTTTGATTGACAAAATCCATTCAAAATTAGCTGGCTATAAAGGTAATTGTTCTTAAATCCATGTTACAAAGTTTGCCTTTGTATGCTTTGAGTGTGTTTAAGATTCCCAGGAAGTTTTCTTTAACAATTGAGAAGATTCAGAAATAATTCTTATGTACAAGTATGGAAAAGAAGAAAAGAATGGCTTTTATCGCTTGGGAAAAAGTTTGCATGCCTATCAACAAAGGAGGTCTTGGTCTTAGAAGGGTTATAACAATGAATGATTCTCTTCTTGCTAAGTTTATTTTGCAATCGCATCAAGAGGAGGGAGAATGGAGAGACATTTGGAATGATATGTATAATAGAGAGAATCTTGGGTTTAACCTCTTCTTTAGTAATGAGGTTTGCCAAGGGGGTTTTGAAATCTGGAAACATGTTCAGAAAAATAAGCAGATTATAAATAAAGGAGTCAAATGGAAGGCTAAAAATGGTAGGAACATTCATTTTTGGGATGATATTAGGATTCTTGATCATACCCTCAGTTTTGATCAGAGGTGGAATGGCTTTATGGATCAATGCAAGAACCTATTTAGAATATTTGTTGTTGATTACTAGGAAGAGGAAAAATGGGTTAACCTCAATAGAGTGGATATCAATCTTAATGATCTCAACAAAATTTTGAATGCTATATTTTTAATTCAAGAGGAGGAAACTTTAATATGGAAGTATAATCCCAATGGACTATTCTTTGTTTCATCTTTATATACTAATGCCTTTGTGGAATATTAAGCACCTTGCTGGGCTAAAGCTTGGTTTAAAGGAATGGCCCCTAAAGTTAACATTTTTTTCTGGACTCTTTTATAGAATAAAATTTTAACCACTAGTAATTTGATGAAGAGAGTTATGAATTTTATTAACAAGTGCTATCTTTCAAGGAAGTGGAAGAGTCAGTTAATCATCTGACTATTCAGTGCTCTTATACTAGAAGGTTATGAGAAAGGATATATGGTTTGTTGGATTTGGTTTAGGTCTCCCCCCTTACTATTCAAGAGTTCTTTAAAGGATGAAAGTCTCCTACTTGTAATATGTTGATTATGAAGCTTTGGGATTTCATCCTTCCTTCACTTTGTTGGGGAGTGTTGAAGGAAAGAAATAAGACTAATTTTGTCCAATTGTTCTATACGATCAAACATTTGGTGATTGAGAATATTAGGATTGTTGGAAAAGGGCATCAACCCCAGATAGATATGAAAGAAAAATTGATTAAGAAATTGAATTTGGAAGGGTTAAGTGTTTCCCAAAATGGGAATTACCTTAGGAATCTAGCTAGGTGGGATTGCCCTCCTCAGGGCTGGTGTAAGATTACTTTTGATGGGACCTTGAAGGGAGACCCAAGGACGATGAGCTATGGAGTCATCATTATAAACATGAATGGGGACAATTTGGGTGTGATGGCCATCCCTAATGGAGAACAAACAAATCATGTGGTGGAAGCCAATGCTTCTCTCTATGGTCTTAGTTATGCCAAGAGTATGAATTTGGACAAGAATTGGCTAGAGGGAGACTCCCTCAATATTATTAATTATCTCAATAAAGTTAATAATCCTTCTTGGACAATTCATAATATTATTTGTAAGGCCATTTATTTAATTAATTCATTTTAGACTTGTATCATCACTCATAACTATAGAGAAACTAATTAGGTTGCTAATTGGGCTGCGAATGTGGCTTGCAAAAGTGATGGGAAGCTGATATGGAATCAAGTTGATAATATCCCTTTCGAGGGAGTATCCTTGATTGAGTATGATAAGGTGAGAAGTAGGCAAAAAAGGTTTGTAAATGATCAATAAGACTATAAGTATTAATTATTACTTGGAGAGATTTCGGGAGGCACATATTATGATTAGATTGGAAAAGACTTTTATTCATTGCCACATGGATTGGGTGCATGTTTATTTATCAATTCCCTCTGCTTTAATATCAATACTAGGATTTTCTTTCTGAATGTGTACCTCGAGATTGTGAAAATCTGCAATAGATTGAAGAAAATAAGAGGAAGGAGAAAGAGGGTTGAACCAACTAGTTGTAAGGATTGAAAAAAGAAGAAGATTTTGGATATTCTGGAATAGGGGAAGTTTACGAGTTTTATGGAGAAGCTTAAAGGAAGTAATCCTTACTATTACTCATCAATTTATTAAAACATGGAAGGATGGGAGCATTCTGGTAGGTAATCAAAGAATGGAGGTTATTGAGGACATCATGGTAGAAGTTATAGGCCTTGACATTGAGGGAATCAAATTTTATAAAGACAAGAAGCTTTCAGATCGGGTTGTGGAGTACTTTGCAGAAACAACAAAGGAACAAAACAGACTGGTTAAAATTGGTAATTCTTATTTTAGCCCTAGTTTTATGTCTCACCCCTGGATATTTTTCATGGTCATTTTTATTGAATAATAACCTTGGATGGCTGCTTTAATAAGATATTTGGGTACCACTTTATGCTAGTGAACAATTTTAGGCATAGGGTTAGGCTTAATCTTCCCTTCTACCTTAGGAAATCATTGTGTACTACAATTTTAGCTATTCAGAATGATTCTAAGGGTGACCATGCTTGTCACGAGGGTTTAATGGTGCTAGTTATGAACCTCCATTAAAAAAAAGTGGATAGACCCTGTTTAAGTAAGAAATCTATGGAATGCGAGATGAAGGGGAGTGAATAGGATGAAGGATTTGATGAAGACACAGAGGATGAGATTGAGGAGATTGAGGTTAATAAGAGGAAAAGCTGGCACCTAGTAGCTCACTGGGAAGAAAAGGAAGATTAAGGAGACTAATTCTGATGTGGATAAAGATTCTAAAGAGGAGTTGGAAGAGGGGAATGGGAAAAGTGGTGTTGTTGGCAAGGTCTCTAAGAATAAGGGGAAGAATATGGACAAGGCCCCAAGCATACCTTCTAATGATGAATCTCTGATTAAGTGGATGGAGTGAAAAGGAAAAAATGCACTTCACCAAGGGAAGATGGATGCTAAAGGGCATGAGGAGACTAATTATGAAAGAGATAATGTTGGTGGGGATGAGGATGACCTTACTCATAATAAGGGAAATGATGACCAGGGGTTTTTGAAAGGGATTTTTGAAAATCCAAGGCTAATGAAGAAGGAGATTAGTAGTTTGTAGTAGCAAATGTAGGACATTGTAAGAGAATTTGACCAGCTCAACAAAACTACTAGAAGGGAGAGAACTTTGGGACAACATATTGATAAAATTTCTGAGGTGATTGGTAACACTGAAGAGGTTAAGAATTTTATGAAACATGTTCCACTCAAAGCTCTAGATCAACTGATAAAAGATTTCCAAAAAAAATTGGATGGTTTGGATAACAGAGTGGTTAATATGAAGAAGATGGTTAAGAAACTAGCAAATCAAAATTGCTCTATTCTAAAGATAGCGGCTGACAACATTAACACTCTCCTAAACAAATTTGAACAAGGGAAAGGTCAAGGATCCAAGGAAGTGAAAGATGACCAAGAACTTAGCAAGTGCACTAGGGCCAACTCAAAAAAGATAGAGGGTGTCGAAGACAAAGAAATAGATAATTTGAAGGCCTCTGTAGACATGAATATCCTTGCAAACCAGTTAGCAGATCTACTAAAGACCCTATAGCTAGTTTTGTGTTGTATTTTGGCTTTATTTTTGCTATCTTTTCTAGCTCGTTGTTTTTAACTTTTTTTTTAGCTTGTACTGCTCTTGGTGCTGATGCATAGTTCTTCTAGGTTTCTCAGTTTCTAATTTTCTACTACTCTATAAAAGGTTTTGGGTCCTTTAAAACCTATTTTTACTTAATCAAAATAATAGGCAACAAAACCACCAACAACCACTAAAAATAAATCATCAACAATAAATATACCAACAATAAATACAACACCAGAGGCAAATAAAAAGTCTATGGAAGAGATTTAGGCTACATACTAGGGAGTTTCATCACAAGGTCAAGTTGCTTGAGTTGCCCTAGACTAGTCTCTCATTAGACCTTGGCCCTCAAGCATTGAGTTACTCAAGATTGGTCACTTTGGACCAAGAACCCTCAACATAACACATGCAAAACTAGAACACCCTCTCATGAAGACGAGCCAAACTAGTCATACCTATCGGTAGGTATAATCTCATTCCCATCCTTAGCCTATACAAGCACTCAAGCCATAGGTGAGGAAAAAATCTCTAACTTATCTTTTTAATGTGTGTCTAAATATATTAAATTACTATATTATCACTTATTACACAACTTACAATAGGTTACCCTGGTACTAACCTCTTTGGTCCTCAAACCCCTATTACAAGCCACTCCCAAAGACATGGACTTAGACTACCTCCCCTAAACACATAAACCACAATTGTGTCCCATACCACAACACCCATAATGATTGATTTTGGTGTCTTAATAGGCAACCCAAAAATAAGTTGGTTCTCCCAACCCAAATATACGTAAATGCACCACAAAGAAAATCTCATAAATGAATTTTCAATTTAAATTAAAAAGATCATCATAACATCCAAAACAAATAAACTTTATAAAAGAAATAAAAAAAAGCCTCAGGTGCACATCCTAATTTGGCAAGCTATACAAGTCACATAAAATCATCACAAAATAAATATCACAAGACTTGAAACAAAACATAAGAAAGACATAGTTCTCAACCATATGGTTTAATTTCATCATTTATTATGTTTAGATTGAGCCACAAGGATGTGTTTAGCAATAAAGTAAGAATATACTTGTTTACATAAATTATTAAGTTAATACACTTATTTAAATGAATAAGTATTTAAATTTTAAATCTCTTTATGCATATTAAATAACATGCAATATTATCATATTATCAATTTAAATAATCTTAAATCATAAATGACTTATATTGTTAGATTAAAAATTGATATCAATTTCATTTTATCAAAAAATATTAATTTGACTTCAATTTAAGTCCAATATTAATATTTACTTTCTTTTAATTCATAATGTAAATACAAATAACTCAAACTTGAAATTACAAATTTTAATTACATTATTTATAATTTCTCTTATAATAATAAATATTCTTAACTATATGATTACATGGTGAACTCCACCATAACTTCTCTTAGAATATATTAAAATTATAAATATTTATTTATTAATTTCTTACTTGTATTAACAAATATAAAATCATTAATACTAACATTCACTTTACAAATAAATGAGTAATATTTATTTAATTTTTGAACCTAATATATAATATTGTTATATATATATATATATATATATATATATATATATATATATATATAATTTTAAATTTTTTGAAATTAATAAATAATAATATTTTATTTCTTTATAAATCTAAAGATTCAATTATATTTTTATAAACATTTAATTAGTATTTTCACATGCATTTGATCTCTCAAGTCATGCAAGCATAATATATTTAGTTTTGTATATTTAGTATATTTGTTTTCACATGCATGTATAAATTTAGTTACAACATACTTTCCTCTCAATTAATCTTTTGCTTTTTCAAGAACTTGTGCAACTAAATTGTTTTAGATATAAGAAGAATATTTATCTTTATTTAGAAACTTCATGATAATCACATGGGTCTAATTAAAAATTTAAAGTTGAAACCCTAGTTGTTCAATTTGTTATTTTCTTCCAATTTTCTATAAGTATATTTTTCCTATATTATAAAAGGTTTTAAGAGTATACAATCATAATAATTTTGTTACAATTTTTTCCTCAACCAAATTTCTTGATCAACAAGTTTTTCTTTTCAAAATCTACAACATAATTTTTATCCAAAAATCAATACAATAAATTAATAAGCATTATGCAAGCACTCAAGAAGACACGAAGCATAAAGATCTTTTCAAATGAATTGTACTATTATGGGTTTCAAAGCCTACCTCACGTTGATGCTAACAATCTAACAATATAGCGAAACCCTTACTAAATGGAGACCCCCAAAGCTTCCAAAATTCCTTTTGCTCGAAATCCCAAAAATTGCTTCCCAAAACTTGTGTGAGAAATAATGGACAAAAAACCTCTAATATAAAGCCCTAACTCTGTTTAGAGTTTTTGTTTCTAAAGGCCATAAAATATAATTATTTAATTTAATTAATCTTTTCATACATATGTAACTCACTTTTTAATTAAATAAACTCTCTTATTTTATTTTTCCACTTTCTTATTTAATGCAAACATGTTAAAAGTAATTATTTATTGTTGTAAAAGAGAAAATGATAGTAATAGCAAAAAAAGTAGTAAAAGCAAAAAATAGTCAATAATTATGATTATTTGAATACACCCGAATGTAATTATCAAATGAAAGGTTCCTGCCCTAATAGGGAAAGACCTCTTAAATATAACCCTCTGAATCACCAATATCCCAAGTGAAATGGCTAGTTAGAGTGCCCTTGCCTTCTTATCAATAACATATTTGATGTCTTATTAGCTAAAATAGAAGAAGGCAAAGGTTAGAGGAGGGTGGCGTTCAATACTATAGTCAAGCTACATGAAGCTAGGAACAAAGAAATACTCAAAAATGCAAGGAAATCCAAAACTAACCAATGAAGAAGAAAATGTGCGGAAATAAGTGATAAAAAGGAAAATCATGAGGGGAATAACTTCCCAAAAGAATATAGAAGAAACCTCAAGTCACTTAGAGGAAGATGCAATAGTCAAATGACAAGAGGTATTCTTCAACAAAACACTATATGTAAAGAAGACATCAAGGCTTGAGGAACAAAAAGCACCCAAAATGAAGCTTGAGGATGGTAGGGATATAAAGAAACAAAGACATGAAAAAATCTTAGTAGAAAATAATATCCCTTTAGGTCCTAGACAATAGATCATAGCACCTATAACTGATCTTAGGGTTGCCACAATCAAAACCTCTTAACTCAAAAGTCTACATTCCCCCTCATAAAAGAATAGATGGTAAGAAGATTAGAAAAGAATTGTAAGAAAAAGGTAAGTATCAGTACCTTTTCTAATTATTCATTGTATGTGCATTCTAAAAATAGAGAAATTAGGAATAAATTAGTTTCAATTACATTATGCTTTTACAAAGGATACATTGTCGAATGTCTAGCTTGGGAACCAAACTGGAGTGATGAAAATATTAGAAAAAATCAAGCTTGAAATTGGTTTGAATGTAAAAACTTTCCACCTAAACTTAATCATCTCCAAACCCTAATCAAAATTAGTAAATCTCTAGGAAATTTTATTGGAATTGAATCAAAATTTAAAACCAATCAAGAAATATAATTTTTTAATAGAAACAAAGTTAGGTCAGATGAAACTTAACTCAAAAAAACTAATAACAAATTGATCCATATATAAACTAGATTTTACATAATTTGAAGGAGAAATCAAAGGAATTATCAAACCTAATATAAAGATAGAATGCAAAATATCAAATTTAAAAGAGGCACTCAACAGTATCAACAATAACCAAAGGAAGGAAAGAACAAAGATAATAAAAAATCATAAGGTAGATATAACAGAGGAAAGTAAAGATAAAAAATAATAGAAAGAAAAAAACACCAATAGGGAGGATTATCTTTTAGAGAAGACATACAGAAGAAATAGTATTAATATGCCCAATAATAGTACAAAGAGAACCAGTAACACTAGGGAAACAAACAAGAAAGTAGAGGGTAACCATGATAGCCAATTAACATTGATAAAACTCAGAGAATGCAAGGTGTTTCAAAGAAAGAATAAGGCATTCGAAGAAGTTGATATGAGGTTACATGATTTAAACAAAATGAACCATGATATATTATTATTACAAAATAATATTGAAGATCAAATAACAATAGAAGTGCAAAATTATAATGATCATGGCAACATGAAACAACAAGATGAGAAGGAAGAAAAAAGGAAAGAATCGATCAGTATAGAAATAGAGGGGAGAAAAAAAGGGGAAAATATTGAAGGAGGAGAGATAGTAGAAATCAGAAAAGAAGAGGACACAAGTGTAAAAGGAGAGGCCATACTAAAACAAAATATGGTAGGTACCAATCAATATCAAATAAATGAGCAAAATAGTAGGACATAAATAAAGAATCAAGATAACATAGAAATAAAGGAGATTAGGGATAGTTAAGATCAAGGAATCTCAATCCCAATAGCTTCATCAACTCAATGGAGCAACATAACAATCCAAAAAAAAAAAAAAAAAAAAAGAGCTACAAATTTTGGCAAACACTGGTGAATGGAAAAGATATCTTTGGAGAAGAAGAAAGAAAAGAAAAAAATGGAACTAAAGGATCTTCAATCCCAATTGAAGTAGAAGCATACATAGAAGCATTAGAACTTGAGGAAATAATGACATTCAAGGAGTAGAGAATAGAAATAGAACATAATGGGAATAATCAGATATGGGACGAGTTTGGGGTTCTAGATGACATGCATAAAGGAGACACTACTACATTTAACCTCATTTTTCTACCAAATTTTTGACCATCAACTAAATAAGTTTAGGTTGGTCAAAATGTTAAGCAAAAATTTATTTATTTTTACATGTAAGCCCATGTTGGTCAAATTTTTGACCAACACGGGGCTTATACATCAAAAAAATAAAAAGAAATATTTCTCACTTTGTCTTTCGCGCGCGCAGGTTTAGCAACAGGTCTAACAGGTCTATGGGCATGGATTCTAAAGATACTTCGTCTGCTACTACGGTCGACCAAATCGGTACTTGTAATGGACACTTTGATTCTTAGATTTTGTTAAATTTACATACCTATGGCAGGGATCAATTTCTTATATATCTTGTTTAGAAAATGTCAGTCTCCTTGGTTTAGGGTTTAGAGACTTACATTCTCCGTAGACTTATCACAATGGGGTTTTAATTTATTTTTCCACTACAACTATGAAGAGAATAGTTGAATAATGATCTATTATTTTTAATTCTATTTCTCTTAATATGTTTCATGTCTTTTCTTCGGTGGTTTCGATCTTTCTGTAGGATGTTTGTTTCTTCCATTTTTGTTGAAGAAGGAAAAATAGTTCATTTGGGTTTTTTGTGAATTTTCACATGCTTTTGTTATTAACTTATCATGTATCTAGGTCAACATTTTAGCATATTGCTACCTCAAAGTGGTTTAGTTTTTCCTTCTGTCTTTGCATACAGATATTGGATTTGATAAAAGCAATGATGATGTTGAAAGTAGAGTCCTCAGAGAAACATACTAATTTTTGTGCATCGAATCAAACATTTTTTTCACTTGACTTATTATATTGGATCCTTTTATTATTGATCTACCATGTATTCAGGTCATTCAACATTTAAGCCCATGCTTCACATTGCAACCATAAAGTACATCAACTTTCTTCCTTTAGCTTTGCTTATAAATATCTACATTTGCTGTAATTGATGATGATGTCGAAAGCAGAGTCTTTAGAAAAGTGTACTGATTATTCTGTATGAAATTAATCATTTTTGTCATTTGAGTTATTTGATTGTAATAGGGACAAAGAAGGGCATTCATTTTTGAACTACACATATATGATTGTTTTCATATAATATGCTACAACATGATAAAATTATTACAATTATCTTCCTGTTGTTTCAAAACTCTATTTAATCTGTTGTATCATTCTCTACATATAAGTACAGAACCTTTTGCAGGTCAATGAGAGGTCATACACTATGCCAATACATTGAACTACTAGTGCATCACACATCTAATGGAATTAGTTATCTAATTTACATGAAAATACCAACTAGTTGCTGATAGTAGTGACTGGGTGTTATTTAAAAACCTTCAACAGATACCTTTGCAGGAAAGAGCAAGAGTACACCATTTTTCATTTGTCTAGCGTTAATGTTTTCACCAAGACCTAGAAATCTGATTAAAGGTTGGCAATTCAAATTCTTCTTGCAGACAATGGAAGCTACTTATGGTCCTATGCACTGATGTCTTATATCTTTACCAATTGCTCTATCCTAACAACACAATTAATCTATAGGCCAAATCAATAGTTAGAGTTCTCTCCATAACCACACTATGGTCCTTCCCCTATACAACCCAACATTGTTACTTTCATGGTTCATATATTCTATTATTGTGGTCTTTTATACCTCAGATACAGTAATTTTTGGAACTTTGACTTAATCTATGCTATTATAGGTTGACATTGAGTTCGTACAAAATAAGTTGCTGTTGAAATTTTGTCAATAGTAACATTTAGCTATCATTTATGCACTATGAAGTATGCTTTGTGCAATGCAATGTAATCAATGATATGGATAGAAACAACAAATCTTATTATCTATGATGCATGGGTTAAGCTCTCTATATCTCTACACTATGTAAACATGCTTAACTTTCCAAACAAAGAGTAGTTTAATTCACTAGTGGGCTAAAGTAGACATTCCAACCCCTAGCCATAGTTCTATTCTTTGATGCAATCTATAGTTTAATTCATTGGTGGGCTTAAGTAGACATCCCAGGCCCTAGTCAGAGTTCTAATCTTTGATGCAGTTTGCTCCAACTTAAAAATATGTAATGTAAAGCAATGAGGTCAGATAAAAGCACTTGGTCAACTTAGGCACACCAAATACCTCTAAAGTGTAGTATTTGTCTTCGATGTTACTTGTTTAGGGATGTTTATAAAGGGTCCCAGCCAAAACAATAAAGAAATCACCAAAAATCGATCATATTTTAAATGGGTAAGTCTAGGATTACAATGGCATGATATTAGCTTGGGTCATAATACTTAAAAATAGGTAATCTCGGACCAAATGAGCTCAAAAACCAAGAATAAAACTACTGCCCTAGTGTGCCCAAAATAATTTCTTGTGCGCCAAAAGAGCACGCGGGTATTTATCTTATTACCACTATGAAAACCCAACCTTTTATGCACAAAAGGTTTAGTGCAAGTCTAGAGTAACTTTTGGAGGAATTGAAACCTCTATAAAACTAAGCCAAAAGGTATTCCAATCATATGTACTGAATGCTAAGTGTCTGTGCTGAGTGCTCCAAAACCATCCATTTCATGCCTTCATCTGTACACAGTGTCCAAAACCATCTCTCTGATTATTACATATATATAAATTTGTTATGGATTTATATTTATTGTATATAATCTTGATTTATTACTATTACTATATGTGTATATAAATGGAAACATATCAGTTCTTCACCCACCATAGAATTCAGATATATTATTTGTAATTTAGTATTGATTCAGATTACATAGAGCATATTAGTATGCTGTCATATCATACTTTGTTAGGAATACAATATAATATGAATTTTCTTTTGATGTGTGTAGATGATATATATTCAATACCAAATATAAGTAACTATGTCCTTATTGGCCCTTCCATGTGATCAATATGAAATATATTTAATAATCACTAGTAAATTAGGCCTCAATTTTTGACCATCAATGAATTTTTTTAGGTTTGGTTAGATTTTAGAGGCAAAAATTTCTTTTTTTTGAAACTTATGCCTATGTTGGTCAAAATTTCAACCAACATGGAGGCCTATGTTTTAAAATGAAATACTATTCGCATATGTTCACAATTTCCATATGTTTTAAACTAGGTGTAGACTTGAGGTGATTTGTGAGGGGTTCTCAGAGAGTGACAAGCTTACATCCTTTGCAACGATTGGGACATGGATTTGATTGAAGCAACTACAGAAGAGCTGAGCATTGTAGGTTTTATTTACCATAGTACAAGTTACACCAACTAGGGAAGAATTGCTCGCCCTTGACAGAGCCATCAATTTTGAAGGCTAGTGTCTTCCATTGCTCAAAATCTAGGTATATTATTAAATGTATATTTATGATCTCCAACCATAACAATTTATAGCAAATAATGGCTATTGTAAATATGGCCACAACTTTTTTTAATTCAACATTTTAGTTTCTTGTCCAAGCATTTTTATGGTTTCAGTAGTTAATCCTTGATATGATCACAATTTGTAGGTAACTTAGCTAAGAGATGGTGTTGCCCTAAATTTTGGTGTCGAGCAACAACACACATGAGGAGGTGTTAGATTCCCTAAATCGATATCCAAGCAATAAACGATAAGGAAGCTATCATTTCTAGGTTTAACACTGCATTTTAACAGTCGAAGCATGTATCGAAGGTTTTCATTCAAACCTTATATGAAAACTTTTGCAGAATTTGAAGGTATGAACTAGCTGAATGCATGTACTGAGTTGATCAATTTTTAGATTAATGCATGTCTTCATTGGTCTATTTTATGTTTGAGTACTTATCATATACTTCATTAGTGTTCTTTTTGTAAAGGTTTAGAGGTTCCCTTCCACATATCACTTCCTTATTTGAGTTTTTCTCTTATGTAAATATTTTTTCCAAGAATATGGTATTTAGTTTTCCTAAACCCCTCAATTTTGGCTAGGTGCTCCTATGATTGGTTTAGACTCTTCTTCTTACTAGTTTTTGGCACTAAGAGAAAGGCGACCACATATTTTAGGATGCTACAATGATGGCTAATCCATGCCAAACAAGTGATTTGTTGGTATATAGATCTTGCAAAGCACAATGGTTATATTGGGTTGATCCACAACACATTTTTCTTCATGATGCACCTATCTAAAGATCACCTATGTGCATTATATGTTTCATATAATAATCACATTTGGAGCCAACCTAATCAATGTATTGAGATTTTGTCAAGGATATAAATAGGATAAATTATTTGTGAAGGAGTGTGTTCTGTAAGTGTTAGATCTCTAAGTATGAAGCCTATAAAATAAGCTAGATGCATCAATCACTGCAATTCATAATCTTGTTGTTCATTGCAAACCTCGTGCATATTGTTGGTTGATAGTATATCGCTTCAACGAATACATATAACTTTCTATCATGCTCAACAAGTCCATCAAGGAACAATGTGCCTCCTTAAGCAGTGAGACTTAAAATAAATATTGTAATCCATATTTCATATAATTTGAGTTAACTTTCGATGTTCTTTCCTTCATTGGGTTTTTGGCATAATTTTTTTTAATCTTTGTGTTGTGACCTATGGTACATGTTTATGTCTTTTTGTGGTAACCTATGCTACATGTTTTTCTTTCATGCTCTTCAATCTATTATGGTTTGATGTTAAAATTACTTTATTATATGTTGATTCATAATACACTTATTTCAAGTCACGGTTCATTTATCTTCATGATGCACCTATTTGAAGCCAACCTATGTCGCATTTCATTTTTCATCCAACGGTCACTTTTGGAGATGACTTACTTGATTCATTGAGGTGAAAGGACATAAGAAAAAAGAAAAATCATTTGTAAAAGAGTATGTTGTATAAGTGTTGGATATGTGAGTATGAAGTCTGTAAAATCAATTCAATGAAGTACTTATGCAAAAAGGGACTGTCAAATCTACATAAGCTAGATGCATCTATAATTGCAGTTCACAATCATGTTTTTCATTGTAAAGTTCATGTGTCTTGCTATTTGATGGTACATTTTTTTCAACAAATCTTGTGTAATTTTTTTATCTTGCTTAGCAAATCCATCAAAGAGAAGTGTGGCTCATAAGCTAAAGGGCCTTAAAACAAGTATTACAATATGTATAGTAAGAGTTAATGTATGCCATGGCCATGGCCATTCTTGATTATATGAATTGCAGGATTGTATGCCTTCTTTGCAACTAAATCATTTGATGAAAACCAATGAAATAAATGTTCTAACTAGTAGCAAACTATAGGATCCATGTGATATGAAGATGCATGCCATTAAGGCTCATGGCTATTTGAAAAGGAAACTACTAAAGGGCTCACTTGGATTAGTTAGATCATGGCCCTTGTCATACCAACTAAGATTTCCATAAGATAGATTTATGCATTTGAACTCCCAAAAGATTTTGGAGTATCACGTGTTTGGTTATGAGATAGAGTTATTAGGTGACACTCTTGTTATGTTTATGGTTGCAAGACAGAACCATTTCCATGATAGAATTTATGTTTGAAGCTCTCATGCCCAAAATATTTTGGCAAATCATGTTTACAATTGCAAGATAGAACCACTAGATGACACTTAGTTATAAATGCACATATTGTTTCATCACACAATCACACATTTTGTTTGGAGTATCATGCTTATAGTTTAGTTTCAATTGGAAACTCCATGCTTACAGTTGATTGTTAGCATTGACAAATATATATTCTTTGGGATTGCTTTCACATTGGCATTCTATTTTTAAATAGATTTCTCATTTAGCAAAATTAGATTTCCATAATTCATATCAATGAATTATTTTTTCTAGGTTTGATTGTACAACGGTAATGTTTTAGATAACACTATATGATCCAAAATATGATAGTGTACATTTTGACTAATGGTAATATTAAAGTTTATCATTTTTAATAGGACTTGAACTAAGCATTGTAGTTTATTTTTGTCATTGAAAAATATATTCTCTAGGATCGCTTTGTCATAAGGCATTTTCTTGGCATCCCATTCTTATATAATATTGAAATATGACTAATAGTTTGGCTAATAGTATTTGATAGTTTGCCATCGAGCTAGATCTAGGTATTTCTTATTTCACCCATTTTTCCCTTTGCTAGTTGAGGCTCCATTATGATTATTTTCCCTTTGATTGTTTGATTAATTGCTCAAACTATGCTTCCCAAGATTTACCATTTTCTCTTGTTGAACATATGTTTGATGAGATCTTTCCTTTATTTCAAACAAGATCAATATAAGATTAGAAGCATATTCTTTTGATTGTTTTCTATGTAGCATCTCCTGTCCACTTTTGTACATATTGCTTTTATTTCTTCTTGAAATAATTCAATTGTTAGTCTTAGATGCATTCACATAGCTTTTGTTGCTCTCTTTACAAGCTGAAAATAGATATGACTTTGAATACGTGGCACCAACATAGTCTTAATTACATTTTATAATACCTGAATAGTAATCTTTAAGATATGCACCATATGAAACCTTGTTTCTATTTATTCTCATGCCACATGATCCCTGTACAATATAACATTGTTTGGAAATGGCCTGAGCTTTTACATACATATTTGCCTTTTCCACCTTGTGATTGCTACACCGATCTGAAATACCATTTTCATTATGATGGCTGACTTGAGAAACCAAGTATCAATAACACCTCCATCATTATTGTCTCTGATCCAATCAGCTTCTTATTGCTGAAATTTCCATCCCAACCAATACAAGGATCTATTGTTTTCTTATTTGTCTTGTAATCTTTATTCAAATTAGTTACCTCATCAGACTTAGCTTTAAGGTTCATTGGTATTTTGTCTGCTTCTGTGATACAATGTAATGTTAATGTTATGTCTAGTTCTGTAGTAATGGTATTTTGTGTGCCTACACAATTTTGTCCATTACCAAAAATGATTTATGCTAGTCTAATGCAATTAATCATCTAATTACTTTTATCTTTGTGTTGTCTATATTGAGCCATACCATCTTGTTGAGGTAGAAAGAGACTTTGCATCTGTCAGTAAATGTTATTCAAGGATTTATGTAGCCCCAAAATTTTCAAAGGTTGGACTATCGTTTGCTATTTTCAATGCATAATTGAATTTCAATCTTTTCTTGAGCATGCCAAGCTTCATTTTGGTTGTGTTTTTGACCTCTTGATCTTTATCTCATGTTTGCAGTTAGTTGTCAATTGGTTAAAAGAAGACCTCAACATCTCTTATAATATGCCAATGAGGTATTTTGCATTTTCATTTTTACATGCTATGAACTTGGTAGAATTTTTTATTAGCCTTATTTCAAGTTGTAGTATTCTGATTCAATTTGCATGCACATTAAATATTTAGGTGTGGAAAGTGCGAACTAATAGATATGGTGTTGTTTTAAGTTGTTAGAAGACTAAATTCTTGGAGTACCTTTATGTTTTGGTGAGAACCAGAGTTGGCCTAGAGAATTTGATTTTTTTTTGTATGATTTACATTTTCTTAGTTAGCATTGAAAGTGCTAGGTCTTTTTGTAGCTTGACCTTGCATATGAGCATATTTGTTTAAGCTGATTAAATGACTGAATAATAAGGACTAAGGACTTGATGTAGTCATTGTATAATAATCTGATCACTGAATCTTGTTTTAGAATCTCCTTCAAATATAATCTTCTATTTACTAAAAGGAACTCTGTGCCTTTTTACACAAAATCTTCTATTTACATTATCAATTAAATGCTGCAAGTTTTGTTTCTGCTGACACTTGCACCTCAAAAACTTCTACTCCATCCTCAACTATGATGAGCAATATCTTGATAGGTGGCCTCACCCTTGATACATGAGACACTGAAATCCAAGATGTCCTCGACAAACACAACATTCTCTGCTATTACCTACCCTTGTTCTAATTTGCAAGCTACATACACAAACCCAGGTGCTAATGGTTGTCTTAGGCTTTTTCTTCATCCTTTTTTGAGAACCTAGGTTTGCTAGGTTTTGGCATGGGACTAACAATTTGTTTGTTGTTTGAAGATGAGCTTCCCTCTTTCTGTGATGTTCTAATTGGATTTGAATTTTTCATTGCTCTAAAGCTACAATATTATTTTAAATAGTTTGATCATTTTATGTTGGCTCCTTGGTATTTCAATCAGCTTCTAAAAAAGATCCACCCTATTTTGTTTTGTCAGAAATCTTAAACTTTTTTGCATTATTCACTGGTTGACAGGATCACAACTCTGATACCACTGTGAATTCCTTAACTAATAACTTGCAAACTATCACTTAGAGGATAATGTTATGTTAATTTACATTGTAAAATGTTATGTACATATGTAGAGGATAATGTTTTTTAGTTTAATAAGGCCATATTGTTGTCTTCCTTAATTAATGGAATACTCTAATTTCAAAGATACCCTTCCTTGTGTTTATTTCAAAATTTAATTGTATCTTTCTTGTTGGATGCACGTGCCTTCAATGGACAAATACACAGAAACATTGTGTCAACTATAAATTTGGATTGCAAATTGGATCTCAAGGCTATAACTCTTCAGGCTAGGAATGTTGAGTACAATCCCAAGGTAAGTGTCTTGGATATTATTTCTATTTTCTATAAAAGTGTTATCACTTTACTGTTCATGGTCGCTCAGAATTAAATCCCTCTCCATAGAGAAACACACAAGCAAGAGATGCATAACTATAGTAGTATACTGTATGGAGGATTTGAAAATTTAAAAATTACTAGAAAATGCTTGTGGAAGGAAATTGTAATAAAAGCATTTCTATCAACTCTATGTTCTCCAATAAGGATAAGATTGAAAACTAAGAAAATATGACAACTAAAAGAATAAAGAATATTCCTAAAGTCTATCATAACGGCTTAGTTGACCATTATAAATTTATAACTAAAATTGCGATATTATTTTACTAATGGGGATGAGAATGAAAAGTCCCCTTCCCATTGTGCCTAGCTTGTAAAATGATTAGGACATCCCCAACCTAATGCCCTCAGATAGTAATATCTATAAAATCAAAGTTACACATTTCATATATGTAAAAACTGACAGCTACCACCATATTCTAAAAAAATCTTAGTATTGAAACATAATTATTGTGGGCTTACAAAATATGCAAGGCCCCTCTTAGACACCAATCCTTAATAAAGAAAGCTATGTGTGGCCCCATTGTCTATAAGAATAGTGATGCCCTATCCTAGCAAGACTCCACAAACTTTGAGAGAGTATGGAACTTGTCCCTTGGGTGGTCTTCAAAGTACAACCAAGATGTTGTAGTTAGTTCCTCCTCTCACTATTTTAGGTTCCTATTCTTCTTTATGAGCTTTAGCTCTTCTGTCTCATCCTCATCATCATAGGCAGCCTCAATATAATATAGATTTAATAACTGGGTTCCCATGACTCCTAGAAATCGAAGCACAATAGACTTATTTCTCAATTCAACAGTGAAATTCACATACCCTTTTATTATAGCATTAGATTTTACACTTCTTTTTAAAATTAACAATGTATTGATTCAAACGAGGTGCTCTAGAAATGAATTTGTTCCTTGGCTCTAAAGATTCCAGATCTAGGGACTTTTTGACTACATCTAAAATTGCACAGTTAAATCCTGATATTCATGTGAACTGTAGATAAGTTGAAAAGTTGAGTCTTAAACTTATCAAGTTAGTTTTAATCAGTAGGTTTTTAATTGTGGCTATTTTTAAATTTAGATAGTTGTATGTATCTTTAGAAGGAAGCAGAATGATTTTGATGTTATCGAACAACATTAATGACAACTATAAGGAAAAATTTATGTTCAGTCGAGATTGTGTCAGTTACTTTAGAACTCTTACTATTACATTTTATCGATAGATCCATACTGTAGATTGGCTTTCTCACACAAGGAAAAGCTTGAATGTAAAATATAGTCAATGGTGTGTATTCGTGGTAGTGATAGCAAATGCATTAATGATTATCCTTAGCTATAATTTGAATCCTATAGTTTGAAATCCATCAAGCATCTACAACCCATTTTGCATGTTGATAGCAATTTAACTTTCCTGCGTATAGTAATTATTCAAGAAACATCCTTCAAAATCTAATTTATGAATGTCTAATCTGCTTCACTTAAGCTTTTCCTAAAACTTACATGTAAATCATTGATGCAAAAAACTAATGTCGTTACCTCTCTCTTGATCGGGAGCTTTTCCTATAATCCTAGTTTTTAAATTTAGCTTACTTTTTGGATCTTTATGTTTGATGAGTATTGGGTCAGTGGTTATCCAACTACTTCCATGATCCATCCTAGGTATTTGCACACATAGAAAAAATTAGTGCTTAATTTGTCTATAATGTATTTGGCCTTATTAGTGTCTTGACTCTTAACATCATTTGGTAGAATTAGAATGTATGGATGAACTTTGAGTTACGAGCTCTGAGTTAGGAATGGGTAACTATTTATAATGGGTTAGGAGCTTTGATTTTTAGCAATCTAGATAGGTAAGTCAAAAATAAAGAAAATAGTTTGGAATGGATGTCTTCACAACTGAAATTTGCCTGTTCATGCTCTACGAGACAATTTAAGCACCCTTACTTTTATACCCTACCCCTTTTTCAAAAAGCCCAAAAGTAATAGTATTTTTTTGTTATTTGTGACTTGGCACTATAGTAAAAGTTATCCAACCATAGCCTATAATTCCAATCTTCATTTAGTTTTTTGAAGATGTGTTTTGGAGTTGTAAGCCGATAGTTCCAATTTAAGCCAAGTAGATTTGCATATTTTATTTTTAGTTTTATATTTCACAAGACTATCTCTATTCTGTAATGTGCACACCAGGTGTGATCATTCATTTCATCCTTGATCAAATATCTCCTTGAAGCAATCTAATCAGACATGGTGTTGCATGTTATATTTCATAATTGAATTTTGATGGAAGTATGATATTTGGGACTTTGTTAAATGAATTGGTATCCTTTCTTTGTCTTTCATAGAGACCCATTGACACCAATGTCATGAATGCCTTCAATCAAACAATTCATGTTCTTTGTACATGTTTTGACCATCTGGATTAAAACATTTCATAGCAAGCTGATTGTGTAGAGAAGTTGCAGTTGTATCTCATGCACTGAGCCAATAGAGTCAAAGCCATTTTTGACATAAAACATTACATATCATGCTTTCCCATATGCATGTCCATCAATCAGCATTCCAAGCTTTTTTTTGGGCATTCTATCAAAAAATTTGATATCTTACTAATCCCATTGCACTATGCATTTCAAGTGCCAAGCTTTGTCTTTACTAAGGCCATTGAACGGTTAACAATCTCTTTGATGTTTCTTGCATTTTCTTTGTACATCCATGCACTATCTCCATGATTCCATGTTTGGTCCTTAGCCTCTTTGCAATAACCACATGATCGATGATTGCCAAATAGTGCCAACATACTATGTGGAAAGGCCCTTTCTAGATCATATTTCAATGCAACAATTTATCAAACGGTGGTGCTTTGAGGGGACAACGATCATCTTCAACTGTGTGACTTTGGCTCATTGCTTCAAATTTCTTAAAGGATATAGAAACTTACTGATTGTAAACAACAAGTATGTTCTTAAAAAAACCCATAGTCACTGTAAATAATAGGTATGGACTTACTGCATATTTCATGAGTTGTGGTTCATAAAAACCCATACTCATCAGCTTGAATTGTTTGTTTAATACCCAATGCATTGAGGTGACGCTTACAATTTGAATTCATAACAACCATTTCTCATCAACTTAAGTTGTTTGTTTAGTACCCATTGCATTGAGGTGACACTTACAAGGTTGAAGTATTGCAACTTCCTAGAAGGTCTACCTACTCAATTCCATGATGATCCAACTTTCCTTGACCATAAGCTTTTCCCCAAGATTAAGCCTTCTTAGCTTGTCATGCCATTTACAAAACCTTCAACAAGTTATGTGCCTTATTGCAGAATTGGAGGGTTATTTTGTGGGTGATGATGGTGCAGACCATGGGCATATCATGATAATAGTTGAAGGATGGAACACATGGCATAAATCTAAGATATTTATTTGCAGGTACATGAGGACAAAGAGAAAAGGGTACAATCTAGTTGCAGGGTCTGTTGATGGAGTACTTAAAGACTGGAAGAAAAGGAAGAAGACTACCAATCCAAAGGGACTTGGATTGCTTTAATCCTTGGGAGAATGATGTAGGAGCATCAAGGTCAAGGTTGAAGGCATAAGAAGACATTAAGGTTTCAAGATAACCAACATGACCATGTTAGAACAGTTGATGTAATAAGACCCTGTGAAGGTCCTTTTTGATATTTTTGTAATCATTAAAGTTCAAGTTGTAAGCCATTCTTGACATCAAGCTGAAAGGACAAGGGTCATTTATGTAATGTAGTAAAATTTCATGGGCAAAGGGAGTCCTAGAATGTACTAGGTTGATAAATGGAGTCCTAGAATGTACTAGATTAGATTGATTTGTAATTAAGTGAAATCTAAATTCTTCTTTTGACCCTTAGGCTAACCCACTTAGGCCTATTTTAGAACAAATTTCAATTACAATTATTTCATGGCTGAAATTATAATGATCTTAGGCTCACGAGTTTTTGAGATTTACCCATCTTTTGAGCTCACATGTTCTTGATTGAAGATTGCATTAATATGTTTCAATCTTTTACTCATCTTCATTAGTTGATGCATTAATCAGGTTAGTCATTGCTATCAGGATTAGTCATGGCATGCTGCTATTAGCACCTAAGTAACTTTCAGCTTGTGACATCTCGTTGAGGCATTTTGCAAATAACTAAGATACATTGTCTATAAATCCACATTTTGCAAACATCTAGGCATTCTAGAAATTCTAAGATCATTTTAGTTACATTTGAAAACATTAATCAACAATTTCCATATGTGCACATATAAACATTAACTACAACATGTCCAATTTATTTGCAGGTATATTTTCCTGTGAAGAAAGACCATGCCTGACAATATGAACCCAAAACAAAATAATGAGACAATGGCTGCATTGTGGGCTTAGTTCTGAAGAAAACTTGATAAATGTTATTGTCCTTGCAAAAAGTGTAAGGGCTTAAAAAATCGAAGAATTCTAATCACAATAGCCCAGAGTCATTATAGGCAATATGGTCATGTTGAAGGGGGCAACGATTTTTGTCCATTGCTGAATGTGGATTTCCTACTGGAGGAACATGGAGGTGTGAATATCCAAGCTGAGGATAACACTCCCATGGAAGAAGATGATAATGTGCCAGAGGACATGATTGAAGAAGATGGTATTGGGGCAGGCGATGAAGAGGCTCACAATGATGGTACTAGCGAATCTGATAATAATGATGAAGATGGTCTTGATATACCTTTACTTGAGAAGGCACACGAGCCCTTATACCAAGGCTCCCAAACAACTCTACTATAGGCTATAGTGTTGTTGGTGAACTTAAAGGTTATGAATAGTATATCTAATGTAGCAATGTCACGTATGCTAAGGTATGTCATTTTTGTCATCTTCAATGTTAGCATACAATTAATATTCATTATATTAACAATGCATATTTGTTGTTGTAGGTTGATTAGTGATTTTTTCTTACCACCATCAAACATTTTGCCTCGTTCGTACCAAGAATTATCTAACATTATGGATCAGATTGGAATGAATTATCAGACAATACATGCATGTCCCAATGATCACATTCTATATCATAAACAACATGAATTTGCAATAGAATGCCCTGATTGTCATGTTAGTAGATATCGGTCAGATCAAATAACAAAAAAAGTGCCTCACAAAGTTCTTCAGTGCATTCCCATTATTCCACATCTTGAATGATTATTCAGGTGCGCTAGCTTGGCACAATTTATAGATTATCGTGCATGCAATAGAAGTCAGGATGACATTATGTGAATGTCTGCCAATGGTTCTGCATTTAAAGAGATAAAAGAAACATGGTCACACTTTAAAGAAGAACCTCATAATTTGAAACAAATAAAATTTATTTTACAAAAGTAGAAACAAATAAAATTTCTTTTACATTCAATTAGTATACCCTGACTTGTCAAGTCATTACCGAGTCATGACCAAGTCCAAGCTGGGTCACGCGTTGAATTGCCCTTGTTGAGTCAGAGCTAGTTTGAGTCTTTTTACTTTGGGTTGAATAACATTGGAGTTGAAAATTCTAGTCAATACTCATTACATGTCCTAATAGCCATGTTACTAGATTTGTGCATTTGGCTTGTGGACTAGATCTAGGTCCGTATTGGGTTTGGATTCTTGAACCGATATGTACTAGATTTGCATAGTGTTCGGATTTGACCCTATGGTTTTGAGATCTGTGAATTTGGACAAACCCATAGGGTCAAATTTGAACCCCGCATGAATCCATATGAATTCTGATGTGAATCTATGTAGAGCCCTAGAGACCCATATGCCAAACATGGAATAAATACACATGATTCCATACATAATGCATGCATATGTTCTTATATATAATACATATACACATGAATCCATATGAATCATAATAAGAAAAAAAAATGATGAATCATATTTTGGTACCTAAGTCTGTCCCTAAATCTGAATGAGCAACTTAACCTAATAGTTGTAATATTACTCCTATAAAAATGCACATATTTCTAGTTACTCATAATCCTAGTTGTGGGTTTTTTTAACTGTTGTACTAAATTTTGTTCTCTATTTTCACTAGTTTATAGTGTACCCTTAACACCTCAACTAGTTTTAGATTCTTGGATCAAAATTGTATTCTCAAGTTAGTCAGCATTTAACAAGCACATCCATTTTTAGCCTATTAAAAAGTTTTCCATATTGTTAACCATGTTTTCGATTGGTTTCAGCTCACAATGTTGATTCGATAATAATTAAACTCTGTGATTTTAGTTGAATTTCAAGATTTTGTGCCTACAAATTACAACTTGTGATTTGTTCATAGGAGTAATAGGTCATGTTTCATGACAAATTTTCTCACTTGAATCTTCTGTGCAAATACACATGATTCCATACATAATGCATGCATATGTTCTTATATATAATACATATACACATGAATCCGTATGAATCATAATAAGAAAAAAAATGATGAATCATATTTTGGTACCTAAGTCTATCCCTGAATCTAAATGAGCAACTTAACCTGATAGTTGTAATGTTACTCCTATAAAAATGCACATATTTCTAGTTACTCATAATCCTAGTTGTGGGATTTTTTACTGTTGTACTAAATTCTATTCTTTATTTTCACTAGTTTATAGCGTACCCTTAACACCTCAACTAGTTTTAGATTCTTGGATCAAAATTGTATTCTCAAGTTAGTCATCATTTAACAAGCACATCCATTTTTAGCCTATTAAAATGTTTGCCATATCGTTAACCATGTTTTTGACTAGTTTCAGCTCACAATATTGATTTAATAATAATTAAACTCTGTGATTTTAGTTGCATTTCAAGATTTTGTGCTTGCAAATTACAACTTGTGATTTGTTCATAGGAGTAATAGGTCATGTTTTATGATAGATTTTCTCACTTGAATCTTCTGTGCAAATGTTATTTAGAAATTCAGGGTTAGCAGAGGCAAGCTTTGTACATTTCACTTTTGCTTAAGTGACCAAGCCATGACTGGGCCACAATAGCTTAATAATGTCCGCAATACTTGGGCCAGGGTTATGAAGTCCACATCTAACAATAACATTGTTTCTTGTGAAAACCAACTACCCCCACCTTTTCCTCCGGTGGGCCAAAGAAAGATGAGGAAAAGACCAGCATCTAAGGATTCCACCACACATTCTTTACATGATGCTACTAGTCCAGATAAATGTCGAGCAGTACTTGGAGATGTGACTAACATGTATAAAGATGGAGAACCAGCTTTGCCAAGAGTTAAGACACGTAAGGTAAAACTGAATTTTATTTTGCATACTTATGTTGGTTTTAACTTTTATATTATGCATGTTATTTCAGGGAGATGATGAGAAATGATAGTGTAGTCTAAATTGTATGGCAAAATTTTGCTTTAATTTAGTATTCTATGCACACTGGGGTCTGGATTTAAATTTCACATATCTTCAAGAGAACCTAATACTATTTGTGTCATATCTCCTCTATTCTCACTTGAAGAAATTCTCACTACTGTATGTTGAATAGTTTATGCTTTCCTTTCAGATACATATAATTTATTTGTATTGTGATATGAGCTTAGGCTACATCCCTGGGTAATAATAGCAAAGGAAAATGCCAAGGAATTATTCAGAATGTCAATACAGATACCAAAGTTGCAGAAATTGAAAAGGATATGATACTTGTTCCTTGCCATTCCAAGGATCATTCTTCTAATGATGATGTTGGGATTGGTGAAAAAAAGAGCAATGGAGAGAATGCACAAGATATACAGGCTAATTCTAAAGATCCAACTACAATTGTAGAAAATATACTAGTGTAATTATAATGCAAACAACTTGTAGCCGAAAAAATAATGAAAATGCTTCAGCATGTGCTAATGAGGCATTAGTGTCTTCTCTAAAGAAAAAAATTTGCCAAAATTAGCACATATTAAGAGAGCTCAAGAACAATTCAAAACAAGGTAATTTGACTGGGATTTCATAAACTAATTAAGAGTACCTAAACATGTAATTCATTAAGTTTTGTTTTTTATTTTGATCAATTTTTCCAAATTCTTTTCTTGCTACTTTTTACTCACAGTTTTGATCTTCTAAAAATGTTAGGAGTTCCTGCCATTCTAGTCAAATCTCGTGAAGGTGTGGGGTGCTCAAGCCGTTCTCACTATATTGATATTGATTTGGACCATGGTGATCCTTAGATGTGTACTACTTATGCCACATAAATTTATGATAAATTACACATTATAAAGGTTTGCTCTGTTCATAGTGATCTTTTATTCTTGGTCCAGAAAATTTATATTGTTCAATTGAGCTGATTTGTTTCTATGCATTTTTCTAATGCTTGTTAGTATAATTCTCACTATTGTTAGATGTATTATGCTTTTAACAACTTCAGCTTATTGTTGTAAATTTTTTGTTATAGGCATATAACTGTAGATCCTTGGATGGATCTACAATGTTCTACAGAGGAAGTTGTGAATTACTTTGTTTTTATGTGGTGTGCTAGATATAGATTTGGTTGATACATATCTTCACTAAAAATTGCAAATTTTTGTTGATGTTCTAAGCTTAAATGAAGTAATATAGGTACTTGAAGCAAAAAACTTATCGGTTTTCATGTGTCAAGCTAGACTGAATTTATGACATTTTCTTTAAGTTTCTTTTGATTAATACTTACAGTCATCAATTACTTTTTCAACTAAAATGGTGAGCATTACCTTGTTACATTGAAACAATTCAATAGGAGATCAATGTAAATATGAGGGGCATGCTTGTTGATTGGCTTGTTGAGGTTTGTTGCTTATTGCATTTCTTCATGCTATCTATATATTTCTTTTTCCCTATTGTAATTGTGCAATTAATTTTATATAATCAATTCAAAATTAGATTGTTGTAACAAGTTGCCGAGGAGTATAAGCTTGTGCCAGATACACTTTACTTAACTGTGTCCTATATTGATCAATTTCTCTATGCAAATGTTGTGAATAGACAAAAGCTTTAGCTTCTTGGGGTTACTTGCATGTTTGTTGCCTCGTGTTTACTTCTTGCTACTATAACATTTTCTTTTCTTTTCTTTTCTTTGGTCAGTTTTTAACTACTGCTTTGATGTCACTTTCAAGAAGTACGAAGAAATTTGTGCTCCACATGTGGAAGAATTTTGTTACATTACAAATAATATTTACACAAGGGAGGAGGTACAATTTTTCTTTTGTATTGCAAGATGATTTGTCACATCTCTCTTGGACGGTATTCTTAAAATGAGAATTATCCTTATCTTAATACTAATAGGTGTTAGAAATGGAGATTGATGTCCTAACTTATTTGTGATATGATTTGACAAGACCAACAACTAAGAGCTTTCTCAGGTAATGTTTTTTGTGGAGCAATCTTGGTGACTATTTTCATCAAAGTTAACATGAAAAACAAAAACATTGATATATTCAAATGTAAGCCACAGAACAATCATGATAAATTAATGCTGTACTCATTTTTCATTTTCCCTTCTCAATTCGAATAGACACTTTGCTCGTGCTACTCAAACATGATAGTAGCTTTACATTCTAGTTTCCTTTTGTTGTATGTGGGAGATAAAATTATTTAATATATAAAAGTATTTTATTCTTACCTTCATAATTTTTTTCATTCAGGTTCCATCTCTACATTTGGAATTCATGGGCAATTGTCTTGCTAAACTCACCCTTGTTGAGTATGACTTTCTCCATTATGTTCTATCAATGATAGCTGCATCGGCTGTATTTGTGGCAAGGATGACTCTTGATCCTACAACTTGCCCCTGGGTAATGTAAATTCCATCGAGTCATTTTTTTGTTTGGTCTTGTTTGGACTAAAGATTGAACAGGATTTTATTGTCCTTGATCTTCAGAATCCTATGCTAGAACATTACATAGGCTATAAAGTATCAGAGATGAAGGACTATATTCATGCATTGCATAATTTACAACTAAATAGAAAAGGGTGTGCATTGACTGTAGTTAGGGAGAAGTATTTCCAACAAAAGGTATCTAAATATCTTCTAGCATTTAAAATTCTAAATTTATCACCCCCATGGTCAATAATTTCTAGCATCTTTCTTTTGTATTTACAGTTCAAATGTGTGGCAAACATGTCTCCCCCAATGGTAATTTCTCCTCAGTTCTTGGAAAACCAATAATAATGAAGTTGAAGCTAATATCTTGAGGGTTGAGTGGCTCTTAATTTGGAATGGGATTCAACTCACCACCAGCAGATATATCAAATTTTAGTGTTCAAATCTATAGATCATTTAATAATCGACATCCTTTAATTTTTTTCACATTATCTATTTTCAAAGTCTACTCTATGTAAAGTCTATAATATGTACTATTTGCATGACGCTCCTAATTGTTTTTTTCTCCATATATGTTCAACAAACGACAATGGCTGACATAATTTATTTTTCAGGTCTTCAAATGCTTTATATAGTCTGGTTGAAATGATTTAACTTGTCACCAGTATAGATGTCAATATCCAGTGTTCAGATCCATAGCAAAATCACCACCTTTAGTTTTTTTTAGATGGTCTGTTATAAAAATCTAATCCTTGTATTTAAATTCAAAAACTAGCTATAGTGGCTCAAATATTTTTCTTTTACATGTCATCAAACAAGTTTGTATTCCTACTTGAAATGATATATTTGCTTCCCTTGTAGTATTGATCATGTGGAGTTTTTTTCTACAACATCTGCATTGGGCATCAAAGAAGCAGTTCTAGCATATCTGGATGATAGTCTCACCTCGGATGATTTGCTTACCGGAGTAAGCTTTTCTCTAGCTAGCTCTGGCTATGATAATTTTATGGTAAGATCTTTAAACCCTAACCCTGCTCCATGCTGTTTCATTGATGATTGTTATTGGTGTTATTGATGTGAACTGTTGTGATTTTGACTGACTTGATGATGTTGTGTAATTTTCAAAGTTTGTGATCTAATACTATCAATCTATTAGGATGGTGGTTGTTTTACTTTAAAAGTCCTGAGCTCTTAATTTTTGGGGGCTTGCGTTTAATTTCCATTTATGTGGTATGGTTAAGAATTACTATTCCAATCTTCAAAGAATTGATGAATGACTACAATATTACTAGTTTTAAAAGGCCTCACATGTTAGAGATATAGATAGTGCAAAGCTATTTGTAACATTAAAATGGAATTGGCTATGAAGTATCACAATGATTCTAGACGAGACATTTATGTAAATTTAAAATGCTCTTTCTATTAGCTTAGAAAATGATAGAGATGTTAAGGTAAAATCTTTAATGCTCTACTTTCACCGTAGTCATATCTTAGATAGGAATAGTGATCATTATGCATTTTATTAACACTAAACTAACCAATGAAATTGAGAATTCTTAGACAAGTTACTGCTCCGAAAAATTGAAAATATGATTTTTGGAAATTCACTTGCTACTCAAAATTTAAAGTATGATATTAAGAATTCGAATGATTATTTCACTTTGATTCTTTGCAGTGAGCTATTGATTTCTTTTCACAGAGCAACGGGACAAAAGCCTTTGCAAATCATATTTTATAGGTAATTTATTTCATCTTGATTGGTTTTTGTGGTGAGATTTAGTTATGCATTTCTCATGTCTCCTTAGTGACAGCTTTGGTATTTCTTCAAAGATGGTGTAAGTGAAGGGCAATTTTACCAAGTTCTACTTTATGAACTAGATGCTATTCGTAGGGTCAATTTCCTAATACTCACAATAGTACTTGCTATTCAATTGAGATTGGCACGACTCATTAGTTTGTTTGTATTCTCTTTGGATTTTGTTCAAGAAGATAGATGAATGCTATATAAACTATAAGTTATGTGGTGTGAAGAGGCTTGTGCATCTCTTGAGCCAAATTACCAACCCCCAGTGACATTTTTTGTTCAAAAGTGGCACCATACTAGACAAACAAACATGCAGATAGGAATTCTATAGACAGAAGTGGGAATATCTTGCTAGGTATGAAGGTCCTATAAGGCTATATAGTACTGTTATGCTCTATTCAAAGGTGTCAATTTGTAATGTTGATGTGGGTTTCCTATATTTTTAAGCACTGTGGTTGATTCCAAAATTTTCCATCCCATGAAATTTGACTTTTATCTCTGCAGTCATGCTGGGATACAGGTATAATACTTATTTCTTAGATCAACTTCTCATGCTTTCTTTGCCATGTATTATAACAAAAATTGATCTAGTTTTTATCATTTATAGGGGACCAACAAACCAACACATTATGATGTGCTCTGGAATGAGAACAAATTTATAGCTGATGGGTTGCAATCATTAACAAACAATCTTTGTTACACATATATCCTCTTTCATTAATTCTCTTAATTCTTTTTGTTATGCACAATGCATATCTTCTAGTGTAAATCCCCTTTCATTTAACTCATTTGCCTTGAAGTCCCCAATTCTTGGCTTCTATTATCTGATAAAAGCTTCCTTGTTATAACCGGAAGTAGATTCAACTCCAAAGACGAGTCTATTTTTTTCTAATTCTGGCATGTAGCTTTAGGAGAACATCAACTGAGTGGTCAACAAAAAATCTCTCCCCTTTCTTGGAAGGGTTTCTCCATTAAACATGAATGTGGCATTCATTTGGCTAGTTCATATTGCCCCAGGCCATGGCCAAGAAGATTTTTTGACTGGCATGGAATATAGCTTCTAGTACTATATCCTAGATCAAAATCTGCCCAAACTTTTGATGGATGCCTATAGCTTATCCCAAAGCTCTCATTCAACAGTTATGAGATGATCAATCGATAGGAAATAGTTGAGAGCTTAGAGTGACACAATTTTCAGATGATCATATGAAATGAAATGGGCGTGCGAGTAGAAAGAAACTAGAAAGACATTATGTACAGATGAAGGCATGAAATGGATGGTTTTGGAGCACTCATCACAGACACTCAACATTCTTTACATATCATCATTTGAGATCAAATGGGTGTATGAGATTATATACATAGTGACAGAGCACAAAGGGAAAAATAGAAAAGAAAAGGAATTAGAAGACTAAATATTCAAAGAGTTAATAGAAGAGGGAGAATACAAGGAAGAAGAAATAAATATAGTAAACTATCAGTACTCAATGGACAATCTAGGCATATCTATAAACCAAGAGGAATTTAGAACCACAAAATGTGGCAAAAAAAAATGGAAAGAGGAAAAAAATAATTAAAAGAGATAAGAGAGGTAGATGGGAAAGAAAAGGAGCAAAAAAAGATATTTGAAGTCCTAAATGTGGGGAAGGGGAAGTACCTTCCCAATTATCAATGAGGATTACAACTTGGAATGCTAGGGGCCTAAATGCTCCTAGAAAACAACACTTGTTAAAGCGCAATCTCATTCTATTTGAATTAGACATAACACTAATACAAGAAATCAAATTGAATAGAGAAGAAGGAGACAAATTAGGATAGAAATTAGGTAGATGGAAAATAGAAATCAGGGAATCAAATGGGGCTTTAGGAGCATTGGGAGTCATTTGGAACCCGTAGAAATTAGAAATTAACACTATAGAATCTAATAAAAATTAGACAGGGAGCAAAGTTTTTAGCTACAAACATAGCCTTTTATTAATTATAATCAATATATACGGGCCTACATAGACAATATATAAGAAAAGGTTATGGGATGAAATTAGCACATTCATGGAAAAATACCCTATTGAAAATATTGTCATTGGAGGTCTTAATGCAATCCTGAACTTAGATGAAAAATATGGAGGAGCTCAAGTTGTCACAAGAACAACTATGGAATTCAAAAAATGGGTAGGGGATAATAAGTTACTAGAAATCCCAACCAGTAATGGTATTTTCACTTGGAACAATAGAAGGAAAGACGTCAATTACATAGTAAAAAAAATTGATAGATTTTTCTTTAAAAGAGATTTAAAAAAGATGGATCTAACAATTCTAGCAACTATTCAACCGATAACGGGTTCTAATCACTATCTGGTTAGAATAGAATTTATAGATCCTAAAAAACCATAAAGGAACCCTTTTAAATACAAAAAAATGTGGTTCCTAGACAATAACTTCATGAAATACATCAAACAATGGTGGCAATAAGGTAAATGTATAGGATAAGAAATGCACTATTTTGTGTCAAAATTGAAAATGATCAAAGAAAAATATTAAAATGGAATAAAACTCATTTCAATAACATACTCAAAGAAAAAATTGAGACAGAAGAACTTAAAAACTTAAATGAAGAGGTTATTAAAAATGGTATGGACAATGGAAAATTCCTTAAAGAAAAAGAATTGTTAGCTTTAAATAGGAAGGAATATTAGAAAAAGAGGAGATATTTTGGAGAGAAGAATCTAGGGAAAATGGCTAGCAAAAGGAGATAGAAATACTAAAAAAATTCATAGCAACACCATCCAAAATAGAACAATTAATGCAATATTTAACTAAAAAGACAGGGATGAAAATATGGAAGATAACCCCTCTAAAATAGAAGAAATATTCATAAATTATTGTAAGAAAATTCTTAACAATTTTAATTTCTCTAATCAAAATGCTCAAGAAAAGTTGCTTAGGGTAATTTTTAAAGTGGTCACAACAGCAAACAACACAACACTTAACAAACCTTTCTCCTTAGAGGAAATTAAGTCAACCCTTTTTAATCTCAACTTAGACAAATCACCTGGGTCAGATGGGTTTCATGCCCTTTTCTTCCAAAAATGTTGGGATATCTTAGGGGAAGAACTTTGGAAGGAAATTGAGGCATCAAGAAATGGAGGATCAATATTAATTGAAATTAATTGCACTTTTCTTTCTTTAATCCTTATAAAATCAACCTGAAAGTCTCTAAGTGACTTTAGACATATCGCTCTGTGTAATCCTTTTTACAAAATCTATTCAAAAGCATTAGCAAATTGGACTAAATCTATTATCCCTAAAATCATCATAGAAGAACAAATTGGCTTTGTGCCAGGAAGATCCATTCTAGATGGGATATCAATAATTTAAGAAACCATTAACTCAATGGTCCACAATAAGGAAGCATGTATTTATGAAACTATATATTAAAAAATAATTTGATGTAGTGGACTAGAGATTCTTATGTAAGACTTTAGAAGCTCCTGGGTTCTCACACCAATGGATCAATGTAATATTTAATTGCATCTCAACATCAAGGATTTCTCTACTAATCAATGGAACCCCTAAAGGATATTCTAGCATATCAAGAGGTATTCATCAAGAAGATCCAAATTTTCCCTTCTTATTTATAATCATGGTTGAAGCCTTTGGGAGATTGGTAAAGAAGGCATAAGAAGTTGGTAAAATTAGAGGAATTACTGTGATAAAAAATATCCACAAAATAACTCATCAACAATTTGTAGATGACACTATACTTCTAGGAGTAAGCACTAAGGAAGAAAAAATCATTCTAGAATATTCAGAAGCCTCAAGGTAGAAAGTAAATGCAGAAAAATTAGAAATTTTCTTTCTTAATAAAACAAGAGAAATTGAAGACTTCATATGTAATCAGATGGGATATAAGAAAGGCACTTTCCCATGTAAGTATCTTGGGATCCATTTAGAAAAAGGAAAAAGGAAGAACAAAGGATGGGATAATATTTTAGGCAAAATTGATAAAAAAATAGAAACATGGAAAGGAAAGTGGTTAACAAAAGCTAGAAGAGAAATTAAAATTAAATCCATACTCTCAGCAATTCTCACTTATCAATCATCATGCCTCCCTTTACCTAATTATATTAACAAAAAATTGGAAGGTAAGCTCAGAAATTTCTTTTTGAGTGAAACGTAAGAAAAAAAGAAATCAGCCTTAATAAAATGAGATAGGATATGTCGACCTAAGGATCAAGGGGGATTAGGTGTTAATAATTTCAACTGGCAAAATGAGGCATTGAGAGCAAAGCTAGTATGGAAAATGTACCAAGAAAGGGAAAGAAAATGGGCTAAAATCTTATATAATAAATACTTAAATGAGGATGATCCTATGTCATTATTCAGAAATAGGAACCCACCTGTAGGATCGAAAGCATGGAACTTCATGGTAAAATGTCGATAATGATTAGTAATTTTATCACATGGAACTTAGGTTGAGGAGATGAAGCTCTATTCTAGGAAGATTCTTGGAATGTACAACCCTCCCTAATTAACTCTAACATCCCTGAAACTGTCAAGAATGTGCTTGTTAATTATTGGGGCTCAAAGGTTTCAGATTACAAATATATCAGAAAGGGAAATGGGGAAGATATTTGGGCATAGAAAACTCTGGAGGATGTAGATATTACACCTGTAGACAAAGGGAAATTTGAAAACATCCTCAAAAAATGACAAGTGAATCATAAAGATAGGAAAGATAAACATGTATGGGGAGGTTCCAAAGATGGATCTTACAAAATCAAGTTAGGATATAATCTTATCATTACTCACAAAGATGGGAAAATATTAACATTCCTCTCAAGATATGCTGGGACCCAGCATGCCTACCAATGGCAGGAATCTTCTTATGGGCTGTAACACAAAAAAGAATCCTAATAGCAGAAAAATTCACAACGATGGGATTTGAAGGCCCGTCAAGATGCTACATTTGTAAGGAAAGCTCTAAGACAACAAAGCATCTCCTTTACAATTGCCCCTTCACTAATGAAAGCTAGTTTTGGCTTTATCAGAAACTTTTTTTGACCTCTTCTCTTCCTAAGGATCTCAATAGTCATCTATTAGGATGGAAAACAAAAAAAAAACTCTAGCATTTATGGAAAATTGTGGAATATATCCCCAATCATACAAATATGGGAAATATGGAAATAAAGGAATAGGTGCATCTTCAACAACATAGAACTGAGTGTGAACTCTCTTCTTAACAAAGTAGAAGCTAGCATTACAAAAGTTATGAAAAACTATTTAAGAAAATTTATCAAAATCGAAGGGTCATTCTTAGAATGGGACTAGAGTATGAAAAAGAATTGGGCCTTCATATTAGCCCACCATTAGTCTATGAAAAGAAAGACCAAAAGGAAAGGAAAGAATGAAAATGGGAATTGCCACCAAAAGGCTAGATGAAACTAAACTTTGATGGAGCATCAAGAGGCAACCCAGGGAAAATAGGTTGCATTATGAGATCAGATAATGGAGAATGGATCATTGAAAGAGCAAAACCTTTAGGCATATCTTCAAATAATATATCAAAATTAGAAGCACTTAGGGAAGGATTATAACTAAGCTTTAAAAAGAGTATAAAAATAATAATTATAGAAGAAGACTGTCAAATCATTATTAATGCCATTAGAAAATGTAAAACTCCAAATTGGGTGGTGAACTCAAAATTTGAAAATGTTCTTAGCTTAATTGACCAGTTTGAAGAAACTAGGTTTCAACACATATATCAAGAAGGAAATATTAAAGTAGATATTTTAGCAAATATTGGAGTTTAAGATAAGGACTTTATCCTCCAAGCCTTAGCATAAGACTTATTCTTGTCACTTGGGGTGTTTTTTTTTTTTACCCCTATCCCTAGCTTTTGGGTTCTTTTCCACCTTTTTCAATTAATTCCTTACATTATTTAAAGTATTGAGACAAACACTCAAGTTTAGGAGTTTCCTAACACCATGTATACAAGTATTTCTAAGCCAACATAGCTGTAATCATAACTTGTTTAGGCTTGTTAGCTCATTAGGTTATTATTACCTCTGGGGTGATGTGTTCAACCTTTCCCTTGATTTCATTCTAGATCCTTCCTCAACTTTGGATGCCTATTTATTCTAGGTTTCTAATCATTTTTGTTGCCTTATTGTCATTGTCCTTTTCTTAGCTTCCCATTTTGTGTTACAATAGAATTAGCTATATCACTCTATCATGCACTAGAGGTTAGAACTATGGCATTTTGGGGGTCTGTTAATCCTGAGAGATGGAATAGGATATTTAACTTGATCAATGATGTGTCTAAGTTTGTTGTTAGTTGGACTATAGGAGAGAAGGCCTTTAATTATGATTTTACTTAGCATACTAATAGCTTTTTTATTGGCTCCTTCATAGGTTGTCTAGCTAGGGATAATATAGGCAATGGGGAGATCATTTGGCTTTTCCATAACATTTTTGAGCCCATCTGGTTAGAAGGTTTGGAGAATGCTATCCTCAGTATTAATTAGAAGCTTAAAATTCTATTGCCTAAAGCTTATATGGATCATCCTTCGAGCAGCCTAGGGTTAGCCATTATTTCTATGAGACCATCACTATACATTCAAGATAACATCCAATTCTACTTGGCCTGGCCAAAAATGGAAGAAAGTATCAATTTTATGCTATGTTGGAGGGGATTCATAGAAGGCCAAAGAAAGGAGTGGCTTGTCCACTTCCTTCAGATGTACGAGTCCTACATTTAACCAAGTGACTTATGATGATATTGACAAATTGGAGTTCATTATGCCCAATATGTTAATATCTAGCAAAGAGAAATTGGCATACATGTTTCCCCCAGGATCTAAGGTAGATGATTTTGATAAAGTTGCATATATTATCATGGTGTGCTGGAAGAAAGATGAGGAAGTTTAGCCCTCCATAATCTAGGTGGAGGTTTTTACTTCTTATGGTTGGTTGGGTGCTCTTCTCTCTTTCCTAGGGTTTTCTTTTATCTCTGTCTCTATCATTTTTGGATTCTCACAGCTTGGTGTTTTAGTCTCTATTGTTTTTGGATACTCATAGCTCGGTGTTTGGTCTCTATCTTAGTGGTGTCATTGTTACCCTATTTTGCAGTTTTATATTTAGTACTTACAGTTACTATTGTACATATCTTTCTATAAATACAAAGCATTTGTTGTGTCTCGAATTGGGCTCTTCTCTATATCTCTTCCTTTGATTTTTTTCCCCTTCATTATGGTTCTTTATGTTCTCCTTATCTCTTTGATTGATAAGATTACTTGTATATTATTTATTTTGTTTTGATGGTTAGCAATTTTTAGAGTTTGAATGGTAGCCATTGGTAGGTCTAGTATCTCAATTCATTGTAATGACAACTAACATCAACCTTCAAGTGGTGAGATAGGTTCATCATAATAGTATTATCACTAGATATTAACATTTAATTTTTCACTTTATCTCCTTATTCACAACAATCAATGATTGAGGAGGATAGCACATAGATCTTAAAACAAAAGTAGAACTAAATTCAATAAATCTAAACTCTAAACTAGGATCTCTAGAACTATCTATCCTTTTATTCACATGTTCAAGGTAAGTAGATCAAAGTGATAAAGAATTAAGGGGTAGTTTTTTTGCTGGATTTAGGAATCTAGTTTTTTGGTCTTCTAGATCCCTATATATAGCTTTGACCTTTTGTATTAGAAACATGTAAATATAGTAGTTTTACATACCAATCTATTCTTTTTTTATCAAAATATTTAAGCTTTTGATTCTTAGTATCTATGTTCAATAGCAGTCAAATCTTCTAGACTCTATCAAATATTTGCAATCAAAATAGGGAAGACCAATTTTTGGTATCAAAGCTGGGGTATTTGTCATCATGATAGAGTAAGGATGATCTCAGATAATCTCAAATGAACTTTAAATGAATAGGAAACCCAACTATCAACCTTTAGTAAGACATATGTAATTAAGATTGTCAGCAATCAATAGGTAAATAGAGTGGGAAATTATAGAATAATAATTAAATATTAAGAAAATGGAAGTTAAATGAACACAAATCACAAAAGACTTTATAAAGACATTAATATAAGAAGATCTGAATATTAAGTCACTGATCCCAAAGTGGAAACTATGATATACTTTCTTTTAAAAATTAGTAGAAGGTATCCATGATATATTTGGTGAGGAATTAAACCTATAATCATATATAATAATTTAGTCAGAAGTTTAGAACTATTTAAGGATAAATTATTAATGCAAATCAATTCAACCTTTTTTATTTTAGGAAATTTAGATGACAGTGCATAGTTTAATGTAATTTTAATCAAGTTTATAAATAGTCTTGTATTAAATATAGATATCAATTTTTACTGATAGATAGTACTAACATTTAAAAAACAAGTTTGAAGTGGCTTGTGATTGTAGAACATTAGTAAGAAATATACCATCAACAAAGCACAAAGTATAACAAAGATTTAAGAGGATGTTCCTAGCCATGACTAGAGACTCTAGTAGACTTTTAAAATATATTCAGAAAAATGAAAAGGAAGAATTTGCTTCCAAAATAAAAAAAAATGTATCAAAAAATTAGTTATTAAAATATGGATAAAGGAGCAAATTAGCATAGACATGTAATTTGATAATCAAACTCTAAAACTAGGGAATGCCCCTTTTATCTATGTACTTTGTAAAGGACTAAGGCCATGGGAAAGATTAGAGATTTTCTTCTCCATTCTTTCCTACCAGTGCATGTTTAAACAGAGACAATTGTAATCTTATCTTTATTAATATATCATATAAGGCTTTAGTTGTTAATTGATCATTTAAAAAAAAAAAAAAATTTAATCAATAATTATAATTAAAGTCCATTATTTATATGTCATTATATTTAATTAATATTATTAAATATTTATAATAAAATAATATTTAATATTTAAACCCTTTTTATTTAATTTTCTAATTTAGAAATTTAAATTAAATCTTTTAAATTAAGGATATATCCAAATAATTTCAAAGAATTAAATACCATCTTACTTTAATATTTTCCCTTTAAAAAATATATATATGTAATAATTTAAATATCAATGATTAATCTAAAATTCATAAATAAGCATTCTACCAAGCAAATCATAGAGTCAAAGCCACATAAAATGTATAAGGAAAACCATCTTCAACAAAAGGCAAACAACATACACATAGAAAGACTCACAGGTTTAAAAATTGTAAATAATCAGATACGAGTCCTCCTTGCAGGAAAAGTATTCAAGCTATGACTGGGATTGGATAAGATCATTATCTTCCCATTCATACTATTGATTTATTTCAATAGGGCACACTCATCCTAGAAATTTAGGACAGTCGATGTTCGGTACCTGCAACCTACATAAAAGATGAGCATGTAACTATGCATATACATCTAAGCTAAACATGAAATGGTAGGGAGTGGTACATTGTGTAGATCTCTACAAGAAAGTGACTATGACCCTCCCTCAACCACATCAGACACATCAAACATAAAGTAAAATAGACATGCACACCATACACGTGCAAGTATAGCATAAGTACCATAATAAATCATGAGTCAAATCATTAAATGCTCAAATATAACAATGCATCACTATGAATATAAAATAATCATCATTTGGGGACCTATCATATAACATCATCATGATAGAAATCATATTTACTAACTAAGAATAACTAAAGCATCATTTCTATGCAAGTAATCATATTCATCAAATATAACTCGTGAAAATAATCAACTAAGTAATCATCACTAATGAATCTATAATCTAAGTCATGAAATAATGCCACATAAAAGTAAATCAAATATCTATGAAACTAACACATGCATGAAATAGGCCTAAAAGAGTTTGACAATCATAATAGAAAAGAAAACTATGGATGAACTACACAATCAGCGAAGGACGTATCTCTTATTTGATTTAAATTTTACGTATTTTGGTAACACTTTTCATGCTTTCTAGCAGTTTTAGGGTAGATTAATATCTCATCATTTGAACTATATGTTTGATATGTAGCATGTGTTACATGAGATCATCTACAGTGAGGGTAAGACTTGGAAATGCGACATAATGTTGGCCTAGACATGGTAATGGGAGCATATTGTAGTGATCAAAAACCATAGGTGTAGGTGTGAGAGTACAGTCACCCTTATATTTACAGTTACACATGGTTCATCCCTTAGAGCCACAAGGGGATGTGACATACTATCGATGTTTATCTAATGAACTTACCTCTTTTGTCTGGCAGCCATACCAATAGTGTGCCAAATGATGCATGGGAGTTAGATTACATGTGATACAATTGGCCACTAGTGGAGAGACACTCATATATAGTGGAACAATTTGTAATTTTCCCAAAGATAGGTGATCTCGATGGAGACCACCACATATGCCCCATTTCGCGAGGAGGATGATCAGGGCTAGTTGCCTATGTTGGATTATTAGACAACTATGAGGGATACTCCAACACTTATGGCAGAGCCTTGGGACTACAAGTTAGATCTAAAAGATGTGGGGGTTGATCCAACATATCTATATGAGATGCAGAGACATCCCTTCCCTTAGTTAACAATTCCCAATCCATTACCTATGGAAACAAGATAGGGAGGAGATGGTGAGGATGGCAGTGAAGGTGGAGGAAGAACTAGGAGGCTAAGGAGGAGGAGGTGGCTAGTAGGAGCATCCCCTGAGGCACACGAGGGTGGAGAGAGTAGAGCCAAAAAAAGAGAAACCTTCTAGGAGTGGGGGAGAGGACCCTAGAGATGCTCATGGGATAACCATAATAGTCAAAGACCAGCAGCTGGTGGATGCACATGTAGAGGTCAAGAGGTGAGAGAAAGTGTTGAGGGAGGATCTAGTGAAGGCTTGGCAAGAGGTGGAGTGACAAGGAGCACGAACAACCTATTATCATGGTGTATACATTGCTATAGTTCTTGTGGATCAACAGGTACCTATGTACTTAGGGAGAGTTGGCAGATCATATCAACCACCATTGAGGGCACTAGTGGTTCCTCATTAGACACAACCTACTCATGAAGGGGGAGCCAATCTTAGGTCTAGGACTAGGTCTAGGCTAATGTCCTTGTGACACTCTTTTGTTGTATCATATGTACTTTTGAGATAGTTATCCAAATTTTGGATCCCATGTTGTATTTGATTGATCATTATATATAATGAAGTTCATATTGGATATGCAGTCACAATTTTTGAGGACCTGAGGTCATATTTGTGGGAAATTAAAATGTCAAAGGTTGTTTTTTATAACCATTCTAAAAAAGTGGAAATGTGTGTAGCTATTGGAGTTTTCTAAAATCTCTAAAATCAACAACTGCTCCATCCAAATTAGGGAAGGAGGTTTCAAGCTTATGTCCATGAAATGGGCTTTTCTTATTAGTAGTAGGAAATGCATCAGAATGGGAAATATTAACTTATAGCATGTCAATGGTCCTCCTATCCTCCACCTTCTTTCCATAGATTTTTCTCCAATCTCTCTCATGAATAATAAATGTATCACTATCCCTGCAACTGTCTTTTTACTAATTTCTTCAATTTTAATTTTGTAAAAAACAATTAACCCTAGCAAAATCTATTTAGGCCATTAAAACAATAAGCAATAACATGTCATAATATATATTTTAAATTTAACCTTGTAAACTACAAATTTCATGCTTGATTAGCTTAAAAAACCAAATAGATTGAAGGTTTTTAGTTCCCTACCTTTTAGATGTTGGAATTGATTGAAATGATTATAAGAAAAGTTGTTGGAATAATATATGAAACTAGTAAAGAATGTCCTCAATCATTGTTTTGTCATTGATGTCAAACTTGCTACTTGCAGGAATGAGAATTGCTTTAGTGATCCAAATACTATCAATTAGTTGATTGTCAAGGAGGAGGCAATCAATAAGATGTAACTAGAACACCTAGAGAAAGGTTGAAGTTATGATGTTGTAATGAAGTACAAGGATCAGCTAAGCCATTGATGAAAAAGTGTATTTGATGACATACTATAAGATAAAAAGAATGAGCACACTTTAGATGCCAAGCACACTTCAGATGCTGAGTAAACTTCAGATGCCAAGCACACTTCAGATGCCGAGCACACTTCAGATGCCGAGCACACTTTAGATGTCGAGTAAACTTCAGATGCCAAGTGACATAGAGTTTATCAAGTGCCGAGCAGAACCAAGTGCCGAGTAGAACCAAGTGCCAAGCAGGTATAGGTGCCGAATAATACAGAGGTGTCGAGCACCAGTAACTCAATAATGCCGAGTTGCTGCATTATTTTGGAAATCGAAGATTTGCTAGATCTAAGCCGACAAGGTTGTTATCTAGAAATTTATGAATTTAAAGGAAGATAAGAATGATGAGTTGGTGGCATAGAACACCATGTAGAACATTTTTAAGGATACAACTGGCAAAGTTTCTAGAAGAAAATAAGATATGGGGTAGATACATTATATCCTATCTAATCCATTTTGAAACCCTAAAAATTGGAGAGGGAGAATTGAGCGGCAAAGGCAAATCAGATCTCTATTTAAGAAGACATAAGTTAATGAAAAAGAGAGAGAGAGAGGTGGTCAAGCATAAAAAGCATGAAGTACTGAAGAAGGTGCTAAGGAGAAGAAAGAACAAGAACTCTATTTGGATAGACGACCACAAGGATGATTGCATTGGCAGAATGAGTAAGAAGACTCAAGGAGACAAATCTTGAGAGGAAGGCAAGTAGTCAGAGCTAGAGTGATTGAAGCCAAGCATAAGGGTTGAATTGAAAGTGTGATATGAAATCTGCAAAGTATGTTGTAAGTTATATCAGATCAAAAGACCATTATCGTTACTTTTTAGCAATTGTAACAGTAAGTTTAAATCCTATGGACTTAGGTTGGTTTGATAGCCATAAGATAAATCCTTTAACAGGGTGACATTCCAAGTGAATGTTCTAAAGACCTTTAACTAGGCCCATTCCTAACAGTTTGGTGAAATCCTCTAACAAGGTCACATTTAACAGTGTGTTGTAAGCCTTTAACAGGGCAAGCTTTTAACAGGGCATTACTTCAGAAGAGTGAGAATCAAGTAGCATGTTACTGGTGGTTTTTCCCAAATTGGGTTTCCACGTAAATCATTGTGTCATGTGTTGATTATGGATGTTTTGTCTTTGCATATTGATTTACTGTAACTTGCTTATATGATTGATTTAAGTTTGGATGGATGAAAAGTGTATGGATTCATTAAAAGTAGTAAAAAGGTATTAATAGGGCATTTTGGACCTTGAATAACTGATTCACCCCCCCTCTCAATTATTCTAAAAAATTCTAACAATTGGTATCAGAGCTTGACTGCTGATTCAGTTTAAAAGGACTACAAGTAGAAAAGATCAAAATGGCAAAAAGAGAAGTTCCCAAGCTCAACAAAGACAACTTTGTTGTATGGAAAAGTTTGATGAAGCTACATCTTGGATCCATAGGAGATTATGCCCAAAATTCAATGGTCATTGAACATGTAGATTCAACAAGTGCTCCTACTGCAGAAGACATGAAAAACAAGCAAGAACACAATCAGACAATGCTGAAAATTGCCTCTGCACTTAGCTATGCTGAATTTGATGATATCAAAGGATGTGAGACTGCATTCAAAATGTGAAAAGCCCTATCAGACATCTATGGAGGAGATCAGAATGTACAAAGAGCAAAAAGAGAAAGTCTCAGAGGAAAGTTTGATGACATGAAAATGGAAGAAAATGAGAATGATGCTCAATATGGTGCAAGAATAAAGGAAGTAGTAAGTGCAATAAGATGCTTGAGTGGTCAACTGGATGAAGATACTATTAATAATAAGTTCTTAAGAACCTTGCTCCCTATCTATGCTATTAGAGTATCAACAATACAAGAGCTAAGATGTATACTAGAAAATAATCTAAGTTTTGAAGGTATAATCAGTAGACTCACTGCATTTGAGTTATCTAACTTTGACAACTACAGACCTCAAAATGTTGAATCTGCTTTTAAGGCCAAGTTATCACTGAAAGATGCTGAACAGGTGAAATCAAAGAAAGGAAGAAAAATGAAGTATGTATCTAGTGATAGTAGCACTAATGAGGAAGACGTGGAACAATTGAAAGCATTGCTTGCTAGAAGATTTCATAGGGGCAAAAGAAAATTCAAAGGTAAGATGCCTATCATTTGTTTCAATTGCAATGAAGCAGGTCATATTGCTACAAGGTGTGCACAAAAAAAGGATTCCAAGGAAGGCAAAAAATACAAGAACAGAAGAGATGATGACAAGAGAGACTACAAAGAAAAAGGTAAGAAGTGTTATATTGTTGAAGAAAATTCTGATGACAATGATGATGAAGTTGTTTATGTAGCCATGAAGGACCAATCTGATGAAGAAGAGCCCACAACACTTGTAACATGTATAAACAAGAATGACAGATGGATCATAGATAGTGGATGCTCACATCACATGACAAGAGAAAAAAGTAAGTTTGTTAACTTTACTCAGTATGATGGAAATAATGTTAGATTTGGTAATGATGCTCCATGTCAAATCAAAGGAAAAGGTTCCATTAAGCTCACAGAAAAATTTTCTTGTGACAATGCATACTATGTTGAAGGATTAAACTACAATTTACTGAGTTGCTCACAGTTAGGCAATATAGGTTGCAAAGTGGAATTTGGAAACAAAATTGCAAAAATCTATGATACTGATGGTAAACTGATAGGAAAAGGAGATCAAACAAAGAGTAATTTGTTTTACCTTGATATGGATGATGTTTCTTGTCTATTTGCAAAATTTGATGATGAATGGTTATGGCATAGAAGATTATGTCATGTCAACTTTGACAATCTAGTCAACATCAGTAAAATGAAGAAAGTCAGAGGTTTACCAAAATTGAAGAAACCTGATAATATCATGTTCAAACAATGTCAGTTAGGAAATATGACAAAGTCAAGTTTCAAAAGCAAAAACTATACATCTAAAGAGATACTTGAGTTAGTTCACACTGACTTATGTGGTCCAATGGAAATACAAAGTTATAGAGGAGATAAATACATAATGCTATTTGTTGATGACTATTCCAGGATGATGACTATTATGTTCTTAAAACAAAAATTTGATACTTTTCAAATGTTTAAGTGGTATGGGGCTAGAGTTGAAAAGGAATCTGGAAAAAGCTTGAAATGTCTAAGATTAGATAGAGGTGGTGAATTTACATCAAAAGAATTTGAGATATTCTGTAATGATAAAGGAATCAAAAGACAAACGTCAACTCCTAGAACTCCCCCATAGAATGGAATTGCTGAAAGAAGAAATAGATCTGTGATTGACTATGCCAGAACACTAATGATGGAAAAGATCGTTGCTCTAAAATACTGGAGAGAAGTAGTAAGTGTAGCTGTTCATACACTGAACCGAGTACAAGTCAAGAAAGGTACAAATACAACACCTTTTGAATTATGGTATGGTTACTCACCCAATGTAAAACATTTCAAAGTGTTTGGTTGTAAATGCTTTATCCTTAAAGATGTTAGAAATGGAAAATTTGATGCAAAAAGTGATGAAGGCATATTATTTGGTTGTTCCACTAGAAGTAAGTTATATAAGTGCTTGAATATTAACACTAACAAAATTGTGGAAAGTGCAAATGTAAATTTTGATGAGCACACAAAAGTCCAAGCTGAAGTACCAAAGAAAATGGAAGAGTACAAAACCTTTGTGTATTCTTATGAAGGAATGAATGGTGATAAGGATGATGTCAATCAAATTGAAACTCAACAACAAATTTCAGTATCAACCGAGTCTCAACCAATGAATTTCGAGTTGCATTCAGCAGCCAAGTTGCAGAATGAAGGAAATAGACAATTCAATTCTGAAAACAGTACACATGATGAAGAACAACCTGACAACGAAGTGCATAGTGATCCTGAATCTGAAAGATCAAACATGGAAATAAGGACAGAGCCAAGGTTATCCAAATATGTAAAAAGACATCACCCTGTTGAACAGATAATTGGTGACAAAGATGCAAGACCAATGACAAGGAATAGACTAAGACAAGAATCATGTCTGATCAGCAAATCTAAACCTAAGACAATATATGGTGCATTACAAGATGATGACTGGTATAAAGCTATGGAAGAAGAAATTGATCAAATAAGAAAAAACAAAATCTGGAGTTTGGTTCCTAGACCAACTGACAAGAATGTGATTGGCACAAAATGGGTATTTCGAATGGTGAGATTACCAAAAACAAAGCTAGACTAGTATGCAAGGGTTATGCTCAAGAAGAAGGAATAGACTATGGGGAAACATTTTCTCCTATTGCTAGAATGGAAGGAGTAAGAACTTTACTTGCATATGCTGCCTACAAAGATTTTAAAGTCTATCAGATGGATGTAAAATCTGCTTTCTTAAATGGTATACTAGAAGAAGAAGTCTACATTGAACAACCAGAAGGATTTGTTGATGAAAACAACAGGGATATGGTGTGTAAGCTACATAAAGCACTCTATGGTTTGAAACAAGCACCAAGAGCATGGTATGAGAGACTTCACAAGTATCTAGTGCAAATTGGATATGAAAGAACTGATGATAACAACAACATGTACATCAAAGCTGAAGAAGGTAAAGACATTATTGTATTTGAAATCTTTGTGGATGACATAGTGTTTAGTGGTAAGGAAGTACTTTGCAAAGGCTTTGCTGACAAAATGAGACATGAATTTGAGATGTCTATGTTTGGAGAAATCAAATTTTTTGTTGGATTGCAAGTACATCAACTCAAACATGGAATATTTGTTACACAATCAAAATACATCAAAGACATTCTTAAAACATTCAGATTGGAGCAATCCAAACCAGTCAGCACACCAATGGCAATGGGAAATAAGCTGTCCAAAAATGATGAGTCAGGTGAAGTCAATCAAACAATGTACAGATCCATGATTGGAAAACTACAATATATTGTACACAGTAGACCAAGCATAGCATTAGCAGTTGGAATAGTGGCTAGGTTCTCTGCTAATCCTAAAGAAAATCATCTCATAGCAGTAAAAAGAATAATGAGATATTTTAAAGGAACTGATGACTTTGGTCTATACTACAAAAAGAATGGAAAATTTGAGCTCAATGCATATACAAATGCAAACTGGGGAGGAAACATTGATGATAGAAAAAGCACAAGTGGAGGTGCATTATTTCTAGGCAAAAGGCTGGTCACTTGGACTAGCAAGAAAAAAACATGTACATCTCAGTCCACTGCAGAGTCAGAATATGTGGCAGCCGCAGTCAATTACACAAACATTGTATGGCTCACACATCTATTGGAAGGAATGAAAGAAGAGGTAACAAAACTTGTGATATTGTATTGTGATAATACAAGTGCTATAAACATATCCAAAAATCCAGTGATGCATGCAAAAATCAAGCATATTGCAATCAAGTATCATTATGTCAGAGAATTGGTAGAAGACAAACAAGTAAAGTTGGAATACATTCACACAAAAGAACAAACTACAGATATCTCCACCAAACCATTGCCCAAGGATGCCTATGAATATCTTAGAGGCAAGTTGGGGATAATACCCCTAACTCAAGCAGTTTAAGGCAACAAGGAAGCTGCCCTGCATCAATAGGGAATAATCATTGAAATATTATCAGGTTGATGCAAAGGATGACAGCAAAAGAAAAAACTCCAAATCAGTCACAAGCATGGTGACAGAGGGAGAAAATAAACAAGAAGCCAAAATTTATATTTTGCATGATAAAGATGCTACATTTTTGGCATTTATGTCAAAGAGGGAGAAATATGCAGAAATTTGATCAATACAAAGAAAGAGGGAGATATATATGAAAGAGGGATATATGAGATTAGTAGTAAAAAAAAAGTACAGCAAGACAACGTATACAATCTTGGTGGTAACTAAGTTGATTAATTGATCTGTTTGGTTTGCCATCAATGCCAAAGAGGGAGATTGTTGGAAATGATTGAAATGATTATAAGAAAAGTTGTTGGAATAATATATGGAATTGGTAAAAGAATGTACTCAATCATTGTTTTGTCATTGATGTCAAACTTGCTACTTGTAGGAATGAGAATTGTTTTAGTGATCCAAATACTATCAATTAGTTGATTGTCAAGGAGGAGGCAATCAATAAGATGTAACTAGAACACCTAGATAAAGGTTGAAGTTATGATGTTGTAATGAAGTAAAAGGATCAGCTAAGCCATTGATGAAAAAGTGTATTTGATGACATACTATAAGATACAAAGAATGAGCACACTTCAGATGCCGAGCACACTTTAGATGCCGAGTAAACTTCAGATGCCGAGCACACTTCAAATGCCGAGCACACTTCAGATGCCGAGTAAACTTTAGATGTCGAGTGACATAGAGTTTATCAAGTGCCGAGCAGGTATAGGTGTTGAATAACACAGAGGTTCCAAGCACCAGTAACTCAATAATGCTGAGTTGCTGCATTATTTTGGAAATCGAAGATTCGCCAGATCTAAGCTGACAAGGTTGTTATCTAGAAATTTATGAATTTAAAGGAAGATAAGAATGATAAGATGGTGGCACAGAACACCATGTAGAACATTTTTAAGGATACAACTGGCGGAGTTTCTAGAAGAAAACAAGAAATGGGGTAGATACATTGTATCCTACCTAATCCATTTTGAAACCCTAAAAATTGGAGAGGGAGAATTGAGCGGCAAAGGAAAATCATATCTCTATTTAAGAAGACATAAGTTAATGAAAAAGAGAGAGAGAGAGAGGTGGTCAAGCATAAAAAGCATGAAGTACTGAAGAAGGTGCTAATGAGAAGAAAGAACAGGAACTCTATTTGGACAGATGACCACAAGGATGATTGCATTGGCAGAGCTGGAGTGATTGAAGCCAAGCATAAGGGTTGAATTGAAAGTGTGATATGAAATCTGCAAAGTATGTTGTAAGTTATATTAGATCAAAAGACCATTATCGTTACTTTCTAGCAATTGTAACAGTAAGTTTAAATCCTATGGACTTAGGTTGGTTTAATAGCCATAAGATAAATCCTTTAACAGGGTGACATTCCAAGTGAATGTTCTAAAGACCTTTAACCAGGCCCATTCCTAACAGTTTGGTGAAATCCTCTAATAAGGTCACATTTAACACTGTGTTGTAAGCTTTTAACAGGGCAGGCTTTTAATAGGGCATCACTTCAGAAGAGTGAGAATCAAGTAGCATGTTACTGGTGGTTTTTCCCAAATTGGGTTTCCACGTAAATCATTGTGTCATGTGTTGATTATGGATGTTTTATCTTTGCATATTGATTTACTGTAACTTGCTTATATGATTGATTTAAGTTTGGATGGATGAAAAGTGTATGGATTCATTAAAAGTAGTAAAAAGGTATTAATAGGGCATTTTGGACCTTGAATAACTAATTCACCCCCCCTCTCAGTTATTCTAAAGAATTCTAACATTAGATTAACAAGATGACATAGACAACATTTCTCTTAATAGTGTTTTGTTTGGTCTCTGTTTTGAATCTTTATAAGGTTGTAGATGTGAAGAGAGCCATGTGAGAATTCCTATTATAGTCACTGATTATTAATCTCATTTAACTGCCAAAAATAAATTCAAAACTAATATAAAAAAATAACACAACTACAATTTCACCAATAAAATATGGAAATAAATAAGCAACACAAAGAACACAATATTTTCAAACAAATTGTCCCTAAAAAAACCCTTAAGAGAAAACCAGTTCTATAGATGAGGAATTATATTAACTTCAACATATCAAGAGGTACAAAAATTCCTTGCCTCTCACTCACAAAACTTTGACAACCTCCCAATTTCTCCCATTGATATCCCCCATTGCTATCCCCAATGCTATCACTACACCCTTGCTAACATTGTAAGACTATTTTCTATCACTGCAAATGTTTCTCCAACTTGTGTTCTCTAAATGCCCCTTGACTCTCTTTTATACTACTCCTCTTGGAAAACCAACGATCGAGATTGATTCTCAATCAACGGTCAAAATCAAAAATAACTTAACATCTCTAACCAAGTTGATTTCTAGTTGCTTCTAAAAGAAGTCAATTAATTATCAAATATTTATCCCAATTCTAACTATCTAGTTAGTAAAATAATTATTTGGTAACTAATAGTATGTGGACAAACAACTGTCCAAAGCTAACAAACTAACACTCCCTCTTAGCAAGGAACCTTTTTTGCATGACACCTAAATTAACTCTAAGGAAGATCAATTTTGCCTTCCCTAGTGCCTTAGTCAGAATTTCTACTATCTGCTTCTTTGTAGGTATGTACTATAGATGAACAACCTTTGATTGTACACAATCTTTGATGAAGTGATATTTGATGTCTATATGTTTAGACCTATCATGAAACATTGGATTCTCAAACAACTTGATGCAACTCTGATTGTCATAGTGTATCATAGTAGTCTCAACCTTCTGACCAAATAATGCTACTAACAACTTCCAAAGCCATATAGCTTCACATATTGCTCAATCAATTGGGTCCTTTATATCTACAGGCCACCAACCCTCGTTGCTAGTATAGTTATGTAACTTTTTAGGGAATCACCTTTATGCAGGTTCAAGATGACTATGACTAGAAAGTGAAGAGTCCACTCTCTTGTCAGAATAGTAGGGCACCAGTCGAAATGCATGTAGAATCATCGGTGGAACTCAGACTCTACATGTAATCATGCTAGTTGCTTTGTATTTTGCTTCTGCTAAACTTAGAGCCACAGACTTCTACTTCCTACTGAACCAAGAAACAACACCCTAAACTTGTGTTCTCTAAATTTTCCCCTAGCCCTCTTTTACACTACTCCTATTGGAAAACCAATGGTCGAGATTGATTCTCAATCAATAGTAGATATTAAAAATAACTTAACAAATCTAACCAAGTTGGTTTCTAGTTGCTTCTAAAAGAAGTCAATAATTAATAAATATTTATCCCAACTCTAACTATCTAGTTAGTAAAATATTTATTTGGTAAATGATAGCATGTGGACAAACAAATGCTAACAAACTAACACTCCCTCTTAGCAAGGAAGCTATTCTGCATGACACCTAACTTAACTCTAAAGAAGATGAGTTTTGCCTTCCCCAATGCCTTAGTCAGAATGTCTACTATCTGCTTCTTTGTAGGTATGTACTGTAGATGAACAATGCCTAGTTGTACACAATCTTTGATGAAGTGATATATGATGTCTATATGTTTAAACCTAACATGAAAAACTGGATTCTCAAACAACTTGATGCAATTCTGATTGTTGCAGTGTATCATAGTAGTCTCAACCTTCTAACCAAATAAGGCTACTAAAAACTTCCAAAGCCATAGCTTCACATATTGCTCAATCAACTAGGCCATTTATATCTATAGGCCACCAGCCTTGGCTGCTAGTATAGTTATGTAACTTTTTAGGGAATCAACTTTATGCGGGGTCGAGATGACTATGACTAGAAAGTGGAGAGTCCTCTCTCCTGTTATAATAGTAGGGCACTGGTCAAGGTGCATGCAAAATAATTGATGGAACTTAGACTCTACATGTCGTCATGCTAGTTGCTATGTATTCTGCTTCTTGCTGAACTCAGAGCCATAAACTTCTACTTCCTGCTGAACCAAGAAACAACACCCTAAACTTGTGTTCTCTAAATTTGCCCCTGACCCTCTTTTATACTACTCCTATTGGAAAACCAATGACCAAGATTGATTCCCAATCGATAGTCGATATTAAAAATAACTTAACAACTCAAACCAAGTTGGTTTCTAGTTGCTTCTTAAAGAAGTCAATTAATTAATTAATATTTATCCCAACTCTAACTATCTATTTAGTAAAATAATTATTTGGTAAATAATAGCATGTGGATGAACAACTATCCAAAGCTAACAAACTAACACTCCCTCTTAGCGATGAAGCTGTTATGAATGACACCTAACTTATCTCTAAAGAAGATAATTTTTCCTTCTCCAATGCCTTAGTCAGAACATCTTCTATCTACTCCTCTGTAGGTATGCACTATAGATGAACAACCCCCTATTTTACATAATCTTGGATGAAGTGATATATGATGTTTATATGTTTAGACCTATCATGAAACACTAGATTCTCAAACAACTTGATGCAACTCTGATTGTCATAGTGTATCACAGTAGTCTCAACCTTCTGACCAAATCTAGCTGCTATGTATTTTTCTTTTGTTGAACTCAGAGCCACAAACTTCTACTTCCCGCTAAATCAAGATACAACTCCTCATCCCAAACTGAAACAACACCCTAAAGTGCTCCTTTTGTCTATTTTACTACCTGCACAATTTGCATCAGTATAGCCTATCAATTTGATACCTTCACCTCAAACATATCTGATCCCATACTCAACTATACCACACAAGTAACACAACACATGCTTGGCTATTGTCCAATGCACCCTCTTTGGTTCAATCATGAATTGATTAAGAGAGCTCACTACAAAAGTTATATCTTGCTTGTTGTTGACCAAATATATAAGCAAACCAATCAACTACCTATATAAGGTGGGATCTACATCCTTCTCCCTGGATGTATCTACCTTCCTCCAATTTGTGATCATGGGTATAGACATGGCTTTGCAATCAACTTAGATTGATTGTTTAGGCATTTCCACTAATTTTTGCATACATTATTGGTGCCCACCATGGGACCTAACCCCCAAAATTTGATCTCTATTTGTAGTTTTCATGTGGCAAGTGACTTATAGGTCATTTTAGTGCATCCATTATGTAGATCTGTGCATCCATTCATTCTTGCTACAGTTCCATTAATTTTTGTACATCTATTCTACCTTCTTGAACTTTTATTACTTTCTGCCATACATTTGTTCATTTTGTGTATCTATTCACCATAAACTTGCATCCATTAATTTTGCGCTTCTATTTTATACTTTTGCACTTTTACTTTTTTCTGCTGCACTTGTCTCATACTTGTGTTTTTGTTCATTGTTAGCACATTTGTATTGCAGGATTGCACATTCATTTCAATAGTTAGATTTTGATAAATTTTCTAGTTGCATTTTAGATTCCTAACATTCTAATGAGTTGATGTTCATTATGGTAGTTTTCTAGGCTTTTTTTGAAGAACATTGTGTATAAGGCCTCTCAAAAACATTTTTGGACCATCCCTTGTTTTGTAGGTTGCTAAAAGGAGCTTTTAAATGAAAACCATAACCATGATTTGGGCATAAAATATGACATACTTTTTAATTTTGTATGTTTTCTTTACAATAGATCATTGTCTCAATTGTGTCTTCTGGAGAATAGTCACGTTCTATGTTTTCCCAATTTTAGTGCAAAAAAGTATCCTCTCCCCTTGCCATTCATGGATGTTGAGTGTAAGAGAAACTTTGTACTAATATTGAGAGGGTCAACCTCCTGAGATTTTCTTTAGTAGAGCCAATGAGAGGGAACAACCCAAATGGTAATAGGCTAAAGCCAAGCTCTTCTAATCCACTATAAATCAAAATCCATTATGATGAAATTTTCATGGAGTGGTTGTAATATTGTTATGCCAGGATGACAAAATCAGCAAAAAGCATAACCTTCCAAATAGATGCACTTACTAAATACTTTGTTGTAGATTGCCAAAAACCTTCTACCTGTTGGTGCTAAGGGTCCCTAAAGACATCCCACATCTCTTGTGGCTTTATTGTGGGGTAGTGGTTCCTTTGGATTTGATCATCCTTGGAATTTGTAGCTTGGTGTGCTTGAGAAGTCAGTGTTTTGTAAGGGGGAGCATATGCCTCTAAGCTACCAATCTATCCACACTGAGTTAACACAACTAAATCTAGTCCAAGTGGGAATTCAATAGATATTGTCCTCACCAACCTAGGATTGTGGTGTGTCTATGCATTGCATTTTAGAAATAATTTTAGGGAATCATTCATACTATCTTAAGTGTAACCTTACAAGGACCTCCTCAACAAGGTGTAACCCAAAAATGTCATAGTCCACAAATTATAACCTTATAAGAACCTCCTCAACAAGGTGCAACCCAAAAAGGTCATAGTTCTCAAATTGTAACCTTACAAGGAGCTCAACAAGGTTATACCCAAAAAGTGTCTCCTTAACAAGGTGCAACCCAACAAGGTCCTAGTCCACAAAATGTAAGCTTACAAGGCCCTTCCTAACAATGAATCTCATCATATCAAGGATCTTATCAATCAGATATGATCTAACGTGTTACACAACAAAGTTATCCCCAACATGTTTACTATCAAGGTTATGTCCAACAAATACAAAAACATTATGTTCAATTAGGTCCTTTCCAACAACAAAATTCAACATTCCAAGGACTTCATAAACAAGGTTATAATTTTCCTAGTATGAATACCTATAGTTCAAATCGTCAAGGAGTCAATACTAAAGGAAACACCTTATATGGACCTACATTATCATTAGATACTCCAATACAAAAAATCTCAATGCTTCAACAACAAATCCAAGTTATTCAAAATGGACCTTCAACCAAGAGGTACACCTTAGAAGACATATGTCCATATCCTTTTGACAAGAGTTTAGTCACGATTTTATTTCCTTCACATTTTGAGGTTCCTAAATTTGACAAATACAAGGAAAATATAGATTCACAAGACCATGCTAGAGAATTATGTGCTTTCTACATTGGAGTAATTCATGATGAGACTTACGTTATGAGACTATTTCCATGAATTTTGGGAGGCCAAGCTATGGAATGGTTTTCTAAGTTGCCACCTAATATCAAGTCCTTTAATGAGATAGTTGATGTAATTATATCACATTATTCCTACAATATTAGACATTAAGTGACAACATTAGACCTTTGCAATACAAAACAAAAGAATGGGGAACCATTCCTCACCTTCTTACAAATATGGCATCACCTTTTGTCAAAATATTTGAGGATCATTCTTGAACACAAAAAATGGAAATACTTATATAAAATCTTACACCAAATATGATATAGAGTACAATTAAAATGTCCAAAAAACTTCAAAAAGCTCATTAAAAATGGTGTAAAGATTGAAGGAGCTATGGTTTGAAAAGTAGAACTAAAACTTTACACAAGAGACAATGCTAGCTCTTCAAATCTTAACAACAACAATTCCAATACCAACAATGAAAAATCCAAATATTGGAATATAAACAAGAGCATTGTGAGTGATGGAGTAGTAGATAATAGAAATGTCAAGACATCACAACCAATACTAAACCTTGGAACTAAATCTACTGCTCCTCAAAAAAATCAAAGTTCTCAAGATATCCCAAAAAATAAATCAAATAATTAGTCTTTCACAAGAACATCTTTCATACCCAAGAAAAGAACATTTACTCCTATAGTTTAATCTCTTGAATTATCTTTGTGGAAGTTAATCACTCAGAAACTTATAACACTTCCAGAAGTGAAAGATTATGAACCAAAAGTGAAACCATCATGGTTGAATGATGATGACTATTGTGAATTCTATAGAGGCAAGTGACATAAAATAAATGAATATCAAAGGTTAAAGAATGTGATATAAGATTTGGTTGAGAGTGATGAAGTAAATGTTGATGAGAATACATACTACATTCAAAGATCCACTTGTAGATCATCATAAAGGAAATGCATAATAAAGATGACAGTCAAGCCATTTCTAATACTACATCCTACAAGTACATTAACAACATATTTGAATATGGTCCTTCTCAATATTATGCCAATGTCATCACCTTTCATGGGAGGATGAGTCCAAACAAGTTAATGTTACCACTAGAAATCAAGATAAGGTCACACTCCAAGGTGTCTCATCTAAATCATCCACATCTCAAACAAAAGTTGTCTATATACCAAAGTCTACACTTGGGACGTAAAAAAAAGCCTTTTAGATCAATTAAAGAAACGACTAGCCTAGATATCCATATTAGAGCTTCTATGGTTGTTAGCATCACATAGAGAAATCCTTGAAAAAGCTCTTTTAGAGACGACAATACCCACAAAACTAGATCATGATCAATTCTAAGCTACCATGGAACATTTGACTATGCCACATTTCATATCCTTTGTTAAAAATGATGATCTTGCCGTCCACCAACCTCATAATGCTTTGCTCCATATTAAAGTCCTTGTATGAAATCATAAAATCAAAAGAGTTCTTATAGATGGAGGAGCTAGCTTGAATATCTATATTTTGAAAATAGTCATTGGACTAGGATTTTCTAAAAATGCAGTAGATCCTAAAAATAAAATCACAATAAAATATTACAATGAGCAAGAAAGGACATCTAAAGGATTATTTGTGTTACCTATCAGAATTGTTCCAATGGTCAAAGATGTACCTTGTCAAGTTTCAAATATGGAGCTAGCATAAAATATTCTCTTAGGGCATCCTTGGATACATTCTATACAAGAAATTCCTTTAATATTTCATCAATGTTTGAAATTCCCTCACGATGGACAAGAAATAACAATCAAAGGAGATACTAATCCTTTTCAGTATTGCAATACCATGAAGTCATCAACATACTATCTAATACCATACAATTGTGTTATATCCACATCTCTTCTTCATGATCCTAGTAATATGGCATCTACTTCCAAGTCATCTGACCTAAAAATTGATGTGAAAGAATTGAGCATGGGAGAATATACCTTGGGGAAAACTTTTCGTATCACATAATTACCCCAATCTCCTAAATCATATGAAAGATCTTTGATAAAAACAACAATTGGAACCACCTCTCACTACTATTTTTGACACTTTTGTAAGTGGGGGCACATTAACAAATGAAGCAAATGACAAAAATGCTGAACAATTTCTCTACAAGGAGAAGAAACAAAAGACCATCAAGTATGAACACATCTCTTGAACATTATGAAAAAGGATATGCTATCTTGGTAAAAATGGGATAGAAAGGAAGTGGACCTATTGGCTTCCAAAGAGAAGGTGTCTTACAACCCATTTTGAAGAATCCAAATTATCAAAGAGATACCTCAAGATTGAGATAAAGACCAAATCAAATATGTGAAACTAAAGGTTAGACTAGAATTTCTCAATCAAATTAGAGATAAGCAAGAGGATAACGATTTTGATGAAGATTATTGAAATGCACATGAATGGGATGAGCTATCTATTCTCACTGAAGATAAGAAAATATATATTGTGAAGACTTATAGTAACTCATACCACAAGGGAGAAATTTCACAGTTAGATTCATTAGGGTTAATCCCATATTATGCTAATTGTGACAATTGTGAGGAAAGAGCAATTTATCATGAACACAACATTTCAAATGAGGGTATGGAAATAGACCTTGTCAATACATTCCTAAACCTTAAGAATTTCTATACTATTAGCATTGTCGCCTTTGAAAATGACCTAAATGATCCCTTGCCACTATTACATCTTGAACTTATTGACAGGGCTTCACCTCCTATTCTTGAACTTGATGTTTTCCAAAATGATGATGCAATAATAGATTATCTTAAGATCAGAGATCATTTACCATGGGGAGATCATAAGAAAGGATTTCCTATCGAACTCAATGGCATGGCTTATTTTGGTGAGAATCTCAATCCTTTCATTTGTAAAAAATGAAAATAATCTAAAGATCTAATGGTGAAAACCACTATGTGGTAGTATTAGATCCAAAAATAGTAAAAAGAAAAGATGTATCTAAGGGCAAAAACCTCTCTAAGATGCCTAAAAATGAAATGATTGACACTCTTCCTGATTATGTATATTGAGAGAAATCAACAATACTCATTGAACCAACAGTGCCTATCAACATTGGAATAGAGGAATCTAAACACATGCTCAACGTGGTGACATCTTTGTCAGAGTTAGAAAGTGATGAGTTTCTATAGTTTTTCAAATATAAACAAGTCAATTTTGCATGGTCATACACTAATATGGAAAGTTTAGATCCAAATCTCATAATGCACCATTTATCTATATCTCTGGGAGTCAAACCAGTAAGCAAAAACTTAGAAAGATGCATCAACACGTAAAACTCCTCTTCAAAGATCAGTTAAAGAAACTATTGGATGCCAAATTTATTAGAGCAATTGATTATGCAGAGTGGATATCAAATATTACTCCTATTTCAAAATTAGACAAGTCTATTAGGGTATGCACGGACTTTAGAGATCTCAACAAAGCTTGTCCAAAAGATGATTTTCCTTTACCCAACATTGACACCATTATAGATCTTACATCAAGACATGAAATAATATCTTTAATGGATGGGGTCTCTAGTTATAAACAAATCAAGATTGTAGTAGAAGAACAAGAGAAAATAACCTTCACATTTCCTTGGGGTACTTATTGTTGGGATGTCATACCTTTTGGTCTTAAAAACATAAGTGCGCCATACCAAAGGATTATGACTATAATTTTCCATGACATGATGCATACCATAATGGAAAGCTATGTTGATGATATCTTAGGAAGATAAAAAACTAGGAAATATTATTTACAAGTGCTAGACAAGATATTTACTAGATTGGAGAAATACAAGGTCTGATTAAATCCCAAGAAATGCACTTTTGGCATTACATCTGGAAAATTGTTGTGATCCATAGTTTTTGCAAAAGGAATATAATTTGATCCTGAAAAAGTGAAGGAAATTATGAAGATGCCACCACCAAAAAATATGAGTCAGTTGAGATCATTACAAGGAAGGTTGCAATCCATTAGAAGGTTTGTCCCACAATTGGCTGATAAAAGTCATTCTTTCACATATTTGTTACATAAGAATGTACCATTTCATTGGGATGCTACTTGCGAAGAAGATTTTGACAATATAAAGTAATGCTTGACAAATCCACCAATTTTGATGTCACCTATTCATGTCAAATCACTCTTGTTATATATATTAGCGACTAAAAACTCTTTGGGAGCCTATCGGTGCATCAAGACCATGAAGGAAAAGAGAAGGATATTTATTATATTAGTCAAACTCTAGTGGGATATGAGCTTAACTATTCATCAATTGAGTGAGCATGACTGGCAGTAGTCTTTGCTTCAAAAAAACTATGACACTACATGTTATCTCATAAAGTCATACTAATTGCAAAATTGATCCCTTAAAGTATTTGCTTAGTAAATCAACATTAATAGACAGACTAGAAAAGTGAGTTATGGTACTAAGTGAATTCAAAATTGAGTATGTGGATTGCAAAGCCATAAAGGGAAAAGTTATCATGGATCAACTAGAAAATGCCCCACTATCAGATGAACATCCAATACATGATGAAATCCCAGATGCATAAATCATGAAATTATCAACACAAACCTAGAAATTAAATTTTGATGAATCATTTAGCCAAAATTATTCTAGAGCAGGAGTATTCTTTGTTACACTACAAGGATGCACAATACCCATGTCTTATAAATTGTTATTCCCTTGTATGAATAAAATGGTTGAATATGAAGTATTGCTCATAGGACTCAAAATGACAATACAATGGAAAATAACTAAGTTGAATTTTTATGGAGACTCTCAATTGATCATTAATCAAGTTAATGATGAATATCAAACCAAAGATGATAAATTATTACCATATAAGTGTATGATAGATGACTTTAGACAATATTTCACAGTGATCACATTTGAGCAGATTCCTCAATAGAACAACAAAGCTCCAAATGCCATGACAGTGATTGTTACTTTGCTTGATATGGAAAATATACAAGCTCATTTTCAGTTCTTAATGGAACCCTTATCTTATCCTTCCTACGATGATCCTAACTTTAAAATTGTATGTCATTTGATGAGTCAAGATTCCCTGATTTATGGAAATATCTATGCCTATCTAAAAGACAATATCCTACCACCTGACTTATCTTGAAACCAAAAGAGAAACTTCCTTTGCCAAACATATCATTACACCCTAATCATTGACACCCTATATCGACAAGGTATTGACAATACTCTCTCACATTGTCTTGAACATGACGAGTGTCAAACTACTTTGTGAGAAGTACATGAGCATATATGTGGGTCACACTCGAGTGGTCCTTCTTTGGCTAAGAAACTTATGCATATGGGCTTTTATTGGCCTACAATGGAGTCTGATTCCTTTCAACATGCTAAGAAATGCAAAATGTTCCAGATACATGGGAATCTAATTCATGCACCATCTTAGGAACTTCATCCATTTATAACAATATGTCCATTTAGTCAATGGGGACTCAATCTTGTTGGGGAAATTCATCCATCTTCTTCCAATGGCCATAGATTCATCATAATGACAACATAATATTTTACCAAATGGGTTGAGGCCATTCCACAATATAAGTGCCATCGATAAACAAGTCTCCATGTTCATCTTTAATTATATATCATGGCATTCCAACATCCATAGTTATAGATCATGGTAAATAATTCCAAAATAAGGATATCAAAGAAATATGTGTGAAGTTTCATATTACCCATCATTCTTCCTCCATCTATTTCCCACAAGGTAATGGTCAAGTTGAGGCATCTAATAAAACCATTGTCAAGATTCTTAAAAATACTGTCAATGACGCTAGTCATGACTGACATGGTCAACTCAGTCCAACACTATGGGCTTACCACACTTCCATTCGTACACCTATTGGAGCCACTCCATATTCCATTATTTTTAGAAATGAAGCTATAATTCCCCTCAAGGCTGTCAAGTTACCATCTCTCAGAGTAACATTAAGAGATCTTATTCTAAATGAAGATCACTGAGTATCACACTTGCAAGAATTGGAATTGCTAGATGAAAAGAGACAAAAAGCCTTCTACCATTTGAAAGCTTATCAACAACGGATGTCCTGTTAGTACAATAACAAAGTAAAACTTAGATAATTTCAAGTGGGTGACCCAGTCTTAAGAGAAAATCCAAAGAGTCAAGTTGACAAAGAAAAGGAAGGCAAATTTTAGGCAAACTATATAAGTCCTTTTGTGATCATTGTTGCATTTGGATCTGGGGTATAATAGTTATTAACTTTTGAGGGTGAGATTTTAGATGAACTTATCAACAACATACACCTTAAGAAGTTCTATGTCCCAAAATCCCAGTGCAAGGGGTGAAAATAAAAATTTAAAATTTAAAAAAAATCCAAAAAATCCAAAAAATAAAATAAAAATAAAAATCCAAAGTAAATGGTGAAAACCTAGGAACAGATGTCATTTGTGACAAACTAGCTCCTCTATCTATTAGGATTCTTTTGAATTCTTCTATATTTAGTGTTCCATCTCTCTGCATCCATCATCTCACCTGCACATACCCATAATAAAATGGCTACCTATGTAGTCTATCTTGTATATATCCATAATAAAGTTCCATCATAGCTTGGTTTGGGTTAGAATCTTCATCCATGTCTCCTTCCATGTCTTTCTCCATCCATAATAAGTTAGTCCGATACCTAACTGGGGTATGTCATTGACCTAGCTCTAGAAGTGGATCTTTGACAAGTCATGACTCAAAAGAAAATGAAAAGGGATTCTAATTTAACAATCTTTGGGCAAACAAATGACAAACAAATAATACTTATCAATGGATTCAAAATGTTGACTCATAACTCATAATGCTCAATCAAAAGTTCAACTTATCCAAAAATCTTTAAAATCACATAAAACCATAAAAAGATCTTTGGCAAGAGATTTGTACATCTAGTGATAGTTTTGATTAATTATTAGAGTACATGCATTCATCAAATTGATTTCATTGTTGTTAAAGTTTTAGTCAATTTGGATGTATTTATCCCTTATATATGTCTGAGATAATTTAATCTAATAATAACATATAATTGGTTAAATATATTATTATTATAGTTTATTATAATTATATAATAATAATATTATAAATATGTTATAATATTAATTATATAAATGATCAAACAGACATGTCCCTTATAGGAGGGACATGTCTATTCATGACTTATGGTTATTAATATAAGGAGAGATGCATTTGCAAAACACATACCATATACAATGGCAATGCTTAGTACATTTGCAGCAATCCCAGAAAAACAACATGGTATTATAATTGGTTGCAAATGTAAGGAAAAAAGATACACGATGTCAATCCCATAGTTGCAAAATAACAACAAATTGGAATATGAAAAGCATTGTATGTGCGTGTCTACTGAACATTGAAGAGACTTCATTTGCATGGCTAGTTGGAATTCAAAAGGTTTGGTACTGTAGAATAAAACCATTGAAGAGGACCCCTCATTAACATTGAGAGTGTCAAAGGTTTTTAAAATTACTTTTCCCTGCAAGACATACACGTGGATACTGCAAATAGAGTATATATGACTAAAAGACTTGACATATGCAGTTTGAGAAATTGCTTAAACTAGATGGGTACAAATCCTGACGTGTCACCCACCACAAATTGGGCAACGTCTATACAGCCACGAAAATGCACTTCCTTACGAAGGGGAGGACTTAGAATTTTTTTTTTTAAGTTTGAAAAAACAATGTAAAGGAAGTGCATTTTCGTGGCTGTATAGCCACGGGCCACAAATTGCGCTAGTTTACCAATTGAGAGGAAGATGACATTTATTAATAATTCTAAACAATATGGTCACCGTCTTGTAGTGGGTCATTGTTGACTTGCAAGAATACATGAGGGTAATTATTCACCACGGCCACATCGATAACAAGAAATTGTTAATAGCAGCAAATTTAAGAGGACAGAGTATATGCCTTGTTAAACATGAACACTAGACATAATTTCATTGGATAAGAAATATAAAAATGAAAGAGCCCGTTACATGTAACTTATCATCCATATCAGGTACAAGCATTGAACCTAATGCCAGTGACACATCACTCAACATTGACCATGCATTGAGAAACAATAGAGAGAATGAGCGAAACATACATGGAGAAAATTACATGCCATCCCCTGGTGACTAGACATGAAAAGGAACAGCTGAACATTGCTAAGATTTAGTGAGAAAACATCAAACTGTTATTGTAGACATCCATTAGTTGACATCCACAATTCCCTTTGGACATGGAATGAACTGTGACATTGTTTTCGACAATAGAGAGAAGAGATGACTATAGAATGTGAAATGAATATTATCTCACCATAATGATGTAGTAGAGAAATTAATTATGCGACTCTTTCTAAAATTACAAGTTAGAGATAACCCATGTTCTTAACTCCGATCACAAAACTATGTAAAGTCTATGCCAACTAATATATAACGATTATGTTGCCTATTGTACCATTAGACTGCAAAGCGTTCAACTATCGGAGATCCATTACAAAAGAGTTGACATGTATGTGTGGGGAAAATGATTGCTATGATCTACGAAACCTATAATTGATGGAGGTCCAGCAGGAAAGTGTTGAGTCCTTGTCATGACAAAGGATTTATAAATGGTTTCATGTTCAATGCATGGGTAGCCACACAAGATGCTTTGGTCGAGGGTACTCTCGAAGTATCAAATATGTATTGATATTTTATGATAATAACTCTTCATTGGTCTGATACGTCAGATCCAAAACTAAAGTGGAAGAGCGAATGTCAATGCCACACAGAGGAAGAAAATACATTGTTGGTGCAGTGAATAGGGGAGCACAAAGACCCAATAAAAATAAAAACAAACTCATTCACCACCCAAATTGATGTGCTCTCCCATCTGTCTATCCCCAATCCCTTCCACCTCTGATCCTTCCTTCCCATCCGATCTCATACGGTAGTCAGATAGTAATGGTTGGCAAAGAGGCAATGGGGAGGGGACAACATTCAATACCGATGTGGTGAACCTGCTAATGCACGAATCGATTGGAAAAGATATTGAATTGATAGGCCATCCACTCCCTTTGCAATAGCAAGAATCCCTACCTTGTCCGGTCCAGGCATATGGACTGATGCCCTCTGTAACAATGTTGAGTAGCAAGTAGAAGATGATTACGTGGAGAATGGAATCCACTTCTAGAAATAGCATAGATCCCACATAAGTAAGGTATCATGGATAATATAAATAATTTCTTATATCATTATTCAAACATGGGCCCACATAAGAGGTAACATATTATGTTTACATATTACTACTTAAAAGGCTAATGTAATATGTTTATATCTTTAGGAAATTCATGATATTTTATAATATTGAATATAGATGTAAATGGATAGAGATATATATGGATTTAGATGTTTTATTGAGATAATCGAAACTTAAATTTGAAGAATGAAAATGTGGACATTACAAAACCACCAAACAGAAGATTTGCTGCAATAAGGTATAGGTGTGACTAGTAGCATGATGTGATTCCAATACCTTATTTATGTCTTCCCTTCTTTATGAAGCTACTATTGGAGGTAGAGAATGAATTTGGTTTTGATCAAAGGGGAACTCTCATTTTTCCCTACAACAAAGATGATTTCTAGCTGCTCAAATTGCTCATTGACAAAGAGGAAACCCATTAATTTCATTTATACAAGAGTCAATCTATAGAAATAATATGTTTTGTATGGAATTAGAAAATATACATTTGAGTTTGAGATATGTGATCATAGAGGATGTCATGATTGGAGACTTTGTTCAAGTTCACACAATGATGGTTGCAATAGTGATACATTCAAAATTGTTCAAGTTGAATATATTTGTATATGAGAATGCAACATAAATGAGGAGCATATTGGATGTTATATTTTTCTATGACCAAGTTGCTTACATCGTTTCGCTAGTTGTAAATCTCCTTATTTGGCACAATTTCTCTAATCCGTGAACATTACAAGGAAAATTGTGACAGTTCAAACTCCTGATGAAAGTGTTATGTTTGTCTTTTAGAATATATGCACAATCTTAACATACATTTATCATGAGCATATTATGTCTCTAGGATGCTAAGAATATTCTAAATAATAGATAAGTGAGAATTTTACAATAAGGGGGAGAATAATAACCATTGTTCCATTCTCACTTGAACCATCTTTTATAAAGAGATTTCAAAGAAGAGATAGTATTAGAGTTCCAGTTTGAACCATCTTTAGTAGGGAGATGATTCATTAGAAGAGATGTCTTTGAATTAATCTAAGAAGGCATTTTTTGATATGATGCATATGAGATAAGTAGTTATTATCTTGAGTATTAAATATGTTTGCTCTTTATTTAATTTCTTATGTACTTTAAGAGTAATTTACCTTGATCTTTTCCTCTGAGAATATTATTGTAGGAAAATGAAGATTGAGATTCAAAAGAAGCTTGATAGTTTATTAGAGGCAACCTTGGACAAAGAGAGGAACCAAATAGAGGATATGTTTCCAATTTAGAGGGAGTTTGACACAACCGCCTGAGGTAGTGAGATAGAGGATATGATTTAGTCAACCTTTGGTGATTTTGATTATATTGATTCAGAGGGAGTAAACCATAATGAGATGGATTCTCCATGTGATCAATAAATTGGAATAGTCAAGAGGACTGTAATTCATGAATATATCTTGTGACTATGTGATTTAATGGGCCTACCCGTTGTGTACATCATATGGAAGTGATGACTTTTAAATGATGTTACTTGCATTTTCATAAGTTATTATAAGGTTGATCTTACAATAACTTGTATAATGTGATATCACACATTAGTTGAGTACTTGGTGAATATCGGATATCGATATTCTAGGAGACCAATACTCTTGATATCAAAACCCTATTTGAGTAATTGGTGAATATCATATGTTAATATTTTGGAAGACCAATAATCATGATATCAAATGTGATATCATAATGATAAATATTTTTTGATCAAAGAGATCCTTAAAACTTACCATTCCTAATATTACCAATAGTGTAATATATGTCTTGTGTTTAGCCTTCCTAGCTAAGATGGTGTGTTGATGTGTAGCAACTTTGGTTGGCTAAAACTCTATGTTATACATTTTGAGTAAGTGTTGTACTTAAATCATGAGAATATGCATCTTATGAGACTTACAACTGAGTGCTTAGATCTCATTAAATTGACTATAGATGCATATTGGGTATAAGGTAAGTATGCATTTTGTGAGTCCAATAACTAAGAGCTTAGATGTCATCATGTTGATTATCTTTGGGTTGACTGGTAAATGCATACTAGGTATTTTAATAACTAAGAGTTTAGATGACAAATGTTGATCATCTTTGGGTTATTCAAAATACTGATCATCCTTTACCTTTGATTATCAAAATGTATTTATCCTTCTTGACTAAGGAGTGTTAAAATTTTAGTCAATTTGGATGTATTTATTCTTTATATATGTGTGAGATAATTTAATCTAATAATAATATATAACTATTGTTATATATATTATTATTATAGTTTATTATAATTATATAATAATAATGTTATAAATATGTTATAATATTAATTATATAAATTATCAAATAGACATGTCCCTTATAGGAGGGACATGTCTATTCATGACTTGTGGTTATTAATACAAGGAGAGATGGATTTGGAAAAAACATACCATATACAATGGCAATGATTAGTACATTTGCAGAGATCTCAGAAAAACAAAAATTGTTATCATGTTCCTATGCTATTCGAGGATGTCTCACTGGTATGAGTTAATCATTCCCATATACCATTGTGACTAGAATAGTTGGGTTGGAACATAATATTTTTCTTTTTTTCTCTATTTGGGGGATGTTTTCTACTAAAATTGATTGGACTTTTATTTTGGGGTATCTATGCTTAAAGGCTTTCATATATCTAACGAGCATTCCATGGTGACAACTTTGATCATCACAATAATGCTTAGACAATGAAGTACCTCACATATCTCCATCCCAAATATTTGGTCATAAGATGGATTAGAAAAAATTCCTTGTGTGTTGATCACACAAGCAAAACTTAGGTCATCTCAGTTCAATTATACCTAGGTGCTTGTCAAGCTTGCAATATTAAAATCCATGTAAGGAATGCTCTGATCATTTTGGTTTAATTATACCATGATGCTTATCTTTTCTTACAACAATAAAGAGCCCAATGATGATAAAATTCATGTTACCTACAAATCAAGATGTTACAAAGAAAATGGAGAATATGAACTTTAGTGAAGTATTTATAGTTTGCATTTACCTATCCATCCTCATTTCTCATTCCATCCATGTTCATTTCATTTGAGTGTGTCAGGTTCCTTTTATAGATTATGGGTCCATTCTTATAACTCTTTTATTTCCTCCATTAGGTCTTTTAGGGTGAGACATTGTTATATCTAGATTGAAGCTATTGAACATTAATAAAAATATTTGCATTTCATATAGAATTCCATAATTAGAGGGTTCATTTCACTTTTTACCTTTGTTTATATCAGTTTATCATTTTACGTTAAATCATCATCCACATTCATTTTACTTGTGTTTAGTTAATATTTGTCATCTTAGGCATCCATATATAATCAAACAAAGTGCATTAATGTAACAATTAGTAATCATCATAAAACATTTAGACCTGGTGCATCAAATAAATTATCCATTTATCATTATAATGCATATAGAACATAAAAAAATCACAATATCACACCATGTCACATAACGCATCACATCATAGAACATCATGAAACATGTATATAGCTACAAATAAAATCATGTCATATCATATCCTGCATTATCACGTGTTAGTATCCATCATAAATACGCATCATAAAAAATCCATATAGTAAACAACATAATGTCCATAGTTTAAGTCTGCATGATCAAAAATCATATACAATATCCAATAGCTGAGGATATCTCATGATAGTAACAAAATGTCTCAAAGTACATAAACCATAAAAATATAGTGTGTCTGTCCAAAGTGTATACAAATAGTCTAACTGGCATTGTTACTAGACTTTGTGTGTTGATCTCAATGTCCAAAAAAAGATGATCCTATTGTAATGTGGAGCCTAATTAGACTCGAAGGTTTATTCGGCATGGTTTCCCCCCAGATTATTTCTATGGGGTCAAGGGGAAATGCCCCTTGTGGGGTCCTAGGTCATCATCCCAAGTGCACTCCTTGTTGTAGTATAGGGTGGGGTCAAGGGGCAATGCCAATGTGCCCAAAGAAAAAAAATGACCCTAGTAAAGGGCACTGGATGCTATTTTTCTATTGGAGGACTTATTATAACCCTAATTTTGTGAGCAGATAAAACTTGTATAAAATGGCTTAGGATTAGGGATTTCATAATGTATGGTGATATTGTAGCTTCTTATAGGGATATTAAGTTGTGAGGGATTACAGAGTGTAATCACTGGATAATAATAATATTGGACTTGCTATTGGTGGATGTAGCCCAAGGATTGGGTGAACCAGGTTAAATCCTTGTGTCTTGTGTTCTCTTCTATATGATTTATTAATTTTTAATATTGGTTATATTTGCATGTAATTGTTATTTATGTCCATGGTTAATCCTAGCAAGTGGTATTAAAGCCAGATTGTTGTCATTTTTTTAGCTCAAACTATCATATTTTTTTAGCTATCCTCTGTAGGAAGGTCTCACGGTTGAGTGAGAGTCTCATGGTTATGTGGGAGTGATGGAAGATGAGGGTACGATGAAGGTTGAGAGGCTTAATAGGTAGAATTTCAGTTATGGAAAATGCAAATGGAGGACTATTTTTATCATAAGGATTTGTGAAAGCCATTGGAAGGAAAAGCCAAGAAATAGGGAACTATGGCAGATGAGGACTGGGAGATTTTAGATAGAAAGTCACTTCAAAGTATTTGATTATGTTTGGCACCATCAGTGACATTTAACATTACAAAAGTGAAGATGATGGAAGAGTTGATGCAAACCCTAGTGAAATTATATGAAAAGTCCTCTGCTTCAAACAAGGTTTTTCTTATGAAGTGTTTATTCAATATGAATATGGTAGATGGTGGATTTTTTGTAGATCATTTAAATGCATTTAATACAGTTACTAGTCAGTTATCTTCTGTGAATGCCAATTTTGATGAAGAAATTAGGGCTCTCTTGATTTTGTGTTCTTTGCCTGAAAACTTGAATGGCTTGGTACTGGTCATAACTAATTTTATTTTTGGATCTAATACTGTAAAATTTGATGGTGTGATTGGTGTTATTATAAGCGAGGAAACTCATAGGAAAACCTTAGGTGGATCTACATTAGGAAGTTCTTTGAACACACAAAGAAGAGGCAAAATGACTGAGAGAGGAAGTAATTATAGAAATGAGGGGAAATCAAGAGAAAAACCAAAGGGGAAGAGGTCTCAATCTAGAGGACCAAGAGATTGTTGGTACTATGGAAAACTAGGGCATAAAAAGTAATATTACTGGACTCGAAAGAAAAATAAAAGAGACAAATAAAATGGAAACACAAAGGCAAATGTGGTAAGTAACAAATTCGAAGAGGATGCTTTGCTTCTTTCTTTAGAAAGTGTTGATGATTCTTGGGTTTTAGTTTCTAGGGCTTAATGTCATGGTACACCCAATAGAGGTTATTTTATTGATTATGTCCAAGGGGATTTTGGGCTTGTTTATTTAGGGGATAATGAACTTTGTCAAATTGTTGAAAAGGGAAAAGTTAACATTAAGTTGCAAAATGAGAATCATTGGCTACTACATGAGGTAAGACATGTTCCAAGGTTGAGTAGAAATTTAATTTCAGCAGGGCAACTCGGTGATGAGAGTTGCATAGTTGTTTTTAATGATAAAAATTGAAAGGTTTCAAAAGGTTACCTTGTAGTAGAAAAATGTGCAAAAGTAGGAACCTTATATCTTTCTATAGGTCATATTATTCCTTTTACTTTAGTTATTTTAGAAAAAAATGAATGTTTAGGAACAATTGCTACAATTGAGTAGGGAGAACAAATAGATGTTGTAGATTCTGATATAGTGCTATGACACTAAAGACTTGGGCACATGACTGAGAAATGTATGAAATTACTTTATTCAAGGAAATTTTTACCAGGTCTGAAATGTGTCAATATGAATTTCTGTGAAAGTTGTGTGTATGGAAAACAAAAGAGAGTTAGTTTTGTGAAGAGTGGGAAAGAAAAGAAAAATGAGAAATTAGAGCTTGTGCATACTGATTTATGGGGACCAACTCAGGTATCTTCCCTTGGTGTCTCTCATTATTATGTTACATTGATTGATGATGCAACTAGAAAAGTATGGGTTTATTTCCTTAGACAAAAATCTGATGTATTTGTAACTTTTAAGAAATGGAAATGCTTGGTTGAAAATAAGACTGGTAAGAGATTAAAATGTCTTAGATCTAATAATGATGGTGAATATTGCAGTCATTAATTTGAAGATTATTGCTCCACTAATGGTATTCATAGACAAAAAATTGTTCAAAGGACTCCATAGGAAAATGGAGTGGCTGAATGTACGAACAAGACAATAATGGAGCATGTAAGGAGTATGAGGTTACATTTTGGGCTGCCCTTAAACATATGGGTAGAGGATGTCAATACTCTTGTATATTTGATTAATAGAGGTCCCTCTACTCCTTTGGGCTATGGTATTCCAAAGGAAGTATGAACTGGTAAGAAGATGAATTATTCTTTTCTCAGAACCTTTGGTTGTGAAGCTTTTGCACATATTGATTCTAAAAATAGCACCAAGCTAGAAGCTAAATCAAAAAAAAAATGTATTTGTTGGATATGGAATTGATGAATTCGGTTATAGGCTTTGGGATTTTGAAAATTGTAAAATTGTAAGAAGCAAGGATGTCATATTCAATGAGAAAGTGTTGTACAAAGATCTATTGTAGCAACATGAGAAGAAAGAAAATGATTATGTAGTGCTAGATGATACTCAAAATGAAGATATTCCAACTGTCCTTTATGCTTCACAACAACCACAACAAAAAAATACCACACCCTAGTGAATGTTAGATGATCAACAAGGCTAAGTAGACCTCCAAAAATATTTTCTCGCTCTTTGTACTCTATTTTACTAAATAATGTTGGTGAACCTAAACATTATAATAAAGTTGTGTAGGTGGATACTAAGATTTAGTGGGAGTCTGCAATAAAATTAGAAACTAACTCCTTGCTGAAAAATTAGACATGGGATTTATGCATGTTGCTTGTAGGTAAATGAGTTTTATAGAATAAATGGGTCTACAGGTTGAAGGAAGAGGATGGAGGTAAGAAAAGATTTAAAGGTAGGTTAGTTATAAAAAGAATTTCACAGAGAAAGGGCATTGATTTTGATTAGATATTCTCTCATGTTGTTAAAATGACTTCTATTTACACTGTTTTAAGTATTGTGGCCATTGAAGATTTGCATTTGGAGCAGCCTAAGCCTAATGTTAAAACAACCTTTCTTTATGGTGTTCACCAACTCCATTTTTGAAAATCACCATTTTACTAGTGTTCCCAGTTCTACAAATCCAAGTACCCCACTTTGACCACTTGCCAAATGTGCCCTGCTATTTTTCATAAGACCAATCACAAATTTATACTCTCCTTGTGACAATGAACTAACACCCCAATTTTCAAGCCATTAAGTATCAGTTTGACCTATTTTTGAAGCCAAAACCAAATGCACTTTCCTACTTTCTAGCATGTTTGCTTGCAGACAGTTTTTCACGAAGGCAACTTTGATGGTCAATATCTTTTGACTCAAGTGTCGTCATGACATGAGATTTGACAAGGTAAAAGATTGTGAAACAAAGAATCAACATGTCTGATTCCCAAGCTTAGTTAGGTGTTTCTTTTAGTTTTTAAGGCTAGTCAGAGGACCCCTTGGCATGAAATTGGCAATTTGTAAAAGGTTGAAAATTGAGTTAAATATGATGGTTCAATGTTCGAATTTGATTTTAATTAGTATGACAGGTTCAGTTGGCCAATTGGAGATGTCAAGTGTTTCAGTTTGAATTTTTTTTAGCCGGACCCACTTTGGGGCCTGATTGATTTCATCAAGTTGGTAAGTTTTGGGGGAGTGGAGTTGTTTAAAAGATGTTTTAATGATAATGATCATTAAAGGGCATGAATGTGCATATGTCATCTTGAAGAGAAATAGTTTGAAGTTGCACACAATGAGTAACAAAAGACGAAATTGAGATGACATTGAGCAATGATGATGACCAAGAATCCATCCTTCAAGTATTCATTAATTATAAGGTTGAATTACTATTATAAAGGGGTAATAGATTATGAAGAAATGCATTACAAGATGTCCTTCAAGACATTAGTGTTCCTTAAAGATGAATGGATTCCTGTCGCCTATTATGGGATGTTTGAAGTAAGTTTAGAAATGATTCATAGCCATGCCCCTCCCTCAGTGATCAAAGGAAGGATTTTTCCTATTTGGAAAGTGAATGAAGGAAGTCTTGGTGCACAAGAAGGTTATGTATCCCTTGCTATAGCCGAGAACCTCTAGAAAAATCTCTTGCATTGAACATCTCTTAACCTTCATGTGTATCCTGAAAACTGAAAAAGGGACCACATGAAATATCTGGCCTATCTCTAAGCATCCTCATCTTTATTGCATGCAAGTCTAGAAGCAACTATTCAAAAGTTTTGGCAACAATGAGTGTAGGAAAGGTAATGCTTGATTTGGGGGAATAAAAATCAATCAAAGGAGAGAAATTTGCTCCAATTTGGAAAAAAAAAAGCATAAGAAGGCATTGAGTACACGAGTTGTTTTGATTGTTCCCCATGTTAAATAGTGTAAGGAAAAATGTTAAAGGAGCTTTGACTTATGATACAAAGCCAAGTGGTCTTCAAGTTACTAGGTCACTATCCAGATTGGGCGTATATTTTTTTTAATGAAGTTCAATGCACAATTTCGAAACAAGCATGTTTTCTTCTACATGAGCCAATCCAAGGTTTTGGGCATCATGGAAATCACGTAGCCTACGTGTTTCATGTGGTAAAGGCGTAAGAGTATATGTAGCAAGTAGAACATTTTCAATCTATCTCCCATTCCTAGCTATCATGCTAGTTCAAAGCATTTCACCTTTCAAACCATCTCAAGCTCTGAGGATGAGAGTTTTTCTTCTATTTGATGGTGATGGAGTATGGAGAATGCCGTAAGTTGAAAGCAAGAAGCCTACACCAATAGTTGAAGAGAGCTCCATGGCAAGGCAAATGGAAAGAGGTTTTTCATCATTGATCATGTTGCAAATCATAAGAAAAGTAATGTATACAATCCTTTGTGTTTCGTGATGAATCCTTGGTGACTTCTCCCCACTTTGAAATCATTGGTGGAGTTTGTAAAAGTTGAATCTAGGGTGAATGATAAGCAACACGCATTGATTAAAGTCTTCCAACAAAAAAGGAAAAACAACAAAATAGTTTTGTCCTACATTCGTTATGTGTGGACATTTCAAACACTTTATATACCCAAATACAATATTGTTAAGTGTCTTAAGGACACCAAGGCTTTTGAAGCCACAAACTCACACAAGGGGCCCCCCCATGGTTGGATTGCCAGATGGATGCAAGTAAGGGTAAAGTTTTGATACAAACTGTAGATGACTGTGAAGGAGAATGACGTTAGCCAAGATGCCACATGACTCCTAGTCACTTGTTTGTGATGGAAACTAGGTGGTAAATGTTAAAATGCGCGATGACATGGAAATGGCTCACTAACGGTAGTTGCATAGTCGCAGATACTAAGTGTTAAGTTAGAAAACCACCGCAACCATGCAAAAAGCTTCATTCATGGTCACAAGAGTTAACCAAAGTTAGCAATGTTGGGTTTGTTGTCCTACATTGTGTCACCACAAAATGTTGGTAACAACACAAAACTTTTTCAAGCTAGTTTCACGTTTCTCTAAGCTTGAATTTGATATTTAACTATTCAATGTTGATTGATTGATCCATTTCAATTCATATATCAAATTGTTTTATTGAAGGCCTTCTTCAAGTCTTTTTTGTTTTGCTTTCTGTCAAGCCTTTGCTTGATTTTTGAAGCCTTCATAGTCTATTCTTTTCTTTTGAGTTTGTGTTTGTTTGTTTTTAGTCCTTTGGTTTTGTTCATGTCATGCCTTTCATTTTTCCCTTCAATTCGGTCTAAACTAGAGGTCAATTAGAGTTGCTAGTCAAGAGTTATGCTCGTTTTAGTGCCTCAAAAGTGGATATTTTAGGTGCAACAACATGAATTAAAAATATGATGTTATATTTTCAATTTGACATTCACTTTTTGAAAAATATAATTTATATTCACTTTTTGTTATGTTTTAAGTTACTTTAACTTAAAATTTTTAACTTAAAGTGACTATAGTGCACTTTATGTTATACTTTTAAGTTGAGTTACTTTTTTAAAATTTCACTTGAAGTAAATATATAACTATATATTTTCAATTTAATTTATGGTTTTAAAAATCAAATGTTTATTTAAATGTTACTTTAGAATGATGTTTATATATTACGTTTTATAATATGATAAATAATTATTGTTTATGACCCAATTTGTAACATTTTTATAATATTAAGTGAATTAAATGACTTAAAGTCTTCATAAGTGGACATTTTATATGCAATAACATGTAAAATCCATCAAAAGTGGACTTTTTACATGTCACTGCATATAAAGTTTGCTTTGGTGGACCTTTTTGATGTCATTACATCAAAAGTTCATCATAAATGGACCTTTATGATGCTATGACATGAAAAGTGAAGTTTTTATCTTTAAACATCTAAAAGGTGAGTTGCATTTTAAAATATGCTTCCTTCTCCAAAAGATTCAATTTTACCTATAAGCATGTTTTAACATATGCAATGGCACCCAAAAAGTGTGGTTTTAAAAAGGTGCATATTTTAAAATGTGTATGTGACCAAAAAAGGTCTGATTTTGGAGAAAAACATGTTTTTAACATATGCATTGAGCTTCCAAAGGTCTATTTTTGAAGAATAACATGCTTTTGCCCTCCAAAAACCCGATTTTGATCATAACTTGAGATTTTCTCAATGGATTTGCATGAGACTTGTCCCATTGCAGGTGTTTTTGGTTGGAAATGATTTCTCTTGCTTTTAAAATGGATTCATTAACCTCAAAATTATTTTTGAAAGCTTCATGATAAATTACATTTTTGGAGAAATTTGCAAAAAATCCATTTTTAATGCATGTTTTTCCTCCATACCAAATTGACTTGGCATATTTTGGAGGTTACATTAAATGTTTTGATCTTGCAACATGAGAAAAAGCATTTTTTGCCAAAAACATCTCTCAAGCATGAACACTCAAAAATGTTGGAATGTGGAGCATGAATAGGGCACGTTTTGACATCTCCTAGCAACTTCTCCTTATTTGCTACCCTCTCCCATTCAAATTTGTTAATTTGGAAAAAGTCCAAGTGTTTGGGAAGAATTTTTCAAACATTGGAGCATCTTTTCCCTTCATTTTTTGGAACATGTAAGTGGACTCTTTCTTTCTTGCTTTAAATTCATGTTTATCCTATTGATTTTATGCATGAAATTACTTGATGATTGCCATTTGTGAAAATCTTTGCCATGGAAAGTGCATTCTTCCTTTAAAAATGAAGTTTTTGTTCATTTTCATATTATTGGTTCTTTCCCAAGTCCCAATTTTGAATTTGTGTTGAAGTGCATTGCATCTTGGTATATTTGAGTCTTTTTCCAAAGGTACTTTGTTTCTGTTGTTTTTTGTGTTTTATGCTTGCTTACTAGTTTTCTCCATTTGGAGAAATTGCAAGTTCTTTCACAGGAACTTGTTCTTGCTTCATTACATGCGAAAGCATCGTCATATTCCACATTCTATTTTCATGTCACAACACTTCATCTCTCACTCAATGAAATGCGATTACATGTTTTCCATCCCATTCGCCATCTGCATATACATGTTATCTCATTTTCTGCTTCTATTTTCACCCATCTCATTTTCTGTTTCCATTCACATGACACAATTACATGAAATGTCTTACATGTAATTGCATCAAAAAGGTCCGATTTTGATTAAAAGTCACATTTTGAAAAGTCAAAAAGATGTCATTTTCACCTCCCATATACTTTGACTTCTCCTTTTCACCAAAAGTGACTATAAAACTCATTATCTCACTTCCATTTTCCATTTCCATTCTTCTATATGCATTTGCGCCTCCATGAGAAAATACATATTTCCTTATCTTTCCATGTTTTCAATCTCATCTTTCATTCACACTTAAATGTGAAGTGCATTCTTCACCCGCATTCACATCTCATTTCACCCTCCACCTATTACATGTTGCATTTACATATACTCATTTTTCATGCAATAATGTCTCAAAAACACTAAAGTCACTTTTGAAAATAGCAATTTTCATTTGCACACATTCCCATGCATTTCACCTTCATGCATTCTCATTCCATTCCATTCCATTTCATTTCATCTTCCATTTTCTAACTTTCATACTATTTCATTCTGCATTTCATTCATTTTATTCCATTTTCTGTTTCATTGCATATGCATACACTTTCTCTTTGAAGTCAATTTCTTGAATTTGTGAAGTCTCCAATCCATTTTCGAATCTTCACTATTGATCCAAAATTCACTTGTATGAAGATTCTTTCTGATGATGTATGTTTTTTTGGAATTTTTCTGTTGCAATGTAAGCACAAGACATGTCTCGCCATCCAAATCCAAAGGCAAAATAAAATATCAATATAATAAAAAATTGGCTCATGTAGCTCCTTCAGTCATATCTATTTTGGATAATATGTTGGACACAAATATTGATCATGTGGACACAGTTGATTTTCTACAAAGAGTTGAAGCTCCAACTAGTAACGAAATGAAGCACATTAGGAGAAGCAACATTCACCTGGTATCTACATTTCCCATGGCAGCTATAGAACCTGACTTTATTTATAGATGTGCATGACATTTTACTCCTAAGATGTCTAAAGATGCTGACGGCAAGGTTATCATTAGGCTAGATCCTGAGATTATAGAACAAATCTTCAAGGTTTCGCATAAATCAGAATGCCTTGATTTGACTATAGGAGCATCATTGGCACATTGTAATGAGTAAAAGGGTAATTATCATAAGTATGTCAAGCTTTACTAGTTAGACAATAAAAGAAGCAATTTCTCTAGATGGTCAAAGACCGTTCATTGATCAAATTTCAAACAAGAGTATAAGGATCTCATCATCCTTCTCAATCGAATTTGTGGCCTTAAAGATTCTATTGATTTTGAGTCATGGACATATAAGTTCATGTTTCAAATTATGGAGAATAAAGAACACATCTTTTGGAGAGAATTCATCAGTACTGCGCTTTGCCAACAAATATGCAATGTGGGAACATCAGTACTCTTCTACATGAATTATTATCTAGTTTACATTATTGCTGCCATGGGATCTCTCTCTGGTCTTTCTAACAAAGGAGATCATTTTCAAGTTCCTATTTGGGATTAGTATGACCAAATCACTCTGGCAAATAGTAAATTTCACTATAGAAGAGTCCAAGATGCCTTCTTTGGACATTTCTAGTGCTTGTTCGATAAGCAGTTGTCTATCAAAAGAGTATCTAATGCAGCATGAGAGAAGGTGAACCAATATGGCTTTATTTTTTTTCAGTTTCCCACTTTCACATACTTGAGAGTTGGATATTTCAAAGGTGAGCCGTATACCTTACCTAGGTATGTTACAGATTGAATCATCCTGATCGAGCAGTATGATCAGCATACTTTGCATAGGCCAGGTTTTGACATTATCTCAACTAAGCCTTTGGCTATTGACAATTATTCAATCATTAATGTGCCTAGAGCAAAGAACATGGAAGTAGAGTTGTAGTTAGTTGATTACCTTTAACAAGTTCAAAGCCAAATTTGATTTTGACTACGGAGAGATGAATTCTCAAATGAAAAGAGCCTACACTCATGTTCATCAGATCGAAGACATTTGGATAGATATGAGGATAGAACTTGACAGATTAACCTTGTAGTAGATAATTGATCTTAACTTGCTGGAAATCCCTTTAGATTTTTAAGTTGAAGATGATGGCAACATCCTTGATTTGGAGTTTCATCAAGCTAACTTTGATAATAAATGCCCTTTTCCTATCCAATGACCACAAAAGGAAGTTACATCTATCATGGACAAATTTCAATCCATCCTAGTAAACACCAACAAATAGTTGAAAAGTAAAGACCTTAAAAGAGTAAATCCTAAGATGGGTTTGAATTGTGGAAGTTTTGGTCCTCCTGGCAGGAAATCACAACTAGAGATTACAAGAAAAGATGGTGCCTCATCTTTCGATGCGAAGGGTTCCCTCAAATTCAAATTGAAAGGTGGAAAATGAACTAAATCATCTCAAGTTCCTGAACCAATTCAAGAATCCGTAGAAGAATCAGAAGAAGAATTGGAAATAGAATCTAATAAAGGAGATTCAGATGAAGAAGGGGAAATCATGATCATATCTCCTCCAAAGCCTGCACAAACCTGTACATCGTCTATACATGAAGAGCCCTTTTTGCACGAGGTTGATGATGATGTGGATTCATTTTTCACTGTTTCACTTCTTCCATTCCAGTCTTGGAGGTTAATATCATGGCTCTTTTTATTTCTTCTATTGCTCCTCGCATCCCTGCTCATGAACAATATGATCACTTAGTAGATTTGTTTGAAGATTTTTCAACTCTTACCAGTGGTCAAGTTTCCCAACTTGATACATCTTTGACAAAATTTGAACTTTTCATGATGGAGTCTTCTCAACATGTTCCTATGCCTTCAACAGTACAGACTGAATCTTGCTTAGTCACTATGGATATACAATATGGATCAATGCCAATGGTTTCCACTATACCTATTTTACGAATGAAAGTTTCAGCCTGTCTGCATGGTTAAGTAAAATAACAACAAAAAGAAGGAAAGTGGTTGTTCCTCCTAACAATCTTCCTATTAAGAATACTAAATCCAAATCTTTGAAAGATAAAATTGTTTCCATAATTTTGGTTGATTCTGATAAAACCAAATTTGTTGAGGCCACTGAGCCCTTGGTAGATAAACCCGTTGAAAAACTTATTTGTTCTGACTACAAGTTTACTAAGGTTGAAATTAGAAAGCAATCATGTTTGAGTTGCTTGCAAGATGCTCAAGATGCATTGGCTAATGTATCAAAGAGCAATCATGAGCTTTGAGAAAAGAAGAACCAACTAAAATATGAGGTCTCTCATTTGAATGGGGTTATCCATAACCAATCTTCTCAGAGTGTTGTTGTTATGTCTCAAACATCTAAAGAGAGAAGGTTGACTAAAGCCGCCAAGTCTTGGATACAAGAAATCATTTCTGAAGGAGTTTGAGCCATCATAGAGATATTTTTCGTTCTTAGGCATGTCAAATAGATGAATGAAATGGAGCGAAACTTAATTTCTTCTTTGACTTAGGAAGCAGATAACTTGAAGGAAATCCTTGATGATTGGGATGAAATGGTGAAATTCGATTTGGATGCCTTGGTGTCATGTGACATTCTTCCATCATGTGAAATGTTCTTCAAATTTCAAGGGCTCATTGGTTATAAAGAGGAGACATTAAGGAAGCTGATCACAAAGTTGTAGGTGGCCTTTGGAGATTGTCAAGTAGTTGAAACAAGTGTTACTTGTGATTTGGAACAAATGGGATGATGTGTTACTGATGAATTAGGTAATCTTTTTGTAGCAAAGATAGTAAATTCATAATATACAATCAGGATCAATGTTGATATAGATTCTAAAGATTTTGGTTCACATATGATGAACAAGTTTGTATTGTATAAATCCTTGATGAAACACTTGTTAGATACCACAACAATAAGTTCCAAAGTTGTGCAATCAACATATGAAAATGCAGTGAGAGTTGAAGCCATATCAAAGACTATGGAAATTATTGATCTTCCCATAGTGCATGACATCATTGTCAAATTCAAGGCACCGAGAAACAATTTCTAAGATTGTTTCTCTGTTTTTATTTCATGTTAGTAGTTGTAAAGAATACGTTACATGAAAACACATAATTACATGTAATGCGAGTTACATGTATGTAAAAGGATGTAATGCGAGTTGCATGTGCAGTTGCATGTAACCCTTTATTTTCTTCTGTAGTTAGACTAGGTCAAAGTTGGTTGAATTGCTCCCACTTTTTCCTCCACCTTTTTCTCAACTCCTGTGCCTATATAAAGGAGTGCCCCTTCATTGTAAAATCATAATTATTTTTATGCAAGACAGCTCTGGAGAAATTGTGCTAGCAAAACTTTGTTTGTGTAAGCACTATTTTGAGAGAAAGTGAATACAAAGGAGCATTTGAGACTTAACTTTGATTAAGTGAGATTGTTATTAGTGTGAATTGTAAGCTTTGTATATAATTCATCCAAGTTGACTTTGATTCATGTTATCTTGTGTTATTGGTAATTGTATCTCGTGAATTGAATAGAAAAGAGTTAAGAAGCAATTGAAGCTAGAGCTTTGACTAAGAGCAATTATGAAAGTGTATAGCTAGAAGCTTTGCATGTAGCTTATATTTTCTTCTTAATTCACAAAATAGCTAAGTATTCTTACTTTTAGGAGTCTTTGTGCCCTAATTGTAAAAATTTTCCATATAGAAGTACGATAGGACTTAGAGCCAAACTAGTATATTTTTAGCTAGCCTTTGAGTTAGTAAAGGTTTATCGGTATTAGTGCTTTCAGCTCTTGATAGAAGTGTAGTTAGAGATTCACCTTGCCCATTACTCACTCCACGAGTAAGTGGATTCTTTCTTGAAAGATACGAAGAAAGGATATTGGTAACACCCATTTTATAAAATCTCTCGACTTCTTGCTTACCTTGAGTGATCCAAGGAATAGTGAGAAGGGGGAGCCTTCCCTTTAAAGTAGGAGAGACTCTATCTCACATGCTATGGCTGGTCATCCTATTTTGCGACTAGATTTTTACCCAAAATTGTTGGTTGCAAAATATCCACCCAACAGGGTTCTGAAGCTGCAAAATGAGGTCAATTGCAAAGTTGCAAGGGTCAAAGTGGAGTTAAGGTTAATATCTACGAGCTTGCAAAAATGTGACACGTGGCAGTGGCCCTTGCGGTAGCACTGACAAGGTAGTGGTGAGGTAGCAGGATTTGACAAATCATGTACTAACACGTGGCACCCAGATGGTCAATAGGAGTGTTGACCCAGATTCAAAAGGGGCCAAAAAATATGAAATTGAGAAAAAATAATTTTTATTAACTTTCTTTCAATTTTGAATGTGCAAGCCATAGGGGTGAAAAATTTAATTAAATTTGAAGATATTCTATAGTTTCGACTATATGAGATTTTAAATTTTTCACTTTAATCTCTGAACATGAATTAGGGACTAATTTTTCAAATGCACGCATGAGGGGCATTTTTTTACCAAAAATATATAGTGCAACATACCGTTGGAATAAGGAGCAGACGAGCTATCCAAATATGGAATCAAAAAATGTAGAGGTATTGATTGGTACAAGCTATATGAAGATTTGTAAAATGGGAGCATTCTCAGCAAGAGGACCAATTTTCATGATTGAGAATCAAAATCAGTTAGAATATTATCCAAATAAGCTTGAGCATCCATTTTCTTCTCAAAATTTAACATTAAAGTCATGCATAAGCAACCACTTCATGTGAGAGAGGAACCTTAAAAGTGGCAAGATTGCTCAATTATTTTTTAAGCATTTCAAATGTTGAGATGACCATTTAAAAGAGAATAGCCACATGGTTCAAGTCAACACATGGAAACCTCATCCATAGTAGCTAGGTTCCAAAAGTACTAAACTTCCTAAAGCCCATCATCAATAGCCCCAAAACATCTAACGTCCTTAAAGGATGCAATTTTAGTTATAAACTTTGTCTAGAAGCATATGCATTTCACATTTTAGCAAAACATTTAGTTTAGTTTACACTTTGAAAATTGTTCAAAGGTTGTGATTGGGTTGGATTCTTTAACCCTTTGACATTTCATTTTTTTTTTCACATTTGGGTTTGTGTACCTTTCAAGCAGTTTCCAGAAGGGTTTTTTGATTTACATCAACAATATACGTTCTTTCTTTTCATTCCCTAGGGGTCTTAGTTCTTGTTCTTCCAATAGGTTATGTATCAAATCCAAAATATCTTTAACTGTTGTTCTTATTAAGCATCCTAACTGAAGGTTTGAAAGGCCTACAATTCCTTTCATAAGTGAGTCAACGTGGAAGAATCTTTTTTCATTTGTCAATTTCACAACTAGATTCTTAAGGCATTAGATGAATCCAATTTCACATTGAGTTTAGCGTCCACAAATCCTTTTCTTTATTTCCACATCCTGATAACTGAGATGCAACATTTTTAATCTCAAAACAAAATATCTTATAGGTTGTGGATAGTCTCCTAATTTCCCTAAACATTCTAGGAAGAATTTAAAAAGGCTCTTATCCTCTTCCATAATGATTTATTTGTCAAATCCTTCAATATCTAAACCTAAATCTTATAACGTTAGGACTTTCTCATTAGGTATTTTATCAAGGATACTAGATACAAGTTGAAAGTATTGACAAGATACTTATGGAACACGTCATGGCTAGAAACGATACATAAAGCATGTGTCTGGATAAGGAGGACCAAAATGGGACTTAAAAGGATGGATTGCATGTGGGTAAAGATGGACTTTTGTAGGTATGACCAAGAAAGCAAGTTGAGATGCATATGGATGTGTGCAAATGGTGACCTTGGTGTTTAAAAGTGTGACCTTTTACCAAAATTGAGCTCTCTAGAGGTAATTACATGTAGTAATCACTTGAGTTACAAATGTTATTGACTTCGGAGATTGTACTTGCATGCATTAGAAAATAGATGGAATATGCATTGACATGGAAAGATGAAAGGTGAAAGGATGTGGATGCACTTGCATTCTTGGGTAGGTTTCTTCAACTTTCTTCCAAAAAAGGAAACCAAAACAAAAGCACACCTCTTGCTTTGACTCAAAACTTTGACAAACTTCAAAATGTTCTTCTACATGCAATTTTGTTTTTGGAGTTTGGAGGATTTTCAAGCATTTGTAATGAAAAGATTGCAACTTATTTAAGAAAAAATGCAAAATACATGACATGCCTTTGAACAAAGATGAGCCAAAACATGCAATATAATAGCAAGGTAGGCAAGAATAGACAAACAAAGTTGAAATCTTCTACTTACTTGGAGCTCAAATAACCAAATGTGGAAGAAAGAGAAGTTGAAATGAGAGACTTTTCTCTAAAATCGAACTCTCCAAGTGTATTCACATGTAACAACTCAATATCCTTTGACATTTTCAATGTTGCAAATGCAAATCTATATGCTCAAACACTTGGTTGTTTTTGCATTTAATGACAAAATGTAAGTCACAAAAAACTTCAAAATGCAAAACATTTTTGCATGTATAATGATCTTGAGGTGTTTTTAATAAAAAGTGTGTCCTCTTAATACTTATACATGGGTTGTTTTTGCAAGAATGGGGCAAAAATGTGATTCTCCAATGTCAAAATAAGCATCCAAATGCAAAAACACAGCCTTCTTGTTGGTTTGTTTGAGCTGGAAATGCATTTATATGGCCTCCATATGCAAAAACATGGATTTTGTGGCTCCTAAATACAAAATTTTGTGCATTTTCAACAAAAATCTGACTTAGAAATGTATATATAAGGGCCGTCTTTGAGTTAGGAATGCAAAAATGTGTTCCCTAAATGCATATTCATTCATTAGAATCCAAAAACATGGCCCTCCAATGCAAAACCATGGATAAAAATCCAAAATTTTGGGCATTTTTGGTAAAAATGTGCCCTAGAAATGCTTTTATTTGAAACATTTTTATACTTCAAAATGCAAAAACAAACTCAAATGCATTCGCATATGTTGGAAAGCAAAATTAGGGTCTATGGATACATTTACATGTTTAAACTATATTCATATGATGGCTAGAAGTGCAAATCACAATGGAGAGGAGACATTGCATGTTTGCATTAAGTTTAAAATGCATGTAATAGTGCAAATCACACTCTCAATGGGCAATTGCATATGTTGTTTTCCTTTCTAAGTGCAAATCACACTCTAAAGGTGACATTAAATATTACAACTAGCATGTACAAAGCGGTTTCCATGCAAGTTAAACTCTTAAGATGCTATTACATGTAAAGTGTTTTGCATGTAAAAAAGGGTTTTCATGTAAAGTGGACTCCCTGCTTCCCAATCGATGAGTTAATCCTACCACCACTTAGCTGAGGGTTGATCTTTCTATAGGAAAGAGAGGGAGGGTTGTCATGTCTTCCTCAATCTTGTTGTGATAGCCCATTGTCCAAATTACAGTGAGCATCCAACATCATTTCATAACCATGAACAATTGGGTAAACAAGGTGGGAAAAGATGATCTGATCAATAACATGAGGGCCTTAAAGTCCATTACATATTTGAAATATGCATTTTCAAGCCAAAATTGGATTCTACAAATGCATTTGCATGTAAACATGTAAAAAAGATATATAGTTGAGATGCACAACTTAAGTGACCAATTTAACACGTCTAATTGATTATTCAGTTAATATCACTAAAAGGAGCCAAACATAATATTTACATTGTATCATTTATATATCATGTGCACATATTATTCAAAAAGTAATATTTAATTTAGATGTTTTAAAATAAAACATAAAGTAAAACTATATAGTTATAAAGTCACTTAATTGAAAAACTTAAAAACAACTCAACATTAAAATATAATATAAAGTGCACTATAGTCACTTAAGTGATAAAGCAACTTAAAAACATAACATAAAGACAATTTATGCTATATTTTTAAAAAAGTGAATGCCAACATTAAAATATAAAATTGATATTTTAAATATGTGATTGCGTTTAGAGAGTCCACTTCTTGGGCACTTTAATGGTCATATATTTTGACTACTAAGTTTGATTAAGCCCTAAAATGTACCGAATCGAAGGGATAACCGAAATCAAGAGATTGGATAAAACAAAAATACTAAAAACAACTAAACACTCATGCAAAAATGTAATAAATAACATTGGAAACTTCAAAAATCAAGCATAGGCTTAATATAATGAAAAATTAAAAGGACTTGACAAAAGCTTTCAGTAAAATGATTCATTATAGAAATTGGGGTCAATTGATTGTTCAATGTTGGCCAATTAAATAATGAACCATCTCAGAGAAATGCAAAACTAAGATGAAAAAGTTTTATATTGTTATCTTACATGTTGTGGTGATAAAATGCAAGACAACAAAGTCTTCAACAAGTGCAAGAATGTTAGGATAAAGGTGTCTCAACCTTTGAGTCCAAACATTTTATTTATTTATTTATTTCATTTAGCCCATTTTAAAAGTCCTAAAGTTATTGAGCTAGTGGGAAAAGTTGCTATGTTGAATCTATGTAATGATTATGACAGTTACTAATTCGGTGGACGAGTCATGGAGACTTAATGTTTGGCAATTTATATTTATGGTGGAGTTTATTATTGACTAGTGGTGTGAGATAAGTGTTGCATGTGGATTGATGATTGTTATGGTTGAGATATTTTAGAAGTTTCTATGTGCAACATGTCTTTGTTTTAGCAAGTTGACATCACATACCTCTTTGGTATTAGAGATGGTTTTGGAAACCATGGGCTTATCCACTTGTATTAAGCTCTATAAAATATGTAGCCCCTTAGTGCATTTTGTATGGTTGTTTTGGATATCTTCTAAAGAGTGTTTAAGTGCCGAATATTGTCTAAAATTCTTTGTTGTTGTAATTTCCCCTGATGAGCATTGGCTCAAGGATTGTATTGTAATTATTGTCGTTGATAATTGATAATACAATTGAGTTTGGCTTTTGGAGGGTGGGTTTTTCCCCCTCAAGGGTTTTCCCACGTATATCTTGTGTAGTGAGTTTATTTGTTGAAATCTGACTTCATATGTGTTTAGCTAGATTGCAATAGCTTAAGGGTTTTTTAAGGAATTTTTCAGCATCTTCTCTCTTGATGGATTTAGCATTTGGAAGCATGTATGCACTTTGCCTTCCTTTTAGTTTGAAGCAACAATTATTCAATGTGTAGGTTTGAAAAGAATCCAATCTTGCTATGAGCATCTACAATGACCCAACATCTTTGTTTGTTAATGTTTATGTGATTGCAAAGCCACGACTACTATCGTATAGAGTTTAATGTCGTGACTATTTTTTTTTGCTTGTTTAAATAGATTATCATTTGAACTCTTGTCCTATCTCCAAATCTACTATCACTAAATTTATTTCTACATTTGTATTTAACCTTGTTGTCAATGAGACAGAAGAAGTAAAAAACTTGAAAATTTAATACATGTAAAAAGAATGGAGAATATGCAAGTATAAGCCAAGTTTTTTAGGCTTTTAAAGACATGTAAGAAGGCAGGGCCCATAAATTGACCCCCATAAAGCAAAACAAATTAGCATTTTAAAAAACTTTTTGTCAGTAAAACATTGGTAATAGATGGTCATTCCAAGTACTGTTGGGGGATAGCTATGGCATCCTTGTTTGTCCCCAGATGCCATGTGTCCCCCTTTTTGGGGGTGTTATCTCCAAGTTTCTGGGATGTCTCCACCAAAATTTCAAAAAATGGGTATGTGTAGGGGATGTCCCCTGGTTGTCTCCAAGTTCCTAAAACATCCCAGTATTAGGACGGGGGAAATTAGGCCGAGGACATGTCCCTGAGTAGTTCCCTAATAAAAAGGGAAATTTTTTGAGGAAACTACTAGCAAGAACAAGGTTGTTAAAGAAGACCAGCAAAACTAAAACCATGAAAAATGCAACTAGGAACAATTAGAACACCCAGTATTAGAACAATGGAAAAATCTCATTCCAAAGTTTTTAAGTAGCTACAATATAACCATGTTCATCTTTCACATTTTTAATTCATTTTACTATCAAAATTAATTAAAATTGCATAAGGTCTTAATATACAACTATTTGAAATTGTCAAATTCAAAAAACTAGGTCACTATTTAACCTCAGTAAACAATGGAAAATATACTACAAATTGATATTTGTTACTTATGACAGCTAATGTGAGAGTTTAATAATTCAATTATGCAATGTTTCATATCCGAATCTAGTTTTATATCAAATTGTAAAACTAATTTTTCTTACCATTATTTCAAGGTTTTGTAACACTGGATAATGTTTTGACAAACCAAGTCCATAAACAATTAGAGCATAGTTTATTCAGACAATTCAAGAAAGCTTTAGAAAAAAATAATAAATCAAGAAAGCAAGACTACATGGTGTCTATGACCTTGAGTGCAACCTCTAAGACACTTTTCAAGAAAAGTTAAAAACCAGGAGAAAACGTAATTTTTATCACTGCCCTCTAATACCACAAAAGCTCTCAATTTATACTTTTTGCAAAACTTCAGTCCACAGTCTGGTCTTCAAAAAGCTTCTAACATATGTGGCTACCATCAATACTACATGATGTTTTCTTTAAAAAGTATAAAAAGCAGTATTGCATGGGATCACAAGAACCAACTTCAAACTCAGCTCTGCTTGCATCTCAAGCCAATGCAAGTAAATATTTGAAAACTATTGAATATAAAAAATAAGCATTCAGTAAAGAACATTGGAGCATCTGTACTATTTCACATAAATCACATATGATCAATTTTATACTGTGCTCGATGTTTACAAAAAATATTGGGACCAATTAATGAGATACCTAGATGCTATGCTGTAGAATACTGTTCAATTCACTTGTTTCCCAACATGTACCTATTTGATGGCCTTAACACTTGCATGTAAAGGAGTACCCGATTATTACTCCCTGCAACTGCAAATGCACCTGGCATTTGATTCTGTGAGATGCAGGTGATATGCACACCTTGAAGACATTTAAAATAGTTAGTTTCTCAAACAATATTTTTCACATGATAACAGCCTTAACATAACTGTATTCTACTTAATCTTCACTACCTTCAAAGTCTCTTGAAGCAAAAATCTTTCTTCCGGTCAATGCATCCCAAATGTATATATAACCTTCAGACGTTCCTATAACTCCACTCTGGGATAACATAGATACAGCAGAAGCACTGCACATTGAACCATAGTAATGGAAATATTATGAAATACATTATATACAAGTTAACATTTGAGTACTAGTAATCTATACTAAATAATAAAATACAATATTTAAATGGAACAAACTTCCCTAAGTAATGAAAGGAAGAATTCACAAGTCTTATTATTTAGATATGACTGCCTCGTTTGTGTGCTAAAAATCCACATATGCATATAGATGGGTATATACCTTTTATCAAAAATACTCCCCACTAGCAAAACATTATTTTTTAGCAATGCAAACCTCCACAATCCTCTTTGCTTTAGTCCATCATAATGTTGGTCTTGATTTCTCTCAAGTTCATCTTTATATGGTGCAGCAAGTACCAGAAGACAGACTGCGGCAGTTTCTTCACAGAAATCTGTATGGGAAGGGGGAAATTTGTTCCCTGTTCTTGATTCTTCCTCTTCTTTTGACACCATATTGTCTTTTGAGTCCTTGCAATTCTTAGCCATATCTAGAAGTTCATGATCTGTAAAACTCCATCCCATATTGTGTTGCCCATTTGGTGTCACATAACCCAAAGCAATAGACTGAAAAATGTTGTAATCCACACTACAGAAGTTTGAAAGCATAACACGCCTTGATACATCCCTGAAACAAGCAATCTCTCATAAAAGAAGTCCATGCAAATGTAGTAAAACAAATATAAAATATTATCAGGTGTGCTATGTAAAATGAAGCAATACAGATTTCTGCAAGAAGTGCTAAAATTTAGGGGCTTTTATTTGCTGAAATGAGATAAACTAATCATAACATTTTATCCATTCCATGCTTCTTTCACAAGACACTCAAGACTCAATGAACAGAAAATGAAAAAATAAATAATGAAGTTTTTAGACATATTAGAATTGATTTGAAAGCTTCAAAGGTGTATAGGACAAGTGTCAACATACAAACTTAGTTGCAGGCTTCCTTTTGTCTAGTTTAATTTAGTTTGCTTTGAAGAGCTGAGTCATCAATTTTTCTTGAGCCATTTGGCTCAAGATCTTTAAGTGGCTCAGGTTGTTTAGTTGTAGAATTCTAGCTTGCTTTAGTTTGTTTAGCTTAAGATGGGTAGTAGATCCACCTTGAGTCATTTGACCCAAGAAGTTTTACTGGTCTAGCAGTTAGATTTAGTTTGCTTTTGGTTTTCCTAGAGTCACTTGATTGTAGTGGTTTTCTTTGCTTTAGTTTAGTTTTCCTACTTTCTAGGTTTAATTTCAAGGGACCCAAAAGCCATGTACTTGAAACACACAGTGGTGCACTTCTGCTGGGTATCTTCGGTTTATTTCTTGGATATCTCTTTATGGACTGAGTTCCAAATTGTTCTTGCTAACCTCATCATTTGGTTAGGATTTTTCCTCAATTTGGAGAGATCACCCATTGAATTTGAATATCTAAATTGTTTAATTACTATATTTTACACACATAATTAATGTCTCTACGTCATTGAGAATTTTGAGAAGTCGTGAGTCGTGACTAGTGAAAAATCTAAACTTTTGCTTCAATGCCACTGAGATTTTCAAACCATTTATGAGCTTCACTACTTATGAGCCAAAATGAAAATATGAAAAGGTGGTATCAAAAGAGAAGCAAAAAAAGTAAAAATGAATAGAAATATTGAAGTATTTAACTTGGGGAATTTAACAAACATCTCTATCGGGGCATTGCTAGCAAAAGAGCAATGTCTGCGGGAATTATAGCAATAACCTCATTGGGGCTATGAACGCAAGGCAATATCCAAGATGTTTTTGAAGTAAGATATCTCATGTAGCTTGCCACGTTGGACTCTAGCAGTTGCAATGATCTTGTGAGATGGAATGAATATGATCAAAAAATTGCCATATTGTTTAGCATTTGGAGTTTACTTGTTCAAGAGAGGATATAATACTTAGGATTTTTTGCATGTTGGAGTGTTCCCAAAAGTCACATCAACATTGTCCTTGTCTTCTTGTATTTGATCCTCTGTCCTTCGTCTAACTGTGCTCTGCAACCATCCTAGCTTGCAGTTATTTCTTGCATCCTTCCACGCCTTCCTACAATAGAGATTTCTACTTCGAAATGGCTAAGATGTCCCATTAAGATACGTTAGCAAGGGCTTTTTTCAACTGTTCAACCGTATTGACTGTTACGAGTAGTTGGATCTTATGATATCCCCAATTTTTAAATGTGATATTTAATTAAATTAATTGATTGGTCCCAAAATTTAAATCAAATAATAAAAAGGCCTTTAGTTAACTATTTTAATAAATAAATATGGGGCCAAGTTAATAAAATAATAAATATGGGCCAAGAGCTATTGTAATCCCCTAGATTTTTGGTGGCCTGTATATTAAGTGGCTTGGCATTGTCAATGATGATGGATTAAATTTGGATTTGTCTTTGTATTTCCAGAGGCTAAAGGATAAGGAAGTTGTGTGCAATTTCAAAGGTGAAAGACCCTGCCTATTCTGCCTATAGCAACTTCGGTGGTTTTGCGCCAGCCTATTCTATCATTGGAGGCATCATTCAAATATCTCACTATATGTGCCAAATTGTTAATCGTCATCATTTGACAACTATTTGTATCTACTTGAATCTTGTTTGATGCTAATGTAACATTGAATTATTGGATCATATATAATTATTTTTGTGTCGCTGACATTTTGATCTCTCGAGTTCTAATGTGTGTGCGAATCCACCAAATCATGTTGCCAAACATTACATGCTTATTCACAATTGTACGATTAGAATTATTTTCTTATATTCTTGGTTGTTGGCATTGATCAACACTACAGTCTAGCGTAGATCGCTGATCTGGAACTGAAATGTATATTGTGCTTGCAGATTGATAACATGTTATTTACTATTGCCAAAACCAAGGGCCAAGTTTGGGATACACGACAATGATTCACACATTCTTCTCCCTACATTGTGCATTATTCATTCCAACCATACAACA